>JAMJFZ010003951.1:0-747500 GCA_026225945.1 Cricetomys ansorgei
AAATGACTCTAGGTTGTTTCAAGTAAACAAAACTTTAGCTAGCACAGTACATTTGGAAAAAATGAGGCAGTGAAGGACAAAGAGCAAGAGGTTTGAAATGCTTATAATGCTCTAGTTGTACTGTTCTTGATCTGGGTTTGTGGTTATACAGGTGTTTTCACATTATCTATGTTCATTGATCACTATATTTATAATTTTTATGTATGCATATTATAAGCATGTTATATTTAACAAGATAATTTAAAAAAATAAAATTTTACTAAATTACTAGGCCACAGAATGCAGACCACATATCTCAGTTTGGCATTTGATGGGGTCTCTGCATTTATCTGCCATGTGTCCAGTATATAATCCTTCAGTATTTAGTCCATGGTTGTCACTTCTTGTTTCAGCCACATTTCACATGTGTTAAATGATTCACATGTATAAAAGCTGTTCCTTGTCATTAACTCTTGTCGTCAACCAATCAATTGTATAGGGAATATTCAGGTAAGAAAGGGAAAAGATAGACTATTATTATCTTGAGGCCACAGTTCAAGTGTCATCTCATCTTCTCAGCCTTCCTTCATTCTTTAGATAGAGATGAACCCATCGCTTCCAGGCCACCAGAATTTTGAATATTCTTTTACTATGGCTCCTATGCTATTATATAGTAAAAATTTTTATATACATTGTCCTTGTTTCTGTGAACTTGAGATGATGATAATGTCTTATCCTTTCCAAATGTGGTAGAGAGTATCAGTTTCATGGTAAGCATCATGCTATCTTGATGGGAAAAAAGGATATTTGAGTTTGTGAATGGAACACTAGCTCCACAAGGAACTCTGGCAGTCTTGTCCTAACCACAGTTCATCATTATCCAAAGTCAGGGCAGGAACTCAAATCAGTAATCAAAAGACACCATGGAGGAACACTGCTTCTGGGCTTGCTTCACCTGGCTTGCTCAGCTTGCTTTTTTATACTACTCAGATCCATCCATCCAGGGATGGCACTGCCCACAGTCATCTGGATGCTCACACATCTACCATGAATCAAGAGAATGCCCTGTATATTTGCCTCAGGACAGTCTAATGAAGACAATTCCTCAACTGAGGTCCCCTCTTCCCAGCTAACTATAACTTATGTAAGTTGACAAGAAACTATCCAGTACAATCCTTTTTGATTACATAAAAATGTTAGAGGAAATGTTTTAAGAATCTACAAAAAGAACTACAAGCAACTAAAGAATGCTTAGAATAAAAGAAAGAGCCTCTCCCAGGGAAAAGCACAGAAATTGGTTATCCAATCCAAAATAATTAGCCCTGAAAATATGCATAAAAGTGACATTATACAGAACTGAGAACATTGTATTTCTGTATTTAGTGATTTATATACATATATGTATGTAACAACAATTGATGAAGAAGAAGCTGTTAATTTAAAAGAGAAGAAGAGGCATATGGGAGGATTTGGAGAGGGAAAAGGAAGGGAGAAATGTTGTAATTATAATCTCAAAACAAAATAAATACCAGAAAGAATATGCATGCTCAAGCCCAGTCATTGTTTCTCTCTGAAATCTGAAAGGTATCTCTCCAATGTGTTCCCCTCTATTGAACCTACAGGAGAGTTAGCCCATTGCAGAGCAATAATCACACTGTATATCCATCCATACTTCAAAAGGCTTGTTTAAAACAAGATATAGTTTTCTATCTCTCTTTCTTCTTTCTCTCTCTATTGACACTATCTCTATTACAATGACCTAGCACTGACCTTAACTCATTATGAATCCATCTTCTAGCTAAGTGACCATGGACAGATTAGTCTCTGTGCCTCTACAACAACTATTACATTTGGGTATGCTGTTCAACCCATTTTCCAGCATGTACCAACAATGTGTACAATTTTGACTGAACTTTACTAGAGCAAGAAAGGGATTTTCTATGGGTCCTGATTGTTGTATGAGCTTATCTGTTGCTGAGGCCATGTAAGCCAGCAAATGCAATTGTATTTGAAAGTGAGTGTGGCAAATAGGGATTGTATATAGATTCTCTAAATCTCTTCTTGAGGATTACACTGAAAGTTAGAGGGGTTAATATATTTAAAATGCTCACCACATGAATGAGCACAAAATGCCCAGGCAATAAATATTACATTTAATTTATTATGTATTGAAGTCATTATCTACAATCTTGTTGAGTGTATTAATGAATTAATGACTAACAAGAAGAGATGAACTTGAAAGCAAATTAAAAGTACCTAGAGCACCCAAATTAATTCTGTAATACTATGTGATCTCACAAAAATAGGATCTTCGCAATATAAATATTTAGGTTACATTTTAATGATATCTAACTGGCAATGGCAAAGGTGCACTATCAGCGATGTCACACATTCATAAGATTGATTATTTTAAAAAACTCAGAAAAAGGAAAACCTAAATTTAGTAAGACCTCTTATTACTTAGAGATCTTGCCTTTTCTGAAGAAAGAACTCTCATTAACTCACTAGTTTTGGAGAATTGCTTAGACACCAGACAACAGGTTCTTGTTTGTTAAAATGTCCAACCAGATAGTGGTTTTGAAACACTGGTTTCTGAGTGAGGCATTTGTACTTCAGGGAAGATGCAAGACAATCTTGCATGTGAAGTGAGCAAAAAGGCATTCAAATTTCAACTGCTTTCTATGTGTGAATAAAAAGGAAGGATGCAAGCTGTTGTATCACTATGAGACTATTTGACCTGTAAATCCAGAGTTACAGGTAGCTCAATGCTCAGTGCCTCCCTTGCTAGATTGTATCATGCAGGCTGTTACAATTCTTTGCACTACAGAATTAATAAAACTAATGGCTCCAATCATTAGGTTTGTGCTAAACAAAGCCTCATAAAGTATTAAGGAGCTAGAAATAATCTATTCTGTGTTGTAGATGTTTATTTTTAGTTACTCATAAAATAATTGTTTTGCACACTTTTGGGTGAGGGGCTAGTTAGGTCTTGGCATTTGTATTGTCTGCAGGTGTTGGATTTATGTGGGGGATGTTTTATTGCTCATGATATGCTATCAGTAGAACACTTGAGTTCTGGATCAATAAAAACACCTGAGCTCAGAATCTCAGGGTTCCACTGTCCACCATGGATTCCCTCTACAGAGGTCTGGCAGTATTGACATCTATGAATGTGCCTCCCTGTCTTCCTTGGTGATCCACCACGATAGGTGTATCACAAAAGTTCTGAACAGATTAGTATAGATCAATCAGTTGATGAAGCACAACTTCAAGAAACACTAATAACAGAAGTATAAGCAAATAAGACATAAATAAAAGGTTAAACCTTCTATTTTTAGTTTAAACTCTTCTTTGGATACAAAAGGAGATTTTTTTAAAAGGAAAATGACAAATGAGTCAGATCTAACCAGAGGTTAATAACAAGTATGTAGAATTAACAATGACTCTATGTAAATTATACGTGTTCATCTGTTCTTTAAAATTATGAATTGGGGCTGGAGAGATCACTCAGTGGTTAATAGTATTTACTGCTCTTCCAGAGGATTCAAGTTCACTTCCCAACAACCACATGGCAGTTCACTACCATCTGCAACTCCAGATGTAGGAAATTAATGCCCTCTTCTGGCTTCCACAGGTTCATGCACATATGGTGAACATAAACTTATGCAGACAGACAGACAGACAGATGTTTACAATTGTTTTTTATTACAAAGGCATTGAGGGCTCTTTCTTGTAGAACATTTCCATTCTTAGTAATCTTCTTTTCCTATTCCATGCCTAACTTAAAGGAATGACCTTTTTTCTTGCTGGGATTTTTAATTAACCTGTGCTCAGATTTTCTCTTAAACATAAGTAAAATTGTCTTTGAGCTTAAAAGAAAGTAAGTGTCTTTTTTCTATGATGGTCTCCTTATGAAAGCCAATTTCATTTATGATCATGACTAAAACTAAAGACATTAATGAACTTAACTTTGAACTATGTTTTATATCACTGTATTTTAATGCTAAACTCAAGTTTTAAGATTATTCACATTTTTGAGAAGCATGGCACAGCTCTAAGCTTAGCATTCTGGAGGCCGAGACAAGAAGATCCAGAAGTTTCAGGCCAGCCTGGGATACATAAGATGGATCTTATCTCAAATAATTACCCAAATTTGTGATGAAATTCTTTAACCCTGGGAATTAAGAGAGATTTCTTATGCAGATGAAAATTTAGCAAATTTAAGAATACTCCAATGATAAACAATGAAGAATACACATGACAGGGTATTAGGCTGACTTTTAAAATCAGGTGTTGACATATGTATCCACCATGAATTATACTGACAACCTTTATGAACAAACAAATTTTAACAGTATAAAAAAAACTATAGAATCATAACTAAAAACACAGCAGACAAATGATGTTGGTTTAGTTTTGTTTGTTTTACTTTTGGAGACAGGGTCTCACTGTATTATCCAAGATGATTTTGATCCCCTGGATTCTAGTGATCCTTCTTCAGTTTCTACTGTAGCTGTACATATAGTCATACTTCACTGAGCCTAGCTTGACATAATTTCTTTTGTCTTTTTGTTTTTTGTCTTTTTTTTTTTGAGATAGGGTCTTAGTATACATACTGAGGCTAGCTCTGGCTAGCCTGGAAGTCGTATAAACAAGGCTGGCCTTTAACTCACAGAGATGGACCTGCATCTGTCTCCCAAATGCCAGGATTAAAGATACATATCATCATGCCAAGCCTGGCTTGACATCCTGGGTACAAATAAAATCTGTAGTTTTATTGGAAATTAAAGGATTATGATTATTGTCTTTGCCATTATTACTACTATCATTTTAAAATATGGAACCATATAATGCATCTAATCTGTACATTAGGTTTATAAAATGTAGTTGGAAATATAATCAGAGCATTATATATTATACATTGTACATTATATACACTATATGCATATAATTATGTATATATATATATATATACACATTATATACAATATACATTATATATCAGAGCATTATATATGGAAAGATAATCAGATCATTATTCAAATGCATATTGTTAAGATTTAAATCTGGGATGTCTTTAATAGGCTCATGTTTTGAATGTTCAAACTCTAGCTTGTGGCACTATATTAAAAGCTGTGGAGCCTTTAGGCAGTGGGGGCTAGCTACTATAAATATGCCACTAGGAATAAAAGTTTAAAAACAATGGCTTGGATCTACTTCTGGTTCTATCTCTGCCTCCCAGTCTGTTCCATGTGAATTAGCAGATGTGCACATGGCATAGATGGAGCAACATATACCAACAGGCCTACCCACCATGATAACAAGGAACAACTTTAGATTCTCCTCCCTTTGCACAATTTCTTTTGGGTATCTTGTCACAGCAGTGAGAAACATAACATATACAGAAAGCTTTGCCCTTTACTTATTAATTCACCAATTATACCCTCTATCTTACTAAATTTTTTTTCATACATCTTTCTTTTGTGTCCAAGCAGAAGTCAACCATTTCTTTAGTTAACCATGAGTCCTTAATTTCCTCCAAAGGGAAATTTCCTGCAATTTCTTTCCTGGTTATTTTAATTGTCTCTCTGTTGCTCACATTCAGTACCTTAGTCTCCTTTGCCAATTGTTCTGCCTTTGCATGTCTACTACAGTCACTGTACTAGAAAGTTATGCCTTAGAACATTCTTCCTTTTCACTCAAAATCCATACCAGGCAAAGTCAGAATGTCCTGTAGATCTTTTAATCACATGGCTGTAAAATAGTAACTCTAAATTCTGTTACTACAAATGATTTCTTTTATATTACATCTAGTAAGTAAAGGAGTACTCTGTCTGCAGCTGCCTTCATTTTGCACTCAGCCCATCTCTTTCACATGTCATCGTTTTCCATCATTTATATTGACTATTTCTATCAAGAGCAACATCATCCCACCCCTTGTCACCCCAAATTCTCCCTCTATAAGTTCCTGCATCTAGCATCTAATCAATCACTAGAAGACAATATATCATGGTTCTATCCTCCTGATTTCATACCTACTATTATTGCCTATAGTAGTACTGTAGAAATATTAGCATGCATAATCTCTGCTTCAATGATATGTCTCTATCTACATACCCTTCCTTCACCAGCCTATTTCATAAATTCTAGCCAGAGTAATCTTGGTAAAATTAATATCTGACTCTGGCCAGGGAAGCACATTGGCTAAAAGCAGATCTTCATCACTACATCCAATCCTTCAAACCAATTCCCTGGGCTCATCTCCAGCTCTGCAGCAGAACAGTTGCTGAATCCCTGTCCCCTATCCATCTCCACTGTATCAAACAGATCTTCCCCTCCAAACTTCATTCTTCTGAACCCATTATATGTTACGGCCCTCAATTCCAGCAGGCACTCCCTGGGAACCCACAGGCCATTCTGACCAAGGAAGCAAGTAGGATAATTGCAGATTTTCACCTCTCTCTTCATTCCTTGAATTCCAACACCCAATCTAATCCCAAACTCTGTGACAGACTTTCTACTGTGTCCTCTCCTCATTCTCTTCCTCCATTCTGATGGGACAAATTAAGCAGATCCTGGTGGAACATCATCCTTTCTTCCCTTTTGAAAATCCCCTTAGCCTCACCCAGCCCATCCTCTTTTCTAAGTGTCAGCTCTCAATAACTAGAAACACATTTTACCTGGAAACCCCCAGTGGCCACACCTATCAGGATCACAGAAGGTTTTCCTACCAGGCAACACACAGCCATCACACTCTAAGAACTGGAGAGGAAACAGAACCAAGGAACAAAACACCCACCTAACAAAGACAAGACTAGATACCAGCACCTAAAATGTCAATCTTTCCAATCTCAGATGCCTAGACACCAGCACAAAAACATTATCAGTAACAGCCAGGATAACATGTCGCCACTTGAATCTGGCAATCCTACCACAGCAAGATCTGAATTTTCAAACATAGCTGACAAACAATAAAAGTGTCTCAAAACAGACATTGGAAGGAAATGAATAAAATAAAAATTCAAGGTCTAAATGTGGAAATTGAATCAATAAAAAAAAACTAAACTGAGGGAAATCTAGAAATGAAAAACTTAGGAACTCAAATAGGAATCATAGAATCAAGCTTCACCAACAGAACACAGAGATGGAAGAGAGAATCTCAGACACTGAAGATATTATAGAAGATCAATCAAAGAAAATGGTAAATCTTAAAAGATTCATGATAGAACATGGCCAGGAAACCTGGGCCACTATAAAAAGACTAAATATAAGAATAGTAGTAATAGAGGAAGGAGAAACTTAGGTCAAAGATGTAGGGAATATTTTCAATGAAATCACAAAAGAAAAATTTCCCAACTTAAAGAAGAAGATGCCTATAAAAGTACAAGAAGCATACAGAACACCAAATATACTAAACAAGAAAAGAAAGTCCCCTAGGCACATAATAATTCAAACACTAAATGTACAGAACAAAGAATATTAAAATCTTCAAGGGTGCAAGAACAAGTAACATAAAAAGGCAGACTTATTAGAATTATGCCTGACTTCTTAATGGAGACTCAAAAGCCAGAAAGGCCTGGACAGATGTGCTGTAGACTCTAAGAGACCACAGATCATAGGCCAGACTACTATGCCTAGGAAAACTTCAATTAAACATAGATGAATAAAATAAGACATTCCACGATAAAACTAAATTTAAGCAATATCAGTCTACAAATCCAGCCATGTAGAAGGTGCTAGAAGGAAAACTCCAACCTAAAGAGATTAACTACACACAAGAAAACACAGGGAATAAATAATCCCATATCAGCAAAATCAAAACAGGATAAGCACAAACATACACACCACCACCACCAGCACCACCACTACAACCACCACCACCATCAACACTACCACTACCAACAACAGAAAAACTACAAAATAACAGGAATTAACAATCATTGGTCATTGATATCTCTCAATATAAATGGCCTTAATTCTCTAATAAAAAGACACAGACTATCAAAATGGATGCAAAAAAGGACCCATCCTTTGCTGTATCCAAGGAAAACACCTCAACCTCAAGGATAGACATTACTTGGGGTAAAAGATTGGAATATTCTAAGAAAATGGACATAGAAACAAACAAGCTGCTGTAGCCATTTAATACCAGGCAAGACTTTAAACCAAAACTAATCAAAAGAGATACCAAAAAAACCACTACATACATATCAAAGGAAAAATCCACCAAGAGGGTATTTCAGTTCTTAACATATACTCCCTAAACAGAATGTCACCCAAATTTGTAAAAGAAAAAAGCTTTGTGAAATTTTAAAACACACATTGACCCTCATACATTGATACTGGGAGACTTCAATACCCCACTTTCACCAAAAGACAGGTCACCCAGATAAAAACTAAACAGAGAAATGCTGGAGCTAACTGACATTATAAACCAAATGGACCTAATAATATTTACAGAACATTTCACCCAAATACAAAAGGATATATCTTCTTCTCAGCACCTCACAGAACTTTCTCTAAAATTTATCAGTTACTGAATCACAAAGCAAGTTTCAAGAGATACAAGAGAATTGCAATAACACCCTGTACCCTATCTGACTACCACTGATAAAATCTGTCTATCAACAACAGAAACAATAGATGGAAAGATGTCCCATGCTCATGGATCGGTAGGACTAACTTAGTAAAAATGGTCAGCCTACCAATAGCAATCTACAGATTCAGTGCAATCTCCATCAAAATTCCAACACATTCTTCACAGATCTTTAAAGGACAACTTTCACCTTTACATGGAAACAAAAGAACCTAAGATAGCTAAAAACAACCCTGAAAAATAAAAGAACTGCTGGAGTTATCAACATCCCTGATTTCAAGTTGTACTACAGCACTACAGTAATAAAAACAGCATGGTATTGGAATAAAAACAAGCACATTGATTAATGGAATTGAATTGAAGACCCAGATATAAATCTACAAACCTATGGATACATGATTTTTTTATAAAAACGCCTGAAATACACACTGGAACAAAGATGGCATCTTCATCAAATGGTGCTGATCAAACTGGACAGCAGCACATTGAAGAATCCAAATGGATCCATACTTTTAAAGACCTCAACATCAAACCTGATACAAGAGAAAATAGGGAATAGCCTGTGAGACCAAAAGTTATGTTTTAAAGTTTAATTACTGTGCCTTAGAAATCTATAAAACAAAAAGACAGATAACGTCCTGGAATGATGGGTTGGGCCTGTTCATGTGAAAGTCTGGCTAATCCAATTGCACTCAATGTGCTCCAAATTCACCAAATATACCTACTCACTTATAGGTGGGAGACAACCCAGACAAGAAGTAAGTCAGGATATATGCTTGCCCCTGGTTGGGCCTGGTGGGAAATATGTAGTCTTATGAATTCTGTCTGCATAAGCATCTGTTGCAGGTGATTTGGTGCGATTTTGTGGGAAATCCAAAGAATGTGGCAGGACTAATGGTCCTAGTCAGAGTCTATATTCCTGGATGGAGTGCAATTAATTTAATAAAAATTGTTTCAAATTTGGTTCCAAATTGGGATGATAGTCTTATTTTTGACCAGTAGGATTTACAAACCTTGAACTCATCAGCACAGGAAAAGATTTTCTCAACAGAACACAATTAGCGAAGGCTCTGAGATCAACAATTAATAAATGGGACCTCATGAAACTGAAAAGTTTCTGAATGGCAAAGGACACTGTCATTTTGACTGTCACCGCTCAAGAGGTCATGAGACCTGGGAGAATGGAACCTAAAAATGAGGTGGACTAAAATTTCATGCTATAGCCAACTTTATTTAGAGCATCAGAGAATTTATATTCTGAGAGTTAAGTCAGGTTATATGAGCAAAGTTCACATGAGTTCATGCTGTAAACATTCTGAATAACAAAGCAAGTAGCAATGGGTAATCCAAAGCAAATCTGCTCCTATTTACTATACCTGGAAGGGGCATGAAAGCACCTTCCAAGAGAAATCTTGTGTTTTGGAGGACTGAGGTCACAAGACTCTTGTCCTATTTTCTTGGCAATTTCTCACAAGCACTCAGAATTCTCCTCACACAGTTTCATTCATTGATGTGTTTTGACACTGACAAAGTGGCAGACTACAGAAGGAGAAAAGATTTTTACAAATTATACATATGATAGGTGGATAATATCCAAAAATGTATAAACAACTCAAAAGACAGCCCAATTAGAAACGGTGTACAGATTTCTATTGGACTCTCAATACAGAAAACTTAAACGGCTGAGAAACACTTAGAAAACGATTTACATCCTTAGCCATCAGGGAAATGCAAATCAAAAGTAGAGATTTCATCTTACATCTCTCAGAATGTCTAAGATCAATAAAACAAGTGATGGTTCACTTTGGTGCTGATGTGGAGTAAAAAGAACACTCATACATTGCTGGTGAGAGTGCACACTTGTACAGCCACTGTGGAAATCAGTTTCCTACCCTAGAGACACTTGCTCAACCACATTGCTGCTCTATTCATAATAGCCAGAAATTGGATACAACTGCCCCTCAACAGAAGAATGGGTAAAGAAAATGTGATACATTTACACAATGGAGTATTACTCAGACATTCTTTAAAAAATGGCATCATGAAATTTGCAAGGAAATGGATGGAAATAGAAAAAATCATCCCAAGTGAGTTATCCCAGACACAGAAATATGGTGTGCATTTGTTTATATGTAGATATTCACTGTTAAGTCAATGATAACCAAGCTACAATCCATAGGCAAACAGAGAGTAGGTATAGAATAATGGACTAGAGGGAACTGATAGATCTCCTTAGGAGAGGGAAATAGAATAGATAGTTATGGGGTGGCTGGAATAGGAGGATCAACTGGGGATGGTGGAAGGAGTGATGAAGGAGAGAATAGGGAGAGAGAAAGTTAAAATTAATGGTCATTTGAGTGGTGGTATAGAAACCTAATAGAGTAAAAACATTTTTTCCCCGAAATAATGGGGAAAGACAACCTCAACGGGTCATCTCTTGTTACCAAATGAAGCTTCCAGTGCCGAAATTGGGTTATATCTAATTGAGTTGTTGGCTAAACAGTCCCCCGCAAAAAATCCACACACAACCCTTATTGTTGCCAAGAGTATAGGTAGCTCTCCACAAACTGACAGCAAGTTTCCACTGCTGAAGACAACACCTACACAACCTACTGAACATGGAGAAGTGGAGCTTGTGCCTACACAGAGCCTTTGCGTCTATGTTTTAGTGTCTTTGGTGCAGGCAAGGTACTCCGCATGCTATCAAAAAGAAACAAAATAAACTCCTAGACAGCCACAAATCTTTTGATCTCCAATGGTGTATTGCTTGCAAAATATGCTATGACAATGGTGGCACAAAGCTTGAAGGAGTAACCAACCAATATCTGACTTGACTTAAGGCCCAGTCCAGGAGATAGAACCCATATCTGTCATTGTTTGGGTGACCAAGAACCTGAGGCTCTATAGCCCAGGGACCTAAGTTAAAACCAAATAACACTGTCTATGGGGGAGGAATGTAGCGATAAAATGATTCCCAATGACATTCTTTTATATTCATAGATCAGTGCCTTGTTTACCATCATTAGAATAGCTTTCACCTGAAGAAGATGGGAACAAATTCAGAGACTCACAGCAAGACATTACATAGATCAGTGGTTCCCAACCTTCCTAACATTGTGACTCTTTAATACAGTTCCTCATGTTGTGGTGACCCCCTAATTATAAAATTATTTTCCTTACTATTTCATAACTGTGATTTTCCTATTGGTATGAATCATAATGTGTAGAGGGAATGAGGTTCCTGTATTCACAAGAAGCACTAAGAGAATGTCTCCTCCTCAATGGAGGAGATAAAATCAAATACCAGAATTCCATCCAGAAGGCTGAGAGTGCAGGTTGTTAACAATCTGATGACCTCTTTGATATTTGTAGGGATAGGCCTCACGCTAATTACCCAGAATGGTTATTCCAGACTCTTCCCACTCTAGACCATTACCTCTAGCTCCCAGTTAATAGAACCTGACCTTAGGGGAGAAGTTATATGTGTTTTATGACCTGCTAACCTCTATGCTATCTTAGTCAGAGACCACATTAGATTCTAGGCCCTTTAGCTATAGAACCCACCATGTGGTCACATGTACTTTGTAAAAGAGTTTCTATATAGTCACATCTGAAGCTTTATTGTACACCTGGAATTGGAATGATTATTGCCTGTAGACCTGGTATGGGAATTATTGTTGCCTGGAATCACTTTTCCAAATTCTACTGTGTTTAAATATGCCTACAATAAACCTCCTGGTATCAGGCTCCCTGAAGTCTTGATCCAGGTTGGTGAAACCAATCTCAACTGAAATTTCATTCTTATCTCTTCCCATAGTTTGCTTCTTTGCCTGAAACCTGCAGAGAACCCCCTCAGTAATATAAATATCTGATATGCAGGTGGTCTTAGGAAACCCCTGTGAAAGGGTCATTTGACCCCAAAAGGGGTTGTGACCCACATATTGAGAACCATTGACATATCAAGTGAGAGACCTTGAAATACTCAACTCTAAATGAGATACAGCCAACAAATCCCTTACCTCAGAGATCAGGGAACCCCCTGAAGAGGAGGCAGAAAGTGTAAGAGCCAGAGAGGAAGGAGGACACCAACCAAATAAGGCCCTCTAAATCAACATGATGAAAGCTCCTATGAACTCTCAGAGACTCAAGCAGTATGCACAAGGCCTGCTGAAGTCTGCACCAGGTCCTCTGCGTCTATATTACAGCTTTCAGTTTAGTGTTTTTATGGGACTCCTGAGTGTGTGAGTGAGTGAGTCTTTGATTCTTGTGCCTTCTCTTTGGCTCCTTTACTTCTGTTGATTTGTCTTGTCCAACTGTGATGTGTTAGTTTTTACTTTATATTATTATATTTTATTTTGTTATATTTTATTATTTTCTCTTAGAAGTCTGCTCTTTTCTAATGAGAAACAGAAAGGGAGTAGATCCAGATTTGGGGAGGAGGAACTTGGAGGAGTAGAGGGAGGGTAAATTCTAATCAGGATATATTATGTGAGAAAATAATCTATTTTCAATAAAACAGAAAAAAGAAATTAAAATTCTTAGGTGTTGCACCAAACCAAAAAATGCAAAAATAACTTGTCACATCCAATAAGAAATAATAGCTCAGTCTAAATTGTATTAACTTGACTCTATACCAATCTCAATCATCATCTTCTGTCATATCAGCTTTTGAACTTCAGGGTGTTACTTTGAAATAAGAAACCTCAATATATTCCCATGTTGCTGGACATCACATGCACTGCTGCCCAGGTGTCCCACCCTGCAATCTTTTACTGCGGAAATACTTAACTGTCTTATATCTGGCCCCATTATCTTACTCTCATGGGCATTCATGATTTCTCAGTTTGTGTTGACAATTCTGCCTCTGTGAACCCACAGTTTCCTGATCTTGCTTTTCTCTTCAGATTTATGGCATCAAATATGCATTTGGGTGTTTGAAATTTTCTTGTTAAAGGACAAACTCCTGGGGAGTAAGGAGCATGTCTAGTTTCTTAGATACAATCCAAAAATATGGCTGAGAGTCCAGCACATCAATAAACCAAGGAGCAGAAAATTAAGAGATGGAGGGTTAAGGAAGTAAAGCGGTCACTTCTTTCCATGTTCATTTCTGAGGCTGCGATAACCTACTCACAATGTACACTTTATCCTATGAAGCCAATGAGGAGAGGTGGTGCTACCCACATGCAAATTCAAGAAAGAAACTTTCAGTCTCCATAGTCTTCCCATAATGTCCCATAAGATTGTTTCACTCAGTGATGGCAGAGCCATCTAATTTATATGTGCCCATTGTGATGCTCCTATCACAATGAAATTGCCAGACTATGCACTTCTCAAGGACATATCTATACCACCAAACAAGACATCAGAGTCATCTGTGTGATGTATTTTGGGACTGTCTCACTTTAGCCCAGGCTGTCCTCAAACTTCTGTGTTTAAGCCATGCCCCTGCTTAAGCATTCTTAGTGACTGGGGTTACAGCCAACACAATCACACAGGAACAGTCAGTTCTCTTCATCTTAGCTTTTGGCTTACTTCAGGGGCTTTTGCAGACAATTGTGACAGGCACGAGGGTGCATTGACCTGGTAGGCCTTTGAGAACAGACTGGTTGAGAACAGACCGGCTGATCATTCACAAAGAGCACAATTAGCTGACACTCTCCAGCTGTTAGCTCTCTGGATTTGAAGCCATGACACTGCTCCTTCCTGGAGGGCCTCAGTTATAAACTGAAATGAACATGGCAGGCTGACCCTTTCTGGGAGGTTAGACAAGACTTTGTGAGATATGAATCATGTTGAAATCTGCCTCTTTCTTCTGACTCCCTCCCGCTTCCCTTTCACATGTACCAGGGCTGCATTAAAAGTCTGAAATTTTTCAGTGTCTGATTCTGGCTTCCTCTCTCTTCATCTTTCCCAGGAATTACTTCTTCAATAAATTGCATGCACTCCTAGTTCCATTTCAACATCTGCTTCCCAGAGGACTCAGTTGATATACTGACCTCCTTCCTGTCAAGCCGGCATTGTTCTGCTATCTGTCTGCTATCTGAGGCTGAGAAGCCACATGCCTGCAGTGTTTGCTTCTTGCAGCCATTTCCCTGCTTCAGTGAAATACCACAGCGAAAGGTAGCTTCCAGAATAACTGATACATTGAGGTTTGAGGAAGTGTCCACCCACCCCCAAAGCAAACTGTTAACCAACACTACATAACACCAAAGATAGGCAGCAGGACACTCATCTGCTTTCTCTCTCTCTGTAGAATCTCTCCAAATACGCTGTCCCTGTAAGCTTGTTCAAAGATTCCCTCCCCCTATATTTGACAGGGTTAGATTTGCTGAGCAGTCTACAATATCTTTTCAAGGCTATTGTGAGACAGTGGGCAGTGTGTGTCTTAATTGTGTAGCCTGTTGACATTTTCCTTTAATCTTACTTCCCTGAGGATTCTTTTCCAAATAAAGCATTGGCTTTCTACTCCTTGTTGAAGGCATTGTTTTCCAGAGAACACCAGTAATAAAAAAACAAAAAAACAAAACAAAACAAAAAAACCTTTTTGCCTTACAGAATTGGCTAAGCTAGACAATGTGACCAGTATGGGTCTAGTAAACAAGAGGTGCTCAATAACAACTAGATTAATCCTTGCTTGGCTATCTTTCAGGATGTAGGGTAGGAGATAGAATATGAGAATGATATTTTCAGAGGATTCACAAGCAACAATCCCAGCTTCCTTTTGTCACGTATGTTCTTAAATGCATGGCAAACTGAAGCTCAGAATTGTGTGGAAAGCAAAACTTCTCTATATGGGGAATGTGACTGGGCACGCATAGTCACCCAAAGCATTAGGGTGTAGTAGAGTTTTCTTTCTGAGCTCAGAAACTGGTTTCTTTATCGATTGCTTTTTGTGGTTCAAATAGGGGAAATATTCCTTGAATTCTTATATTGCATCTGTAGACCACACAAAGCTTATGAGTTACATGAGCATATAGGAGAAATGATCCAAAATTAACATTTCTTTTAGTGCAAGCACTATGAAGCCATCAATTATTGTGTTGTGTGTTCTGGAACAGAAGGCTTGCACATTCAGAGTACATCCAGTATCATGGACTGAGCAACTTACTGGATCCTTGGATTTTCTGTTCACAGCCAGCCATTGTTGGTTAGCTAGACTGCAGCCTCTAAGTCATTCTAATAAATCCTCTTTCTATATAGATTCATCTTATAAGTTCTATTACTCTAGAGAACTCCAACTAATAAAGCCACCATGTTCTTTGAGCAGGCTAGGCAGTGAGTACTATTTGAGTTTTCTTTTAATCATTGCCTCCTGCCTAGATTACTGAAAGGAACAAACTTGTTGGAAGTGGCCTAACTTAGCTTGGTACAATAATGCTCTGTAATGCACAGAGTTTATATAATAACTTGGTCATTTTGTGCTTTAAGCTGCCATTTCTGCAGTCATTTTTTCACTGAGTGCTTCATAGTCCTGAGACAAGACAGCAATTTTACCACTGGGGACACACCGAGCAACAGATAAAAGTGCCACCCTTTTCCCATGCATGGTCATGTACCTAAAACACAGATGCCAATTAGACACCAATGCAAACAGCATGTACTGCCGGAATTCCAAGGAAGTAGGGTCAAATGCTAGTAAAGGCATGGACTTGCTAGCAAGGTGAATGCAAGACGGCAAAGAGCAAAGAGCTTCCTTCTTCCATGCCCTTATACAGGCTTTCAGCAGAAGGTGTGACCCAGATTAGATCTCGATTAAAGATGTGTCTTCCCACCTCAAGATCCAGATAAAAAGCATGTCTTTTCCCAGTTCAAGAGATCAGACCTGGATTAAAGAGATGTCCTCCTACCTCCAAACATCTGGATTGGGGGTGTGTCTTCCTACTTCAAACTAAGCAAAACCCCTCACCATGGGGGTGCCCTCCATTTTGGGTTTTAGTTCCAGATGTAATCAAGTCAACAGTCAAAAAACAGCCATCACAAGGGCTAACTCCAGGTTTCTCAAAATGAAATCCATTGACCCCCTGTATTAGCATCCCTGGGATGGCCCAGATGATTCCTCTCAAACAAACATCCTGGCTGATTCTTATGAGCACTGAAGCTTTAAGTACAGACATGAAGCTGCTCCTTCACTAAGAAGATCTTACTTATATGATACCATTATAGTCACATGCTTTCCTGCACTGCTCCTCAATCTCATAAACCACCAGTTTGTCCTTCATCTCTGTAATTATGTCATTTTGAGAATGTTTTCTTAATTTAATGATATATGACTTTTTGAGTTGACATTTTTTAATCTGAATAAAAAGTCCTTGGAAGCATCTAACTTATCACGTGTTTTAATAGCTCGTTGTTTTTTTTTTTTTGTTTTGTTTTGTTTTGATCTATGCAAGGTCTTTCTATGCAGTACAGGCTGGCCTTGAACTATGGTATCCTTTCTGTCTTTGTCTCCCAAGTGCTAGAATTAGACATGTACCACTGAATGTGGCAGGTCATTTCCTTTCTTCCTTCCTTCCTGCCTGCCTGCCTGCTTTCTTTCTTTCTTTCTTTCTTTCTTTCTTTCTTTCTTTCTTTCTTTCTTTCTTTCTTTCTTTCTTTCTTTCTTTCTTTCTTTTATTTTTAGCTGAGTCCTTACTATGCCATAGTATGATACAGGACAGAGGACAGTATAGTTCATTAGTCTCTCACAGGGTTATTAATATATTTCAGTTGCCTCTATTTTAGAGCAATACCAAATAAAAATATCATGAACATTTATGGCATGGGATTTTGCAAAGATACAGATATTCATTTACTTGGAATAGTTGTTACAAAATGCAGTTGCTAGGTTGTATATTAAGTATACTTCTGGTTTCACAGAGGAACTTCCAAACTGGTTTTTAAAGGGGTTATACATGTTTCAGTTTCCATAAGGGATATAATTTTTCTGCATCTTTATTATTTGGAATGAGTTGAAGTGCGTGCCCATAAATTTCACATACTGAGGCTTTAATCCCCAACACAACATAGAGATAGTGTCTATAAAGGTGGAGTTATGTTCAAATGGGACCACTAGGGTAGGTCCTAATCCAGTTTTCCAGTGTCAAATTAAAATAAGAGGTTAGAAGACAAACACAAAGGAATGAAGCAAAAATAGTAAGAATTCTACGAAAAAGCCAAGAAGAGAGAAAAGGATGTGACTATAATGGCATTGTGCACAAAAGTTGTTCTTAGTGATGGAGCAGCTCCACGTCTCAATTGGGATGAGATGTGCTCAGGTGATAAATTCTGCCAAGAGTTTTATTTTAAACTTCCAGCCTCTAGAAATATGAGACCAAAGTTATGTTGTCTCAGCCACCAATCAGCTTTGCTTCGAGGCTTCATCCTATGTTAGTCAATTTTGTTGCTATGAAAAATAGTTGACAAAAATCAACTAAAAGCAAGATGGGAGCCAAGCATGGTGACAAACACCTGGAGTCCCAGCAGTGTTCTAATAGCCATGCAGTTATTTATCATTAAGACCTTAATTTGAATTTTATTAGTTAATAATATTGAACATATTTTCATGTGCTTGTATACCATTTGCATAGTCTTTCCAGGGAATTCTCTTTCTCTGTCTTTTACATATTCCTGTTGTCTATGGTTAAATTATAACCATTTTAAAACTATATATATATACTATATATATAAAAATATGTATATATATATATATATATATATATATATATAGAGAGAGAGAGAGAGAGAGAGAGAGAGAGATTCAGATAATGTGGTTTTCAAATATTTTCCTCTGTAGTTTGCCTTCTCATCTTCTTGGCAGAATCATCAGAGAGCAAGATGTTTGCTTGTTTGTTTGTTTGTTTTGAGAAAAGATCTCCTTGGATAGCCCAAACTTCTGTTCTTTCTGAAACAGCCCCTAAGTCTTGGAATTAATAATTTTGTACATAAAGATTTCAATATTTTATTTGTTTAGTAGGTTGGTTGGATGGGTTTGTCTTTGGTTTTAGTTTAAATTTTTGTTTTGTTTGTTTGTTTTTTTGAGACACTGTTGGCCTCAAACTCATGATCTTCCTGCTTCTACTTTCAAAACTTATTAAATTTATGAAGATGTCTGTTATTGATATTCTCTTTTCTGGGTCATGCTTTTGATTTCAAGCCTAATAACTTTTCACTATGTCTTTTGTTTCATGATTTTCTTGTGTTATTTTCTACAAGTTCTATTGTCTTTCATTTTGCATTTAACTATGTGATCAATTTTGAGCTGAATTTTCCAAGGTCTGAAATTTAGACTTAGACATCACAGAAAGCATTTCTCCTAGCTTATTCTGAATTTTCAAAATCATTTTAGCAAGATTACAATCCATGCGTCTCCATATAAATCTAAGAATAAGACATAATATGTTTGTAAAAAAAATGTGATAATGTTTGATAAAAGTTGCATAAAAAATACAGATCCATATGAGGAGACTTAGCTTGTTAATTATGTTGAGTCTTCTAATTCATGCCTCCATTTTCTTCACCTTTCCACATTGGTTGTTGTCTGGCACCTTTCTATCCCCATCAGCCAGAGAATTTCTACGCATTTATTGGAGAAGTTTGACAATTAGTATTAAGGTTTCTGTTTATACATTATTGTAGTTTGGATGCTGAATGTCTGTAGAAGGTCCATATTTTGAGAACTTGATCACCATGGCAATGCATTAGGAAGGTGATGGAAACTTTTAAATTGAGAACTAGTAACAGGTCTTTAGGTTACCTTCTTATCTTACCCTGTTTTTCTTCCCCATCATAAGACAAATGCCTTGTTCTATTACAGCCTTCTGTCATGGGATGCTGCTTTGCCACAGGTCCAAAACAATGGGGTCAATCAATCACGACCTGAAGCCTGCAAACCTGTGAGTCAAAGCAAACATTTCCTCTTTATAAGAAGCCAATTCGTATAGTAACAATAAAGCTGGGGAACAAATGAAAGTTTGAGCGGTCTTGTCTGCTAGGTACTTGCTAGCATTGCTGAAGGTAAAACTATAATTTTTTTTTTTTGGCTGCAGTGGAGTAGTTACAACCTAAAAATAATTCTGTCTCAACACGCCGTTCATTTCTAGTTCTTTACCTAGAACGAAAAAATAATTTACTTGTGGTTGTTTTATTATACACTAATGGGCATTTCCGGGTTGCCTGCCAGCTTCTCCAATACTCATCTATTTTTGTGTGTGTGAGGGGAGGGAGTTTGGTGGATAGAACCTATGACCTCATGTATCCTAGTCAAGGTCTCTCCACTGACGGTATCCTTAAGCCCAGCTCACATATTATCCTGTGCTTTACAAGGGAAAAGGAAACCCCTGCATAAAACAGCGATTTGTTGTCCCTGAGGTCCCTGTTTACCTATATTTGCATTTCTATATTTCATTTCTCTTGTGTTTAGTTTATCCAGAGTCCCAACATTTTACATCTGGACCTAAACAAATAGAGAAAACAGATCTGCCCCATCTTTTCTAACTAACACCATATTTTAGAATCATAAATCGATAGAAGACCTGCAAAGACTATGAAAACAGTTCTCTTACATTCATGGAGCTTCCCTTCTTATCAGCATTAGATATTGGGATAGGACACTTGCCGACATTAATGCCCTAATATTGATACTTATGATTATATACTGATGTCTAAATTTTATTCAGATTTTCTAAGTTTCCCATAATATATTTTTCTGTTCAAAGTCCTCTTCAGGATAGTCTATTATATTTAGTTAACAATTTTCTCAGGCAACTCTTGACTATAACAGTGTCTCAGACTTTCATTTTTATAACTTGCACAGTTCCAGCCAATACTGGTCAGGAATTTTTAGGCTGTCCCACAAACTAGGATTTGTCTGTCAATTTTCATGATTGGATAGATTAAGATAGTAGAACTTTTAGGAGAAGGGTATAAAGACACTATGACATTTCCATCATATCAGATCAAAGGCACACACTGTCTGCATGTCTTATCATAGATGATGTTAACTTTAGTGTTCTGGTTCAAAATAGCATAGTGGTTTGGATAAAAATGCCCACCATAAGCTCACAGAGAGTGGCATTATTTGAAAAGATTAGAAGATGTGGCCTTGTTGGCAGAAGTATGTCACTGGGATTTGAGATTTGAGAAGCTCAAGCCAGGTCCAGTGGCTTACCCTCTCTTCCTGCTGCCTGAGGATCCAGATGTAGAACTCTCAGCTTCTTCTCCAGCACCATGTCTGTCTGCACACCACCATGGGTTCGGCCATGATGATAATGAACTAAGCCTCTGAACCTGTAAGCAAGCCTCAATTAAATGCCTTCCTTTATAAGAGTTACCATAGTAATGATTTCTTTTTATAGCAATAGAAACCCTAAGTAAGACAGATAGTGCTTGTTAGACTTCTTCGCTGTACTGTTATACTATTTTCTCCATTTATTTGATAACATGGGAGAAGGAAACCATTATATACAGCCCATATTTTGGAGACAGGGGGAGGTACAGCCACAAGGGGAAGGGCACAGTCATTGCACACAATATGCAGAATTCTTTTGCACAGAAGATTTATATATGAATTTTCTTTTATTTATCACAATATGAATGAGATACTTATATACTATGGACAATAATTCACTGTTAGGTTTGCTTTGTTACTTAAATGATTCTAGACTTTGTCACTGAGAATTTTTATCCATTGCTGCCCTTTATCACTGATAAACTTTCATCAATGTGAATAAGTACATTTGATACTTTTGAGTACTTCTGTGGTGGTTTGCATAAGAATGGCCCCCATCGGGTCATATATTTGAATGCTTAGTCGCCAAGGAGTGGTACTTTTTGAAAGAATTAAAAGGATTAGGAAGTGTGGCCTTTTGTCACTTTGGGTGGGCTTTGAGGTTTCAAAAGCCCTTTGCCAAGCCCAGAGACTCTCACCCTGCCTATTGATCATGATGTAGCTCTTAGCTACTGCCCTAGTACCTGCCTGAGTGCCACCATGCTCCTCATCATGATGATAATGAATTAAACCTCTGAAACTACTATTAAGCCCCCAATGAAATGCTTTCTTTTGTAAAAGTTGCCTTGGTCATGGTGTCTCTTTACAGCAATAGAATAGTGACTAAGACACCTTCTTTACTTTTCCTTACTACAATATGCTACAAGATCATCTTGACATGGTTCTAGAATCAAGTATTTGTCTAATAAATCTTAGTTTCTTTTATTGGAGAATATTATTATAAGCCAAAATATTTTGCTCTATGTGTGCTTGCTGAGATAGAAGTATTGCTATATCTAGACAATCATACTGATGCTAATTCATATATACATATTTATAAATATTTCTACATGGAGCCATCTGGATTTAAAGTATATGTGAGTTCATTCTGATGTTGCCAAATCTAATTCATTACTGTACATATCATTCTAGCTTCCTTTGCTTATCTGTAGCTTCCCATTCAGTGGAAATTCACTCAACCCATCTTCTATCCACTTACTGAACTATTCAAGTATACATATATAATATTTTCAGAAAAACTATGTCCCCATGGGAAACAACATTATCAAACAGAGTATAGCATTTATGTATATCTCCTCTGCCTTTTGTCTTATAGGCACTACTAATTTCCTGCTTTATATACTACTGGGAATTCATATGGCTTTCCATATACCTATCTTTTGGTTTAGCCTTCTCCCACCCCTCTGATATCTCAACTGATTCAAGTATTTTTCCTAATATTTTTTTTGTATTTTTGTATTTGTATTTTTCCTAATAAATTAGCTTTTTATATAATGTTATATCAAATTTGCTATTTCCCCTTTGAAAGGAAAGTGTCAAAATTATATTAATATTTTGGAATCAGACAAAATGAAGTTGCCTTTATTGAAGGTTGTATTTTTTATAAATATGTAATGGTTTGAAAAAAATAAGTTTTTTCACATGAAAAGGAAAACTTAATACTGTAATGCATGAAGATCTTGAGGAAAAAATAAACACAATGAATCATCTAAGAGAGAAAATGAAAACATTCACAGTAGCATCAACAGGAATAAAAGATTTGAGAGCAATCACCAGAGAGAAGAGATAGCCTATAGGGTGAAAATAATCTTTGTCAGCTACACTTGAATCAGTTGATTAATATTTAGAATATATAAAGAAATAATAGTGGGGTTTGAAAGGCTTAATCATGGAGTGGTGTGGGTGTATAGGAGGGATCAGAGGGGTGTGGAAAGGATAGGTGTATGGAAAGCCATATGGATTCCCAGCAGTATGTAAGCTAACTTCAAAACATAACTTAAAAATAGACTTTGAAAAGAATTACTCTGATAGTGCCACTCCCAGAAGAAATGACTTACTAAATGGAAATTCCCAGTGCACGGCATGGGATTCTTAAAGTTACTAGTCAGGTTGGTTCCACAGGTCTCCAAATAAATACTGGACAAATCCTTTGCCCTTTGATACCTACCATCAGTACATGGTAAGATCCTATTGTTGAAGATACCACATACTTTGGGTACAGAACATAAAGAAGTCAATCTCAAACTGACCAGGAGATTTCCTTCCTACTGGCTAGCTTTCATAGCACAGAAGACTGTTGCATGATGTGGACAGACACAATGCCATATCCCAAAAGTGTCTGTAACTCCCCTCTCTCCAGGCATGGGCTATACATGGTGGCATCCTTACCCCCATATTATCTAATCAAAGGAGATAACAGTGCAATTTTACAATGAAGAAATCTGACAAATACTATCTGAACCAGAAGACTAAGGTTAATATCATCAGTGATAAGCCTAAGATCAAGCTAGTCAAATTCTTACATAGATGAGGATGTGCTCTCTATTGCCTTACTAAAAGGCAGTTGGTTATTGCTGGAGGATGGAAGATCCTTCTTTTTTTCAGGGTGTTCCCACTGGTATGTTGTCTGTGTTCCAGTAGATGGCCTTATACCTATGTATCTGTGGTAGCACTAATTGAAAGTTGGGAGGAGGGTGTTTTGGAATGGGATATGAGAGGAGTTGGGAGGGAAATAGGAAGTGAGTATGATATGTTATTGTATACATGTATTCAATTCTTAATAAAAAAATAAAATTGCAGTAAAAATCATTAAAAATTAAATGCAAAAACTCAATTTAATAAATAAATGAACTAAATGCACAGTTCTAAAAAGAAGAAATACCAATAAATATTTGAAAAAGGGTTAGGTATATTAGGCCATTATCAAAATGCAACTTAAAACTGCTTTAAAATACTATATCACCTCAATCAGAATAGTTTATCATCAAGAAAACAAACACAAATGCAAGCAAGGATGGGATGGAAGAAGAACCCTTATATGTTGCTGATAGGAAAGTAAACTGGTACAGCCTACTATAGAAATTAGTATGGAGGTTTCTCAGAAGTTTGGAGATAATTCTATGTGACTCCACGTGACTCCCACTATATCACTCTTGGGAATATTCTGTAAAGACTTCATATCCTACTACAGAAATACTTACACATTCATGTTTATTGCTACTCTGCCCAATTTAGCTGGTATGATGGCTGTTCTTGGTTGTCAACTTGACTATATCTGAAATTAACTAAAAACCAATTTTTGCTTAATTTGAAATGAAAAGATTCATTTCTAATCTGGATAGTGAGGTGGGAAGAGACACCTTTAGTCCAGACTCACCTCTAATCTGGACCACACGTTCTCCTGACAGCCTATATAAAGGACATGGAAGAAAGAAGCTTTGTCCTTTGCCTCCTTGCTTTCCCCTTGCTAGAAAGTCCATCCCTTCACTGGCATTAGAGCCTATTCCTTTTGGATTCTGATCTATAGTGAAGAGCAGCTGAGACATCCAACTTCATGGACTGAACAACTATTAAATTCTTGGACCTTCCATTCATAAGCAGCCATTGTTGAATTAGTTAGACAACAGCCTGTAAGTCATTCTAACAAATCCCCTTTCTATATATATATATATCTAGATATTCATTATTTAAATTCTGTTACTCTAGAAAACCCTGATTGATACATGTGGAAAATGGAACCAGCCCATTTGTCCATCAAAAGATCAAAGGATGAAAGAAATGTAGGACATACATACAAGTGAAATGTATTCAGACACAAAGCAAGATGAAATGATGGTATGGTATTTGCATGAAAATTGATGAAACTGGTAATCATTATGTTAAGCACAGGAAGACAGACACAAAAAGATAAATAGTACATCTTGCCTCACATATGTGGAACCTGAAATAGACGAATTCACAAAAGCAGAGGATAGAATGATAATTGCCAAGGTATTACAGGTATTAAAGGAGGGGGAAAGAGGAAGATGATGGCCAAAGGGCACAAAGCTTTAGTTAGACCCATTGAAAATGTTTGGAAAATCTAACATACAGCACCAGTGCCTATTATATAGTTAACATTTGCTGAGAAACCAGATCTGATATTGTTTTTGTTTTTTTACTTCTTTTTTTTGGTAAAAAATCAAAGAAAGATAAAAGAGAAAGAAAGGTAAGAGAGATTATAAGTATAAATAGAGTGAAGACCTTTGGGGAGGTGATGGATATGTAATTGCCTAGTTAGTTTTCTGCTGCTGTGATAAGATACCATTCTGAATCCAAGTTAATGAGTTTATTTTGTGCTTATAGATTTAGAGTGTTAGCTACCATGATGGTAAAATGGAGGTATATGACAGCAGGCAGCAGGAGTAGCAGCTGGGAGGTCATATCTTGAACCATAAGCAGGAGGCAGATGGCAAACTAGGAATGGCACAAAATCTCCAAGCCAGTCTCCAGTGGCACACTTCCTCCAGCAAGGTGACACCTCCTACTCCTATCCAAACAATTCCAACAACTGGGGGATCATATATTCAAATGCTCCAGACTATTTGGTGGAACATCTCAATCAAACCACCACAGTGGGTATATATATATATATATCTTCAAATTCATTAAGCTGTGTAATATATATATAATATATATACATACATACACACACATACATACAGTTGTCATATTGTCAAGCATACCTCAATAAGATATGGTTGCTTTTTAAGAAAAAAAGAACTCAAAAAGTCCTGGATGAGTAAATTTCTTTAGTGGAAGTAATTCTGTGACTTCAGGAATAGTACTAAAATCTGACTGTGATAGCTGCAAGGGCACATGAAGAAACTACAAAGCTATATATTAATGTTGATAAAAATGGCAAGGAATGCTTTATCCTGGATGAAAATTGTTATTTTAAAGAAACAACTCTCAGGGACTTATCATGGAACCTCTGGGATTCATGGTGCAAGAGACTGTGATGTGGCATACAAGTCAGTATAGATTTCTCCATACCAGTACTTTTTCAGTTCTACAGCCATGTTTTTGTTAGTACTCTGATTAAACCTTAACATTAGCTTTGAATAAAGTGCCTCGAGTCTATTTTTCCATGAACTAGCTATTTCGTAAAACATAGGTTTAAAGATACAGTGTTTTATAAGAAATCCACATATTAGAGTTTAGTGTTTCCTTCTTTGATGCTGCTGCCTTTTGAATATACCTTTTCTGGGCAAATATTTTATCTCATTCATATTTGTAATCTCAACCCTCACAGTGACTTTTGGATAGTTAAATATACATTAAAATATCATTTCTCACCTCTACATGATTTCCTTTGGGTCTTACTGAGTTCTCAGCCCCTGGGCATGAATTTTTCTTCTTCATCCAATCACCTTTCCATTTTAGTGGGGAAGATGGACTTCTGCCTTGACATCCATGAGATCTGCCCATCAGTAATTCAAAAATCAAACATTTCACACATACCTGACAATTAATAATTGATTTGACTCA
The DNA here is from genome assembly GCA_026225945.1 of Cricetomys ansorgei. Classification (NCBI taxonomy): domain Eukaryota; kingdom Metazoa; phylum Chordata; class Mammalia; order Rodentia; family Nesomyidae; genus Cricetomys; species Cricetomys ansorgei. Next base: position 26,370 of record JAMJFZ010003951.1, read on the forward strand.
ATATTTTCATGGCAGTCCCTACTTCTATATTCTGTTTGCTGTCAAGTTCAGTGACGGCTGTAGGTATGCCTAATTTGTGGCATCTACCTGCTTAAAATTTTCCTCATTCTGTCATGGAATTCACTGTAGGCTGGACAAACCACTATATAATAATGATTTGCTTTTCTGGAGTACTTCAGTTTCTAAGGCATAACTATCTCTAATGCTTCTGATGATACTAGCTATTAAGTAGGGCATACACTTCCTCAGACTTTACAGAAGGTCCACAGTAAATCAATGACTTAAAAACAGTTTCTTGTCTAAAACTTGTCCTTATTTTTAATCATTTATTTTAAAAAATTGACATGTATACATTGTATTGTGATCATATTCACACTTTGCTATTCTCTCTTAAGCCCCTTGCTGATCCATTCTTCTTTCCAAACAGTCCTCTTCCTACCTTCTTGTCTTTTTTGTTAGATCTTGTGAAGATGGCCACAGATGCTGTGTACTCATGATTACAGTGGCCACTTCATATTCAGAACACAGTATTTCATAGCAATCCTTTCTATCCTGTGCTGCTTAAGATCTTCTTACCCCCTCTTCCACAATGTTCTCTGTGTTTTGGAGGAAATGATGTAACTGGCCTACTTAGGGCTGTGACTTGTTTTCAGCAAATGAATCACTGTTTAACCATAACCCACTGCAAAAAGAAGTTTCTCTGACCCAAGTTGACAAAAACACTAATCTTCAGCTATAAATATAAATATTTAGAAGGTAGTTTGATTGTATGTTCATTTAGCAAAACTTCAGTAGCAGGTTCCACTCTAGGGCCTATGACCTCACCAGCCATGACCTTTTAACCAGGTTTATAAAAATAGGAATGTATCCCCTCCTATAGAGAGGATCCCAAATTCAATCAGAAATCAGGTGGTTATTACCATAACAGCTATGCCACTATTGCATGAATTTTTTGCCTCTTGCCTATCAGGTCAGTGTTGCAAAATCCAGTGAAGTGGGGGGAAGAAGTTGATGACATTCTCCATTCCCCAGCATCCCACATAGCACCTTCCAATACTATGTAGGAAGAGGGAAAGAAGCTTCCAGCTGAGTTCTAGCTAGTCTCTGTGTTCTGTTTTCAAAGTGTGTCAGATCTTCAGCAATCAGATTTTATCATCTAGTTCTAGTAGGCAACTCAGAGCAATGGCAATAGCCTCTATTTTTTGAGAGTCTCTGAGAACTTCTGCTCAATAATTCACAAGGAAATATTCCATACTTTGCACTAGAGCTTTGAATAAAATCCCATGGCTTCTGGGGGCAACACTGTCCACCTACACAGAGTATTTTCATTCAAACTTTTAAAAAGATATATTTTGAAGTTAGTATAGTGGTTTGAATGAGAATGGCCCCTGTAGGCTCATACTTTGAATATTTAGTACCCAGTTGGTAGAACTATTTAGGAAGAATTCGTAGCTGTGGTCTTGATGGAGGTATATCACTGGGGGTGGGCTTTGAGGTTTCAAAAGCCACACCATTCCCAGTTACCTTTCACTACCTTATGGCTGTGTCTTGATGATGTGAGCTCTAAGTTACTGGCTCAGCGCCGTCACTGACTGACTGCTGCCATGTTCCCTGACATGATTGGGATGGACTCTAACCCTCTGAAACTGTAAGCCCCAAATTAAATTCTTTCTTTTGTAAGTTGCCTTGGCCATGATGTCTTATTAAAGCAATAGAAAAGTAACTAAGATAGTTAGCTTAAAAGTAATAAGTTCCTATACTTTGTCCCATATTCTTAGAGATTTAGTTGACCTTCCTCAAAGTTCCATATTTTCTCTATCCCTCCATCACATACTTTTATACTCCTACTATTTCCTTCCTTTAGTCTCATATTTGATTCTTTTAAAAATGTATGTAGTGTTTATGTGTTTGTATGTAGGTAGGTGTGCATGTGCAGAGTGAATGTATAGAGGTCAGAGGACAACCTCAGGTATCAGCCTGTAACTTCATGTATGCCTCTTATGTATGTCTTCATGTATGTCTCTTATTAGCCTGTAACTTCATGTATGCCATGCTAGCTAGCCCATGAGTTTCCAAAAATCTGCCTGTCTCCACCTCCTATCTCAACAATAGTGAGATTACCAGTGTGTGCCACTGCACCCAACCTCCTATGTGGGGTCTGGGAATATGAACTCAGGTCTCTTTTCATGCTTATAAAGTGTATGCTTTACCAACTAAACAATTTTCCTAGCCCTCTCCCAGTTTTAACTTTTCTTTCTTTTTTAAAGATGTATGTCGTGAAAGTTTATTTTTAGTTATGTATAAAATAATTGTTTTATGCACTGTTGGGTGAGGGGCTCCCTAGTTCTTGGCATTTTGCATTGTTTGCAGGTGTTGGATTTCTGTGGGGAATGTTTTATTGCTAATGATCTGCATGTGCTATCAGTAGAACACCTAAGGAGTTCTGAATCAATATAAACACACTTGAACTGAGATGCTCATGGTTCCACTGTCCAGGATGGTGCTTACCATGAATGTGGCTCCCTCTGCTGAGGTCTGGAAGCATTTGCAGGTCTGAAACTGCCTCCCTGTACTACTTGGTGAGCTGCCTGGCAGGCTACAAATGGTGCCTATAACATGGGACATAACATCACACCAGCTAATCCAATTAGATACAAGGAAGAAATAAAAAGAAACTCCAGACCTTTCAGAGTCTGTTTTTGTTTTATTTTCTGCCAACCTGTCCATATACTGGTGAGGAGAGGTGGTCCTGACAAGACACATCTGTTTTGGTGATGAGACTCCACTCTAAGAGGGAATCCTTCCTGCGGACAAGCTTACCAGTTGTTTTTCCAGCAAACCAGACTCTATCTTAAAATCTAGAAAGTGTTTCCTCAGGGTCAGCACACAGAAGAACTGGCTGAGGTTGTAGCTCATGCTGGTAGATGAACTTGGTATTACTGTAAGAGTCACCCAGGTTTTGAGGCATGAAGGGGTCATTGAGAGAAACTGAAGCTTGGCACTGTGAAAGGCCAGGAGAGGCCATTGGTAAGGTACAGCCTCAGTAGTGTTTGAAGGCCCAGATTGAAGGGGTCATGCAAAGAAGTTGAGGCTCGGCAGTATGAAGAGAGCCCAGAAGAGGCTATTGGTAAAAGTGCAGCACAGTTACAGCACAAGACCCCAGCATTTTGGAGAAGACAGTTCCATGGTATGACCACCAAAGACAGCAGCAGTAGTGGAAGGAGCCAGCCAGAACCTGGAAGACAAGCTATGTGTGTTGCAGAGGACAGAGCCAGAGAAATGACCCCAACCCTTTGGGTCCATATGTTTTTATGCTGTGCAAAGAGATTATGAAAACCTTGATAGATGCTTGGTTTGATTTTGTCCTGTGCATTAGCAACCTTCGTGATTGTTCCTCTTGTAAATGGTTTTGCTGGTATAGTGCTAAATTGTGTCATAGAGATGAAACAATTTTTTGTCTTATACAGAAAAGGGGAAATGTTTGTAATAGAACACCTGAGGAGTTCTGCATTAATAAAAACAGTTGAGTTGGGACACTTAGGGTTCCACTGTCCAGGTTGACACTGGTCAGGATAGTGGTTCCCTCTGCTGAATTCTGGCAGGGTTTATACCCATGAATATGCCTCCTTGCCTTCCTTGGTGAGTCAACACAGCAGTGTACTACTACAGATGTACTTATTTATTGTGTGTATGTATGTGTGCCTGGGTAAGTTTATGTATACCACATGGATGTAAGCACACTCAGAGGTCAGAAGGTCTCCGATCCCTTAGATCCAGATTTAATGTTGGTTGTAAAAACAGTGCTGTGAGTTCTGGGAACTGTACCCAGGTCATGTTCAAGAAAGATATTCACTCTTAACTGCTGAATCATCTCTCTAGCCTCAGTTCTAACTTTTTGATACTTCTAAGTTTCCATGCAGAAGAGGTATAGTACACATAATATGACTGAGGCTTGAGTTTATGTCCTACAAAAAAACTCATCATACTCAAATGGAGAAAAAAAAGTCAAGCATAAGACAAAACAAAAGTAACTTTCGAGTGAAAGGATAGAGTTTATTTAAAAGGTAGTTGACATTTTTCAACTTTCCCTATCAACTATATTGACTTAAAAATTTTTCAAAGTGAAGGTCAAACTTTCTAGAAAGCAAGTCGATGGCTACTGCTGAAAGCTGCTAGATATAGCATGTAGCCATATGATTAGAAATCTGCCTGAGGCACTCTTTGCAAATGGTGAGCACCTTGGCTGATTCAGCACTAGTAACCCAAGTATTTCAGCCCCACTGTCTATGTAAAATGCAGTGGAATATTTCTCTGAAAGCCCCTCATAACTCATTTTTATAGATTAAGAACAAAAGCCTCATTTCAACTATGTGTGCGGGCTATCTGAAAACAAGAAAAAGAGACTCTTGCTTAAAACAGGAAAATTGCTACCAATAGCCAGTGAAAGAATATGCAGCCTTTAATTTCAGACTGGGCCTCTCAGATATTTGATTATATGATATATTGCACATCAAATCACATATCTGAGAAAATAAGAAATACTCCCTGAAAGGTATACATTGGTTTTAAAAAGCAAACTGTTGTATATACTTTAAAGGGTGGAAAATGACTACTGAGAAATTTAAAAAAAAAAAACCCTTGATATTTGGAATGAATATTGGCTTGATGAAACTCCAAAGAACTCTAATTCTAATCTCCTTGGTAATGGTTAGACACCAGGAAAAGGATATTTTGGAACCACAGTTCCCTATACATTGCTGTTTCCTATTATGGAGGTTCTGAAAATAAAGAACATTTATGCTAGAAAGAGCCGTTGGGGCCCTGGAATGCTATATATGTCATTAGTAAAACATGCAAGAGAAATGCATTTTTGTTTATAAGTTTGTATAAAATATGTGAAATAAGCTTTCCAGATCAGTGCACTTATTTGATCACAAACAAAATTCAATACAGTAGTCCCTATTTTCTCACAGTTTCATTTTTTGCAGCTTCTAGAAGTGAACTTTAGTCAGAAAATATTGATAATTGCTTTGATTACTTTAAGAGAGAATAAATCTAACTTTTTATATAATGGTGTATTCTTATAATTGTTCTATTGATTTTTTAAAAAAAAATTCTTACTCTGGATAATTTATAAATTAAGCTATACCATTAGGTATGCATATATGCATATATATGCATATATATAAGACTAAAATTAGTCATCAGTTGGTATCTGTAAGGATTGGTTGGCTCCAGGACCCCTATTCATATCAAAATCCCAAACACACAAGTCTCTGATATTTTGTGGCATAATATTTCCATAGAATTTGTGTGCATTATCCCCAAAATTTACATTGTTCCAGTTACTAAACTACTTGGCACAATGTAAATGCTATTAAATAGTTGTAGTAACTAAAAATAGTAACATCTGTACCTATTCAGCAGAAACAGCATTTTGAGATTTTCATGCATAAGTACTATATTTGCATCATTTTTGTCCCTCTAACTCCCTTCTCCAACTCCTCCTATATTATTCTACTTCTCAAATTCATGGCTTTTTCAACTATTGTGACACACATAGATGATAGGTAAAGAGATTAGATAGATAGATAGATAGATAGATAGATAGATAGATAGATAGAGATAGATGATAGATAGATAGATAGATAGATAGATAGATAGATGATAGATAGATGATAGATAGATAGATAGATAGATGATAGATAGATTAGATAGATAGATAGATAGATAGATAGATAGAGATAGATAGATGATAGATAGATAGATAGATAGATGATAGATAGATTAGATAGATAGATAGATAGATAGATGATAGATAGATTAGATAGATAGATAGATAGATAGATAGATAGATGATAGATAGATTAGATAGATAGATAGATAGATAGATAGATAGATAGATAGATAGATAGATAGAGATAGATAGAGATATAGATAGATAAATTTTTCTGAAGCCATTTAGTGTTGCCTATCAGGTGGCTTGTCCCTGGAGAATACTGAATCTCTCTCAGCAATGGTTAATTCCTTGTAGCTTTATTGTCTGTAGCTCTTCATCTAGGGATGAAGCCTCATGATATTTCTCTCATACATATTGGCATGTCAACTGGTGTTGTCTAAAAAAAGTTTGCAATGTTCTATTTCAAGCCTTGAGAGTAAAAAACAGCCAATATTTTAAAAATCCAGCAAAGCTGTCTTTTTTAAAGTTGGCAGAGAAATAAGAATATTTCAAGACATGCACAGAGGAAGGCAGTTCAAGATCATTAAAGTCAGCACTGCAAAGATAACTAAAGGAATACTACACACATAAGAGGAAGACAGATTCAATCATGAGAGTAATGGAAAGAATAAATGTTGTGAGAGGAGTATATGAATAGATAACAGCTAAAATGGAATCCATCTTATTAGGAAAAATATCTCATTCACAGAAGCTTCGAAAAATACCAATATATCTAGCCAAGAAGATGAAAGATCTCTACAACAAATCTTTCAGACACCAAATAAAGAATTTGAAGAAAATCATGAAAGATGGAAAGTTCTCTTCACTTATAGATCAGCAGAATTGATACAATAAAAAAAATGGCAGTTGTCATCAACATATTCAATGAAATCCCCATCAGAATTCCAATGACTTTTTTTCACAAAATGGAAAAGCAATTCTAAAATTTATATGGAAACACAAAGGACCCAATACAGCCAAAGTAATTCTTTCTTTTTTTACAGTAAAGGATGGTTTGGCTTTATTCATCTTCATTTCAAAGTAAATGTAAAAGTAATATTTTAATGTAAGATATATAAAATACTGACAATTTTAAGGTTTTTCTCAATTGTACTGTTCATAAACACCCGAAAGCTAAGTCATATCATAAAACACATTCAAGATGGGAACACTGATACATGTACATACTTTTTTTCATTTTGTTGAAAATAGATTACTTTCTCATACAATATATCTTGATTATGGTTTTCTCTCCCTCTACTCCTCCCAGTTCCTCCGCTTTCCCCCTTCCCTCTGGATCCACTCCTTTTCTGTCTCTCATTGGGAAAGAACAGACTTCTAAGAGATAGCAATCAAATATGACAAAATAAAATATAGTAAGATAAAACAAAAACCATCACACTGAAGTTGGACGCAGCAACCCAACAGGAGGAAAAGAGTTCTAAGAGCAAGTACAAGAGTCAGAGACACACTTGTTCTCACAGTCAGGAGTCCCTAAATATACTAAGCTAATAGCTATATCATATACACTAAAGACCTGGTGCAGGCCTGTGTAGGTCCTGTGCTTGATGCTTCAGTCTCTGTGAGTTCATATTAGCTTTACTCATGATATTTAGAGGGCTGTTTTCTTGGTGTCCTCCATCCCCTTGGTCTCTTACACTCTTTCTGCCTCCTCTTCTATGGGGTTTACTGAGCTCTGGGGCAGAGGGGTTGTTGATGGAGACATCCCAATTAGACCTGTGTGCTCCAAGGATTCTCTCTTTCTGTAAAATATCTGGCTGTGGGTGTCTACATCTGTTCTTGTCTGCTTCAGGAGGAAGCTCCTCTGATGATAACTGAATAAGACACTGATCTATGACTATAGCAGAATATCAATATTGCTATATAATTTTATTGATACTTTTTTTAGACCAGCAATGCTTTGATTTATACTAGGTCTCTGAGCTACCAAGCTTCCGGTTCTTGGTCACCCAAGCAGTATTGTTTATGACTTCCATCTCATGGAGTGGGCCTTAAGTCAAATCAGACATTGGTTGGCTACTTCCACAAATTCTGTGCCATCATTGCCCTAGCATATCTTGCAGGCAGGACAGACTGTAGATCAAAGGTTTTGTGACTGTGTTGGTGTTTATGTTCCTCTTTCAGTAGCTTACAGAGTACATTACCTCACCAAAGATACTTGAATATAGGGGTGAAGGCTCTATGTAGACACTAGCTAAACTTCATGTTTAATGAGCTGTTTGGGTGTTATGCTCAGCAATGGGGCCCCAATGTCAGTGGAGGGCCTGAATTATTTAGGGACGTCTGTGGGATATCCTTGGACAACAACTCAATTGAATGTAACCCATTCTTGGTACCAGAAGCCTGATTTGGTAAAAAGAGATAGCCAAAGCAATTTTAAGGTGATGCTGCTGCTGCTGCTGCTGCTGATGATGATGATGATGATAGTAATAATAATAATAATAATAATAATAATAATAATAATAATAATAGTGCTGGAGGTATCACAATGCCTGAGCTCAAATTATACTATGGAGACATGGTAACAAAAGTCATATAAACATATAGCCAAACAAACACATAGACCAATAAAAGAGAATAGCAGATCTAGATATAAATCCACAAAGCTGTAGACACCTAATTTTCGATGAATATGTTAAAACACATACAGTGAGGAAAAAAACAGCAACAAATGGTGTTGGGACAGTGATATGCACATACAGAAAACTGAAATTATCTATTTTCATATTTACTTTCTATATTTCTCATCTTACACAAAAATCAGTGCAAAGGTCTGAATGTAATATTAAAAACTTTGAGACTTATAGAGAAAAAAAACAGGCAAAAAATAGTTCAAGACAGAGGCACAGACAAATATTTTCTGAAAATGACTCTATTTGGTGCAGGAAATAAGCCCCAAAATAAAAGCACATGAAACAAAAAAAAAACAAAAACAAAAACAAAAAACAAAAAAAAAGAGCTAAAAACAAACAAAGGTTTGGACAGAAAAGGAAATAAATGCCAAAGTAAAGAGACAGCCCACAGGATAAAAAAGAATTCTTTTGTCAAATATACATCAGGTTGGGAGTTGGGGTCTAAGGAAAAGAATGCTAGTTCAGCATTAGCAGACAGGTATTCATGTAATTAGCTCTTTTTGCCCTCCATTATGGGTGTGACTAGCTACATCAAGTTTTTTCCATTGTGATTTCTTTGCTATGATGGTCTGGAATCTATATCTGAGAACTGAAATAAAGTCATTTTCTAGTAAAAAAAGAGACAAGGGGTGTGAATACAATCAAAATACAGTTCTAAACTTGCAAGAAATTTAAAAATACTAAAACAGGATAGATGCACAGGAAAAGTTTTAGTATGATAAAATGAGTATGTAAGCTACAGGACAAAATGCATTTGTCAAAACCAGAAAAACAAATAACCTTTTTGCAAATAAAAACAAAATTCATCAGATACTGTATAATAAGTTCATTACATAACCTTCAGAACAGGTTGAAGACAAAGCAGCTAATCTAAGAAACTTTGGGAAATTGTGTTTTATCTTTTAAAATGTATAGCTAACAGCAAAAACATCTACATATGGACTGTGTAGTATGATTGGTAAACCTGTTTCTCAAACAGAGGGGACAAAATCTTGAGTAACTTAACAAATACTAGATAATTGAACATATAAGTACATAAAGGATCTAAAATAGATTTGTGTTTCTCACTATCAAGAAAAATAAGTTACAGAAAAACTCAAAGGAACACTCCAATAAACATTGAAGATTAGACTTAGAGAAAATGTGTATGAATTCATGTTTATCTTTAGATATGCCCAAAAAGATACAGAAAAGTTATAGATGTGTGTATACAACAGTGTTTATTCATTTATTTATTGCATTTCCCTTTCTGTGGAGACAGCCTATAAATAGATGCAGTGCCCAAGATTTTGATTTCTATATTCCATTTCTTAATAACAGAGATTAGGGCTTCTTGGATAAACAGTTGATTTTAGGACAGGAGCAGAAAATATACAGGATGAGCAGCAAGAATTTTGTAGTGCCATAAATTAAGCAGTGCTTAATTTCTCAAAGAAACTAAAAGAAAGAAAAGGGACAAAACTGAAATAACACCCAATACCCAAAACTAGAATAATGTATGCAATGAACACACACTTAGATTATAGCCACACTATGAAACAAATGTGAAAATAATTGAAAAGCACCATGCCTGGCTCACTTGACTTACTTCCAATCCATCAGTGAGTCACAGAACTTGTAGTTCTCAAAAAAATATATAATTTCTTAGTGTAGTTTAGTGATAGAGTGCATGCTCAGTAGGCAGGAGACTGTGGGCTTAATCTTCCGCAATCCCTCCTGTATTGGTTTCTTTTCCTGGTGTTGGGATAAAACACTATGACAAAGGCAACTTAAGGGAGAAAGGGTTTATCTAGCTTACATTTCCTGGTTTTAGTCCATCATGGCAGGGAAGTCACAGGAGTAGTAGCTTTATAAAACTGGCTACATTACATCCACAGACAGAAGAAGTGAACAATAAATGCATGCATGCTACTGCTCATCCTACTTTCAACATTAATATACAGTCCAGGCTCCTTGCCTAAAGAATGATGCTTACAGTGGGTAGGTCTTGCAATCTTAATTAATGTAATCAAGATAATCCTTAGGCATGTCCAGAGGCCCATCTTCCTGGTAATTCCAGATTCTTTCAAGTTGACAATTAACATTAACCATCACAATAAGAAAATACACAAAGTGTAGTGTACTTAGTTACAGCTTGATAAAGCAATGGAGTTGGGTACTACCATTTGCATTATGGTAGTCTCTAAGACAGACAAAAGAGTGAGAAAGGTATATGGTGAGGGAAATGGTGTGCTTAGAACCTGTTAGTGTAGGGAAGCTATGGGGAGGCAAATAAAAATGAGATATCCTATGTTATCTGTTAGGAATATGCATTTGGCTTTCTGTCAATGGATCTAGTTGGAAATACAAACAAAATTATGGAAGTTGTCAGTTATTCTCTAACTCCTGACTGATTTGGTTTGATTCTTATAGCAGCTATTGTCCACTTTCCTGAGTTGGCACTATAGACAGCTTCCAAACTTTCTACAAGTCTAATGGAGATATCAAGGTGTCTTTCTGAGCTGGTTATTATAGAAGATGAGTTTTTTTTTTTCCTGAGCTGGTTATTACAGTTTGTGAGTCAGAATTCTGCTTTACTCAACCTCCCAGTCTTTCGCATGTTGCATATCTATGTTCCAGCCCAGTCTGGTGAGTTTACCTGACCCTAGTCTGACCATGCCATAGTCAACCTCTAGGCCTAACTCAGATTGTACATCCTATATGCCATGTCAGTCTGGTAAGTCCCTTAGATCCTAGCTCCATGTGCCAAACCTCTGGGTTTGGCTCTGGGGTTACACACACTATGTGCCAACTTGGTATGGTAAAGCTGCTGGACACTAGCCTGCCAGCACCATATCCAACCTAAAGACCTAGCCTGTGGTATACATTTGTGTGCTGGCCCATCATAAGTCTCTGAAACTTTGCCTCCCACACTATAACCAAACCTCAGGCTTAGCCTCAGTCACACAACCTGTTCACTGATCTAGCCTGTGGGAACCCAAGATCCTAGCCCACCTGCATTATCCTCACACTCTTAAGCATAGCTGAGGTAGCACAGATTGTCCACAAGCCCAAGCAAATCCTACTGTTTGTCCCATTCACATAATCCTTTGCTTACCACTGAATTAGAATCACCCTCATTCCTCCAATCCAAAATAATTCTGAGTATCTAAAGGATTGCCCTACCAACTCCTCATACACGATCTGAAATCAAATAAATCTAAAAAATAATAACAACAAAAACACAAACTTCTCCCTAGTATCTCACATCAGACACACAGCTGATGAAAGAAGTCCAAATGCCCAGGTCTCATTGCAAAAACACAAACAGTATGAAATGCTAAGACAGTATGCCTCCACCCTCCAGTGGGAATTACCTAGATGAACCTCGAGACAAGGAATCTAAAAAAACAATCATAAAGTTATTCAAAGAATGAAAGGATTTAAAGAAGACAGAAAAAAAAACAGTTCAGTGAACTTGAGGATAGCAACAAAATGCTTAAATGATGCCAAGAAAACACAATGAAATGATAAAGACAATCCAGAATTTGAAAACATAAAAAATAGAAATATTGAAAGGAATGAAAGCTGAAATGAAAATGAAATTGAAATATCCAATAGCCCAACTACAAAACTCAAAGTGAAAGCCTCACAAGTAGGATGGATCAAATATAAGAGATAATATCAAGACTCAAAGATAAAGAATTAGACCACTCAAGCAAAAAACATGAAAAAAAAATGTAAAACAAATGAACGAAATATGCAGGAACTATGGAACACTTCATATTATAAGCATAGATGTAGAAGATGCTCAGGTCAATGTCACAGATAAGATCCTCAACAGGATCATGATAAAAACTTCCCCAAATTAAGGAAAGACACACTCATACAGATGCAAGAGGAACACAGAACTCCAAATAGAACCACTTAACTTGTTTGTTTGTCTAGAGATAACCTTGCTGCTTCAAACTCAGTTTTTTGCCACTTTTCCCCAAGTTCTGAGATTATATCTGTGTGACACCATGCCTAATTAAAAATCAATTTTAATATATAGTATAGTCATTGTAAACTTTCATATTTTGTCTCTTACTATACGCAAATCCATCATATATCAACACATGACTCAATCAGTGAATGTTTAGAGTAGAAGAGACAAATCTTCTTTATATAGAACTAGAAACACATGCAGATATTGAACAAAATCTTCAGCTTAAATATGAGTTGGACCTATGGCTTGCTTCTAGCCAACATGTGTAAAGAAATGGAAACGTGGTCATTTTATGGCAGAGAAATTAGGTGAATACTATGCTGGCCAGATGACTAAGGTCAATGTCCCAGCAATAAATCTCATTAGTAATATGGACTCTTTGAGGTGAAGCAATGAGAATGGATACTTCATCCCTGTAATATGCCTCGGATACATCCATATCCGAACCCAGACATGAGGAAAACATCAGAAAACCCAAACTGAGGGCCGGAAAACATCAAGGATGTGACAAACAAGAAAAGTCTGAGAAACTGTCACCAATGAGAGTGGACTAAAGACATGACAGCTAAATGTAATGTGATATCTTGGGAAGGATACTGGAACAGCAATAAGACAGGAAGTTAAGGAAAGGAAAGGGGTGGGACATCATTTAAAAGCAATTCAAAGAGCAGAAAAAAAGCTAAGAATAACTGACTAAAGCATGGAGTTAGTGATCATGTTAATGTGAAATTTTTGGCTTTAATGAATCTGATGAACAAACAAATTTTCAGTAGTATCCTTATGACATTTTGTAAATCTGAGCATGTTTCAAAATAAAGTTTCTTAAAATTTGTATCTCTCTAGATACCTTTAATTTGACATCTAAACTTCTTCAGCACAAGTTTAAATATTTGCAAAGGTTATCATTTAAAACACAACTGTAAATACTGTTATTTTAAATTAAAACTGTCATATCTTTTAAAATATATAATATATAATATACATTTTAAGGTATATTCAAAGGACTATAAATATCAAAGCAATTTGAACCATGATCTTCAATTTTAAAAATACATGAACAAGCTCTTCTCTTAACTGACAGAAATATGAAGCTATTTCTTTTTCTCTTTGAATTTATATTTCCAAATCATTTCTCCCACCCTAATTTTATTCTATTGGGATACATATTTGTGCTGTAATGTTCTATTACTTATCCTAACATACTTCCCTGAAATGTGTATATAAATTGAATTCTTAAAATTACTGTGACCTTATGGCTTAAGTGTTAATTGTATTTTAATCCAAAAGAAATTTTTCTCAGTAGTGCACACTTGATCAAAATGGAATATATTATAAAATTTAATAATTATCCAACATTAAGTATAATTATTTACTGGAAACATATATTCCAATATGTAGGTGAGAGGTTATTTTTTTCCCTAAAGGAGAGCTTTTGATACATTTCCAATTATCTGTTTGTTACCCAAAAGATATAGCATATCATTTTGATTGAGAGGTTCCTTTCTTTTGTAAAGCAAGGTAAAGGAGACTGTTATATAAAAGGGGAACCATGGGAGAATTCAGCTCTATGCCTTGACCCTAATGTCTTTTCACATAGAAAATAAAGAGTAACTATGGAACTTTAAAAATCTATAAAGCAATTCTTTTAAAACTATTTATGACTATGTCCTGGTTGGCAAGACTTCACCTATCTCCAGAAATACAAGTCCTCCAATCTACCTCATACAGACCTGGGAGTGCAAATTTTCTAGTTTAAAAGCCACCTCTTAAAACACTGAAAAGGGTGGTTTATTTCACAGCCAAAGAAGAAATGCCAGTTGTTAAGCAGAAAATGATTTTACTTTAAGGGACTAGAGAGGTAGCTCAGATGGTAAAGTACTTGTCATAGGAGCATAGGGACCTGAGTAAAATCCCAGCAAACAGGCACAGTGGTGCCTGCTTGTAATTCTAATGCTGGGCAGGTGGGAGCAAGAAGTTCCATGAAATCCACTGGCCAGCTAGACTAGTTAATCTGTCAAGCACAGGTCCCAGTGACAGACCCCTTCTGGTATATGATCAAAGTACATTGTATACATATATGATATTCTTAAATAATAAGTATAAAATACATATTCTTTAAGAGAAGGGCAGCACCAGAAGAACACGTGAAGTTGATCTCTGACTCCACACCAACACATACCCTTGCATTTGAACCAGCACACACATGTACATCTTTACATACACACACACACAGCATGCAACTCCCCCACCTCAACATAAAGTATATACAAAAATATACATAAAGTATATACATGAAGTATATACAAAAGATTTGGGCTTCAGGAGAATCTGAGCCATTGTTTTTCAGATGGACAAGAGGAAAGAGGAAATGGAAGAGGATTTGAGTTAATGCAGTACTTTGCAGAAATGTATGAGCTCCCCTTCTCTTCCTGGGCAGGTTCTTATTCATCAGACAATGAGATCCATTAAGTGGTAATTGCCTCCCCAAGGAGCTATTTCCCTTTAGTATTCTAGTTCTCTAGGCATCAAGTAATTTTCATTCCAACAAGTTGAACCTATTCAGATAGAACGGAGAATATTATAAAACCATAGTCCCTGTGAGGCAACACAGAATAATAAGTCTAAAGCACCTTTTGTATTTAAGTATTTGGATAGACATTATCCTTAGAACTTTACACAATGTACTTGTGCCCAAAATTAACAAAACCTGCTGAATACAGAATCACTCAGATGAACACAACAATGAAACCTTAGCTGAATGTGGTGGTACACACATGAAATCCCAGTATACTGGAGGCAGAGGCAGGATAATCAGGAGTTCAATGTCAACCTTGCCTGTATAAGAAATTCAAGGCCAGCCAGGGATACATAAGACCCTCTCATAAAAACAAAAAAGTTAAAGAAGAATACTTGGGTCCTTCAGAATGCCCTTCATATCCCAATAAATCCTATCAATATTGTTTTGTGAACCTGAGGACTGAGCAAACCCGTATTTGACAGATTACCTTACTCATTTAACAAAAAACTAATTAAATACATGGATACACTTTTGGATAAGTATGAATACAGAAGAGAGAGAGACAGACAGACAGACAGAGAGAGAGACAGAGACAGATAGAGACAGAGAGAGTTCATCCTTGTATCTTATTGTTCCCAAATTCTCTTAGTTTGAAAGAACAACAAAGCAAAGTAAAAAAATTTTGAGGTAGCAAGTTCTAAACTCCTTCATTTTTTCTTTCAGAAACTCTACCTAGAAGGCTCATGTACTAAAAGCAGAGTTGGTAATTACAGAGAAAAAATATCAGATGAGTAGTGAGTGGTAAGTGATCTGTGAAAAATCAAGTCCAATTAAACTATTCTGTCTCCTTTCAGGAGGTGCTGATGAAACAAAAAAATCATACTTGGAACAGTCTATAAAGTAGTTTCTTAGTCTGAAGGTGTATGAAGTATGTCTGGAGGATGGACTCAAAAATGTCTTCAGTTGGAGAAAGGAATGGCCATGTCAAGGACCCCACAACTTCAGACCCATGGATAAAACAGCCAAAGCCTTCTCCCCTAGGTATGGAGTTCAGAGAGACTTCCTTTCCAGTCTATTTTGTATGTTGATCCTATATACAGGAAATGTCTACCACTGCTTTCTCCCCTTGGATATTCACAGCCTGAAAACTGCTCCCCTAGAAAGGCTGTTTCTACAAAAAATTAGCTAAACTTGTCTCCTTGATCCAGCTTTATGCCATAAACTCTGCTTCTTTGTTTATCTGTATGTAATAACCTACCTCCTTTTTCAGTTGTATGCAATAACCCTGCATATATAATAAACACACTGAACTCCCAGGGTGCTGCACTTTCTCCAGCCAAGAGCCCAAATCACCTGATCCCAGATTTCTCTGCCACCCCCCACCTACTCCATAGCGCATGTGTTTATCTTTTCTTCATCCAACTACCTGGAGGCTATGAATGGAAGCAGCAGGCAAGCAGCAGGCATCATTCCTAACCAGTTCTCATTGATAATACTAAAAAACTGCTTGATATCTAACACCAAAACCAAATATTGCTGTCCAGACTTTCCTTGGTCTGAGAATAAGTCAGGCCTCCAGGAAGAGCTAAGAAGACAAATCTAGAAATATTGGAATTTCATTTGAAACTAATTCTTTGAAAGATAAGAAAAAACAAGCAGAATTGGGCAAAGAGAACCTCATACGGCAAGCCATAAAGCCGACAAAATCTTAGTAATCCCAACAGAGCTCTGTAGAAATACTGTTCACTAGAAGAGATACCATATGGAAATCTCATATTGTTTGTTCATTAAATGAAAAAAGAAATAAAAAGAAAAAGGCATCACTGTTCCTAGGTATGATAGAGGGGAAAATTTATTGTATATAAAAGGGAAATCATAGCCAGAGGCAGAGACATCTGGGAGAGTCCACAGTGGACTTGATCAGACTGAGCTGCTGGGCTATGTAAGGAAATGGGAGAAGAGAAATGGGGGAACCTGGAGACTAAGAGGTCACGAGGCTAAAACAAGCAAAGAGAAATGGTAACCAAATGGCTAGATTATATAGGTGAGAGTAGCCCAGAGAATAGCTGGAGAGTTCAGCATAGTAACAGATAGGAACAGAGGGATGCTTGGAGAATCTGGTGAACAGGTTCACTTTGATCTAATAAATGGGTATCTCAGCCAGCAGTTTCTTCTGGAGTTTAAGACCCAACACTCGCGCCTTTGTTTGAGATAGAATCTTTGTTGCCCAGAATTGTCTTGAGCATTTGGGATAAGGTGATCTCCCTACCTCAAACTCCAAAGTAGCCGGGACTACAAACTTGACCACTATACCCAGACCTTATATTGGAAAGGGCCAGACTCTAATAAGCCCAAACATCTATACACAGACTTTGGCATGAACAATCCTGCCTTTACATACAAAAAAGAGTGGTATATTAGTAACTTTTCTTCTGTTGTACTCAAATATCTGACAAGAAACAACTTAAGAAGGAATTGTACTTGGTTTAGCATTTCACAATGCTAAACTGATTCGCAGTGGTGATGAAGGCATGGCAGAATAGGGGCAGAAGGGAGCTTGTCCCATTGTGTCTTCAGTCAGAAATCAGAGAATAGGCAGGAAGAGGGTTTGGGATATAAAACCTCATGGCATGCCCACGTTAATCAACTTCCTCCAGCAAGTTTTCATCTCTAAGAGGTTCTATAATTTTCCAAAACAGTGTCAAAATCTGGGGACCAAGTGTTCAAATACAGGAATCTATGTGGAGGAAGGGGCATTTTACATCCAAACCATGCTATGTAAATCCTGAAAGTGCTACAGCTGAGGGGCAAGCTCATTTTTAAAGAGAGAGCTGAGATACACAGCGTTGTGACTGCCTAAGAATAGCACTGCAGAATAATCAAGAACTTTCTCTAAGATGCAAATTGCAATGATGAATGGTCAGCCTGCCTTCCTTTTGGATATTGAATATAACGATGCACAAAATGATCTCACTGGCTTTTACAACTTTCTTTTTTCTTGTCGCTTTAAATTTTTATACTGGTATTTTCTTTGGTTGTTTAATAGTCTCATACATTTATGAACTGAAGTAGTTTTCACAACACATCCCCCTTCTCATTTCCATCTCCTAGTAAAATCCTTCTTCCTAACAAGTCCTTACTTTCACGTCTTCTTTTTGTGTGTGACCAACCACTTACTTTATTGATAATTTCTTGCCCAAGCTTGGGTGGAAGTTTATTTACTGAAGCAAGAGCAGTGGTTACACCACTGAAGAATATGAAATGCCAAGGTGGACCCCTCGTTCATTCATGAAGAAATGTTGAGGGAATCAATCTTCTGTAGGTCTTATTTAAATAATTGCAAATGTAGTGAGTTCTTATGCTCTTTTAACTCACAAAATAAAATAGACATACGCAAAATTGCACAAAATGAACATACAACTCAAAATTTATCACAACATCCATGTAACTACTGTCCACCTACAGAAACTAAGTCTTCCATGTCTCACCCACTCAAAATAATACCCACAAAGGTAACCACTATTTTCATTTTATCATTATGATTTCCTACGTGTCACTCCAGTTGCTGAAGTAAATAGGTTAATGCAAGCTTCTGCACAAACTCAAAGAAAATTAAATTTGTTGGTCATTAATATTATGAATAATTTCATCAGACACAGGATTTCTTTAGATCTTAAAGTTCTTCTGGGAGATCACCAAGAAGCTGAAGGGAAGAAAGACAATGTAAAGTAATAAAGATTTAACCAGTCAGAAGTCTATATATATATATATATATATATATATATATATATATATATATATATATATATATAGTGTGTATGTGTTTACATATACATATATAAATATGTATATGTAATTATAAGATATACAAATGAACATGTGTATACTTGTAATACCAGTGCTGAGAGGAGGGTAGAGACAGGAGAATTACTGGCTATTTCATTTAGTGGCCTAGATCCATACCATGCTTCTGTTTACATACTTTTTTTTTAACAAAATGAATAATTTTGTCAGGTAGTATTGGCCTTCAAAATCTAAATTACTTACTTTTTCACTCCCAAGAAAAAGGTTTTCATGTCCAGCTAAAGCTACTAATTCATCAGACTTTCTAGATGACTCTATAAGTAAGATAAGAATCTAGAGGTTAACTTTTCTGTAGAGTTGCATTTACTTAAAATATGGAGCTAAACGCATATACAGAATCACTGACTTCCAAGGATATATAAGCACCGAACAATAGCATCTGCTACAATTCCTATCTGACATGCTTATGAATTCCAATCCCTGTAAGTAACTACTTTAACATACAGTTTGTTTTATATCTTTTCAGATGTTTTTGTATGCACACAAAAAATGTTACACATATATTTGTTGTACTGGTTTACTTAGGAGTTGATGGCAAGGCATGTCTGAAAGAGGGAAGTAGGAAAAAAGTAGAAAAATATCACAAATTGTGTGGTTTTGTACTAGTAATTGCAATGGGCAACTGAGAATACACTGAAATTCACAGAAGTGATTATTATTATTATTATTATTATTATTATTATTATTATTCCTTTGTTACTGGCTAAATTGAAGGCTAACTTATCCTTAGTATGGGGTTGCTCTCCAAAAGAACTAAATACATTTCTAAGTGATTCTGGACGAAGCTCTGACACAGAGAAAAAAACTAGAGCAATAAATCAGACACCTGCAGGAAGGACCTCAATCAGTTAACACCTAAAGTAGAGAGGGGAAACATAAAAGTGTTGTTAATGACCACACCAGGTGACTTGGAATGATGTTTAATCAAAGGTTAATTGTGATTTCATTCCCTCTCACAACAGGGAATGTCTGAGTGGAACACTTAACTGTGATACTCGTATCTGTGAGTGCAACGTTGCACCAAAGTAACACAAGACAAAAAGGAGAAATGATGCATTGGATAAAAAGAGAGGGCAAGGGGACCATACAGAGAGAACCATTGTGTGAAATGGTGAACTAGCTCATGCACTTTCAAATCAAATAGGCCTGGGTGACAGAGCCCTGTAACCCTGCTAAGTACTTTAATTTCTCCAAGCTTCTATTTCTCCATCACCAAAGTGAGGACAATACCATCCACTTCATAGAGATTTTGTGAGTTTCAGGAGCTGTCCTATGTAAACAGTTTGCAGAAATCCCTGCAGATGGTAGCTAGGTTGTTTTGTTTTTAGGACACACTGCATAATATCAGATTTTGAAGGAGCTGAATACATGCATCTCTGTACTCACAGCAACAAGGTACAGAGGCTGCACATAAAACCAGTCCTTTTGTGTAGGGAAAACCATACTTGCTAGAGTTAATATGTACAAACATCTATTCTTTCTTGGTAGTTGATTCTTATTTACAAAACAAGTGAAGGGGGAAATAAAAATCTCCACTTGAAGAGTTTCTAGTAAGCTACATAAGACAGCATAATTAGGGATCCGAGGAAACTGCACCTGCACAAATTCAAACAAACACAAACCTTTTCTCAAAGAGGTTTAAAGTGAAGGATCAAAAAATGACCTTGGTTTGAATTCTAAGCTGTGGATTATA
Organism: Cricetomys ansorgei; assembly: GCA_026225945.1. Taxonomy (NCBI): domain Eukaryota; kingdom Metazoa; phylum Chordata; class Mammalia; order Rodentia; family Nesomyidae; genus Cricetomys; species Cricetomys ansorgei. The sequence goes on from JAMJFZ010003951.1 coordinate 46,785, forward strand.
TACGTGTACATGCCTACTCTTTTGTCACTTCAAATAACACCAATGGTTAAACTAGTAATAAAATCTAGAATGTAGTGAATATTATGTCAGTGGTGTGTATTTGTATCTATTAGCTTATTTAGTGCTATAACAACCATACTGGGGATGTTTTACACATGAATTTACAGAAGCACAGAGAGGTGAAGTAGCATAACTCGTAAGAAATAAGATGGATCTATTTCCCATGACAAAAGTGAGTGCACACATATACATACATAAATTAAGTTTAACACAGACTTAAGAAAGGTAAAGTCTAGTGGGTTTCTTTTTGTGCATGTGTCTGGGGGCGGGGGGTTATTTTTGGTTTTGTTTTCTGTAGTTGTCATTTTTCCCTATCAAAAACATTGTATTGAGACAGAGCTAAGATAGCAGTTGTTTCAGACATACCCTATATAGTGTCTGGAGCATTTTACAGCTGAGTTCCCTCACTTAGTTTCCATGCAGTCACAGAAAACTCAAAAGTGTGTGTGGATATGCCATTCTGTACTACTCCTCAGGTCTTCAATAGTAGTTTTCAGGCTCATCAAGCCAGCTACACACTGTAGCTAATCAATGATAGTAGCCACAAATAGCATATATTCATGAGTCCTGTAGCTGCCTTTAACCCTCAGAGCAAGACTATTTACAGCAGATGAAAAACCTAACCTTGCAGCTCAACCTCAACTTTCACCCTGATTTCCCATCCTCAGCAGCCCCAGAGAAGTAATTTGCAGCTCAGTCTCTCACTGATAGTCATCTGTGCCACAAAACTATTACCCACCATGTGCCTTCCTACTTAACTCAATGTGCTCTGAGCCTGATAAGCAAGACTGCTGTGGAGTTACTTCAGCCTGGAGTTAATAGAGACTCAATTGCATTTCACCCTAGAGGGAGCTGCTTACAGGTCAGCACTGAGATAATCAGCCAGGCAGCTTATGCCTCTGCTGCGCAACTGCTACTGCTGCTGGTGGTGGTGGTTGTTTCATAACCTGGGAAAATTCGAACAATACTTATTCAGAAATAAAGGTGTCAACTGAAATGCTAGGCAAACCATCTTCTTATTTTCTTAATGAAGATTGGAAATAGCTAGTAACATTCCCCTAAGCTTGGTTTCATTTTCCTTTCTAATTCCTTTCCCAAATATTTTGTTAAATTTCAGTCTGAGGCTGAGAAATAACATAAACCAATAAGAGCTTTCTCAAGCTGATAGAACCATGGTGTGATTTGTAACAGAAAATACATATGATAATAAGGCTTACTTGATTGTTCAAGAGGAAACTTTGACCCAAATTTTTAAGGTCTTAAATTTATCTAACTATCAAGAACTTTGTTTTTTTTTTTTAATAGAACTATTATGCAAACATTTTTTCTGTCCCAGATATTATAATTTATATAGAATATATCTTTATCAATTACATACATAATTTGGTACATACTAAAGAGCCAAGTAAATAAGTCATTATAAATCATGAATGCCAGCTATATACTTCTCCACTGTCTGGACTTCAGTGTTACTTAGGATCAAATATTCTACACAAAAGGGCTACTGACTGTGGGGAGGTGACACTGATCCCTCCAAAAGAAGAAGGAAAGGTGTCAAAGTGACCCCCTACTATGTATTTTAGAATACCCTTAAAAAACTCTTTAGACAATATAGATTGTCCTAAAATAGTTATATTTAGATTTTTTAATGTTTTTTTTTAATTTTAGATAATTTGTATGTTTTTCAGATTTGGACTTGTAGTTGCCAAAAATATAAGCATCCGCATCATACAGAAAAAAAAAATTACAAGAATGACTAGTGTTTATATTATTATCAAGTGAATGTTAAGGAAATGCAAATTAAAACTGCTTTAAGATTCTCTCTCACTGAAGTCAGAATGACTATCAACAAGAGAGCCAATGATAACAACTTTTGGTGAGTGTATTAGTGTTCTCTAGAGGAACAGAACCTATAGAATGAATATATATGTATATATTTATTAGAATGGCTTACAAACTGTAGTCCAGCTTGTCCAACAATAACTGTCTACTAATGGAAACTCCAAGAATCCAGTAGTTGTTCAGTCCACAAGCCTGGATGACCAGAATCCTGAAGAAGTAGGCTCTAATGTCAGTGAAGGAATGGACTTCCTAGCAAGAGCTAGAACAAGCAGACAAAGAGAGAGCAATAACTTGCTTTTTCCATATACTTATATAGGCTGCCAGCAGAAGGTGTGGTCCAGATTAAAGGCAGATCTTTCTACCTCAAAAGATCCAGATTAAAAGTAGATATTTCTACTTCACATGATTTAATTAATAAAAAAGTCCCTCACACATGTACCAAGCTCCTTGGAATTTAATTAATTCTGGATATAGTCAAGTTTACAATCAAGAATAGCCAACACAGTGAGACTATGAGGAAAAGAGAACTCTGATGAGAATACACAGGTATAGCCAGTATAGTGTGGATGTTTCTTTATAAAACTAAAAATAGAGCTTTCATGTCCCCCAGTTGTGTGACTCCTTGGCATATGCCCAAAGGACTTGACATTCTACTCTACAGATAATCTACTCGGCCATGTTTATTCCTGTTCTCTTCACAATAGCCACGAAATGAGAACAACCTAAAAGTCCATCAACTGGTGAATAGATAAAGAAACTGTGGTACATTTACTCCATGGAATCTTAATCAATTGCCATGAAAAAGGGAATTATTAGATTCACAAGTAAATGTATGGAGCTGGAAACAATCATTCTGAATGAGGTAATCCAGATTCAGAAATTCAAATGCCACACTACTTCTCTCAAATGCAGATCCTAGCTTCTAAATGTTAAACATGTGTATTTTTGTGGGAATAATTATGGGTAAAAGCCAGGAAACTATAAAGGGAGGAGCCCATGAGACAAAAAGGAAGAGAGGCAATACAGTCCAGGGTGGAGAGAGTAAATAGTATATATACATAGGTAAGATCTGAAAAGAAACAGGGAAATACAGAAAAGGCAAAAGGGCATGAGGAAAAGGGCAATAGAGAGGCGGAGGGGGAGCATTGTGGTAGGATTATATCTGAATTGCATGTGTTCACTTTCCTTAATATTCTTATGTACTATATTTATTTAGCATGTCTATCACGTTAGATATTATAACATTTTCAGAATTTTTCTGGGGCCAAGATCTCACAAGAAAGGCAGCAAAAATTTCTATGGCAGTGTGTTCCTGTTGGAAGACTTGGTCAGGAAACCACCTGCGAAGATCTCTTCTTTGATACAATATTTTCTATCTTAATTCAGGAATCTCTGCTTATTGTGAAACAAGCAAGAAAATAATACATAAGGAAATGGGATCTACTTTATGGTCCTAACCCTTGCATTCAAAGAGAACTACTATTAATGTTATTTTGTATGCACCATTTCCCATTGTCTATTTGAGCATCATATACAGACACATTAGAATTGCATTTATTTTTACAAGGACAATATCACAGCTATACGCTCATTTACAAATGGCTTTATACACTAACCAACATATCAAGGATAGCTTTTTCACTAATTCGCTTAAAACCATTTCATTCTTTGAAGTAGATTTATTAATGTACTACAGCTTTTAACTATCCCTTTATCGACAAATTAGAATGTTTAAAATGTGTTTACCAGTGGCTCCAAGACCAATCCCATTAAGTAGCGTTAAATGTGTATACAGATGTATGTGATTTTATTTTTCTGGCTTTTCTTAAAGGCCATAAAAGACATTTATTCCATTGTTCTCCAACTTTATGGGTGTCACTTTGCCCACTGTTGTTGCACCACTGGGTTCTGTCTATTCTTTAAACCTTTTCAATATTCACGTCTATTAACTTGCTAGGATGGTCATTTAAAAATTGTCATAATCTATGTTCTGAGGGCTAGAATCTGTATGAGATCAAGCTATCAGTAGGGTTCATTTCCTCTAAAGAATATGACACAGATACTCTATTCCACACACCTCACCAAGATCTCCAATGGTTTTTGCTGTCTTTGGCTTGAAGAAGCTTGGCCTTAACGGGGCCTTCATCTTCAGATGGTATTTTCATTGTCTACACATGTCTCTAAAGTTCTCTTTTTTCAGTAAGAAGATATTAGATTGGCAACCTATATGTTAAATTATCTACGTTCTAAATCTGACATCTGATATACTAAAACTTAAACATTAAATTTTGTACAACACTGATATAACAGCCAGTAGGCATGTGATAAGCACCAATTATTAGTTTATTATTATTAATATAGTATGCTAGGATACTCTAGAGAAACAAAACTAACAGAACATATTTTGTGTGTATGTATACATACATATATTTGCTTGTATCCCCCAAACCTCTATACATACATACATATATCTCCTAGTGGATAGATATAAATTATGTATGTAGACACATATTTTCTAGTTTGGGGGGGACAGTTGGCTCATGCAATCAGGGAAATTGAGAAATCACCAGATCATCAATAATCTGGGGACGTTTCAGTTCAAATGGCTGAGTGTCAGAACTGATTGTGTAAATGCTCTTATAAAAGCCAGCACATGTGTGACTCAGGAAGAACTCATTTTTCAGCTTCAGTCCAAAAGCTGGAAATGACTGATATCCAAGCTCAAGCAGTTCTTCTGATGAAATTCTCTCTTACTCAGCTTTTCTTCTATTCAGATTTTCAGTTGAAAAGACAAGGTCCATCACCCTAGAGGGAATAGTAAGCTTTACTGAGTCTGCTAACTCAAGTATTCATCTCATGTAGAAACTTTCAAACAGATGCACACAGATAATGTTTGGTCAAATGTCTGAGTTCTGTAGTTAAGTGGGCACATAAAATTAATCACCACAAGCAAGCAGTTTCACATAAATTTGATGTGATTGTTGATTCTTGGTTTCTTTTGTGAATTGCTTTCTCATATATATCCTTTATTTTTCGTTTAAAACCCTGTTTAAAAAAATATCTGTGCTTGTTTAATTAAAAGACCACATAGTAATTAGTCAACATGTGAAAACCAGACATAAGCACTCATAACTCAAAATTATTTTTACTTTCAAAGATGATATTCCAGTGATTTTTCATTATGAAAACTCAGTGTTGCATGACAGAAGCTATAATACATAATTTATATTGTGGTTTGTAAAAAGATTTTTGTATATCAAATATTAAAATATCATTTAACATCCTATCCTAAAATAAAAGAAGAAAGGAGGAGGTAGTTGGGATAGAGGCCATTTGTTGAAATCAAATTCAAGGTTAAAAGAAGCTCTTACGTCTTGCCACACCTCTTTCTGTATCTTTACTTTCTACCTCTCTGGCTTTTGTCTTTCATACTGCAGTGCTCTTCAGTTTAGAAATGGACCAGAGAAATCAGAGATTCAAAAACACGAAAAAGCTACCAACTTTGATTCCTTCTGTAGGTGGACATGATGGGAAGGAACCTTGAATACTGTAAAAATAGAAGCAAGGCACCATCCTGGGCATCTGGCAAGACTGGAAATGTATGTAGACTTTGAGAATAAGAGGCATATTTTTTTCATTCTATTATAACTTAGAAAATCTAGTTTACTACATATAAGTGCTACACATGCCAATTTGAATGGAGTTAGGTCCAGAGATTAAGATTCTGGAAAAATGTTTCATTAAGAAAAAAACTAAGAAGTCACATTCAGTCAGGCCTGAAAGTCACCTTCATAACAAAGAACCTCTGAAGCATTCTGAAGCCAGAGTTGTGAAAGACTGCCTCTCTTCAGGGGTCCCTGGTCACTTCCCCTGTGCCCTGAGTGGTTAGGCCTTAAAAAACACAGCTACAGAGCAGCTTGAGGCAATTTTTCTTAAGAAAGACAGCCCAGGGCACTGGGAAATGCTGTACTTCAAATTAGAGACCCTGAGAGCTGGACAAGAGAAGACACTTTCTTATGTTTATACCTGTACTGTGTAGTCATATAAAGATTCTGACTCAAATGCTTTGCTTAAATTGAGAGTAATCTCTAGTTGAAAGACTCAAAACCAATCCAGGGAAAGTAGTGAACCCTAGAGGCTGAGCCAGGTAAATTATTTGAGCTCAAGAGTTTGAGAACAGCCTAGGCAACATAGAAAGGTCTCATCTAAAAATATTAGCAAATAAATTAACAAGCCTTTTAACCTGATTAACCCAAGATGAACTTGCGGCTGTGTCCCTTGTTACATCTATAATTTTGCTTAGATCTTTTGCTATCTGTGCTTTTAACAGATAAATAACTATTTTATTCATAAGTTAGAATGCATATAAATCACTCAGTTCCATGCCTAGCAAATAGCAACCAATGTAATAGTTACTAGTAACTAATATTGTTATAAAAATATTTATATGTTCATATATATATACAAATATATATATAGTTTCCATTTCAAGAAATTATTAAAATGTTAGAAGTTCAAAGTCTTAAAAAGCTGTAAAGTTGCTAACATTACAGATGACAAGAAATCTGAAAATTAGACCTGGTCAAATCAACTAGGATATTATTTGTAATAGCAGAATGAAAGTCTGGTTTCCTAGCCCTCAGCTCCTTTTATTGCACTCACGTACTATTTTAGTTCTGGTCTGCGTTATTCCCTGAAAATGAACTCCCATAGGCGGGGTTTTCTTGTGATACCAAAAATGTTGCTGCTTCTTCTCACACTTCATTGATTTGAACTATGTAGCTAAGGATGAACCTGAACATCTGATCCTCCTGACTCCACTTTCCAAGTGCTGGGATTATAGATATGCACAATGCCAGCTCTTGTGCTGGAATTATGGATGTGCATTATCTGGTTTTATGTAGTGCTAGAGATCAAACCCTAGACTTCATGCTTTTAGGCACGCACTAAAGCTACATGCCCAGCCCCAAACTTTTTAAGGGCTCCTCCAATAAAAAAGAGGATAAAGGGCTGGAAAGCCAGCTGGAGGGGTAAAAGTGCCTGCTGTGCAAGTGGGATGACCTGAGTTTGACTCCAAAAAACCCATATAAAATTAACATGGATGGCACAAGTATCTGTAATCCCAAAGCTCCTACAGGAAGATGGGAATTAGAGATGGAAAAAGAATCCCTGGAGGCTCATGGACCAGTTAGCCTGACATTACATCTGGGAAAAAAAAAATACCTCATCTAAAAGAGGATGAAGGCAAGAAGAGATACCTGAGGTTGTTCTCTGTTCACATGTACATTGTGACATGTGTGTACCACAGTCTGAATGCAGAGGGGGGGCACATAAAAGAGGATAGAACAGGCAGATCCTCATCTCTCTGTCCATTCCTCCAGGTCCCCCAAGTCTCATCCCCACATCTGCAACAGAACACTTGTGGCAACCTCACCTCTATCTCAACTCTCAATCATCCCATGGATCTCCCACTCCTCCCTCCCTCCACACTTTGCTTTAACCCCCCAAATCCAGCAGGCACACCCTGTGAACACACAGGCCACTTTTGCCAGGGAAGCAGGTAAGCTACCTGCAGATCCTCATCTCCCTCTATTCCTCCAAATCCAATCCCCTTGCCTCATCTCCAGCTGTCTAGCAGACCTTCTGCTGTGCCTTCTCCTCACTCCCTGCCCTCATTCTCAGGGGACTAATTAAGCAAATCCTAGGGGAGTATGCAGCTTTCTTCCAATTTTCAAAGCCCTAACACCTCCCTCAGCTCACCATCACTGCTAAGTCTCAGGTCACAATACCCAGAAACATTTTTTACATGGAACTCCCAGTGTCCGCACATATTAGGACTCCAGAAGGTTTTCCTATAGCCAACACACAGCAACCACACTCTACTAGGAACCACAGAGGAAACAGAAATCAAAGAATAAAAGACCATCCCAAAAAGATAAGAACAGATCAGATATCCAAACATTGAATTATAATCTTCACAATACTAGATGCCTAGATACAAAGTCAATCAATAACAGCCAGGAGAATATGTCTCCACTAGAGCCCAGCAACCCTGCCACATTAGGACCTGAATATTCCAACACAGCTGAAACACAAAAGGGACCTTAAAACAGCCTTTATAATAAATGATAGAGATCCTAAAGAGGAAACCAATAAACCCCTTTAAAAAAATCTATGAAAACACAAACAGTGGAAAGAAATGAATAAAACTATTCAAGGCCTGAAAGTAGAAATAGAATCAATAAAGAAAACAAAAACTGAGGGAAATCTAGACATGAAAAATTTAGGAACTCAAACAGGATCCACAGGGGCAAGCTTCACCAACAGAATACAGAGATGGGAGAGAGAATTTCAGGCATTGAAGGCATTATAGGAGAAATAGATATATCAATCAAACAAAATGGTAAATCTAAAAAACTCTTGGCACAAAACATTTAGGATATCTGGAACACTATGAAAAGATCAAATCTAAGAATAATAGTTATAGAGGAGGGAGAAGAAACCTAGGTCAAAGACAAAAATATTTTCAACAAAATCATAAAAGAAAAATTTTGCAACATATAGAAGAAAATGCCTGTCATTTCCAAATGTACTGTCAAAGTACAAGAAACATACATGACACCAAATAGACTAAAGGAGAAAAGAATGTTACCTAGGCACATAATCCAAATACTAAATGTGGAGAAAAAATATTAGAAGTTGCAAGGGGAAAAGAACAAGTAACGTATGAAGGCAGACATTTTAGAATTACACCTGACTTCTTAATAGAGATGCTAAAAGCCAGAAGGGCCTGGACAGATGTGCTGCAGACTCTAAGAGATCACAGATGCCAGCCCAGACTATTATACTTAGCAAACTTTCAATGATCATAGATAAAGAAAATAAGACATTCCATAATAAAATCAAATTTAAGCAACACCGATCTACAAATCCAGCCATACAGAAGGTGCTAGAAGGAAAACTCCAACTAAAAGAGGTTAAATATATACAAAAAAATCAACAGGGAATAATCTCACACCAGCAAACTCAAATGAAGGAAAGTATGCACGTGTGCACAGACACACACACACACACACACACACACACACACACACACACACCCCTACAAAACAATATGATAGACAATCCCTTATTATGGACCTGTACTCCATCAAATTAGAAAATATAAAAGAAATGGATAATTTTCTCAATATATACCACTGACCAAAGTTAAATCTAGATCAAAAGATAGGCAATTTAAATAGACCTAAAACTCTAGTGAACTAGATGCAGTTATTAAAAGATTCCCAACCAAAAAAAAAATAGGTAGGTGGATAGATAGATGATGATAGATAGATAGATAGATAGATAGATAGATAGATAGATAGATAAAAGCCCAGGGCCAGATTGTTTTAGTGCAGACTTCTACCAGATTTTCAAAGAAGAACTTACTCAAATACTCCTCAAATTATTCCACAAAAATTTGAAACAGAAGGAACATTGAATTGATTTTATGAGGCCATAGTTTGATACCCAAACCACAAAAAGTCCCCACAAAGAAAGAGAATTATAGACTAATTTCTCTTATGAACATAGGGGCAAAATTTCTCAATAAAAGACTTACAAACTGAATCCAAGAACATATCAAAAAGATCATTCACTGTGGCCAAGTAGGCTTTATCCCAGAGACGCTGGGATGGTTCAACATGTATCAACTGATAACTGTAACCCACCATATAAACAAGCTGAAAGACAAAAACCACATGTTCATCTCATTAGATGAAGAAGAAAGAGTATTTGACAAAATTCAACATCCATAATGATAAAGGTCCTCAGCAGAGGGGTTCTGCTGCCCAGCATGGTGCTTGCCATGACAGATGGTCCCCTTTGCTAAGGTCTGACAGGGTTTGCATCTATGAGGATGTCTCCTTGTCTTCCTTGTGGACCTACACAATAGCATACTGCTACATATTTATGCATGAATGAGGGGGTCTGGAATGGGAGTATCAAGTTGGGATGGGATGGGGAGGGGGGATAGTGGGAGGGAATATGTGGAGAAACAGCTAAAATTAAGGGCCATTTGAGGGATAGTATGGGGACCTAATACAGTAGAAACCTTCTAAAATGTACCTACATGAAGGTGATCTAACTGAAATCACCAAATAATGGGGGAGTTAGAGTTCCAATTGGCCTTTTGTCACAAAATGAAGCTTCCAGTTACAGATAACTGAGTTATTGGCCAAAGGGGCCTCATAGGAATTCCCAAACAACCCAGGCTGTTTATGTCCTTGGACATAAGTTGTTCTCCACACACTGACAGCAAAGCCCCTATTGCTGAAGATAGCACCTACAGAACTCATTGACTATGAAGATGTCGAGCTACTATTTACATAGAGCCTTTATCCCTATGTTTCAGCATCCTTGGTACAGGAGGGCACTGTACATGCTATCAAAAGAGAAACATAAATACCAAGCTAATCAAGAACCTTTTTTGTGCAATTGTGTATTACCTGCAAGATAACCTAGTGCCATGGTGGCACAAAGCTTGTGGGAGTAACCAACAAACATTTGATTTGACTCATGGCTTGCTTTATGAGTTGGAACCCATACTCAGCACTGTTTAGGTGACCAAGAACCTGAGACTAGATAGCTCAGCGACTAGAGTAAAACCAAAAACTAAAAAAAAAAAAGAAAAAAGAGAAAGAATATAGATATTAAATGACTCCTAATGGTATTCTGCTATAACCATAGATCAATGTCTTGTTTAATCATCACCAGAAAAGCTGCTACAGATGTGAAAAGTTACAGAGACTCACAGCCAGACATTATCCAGAGAGTGGGATACCTTAGAACTCTCAGCCCTAAATGGGTTGTCTCTATCAAAACCCTTCACTCAGAGCTCAGAAAACCCCCCTGAAGAGGGGGCAGAAAGAATGTAAGAGCCAGAGGGGATGAAGGACACCAAGAAAATAAGGCTCTCTAGATCAACATGAGCAAAGCTCATATGAACTCACAGAGACTGAAGCACAGGCATGCACAGGGTCTGCACATGTCTGCACCAGATCCTCTGAACTTACATTATGGCTTCCAGATTCGTGTTTTTATACGATTCCTGAGTATGCAAACTAGTATGTCTCTGACTCTTGTGCCTTCTCTTGGACTATGTTTCCTCTGGAGATCTGTCTTTTCTGGCTTCAATGTGACAGTTTTTCTTTTGTCTTATTATATTTTATTTTGTTATTTTTTTTTAAAAAATGAATGAATGAATGAATGAATGAATGAATGAAAACCCACCCACTAGGGTGAAAGTTGACAAAAAAAAACTGTCATTTATACTTACTAGAACAGGAAAAATCAGTTTTCTTCAATGCACTAACACTGGTTATGTCAACTGCTGAGTACAAAATTTGCCCCCCAAGTACCAGCGAGACCACATATGCAAAAAGCAAAGGCATTTTTATTCTGCAGAAGAAACCAGCATGCTGGGGTCAGGCACCAGGTGAAATGGCCGACCCTGAACAAAGGCTTGTTGGCCTTTTTTATAGACAGTAAGAGGGGCTTTCAACATAGGTGAGGTAGTCAGGTTTCTAATTGGCTACCAATTTTACAAATTAGTTTAGTTTTGATTGGCTTGTGCTCAAGAGGCTAACTGTCCATATTCTTAAGCTATATCATCAAAGTCAAGACATTTGGTTTATGGCCTTTAGGGCTATCTGGCAAGATGAGATAGGGACTACTCTTGCACTGCTTTGTCTTTCTGATTGGTTGTCCTTAGAATGGGGGTTCTTACGGCTTTCTCTTAGAATTTGCTAGCTTTTAAGGTTAGGCCCAGGTCAGGGGCTTGAGCAGCACACTGTGGACCTGGACCAGGCCTGAGACGAGGGACCTTGCACATACACACACAGAGAAATGGAGTTTAGGTCCTTCAACAACCACTCCATGGAAAACCTCAAGTTTAGGAGTAGTTGACCAACAAATAGTTGTTGGTCATAGTTTTTTTCCCAGAGGCAACACAGTAACCTGTATCCTATGAAAGAAGAAAGAACACCTCTCTCTGTCTCTCTGTCTCTCTGTCTGTCTCTCGCTCTTGCTCTCTCTGATTTGTTTTTCCAATTCTGTTGACAAAACCTAATCAGATGCCTTCTCGGATACCCTGCTTCTCCACCCAGTTTCCAAAATGGAATGCATACAAATACAGAGATTCCTCAGCACTGTCTGGGTAAAGAATAGATAGAAGATAATTACTAAAGTATGAAATGTATCATAAGTTTCCACTTCCTTATGCTGTAGAAAACCTGAGGCCCAGAGTAGTTTAATGACAGTCTTTTAGATTCAGGAATTACTTGATGAAATTGACTAGATCAGATACTAGTAGAAGTAGTAAACAGGCTTTTGATGTTTCATGTTTAAAAACTATCTACATTGGCTGTTTCTTTTTTTGTTTTTTCAATATAAATAAACAAACAAGACGTTTTATGTAGTATAGTGCTAGCGATCAAATCCAGGGCTTCAAGTGTGCTCAGCAAGCACTGGTAGAAACAATAGAAAAGTATAAGAGTACCTCCTCCAATAAATAGAACAATTTGGGAAGGAGGTTTGTCAGTTTTGGTTGTTTATTGCACAGTCTTCCTCTGAGTTTTTAACATACTATAGAAAGGAGAAACAAGGGCAACTCATCCCCAAGAAAGATGCTCTGGATAGGAAGTTTTCCAGTGGTTACCGTGTGCATTTGCTAAGATTTCAGAGGAAAAAGATATGTTCCTGCATGGACAAAATCATCACCAGAGAGTATGGACTTGCCTTTGAGCTCATAGAGACTAAAACAGCAAGCGCAGGAGCTACCTGAGTTTTCAACAGGTCCTCTGCATATATATTATAGCTATTAGCTTAGGATTTTCGTGGGACTCCTGTCTGAGAAGAACAAGTGGGGTCTCTGGCTCTTGTACCTGCTCTTGGGACTCTCTTGATCCTGTAGGGTTGCTGCGTCCAACTTCTATATGAAAGTGAAAGGTTTTGCTCCAGCTTATATTTTATTTTGTCATATTTGGCTGTTATCTCTTAGAAGCCTGTTCTTTTCTAATGAGAGACAGAAAGGAAGTGGATCCAGAGGGGAGGGGAGGTGGGGAGGAACTGGGAGGAGTAGAGGGAGGGGAAACTATAATCAGGATATATCATATAAGAAAAGAATATTTTTTCAATTAAAAAAAAACTTGATGGTATAGTCAATACCCAGCTCTATGCTAAACACACACCAGTGACATTTTGTTTCTTGTCATTGTATTGATCTCTTCAACACTATTAAAAGCAGTGAGAATTTGTGGAGACGTTCTGGGACAAGGACCAATGTGCCTTATATGATATAGAAGAATCTTATAATTGTTTGAAATTTGTTTTGTTGGCTTTTGTTTTCTGAGACAAGGTCTCACTGTGTAGCCTTGGCTTACCTGCAACTCACTATGTAGACTAGGCTAGCCCCAAACTCAGAGGCTTTCCTCTCAGAGGATTAAAAAACAAGTTTTTTTGGGGGGGGTTGGCTTTTTAAACTGCCAACTCAGCTACAGAGAAAACTTGCCTCCTGGTCATCCTTGTTCAATATCAGTTCTGCCAAGTTAAAGGTTATTATAAATTTGTGGTTTACTCAGGTGAGGTTTTAAGACTCATAAAGGTGTCTCAGTGTCAAGAATCATGACTTTATGGGAGATATCATGGAGATTGTTATATTTTAACTTCCTACAGCCCATTTCCCTGATGGCCTTCCCACTTATTGGCTACTTCTAAGGTCTTACAGCATTCTGCTTCATGAAAGTGTGATAGCATATGACTCATAGCTTTATAGGGCCTCAAGACATTTTTTTAATCCCACGGTACTCATTGGTAATAGCTTTGAGAATTGAGCTACATTGAGATGATACCTAGGTACTCACTGGCTCCTATTAGAGGGTAGCTTTCTTCTCACTCTGGGATTTATTATGACTTTGGATTACTGTCTATATGACCCCAGATTTTAGAATCCCTCTCACATATTTCTGGGATTAATGAAAGATAAGGTTGGTGCCAGAAACTATCCTACTTAATGAATACACTAAATATCATTTAACCCATTCTTTTTACTTCTCATTGGTCTATAGCTCACATTTCAAGGTCAATTAAGAAATCTGGGTATTAAGTTAAAGAACAGAACCTTAGATAACAGTTAAGATAAACCTCAAAGAACCTGAAATAAAGGTTTTGTACAAGTCATTATTCAGGATGTTAACTCAGACAGTAGAAGTAAGGAAATGAAGAAATACAAAGAAAGAGAAATTAAAACAATACAGAGATGTACTATTGCGTGGACCATTGCTATTGGTAACTGGTATTTGACTTGAAAGAAATCTCTAAAAAGCCTAAAAGAATAATATATCTGTTCACCTGGGAGTAATTGATCTTATTCATTAGCTCCCATGCAGCACTGGTCAGTGGCTACCAACACAGTCTCAGAAATTTTGGGGTGCAGTTTTGCTAAATTGTTACCTAGGCTGGCCTCAAATTTTCAAACCTCCTGCTCTAGCCTTCTAGGCACTAGAATTTCAGGCTTTTACTACTGTGCCCAGGTTATCTATGAGAACATTAACTTCTCCATACTCTGAACTAATCATGTGTATGATTGTATAACAGGAAGTCTAGAGTAAGAGGAAAGATAAAGACGAGGTGTGAACCAGAAGTAAGAGGCTATCTCATAGTACCTGAGTGAAATGAACCAGAAATTCTTTAGAAATAATTTACAACAATTTTACTAGATTCCAAGTTGAATATAAAACCACAAGCAGGAGCTTAACGTGTTTCTGATACAACACACAACAATGTCAGTTCCTGAAAACTATCATTTGTTATGAGTCAAATTGTATTGAGCCACTATTAAAACACACATATGCTGAAGTGTTAGCCCAATTACCTTAGACTGTGACATAATTAGGAAAAAACAGTCATTGCAGATGTTATTAGTTAAGTAAATCTCTATCTCCTTAAATTGGAGGAAGGTGACTGACTGGTATCCTTACATGAGAAAAGAAAGGTGCTGAAAGAATAGCTTAGTTGGTAAAGTGCTTGCCACACAAGCATGAAAATAGGGACTTGATCTCCAGAACACACATAAAAAGTCAGGTACAATAGCACACATATGTTAACAAAGTACTAGTAAAGCAGATATAGGAAGATAACTGAAGCTTGCTTCCCAGACAGACTGGCTAATTAAACAAACTAGACATTTTAGTAAGAGATCTTGACCCAAAAGATAAGGTAGAGAGCAATTGAGGAAGACACTCAATATCAACGTTTGCATTGCACATGCAACTAGCACACAAAAATAAACACACACAGATACACACAGACACACACACACACATCGAACCACATAATACATAAACTATATGAAGACTGGAATTATGCTGCCATAAGCATAATAACCACCATTAGTCAGAAAGGAGATCTAAAGCATTTTTCTCTAGTCTTTTTCAAAGAGATGGTAACACTGCCAATGCTTTGATCTTTACCAGCCTTTAGAAGCACAAGACAGTAACTTTCTGTTTTTTAAAACACCAAGTCTAATTTGTTATATATCCCTGAGAAATTAATAAACCTGTCCTTTATTGGACACATTATGTAGACACATTGTGTCTATAGTAGATAGTTCTATTTGCACTCCAAGGTGGGAAATCTGCTCTACAATGAAATAAATAACATATGGTGGTATTTGCACCCCAGAGAGTATAAATCCAAACAATAATTTCTTTTGGCTAAACAATCTCCAGAAAAGAAAAAAAAAAAAAACAGAAACAAAACAAAAGCTCATAATTCAGCAAAATAATGCCTTTGAATATATGTCAATTCAAGCAGCTCAGTTTACAAGCCATTTCCATAGCAGAACCTTAGCAGACAATAGAATATATCAACTAGGACACACAATGGCTGAGCATAGTGGCACAGTCCTATAATCCCTGCATACTGGAGGCTGAGGCAGAAGGGTCCTGTGATGAGTTCAGGGTTGGCCTGAGCTACGTAGTGAGTTGGATTCCAGACTAAGTTCCAGACACAAGATCCATCTCAAAATAAAAACAGACCAAAAAGGAGCACAATATCGTTTTCACTTCCTCAAGTGTCATCAAACACACACACACACACACACACACACACACACACACACACACACACACAATCAGTTGTTCCTAAGTGTGAAATAAATACCAAAATGGAAACTATATTTAGAAGTAGCACATTGACTCTTATTTTAAAATAGGATAGAAGTATTCAAGATCTATCAATGTTAAAGAAAATGCAGAGTAAAGGTGATAATAAGGAACACTAACAGAGGAGGGCCATCAGAGCTAAGTCATTAATAACTGTCTATTATATCTTTATAAAAGAATAAAAAACACACAGGAACATAAGGTGTGTCTATTTCTTTTACAGTGGTAAAAGTCAACACCCATCCTTTAGACATTTCAAACCTTCTCCAAGACTCAATGTCCCTGCTCTTGGTGAACCTATACTCTTTCTCCAGCCTAATGGTCCCCACTATAATATTTTACATCTACTCTTTAAATGGGTTGATATACTTTCTCCTCTTGAATGCTATGCAGAAAACAGGCACCGACTTTGAACTCTATGTTTAGTTCTATCTTCCAGTGACGTCTTCCAATAGCCTTAGTTCATCAGATACCAACTTACCCCAGTACCAATGTCCAACTGAGCAAAAGAAAAATCTGCCAAAGGACACCACCCCTCCTTTTGAGATATCTTTCAAAGCCTTTTCATATAAATTTCTGGAATCAAAGAAAATACTAAAGTACATGGAAAACCAAAATATAGGGAAGCAGAAAATAAGAGACTTAAAATGAATTTTGACTGTATAAAGAAGAAGGGAACAGATTTGGAGGGATATACAGAAAAGAAAATCTTCCTGGGTATTGGTGGTGCACACCTTTAATCCCAGCACCTTGGAGGCGGAGGCAGGCAGATCTCTGTGTGTTCAGGCCACCCTGGTCTACAGAGTGAGTTCCAGGACAGCCAGAGTTACAACAGAGAAACCAATCTTGAAAAACAAGAGAGAGAGAGAGAGAGACAGACAGAGAGAGAGACAGAGACACAGAGAGACAGAGACAGAGAGAGACAGAGATACAGAGAGAGAGAGAGGGAGGGAGAGAGAGAGAGGGAGAGAGAGAGAAGAAAATCCACTTATTTTTATGGTTGACAGTAGATGTAGGGAGAAAGAGTGAGAGACATTAAAAGAGAAAGTACATAGCAGATAGTCCAGAATATGTCTATTTGATAGCTTTTTAAATTCAAGAAGTATATCTCAAAAGCATATCTTTTTCAAATTCTTACTTTGAATGACATTACTACTACATAAGTGACTTCTGATAGGAAAACTAGCCAGTACGCTCAGTAAAGACAGAGCTTTAACTGTTTAATTCACATCAAGGTGAGCCTAATAGTGCATAAATTAACTCCACAAAGACATGCATCATATACAATATTTGAGACATGACTCAAGGAAAAAGATGACTTTGTAATCTCCTCCCCTCCAGTCGAAGGTTAAGAGGTTTCTAACTAATAGGGCAAGTGTGTCATTTGCCACCCGCCCTCAGATCTATGCTCCAGTTTTCTCCATTTTATTCTCCCTTAAAAGCCCAATCTGTAATAAGCTTTATTATTGTCTCCCTTACTCCTAGGTTTCCAGTTGGGTTTGACTAATAAGATCCCTTGGTGATAAATCAGAGAAAAAAAAAAAGATAGATTGGGGTCTTTTTTCCGTATATCTCTATATTTTAATATATATCCCTCCCTGAAGTTTGTCTTGAGTTAAATAGGTTCCTTAACGAAGTCAAGCTTCTCTGTAAGATTTTACCTTAGTGTTTTTTGTTTGTCTCCCTTTCAGTCAGGCAATAGTAATCTTTGTATTTATCAGTTCTATGGTTCTTGAGATACTTTTTTATAGTTACCATACATCTCACCCACATCTTTATGAGTAGTGACTCTATTAAACCCTCTTTGAATTATTCTGATATCAGAGAATCATTTCCCTTTTGGGCTTTAAGTAATATAGGGAGAATTTAAATTAGCTCTTTTTCTGAAATAATCTACCCCGTGTGCATCTTGATTTCAAAAAAAGTTACAGTTTCTTGAAAATGGATTTTCATTTGAGAGAATCTAAGGGGTCAAGAAGGAAACTATCAATATGTGGAGACTTCTTATGTTTGTAAAAAAAAAAGTTCTACCTTTGTATATAATAATCACAGCAAAGACAAACTAGATATGTATTTCTATAAACAGTTCTTTTGCATGCATGATCAATCTGTCCGTAACATGTTACCCAGCAGACTTTAAAAAATCTGGAAAAGATATAAAAAATAACTCAGTTTGTTCTATACATGAAGTCATCTGTGCCATTTATTCTCTTTCTGTATCTAAAATGAGTATATTAAGTACATGGTTTGGAAGTAGACAGCATCGACATGCTCCCATTCCAGAACTGCTTACTTTTGTCTGTTAAAAATAGTATGACTGTTTAGATGCACTTTGATAAACATAACCTTAGTTTGGGGTTGTAAATCGCTTGGACTTCTGATTCCTTAAAAGGATATAAAGCAATCTGCAAGGATATGAACAATATCATTTCTTAGAAAAAAAAATTTCAGAGGACTGCATTTATCCTCTGCATGTTCTAAACTGACTCACAAAACTAAACTGGCAAAGATCTAGACTTAACTTTGATACTCAGGCAAAGGTCAAGTGTGTTTTGTTCATATCACTATTACAAGTGTCATATAAAACATACTCGATAAATATTTGTTGAAATTTACATGTCAAAGGACAAAAATAGAGGAATTTAGTTCAACCATTTTAAATGGTTTGATTATAGATTCTAGAACCCTAAAGAGAGTTCATTCTGAAAAACAGAATAAATGTCTTGATGGATTCAACAGAAGAGCCTGGTTTTCTAGACAGAGAAAGACTACAAACAGAAACAAAAGGACAAAAAGCAGATTGATCTTTTCTCCTTTTCCAGACACACACGCAACACACACAACACACACACACACATACACAGAGTGCTTGAGATGAGATGGAGTCCACGACCTTATCCATAGAGGTAGGTCAATCAGTTTGCTGCTGAACAATGTCCCCAACCACCAAATTGATCATTTCAAAATTATTTTCCTTGTAAGGAAGAGATAGGAAAATGGAACAATAGAAAAATGACTGGTTAACATCAGTTTTCTTCAATTATCATCTTTAAGTATAACCATGAAGACTGAGGAAACTTCATTATCATGCAAATTGAAACCAGACAGTTGGGAAATTTTGGCTGTTGTCTCTAGAATCCCAAGTCTCAGAAGATCAGATAAACAGCTTAGTTTTGACTTGATGATGTGGAAAGTTAGCATAACTGACTCCATTTTGCTTTTTAGTATGGATTATTGGAGCCTAGTCCAGAAGTTTAATTTAAAAAATAGCCTTTTGTAATTTTTATATAACAAATGATTGGTGAGTGAATGATCAGAAAAGAATAGTGGGAAAGTGGGAAAACCATTAAAATATGCTGCTTCTTTTGGGACTCTTTTAGACAGGGTAGTTCTTTGGTTAGACCTGAGGAAGTAAGCTAATGGAATCATTTAATTAGTCCATAAATCATAACAGAAACAGAACACGTGGTTTTGGCCTTCATAGAACTTAAAAGATGTAATAGCTCTTTACCTTAACTTTCTGCTTTTTGCTTTTTTTAAAGACCTCACAATATTTTGGTATGCTAAGTAGCCAGGGTTTCCTTGTCTTCTCATCATGCACATCAAACTACTCACTGTCCTAAAGTGGGGTGCAGAGTGGTTGTCACATTTATCTAATATGTGTTGCTATCCTTCATTTCTTTACAAGTTTGACACTATTGTAAAATGAATGGGTTGTAAATATAACTAATGTTGAAAACAAAGAGGAATTATTGGGAAATGTGCATGTTCTCCCATTGTGGGAAGTTTGTCTTCCCCTTGACAACGGACAAGAAAGGAAAAAGGAAGAGAAAATCCAGCACCATGGTTATATACTAGAGGTACTATGAATCTGATAAAAGTCGAGACACTTTTCCTGAATAGAAGTACATTTTTAAAGTGATTTCCAAAATGTTCTACTAAAAAAACTATCAGAAGCACAATTTAGGGATATCTGAAACTTGGCTTCAACTTTGGTATTAGCCCAAATCTAGTATTTCCCTAATACCTTAGCCTTTGAAAGGCTGAACAGCTAAATACCCACTTCAACATCATTTCTGGCCTCCTTAAATAACCTCATATTACTAAAAAGACATGCCATTCTTTTAGATTTATTATTAACATCTGAGCACTCATTCTTAATAGATATAATCACTGTAAAACCTGAAATGAAAATCCACTTGTGAGATTTATATGCTAAATTTCTGTCAGTCAGTAAAAGTATAAGTATGTACTTGTTATCGTAAGTGAAATATAATGTGATTTTTAAATATTTCATTGCTCTGTTTTCAACTAAAATTGCAGCAGTTATAGAAATGATGCCTCAAAACCAGTACATTTAATCTAGTCATTATGTTTGATCATTCATTGTTGTCTTTTAGACATCTTAGATGAAGTGGGTCACCAGGGAAAGTCCAATGTGACGAAAGTGCTAGGAAGCGTGGTGAACAGAGGTCCATAGAGAAAAGCTGGGGAATTGTTGACCCTGGACCACTTAGAACAAGATTTCTAACTTAAGAAAGACAAAGTGTCAGAATCCTATGAAAACTTAGGTTGATCTCTTTTCTTTTTAGAACAATCCAACTTGGAATTTTAAAGTCCTTTCCCACAGAATCAGGGGTCAATGAGTCCAACACTTTCCTTTTTCCCAGGAGCCAGAATTAAGACTGGTGAGTTACTGACCCATTTATTTGTTGTTTCAAAGCTAAATTAAGTCTCATTATCTGATACTTTAAGATATAGGAAAGAATTAAACAAGGAGAAACTGAGCTCTGATATGAAAATCTATTTACTTAAAAATACATTTGAGTTAAAACAACTATAAATGGAAGCATGTCCCCCTGGTGCATTTAGGTCAACATGCTGGACAAACACAAATTTAATAAGTCATTAATCCTTCCTACTAATAGCATGCAACCTTTAGTAATAATTATACCTCTGTGCTCTTTGAAAATAAACTCCTATCACCCATTCAGCTAATAATTTACCATACCAGAGGCTTGTTGGTCGCATGATTTGCCTGCCTCTGGATTTAATGGCATTAGTAAGAATCTTTTGTGAGTAGACAAACACAATGTTTGAGTAGAAATTAGTCAGAAAAATTTCTCTCTTAAAACACCTACTACATGCTGAGTTGTGGTAGTGCACACCTTTAATCCCAGCACTCGGGAGGCAGAGGCAGGCGGATCTCTGTGAGTTCGAGGCCAGCTTGGTCTCCAGAGTGAGTTCCAGGACAGCCAGGCTTACAACAGAGAAACCCTGTCTCAAAAACAACAAAAAAAACTTACTACTTAATTACAACAATATTATTACATAAAGGAGGAAATGAGTTTCATACAAATTTCATGATTATTTTCCTGACACAGCAAGTAAATTAATGACATTTACCATAGTATCAATGCTCTAATAAACAGAACTCCAGATAAGGAAGAAGAGGCTTGGAGTACATGACAAGGAGACTGAGGAAGAAAAGAGCAAAAGGCAAGTAAAGATAAGTGACATGATTCATTACTGCACTGGCCACAACTTGACAATAAGCCAAGAAATCAGACAACAGGTCATTCTGCACATGTATCTCGCCGTGCTAGGAATCCTCAGGAAACTACATCAGAGCAAGCCATGGAAAAGGAGAAATGAAGAAGGATTTATCTGATTAGGTGCTTCATGACTCTGCTTTCCTTTGGATTAGGTTTGTCTCAGAGATAACTAACTCCCTATTACTTCTACACTGTGTCATCCAACTCCTTATCAGCTATTCAGAAAGTCAAATGTCCCAGATGGGACTGTTTCATCCAATGCTGAAAGGGAAAGAATATTGGCCTGGGTAAAGGTATGTGGATTATATGGGTAATTTGTAGTATGTGACTTGAATCCAGTCAGGATGGAGAGCTCAACAAAGCTGGTGATCTGGCAATACCTACAAAACAAGTGGCACAGCAAAACATGAGTGGCAGCAAAGGGAATCTGAGGAAATACACAGGATTCACGTCTAAAACACATATCTGAACAGGCACTTATGATGCACCAAGCCATAAAACTTCATTCAGTCACACTTTCCATAAATGTGAGCAGTTCGGTGTTTATTAATAAGACTCCTGTATTCGTGTGGGCATGACTTTGCTGCTTTTCCCAAGAAAAAACAGATTGAACAGCTCCTTGTAGGCACAATCTGGAACTATGGTGGTGCAAATGTCTTCCCTGAGAAAACTTTAAACCCAATGTATTTCCCAGCTAATCAGGCCTCCAAGGATACAGAGCCTCAGGTGCCCATTAAAAAAACAAAACAAAACAGCTTGTTTACATACCTCTGAGTGGCTTTTTCTCCTTCTTTCCATAGCCTTATTCCTATCATTGAGACTAAATCTAGGGTATTTAAAGATGTATTACTTCTTTGAGAATTTTGTACACTGTATTTTAATCATATTCACTCCCTCAACTCTTTCCAAGTCTACCCTCCTTCCCCTTCCACCCATTTTGGTGTGTTATACACAGTTCAAGAAAACTGAGACTCCCAGTCCCAACAGCTGACAATTGTCAAGAGCTCCACAGCTAGGGGTGGGATTTTGTGCCTAACCCTGCTTCCATTGGATATGGTCTGGCTTTGGTTTGGACAGATCTTGTGTACACTGTCACAACCTCTGTGAGTTTCCTATGTGTAGCTGCCTTGCGTCCAGAAGACACTGTTTCCTTGTAGTCACTGATGCACAGCCTCTAGGTCTTATACTATTTCATGTCCCTCTTCCATGATCCCTGAGCCCCCGTGAGGAGAGAGTATAGTATATATATTGCATTACTGGATAAGCATTCTGTATTCGCTTATTTTCCGTGCCTTGACCAGTTGTGGGTCTCTGTGTTAATTACCATTTACTGCAAATAGAAGCTTCTCTGGTAAGGGTTAAGAGATGATGCATTAATCATAATAATGATAAATCATTTGGAGTTAGTTTAATACTCTGTGCTTTTAGCAAAATATTAGTAGTTGTCTCTCCCGTACGACCTACGACCTGCCTAGCTATAGGTTCTTGACCTGATAATGGTGCCAAGTATGGACTTAATCTTTTGAAATGAGACTTAATTACAATCAGAAAGTGAATGATTAGTTACTCCTACGGTATTTATTATTGCACCTGTGAGCATGTCTTTTCTGGCCATTCATTGTGGCTTACAGGGTCCACAGCTGGGTAAGACTGATGATTATTTTTGTCATCTGGTAGCAACTTCCATCAATTAAAAAGCTAGCTAGTAGGGACGAAGCTTCCAGGCCAGTACCGGCTTGATTTCTTCATGTTTACGACTCTAGTATGTGTTGTCTTCAGCAATAGGATATCATCAAGTTCTGGAGAGTAACAAAGGGCATTGGCAATAGTCTCTAATGTTTCAGGGTCTATGAGAACTTACTGGCCAGCAACCCCAAAACAAGTAATCCATTTGTCTTAGTCAAGGTTTCTATTGCTGTGACAAAACACCATGACCAAAACACAAGTTGTGGAAGAAAGGATTTATTTGACTTACACTTGCACATCATTGTTCATCATTGAAGGAAGCCAGAACAGGAACTCAAAACAGGCCGGAACCTGGAGGCAGAGGTCATGAAGTGGTGTTGCTTACTGGCTTGGTCCCCATAGCTTGCTCAGCCTGCTTTCTTATAGAACTCAGTACCACCAGCCTGGGATGGCACCACCCACAAAGACCTAGTCCCTACCCATCAGTGACTAATTAAGAAAATGCCTGACAGGATTGCCTCCTGTAGCCTGATCTTATGGAGGCATTTTCTTAATTGAAGTTTCCTCCTCTTAGATGACTTCAGATTGTGTCAAATTGACATAAAACTATCCATCATACCATTCCAATCACTAGGCTTTTAATCTGCTAATCTCTGGGGTCTAGTAGGGGCATTGTTGCCCTATTATAGAGTAGATCCATTAAAGTGTGTGTGTCTGCATGTCTGTGTTTGTATGTGTGCATTTTGTGTGTGTGTGTGTGTGTGTGTGTGTGTGTGTGTGTGACGGGGGGCAAGGGAGAGATATTAGGAAGCTTATAGTATAGGTTTCTGTATGACCTATTTGGAAGGTCTTTAATGCTACTAAATTCCTTCCCATATCTCCCACTCTAACCTGCCCTCCCATCCTGCATAGCAATTTAAACCCTCCTGTTCCCTTTAACCCTGACAAAGAATTTTTATAGGATAGGAAAGGATTTTTGAGGTCCATTGCTAAGAATTAAGATTTGTTGTTTTTGGAGGAGAGGGGAAGAAGCAATTACTCAGACATGAGTATGGAAATTTAGGGATAATTACAGTCCCATATGAGGCTGTACACTAATGAGCACGTGCAAGAGATTCTGCATAGCCTCAAAAGTGTTCTATAATCATGGGAGAAATACTGAGGGCTTCCATAGGTAACCACTGCTCCAGCCTAGACACTGTTGAATATCAACTAGTGCTAAAACAAGGTAATGATAGTATCCCGTTATAAATCGAGGACTTGGACTCTCCATTGGTTATCTGGTGATCCTCCTGCTTTGGCTTTCTCAATGCTAGGATTACAGGCATAAGCCAACACATCTGGCTTATTTTCCTATTTCTAAAGGTGTCTTAGTGCTCGAACTCTGTGAGAGACACCACGACCACAGAAACTCTTACAAAAGGAAGCATTTCATTGGGACTTGCTCACAATTTCAGAGGTTTGGTCCATTATCATCACACTGGGAAGCATGGCAGCCTACACACAGACATGGTGCTGGAGAAGGAGCTGAGAGTTCTACATCCAGATCTGCAGAAAGAGCGAGTCACGGGGCCTAGCTTGGGTTTCTGAAACTTCAAAGCCTACCCAACTTCCTCCAACAAGGCCATACCTCCTAATCCCTCCTAAGTAGTACTACTCCCTGATGACTAAGCATTCAAATATATGAGACTATTGGGGCCATTTTTATTTCAACCACTTCAGAATTTACTTTTTGCCCTTGGGGCACATGCTTTTGGGAACCTACTAATATCCCTGCCAGTTAATCATTCTTCTACATGTTGTAATATTACATATTATAATATATTACATATTACAAATGGGCTTCCTCTGGGTTACACAGCTAAACTTCATCTGAAGTTTAGCTAGAGGTTCTACAGAGTCAAATGCCAATTATGGATGGTAACTTATGGATAAATACCAAATTTTCTTATGCCTCAAATAAGACAAATCTAAAACATGTTCTGCGCAGACCCCTAGAAGTCCTTAGTGAGATTAAGTGTCCTTTGTTTAGACTAGTAAACTTCTAATCACAACATTCTATATTGCTTTCCTTCCATTGTATCACTACCATTTGTTATATGATCAGCTCTCTCCAAAACAATCCCAAACCTTGTCTCCAGATCTGTTATAGCAATGCTTCAATAGAAGACACACCTTTCCTGAATATCACTAGGTCCAACTTAGTTCAATGCAAACTGACCATCCTAATGTGCATCTGGAGTTTAGTGTAACAGCTTCTGTGACTTCAGTTCTTTCTGAATATCCATTCTGAATAGCCTTCTGCAAGAGTTGTATTTTCTCTGACATAACTGTGTTTGCATATGCAGATTTTCCCTATCTTAATGGTATCTATTTGGAGTTTATATATTCTGCATGAGTCCTATACAAAATGGCTCTTAGTTTTTGTTGTTGCAAGTTTCAAATTATAAGGCAAAATATGGAACTCTGGAAATCTGGCTTCTCCTTTAGCCAGTGTCCCCACATCAATCCATTTTATATACCTAAAGAGAACTATACCCCACCACACATACACATATGTAAGTACATTAATCCCACTTTTCACTATAAAATAATTTCATATTTGAGAATGTGAGGGATATCTAGATCATGTGCCTCCTAATATGATATACTAATGGGGGCATATGCTATTACTTCATTGTTATTCCCATACTGTTTAAGAAAAGCCAGCAGTCGAAATCAAATTTAGGGACATTTAATATAGAACTAGAGATGGCCCATATTACTGTCTCACAAGAATTGATTGAGTACAGATCATTCCAATAGAGCATTTAGTGACATCACATTGATATCTTGGCATCAGCCATAGTGAGAGTATTTACTCTAGGAAAATTAGCAATTAGAACACAGAAGGACTTTTGCTTTCTCCCCAGGAGACATCTGTGAAACATTTACCAGTATACTGTTGGACATTCTGCAAAATAATTGACTTATATTCTATGAAAATGTCAGTATCATGAAAAACAAAACTGCTGAGGAAAATGTTCCATGTTATAGAAAACAAAGGGATCATGAAAACTTAGGGCGTGCAAACTCTTGGGTTTCTTAAGTTGTACTCAAAAATACTATTACATGAGCTGGAGCAATGGCTCAGCAGCAGAGCACTTGTTGCTGCTGCCAAGGAACCAGGTTTAATTTCCAGCACTCACACAGTGGCTCAAAACCATCAGTAACTCCAGTTCCAGGGGATTCAGTGCACAGACATATATGCAGGCAAAACATTTATACACATAAAATACAATGATTAAATCTAAAAAAAAACATACTATTCCAAACCAAGCCTGGTAGCACAGGCCTAAAATCCCAGTTGCTTACAAGGCTAAGATAGGAGAATCCATGAACAGAAGCCAGGAGAAGGTGAAGGTACAACTCATTTGCAGTAGAGACCCAGCATTTTGTAAATGCCAGTACCATGGGATGATGGCCCAGAACAGCAGCATCAGTGGAATGGAGCCAGCCTGAGCCTGTGAGACAAGCTGCATGAGCTGCTGATGAAGAAGGGGAGAGGTGGACCAGGCCCTTGAGATGCTAGGAAGATTGTGAGGCTTCAAGCACTGAACTATTTTAACTGTTGAACTTGGTTTTGTTTATAACTGCCCTGGTTATTCCCTCTTGGAATAAGAAGTACTTAACTTGTTTATTTGTGTCATTTTTACAGGAACTCACAGTTATGAGACTTTGGGTATTTTAGAGATAATTGGAAGTTTTAGACAGACTTTGGGTTTTTGAAGAGACTTTGGATATTTTAAAGAGGCTGTAGTTTTAGGTATTTGAAACTTTAAAGATTGAGGCTTTTAAAGATTGGAATGTTTTATTCTTTGATGTTAATATTAATATGACATCCTAGGGATGAATAAGAAAGAAAAGGTTAATGATTTAATGGTAATGTGTTTGTGTGTCAAGTTGATAAAGGCTCAATTGTGCTGGTCCATTTTATGTCATCTTGACACAAGCTATAGTTATTTTAGAAGAGGGAAGCTAAATTGAGAAAATGTCCCCATAAAACTGTCCTATGAGCTAGTCTATGATGTATTTTCTTGATTGATGATTGATTTGGATGAGCCCAGCTCACTGTGGGTAGTGAAACCCCTAGGCAAATACTCCTTGTTTTTATAAGGAAGCAGGCCAAGCAAGCTAGCTATGAGGAACAAGCTAGTAAGCAGCACTTCTCCATGGCCTCTGCATCAATTTTTGCCTCCAAGTTCCTACCTTCAGTTCCTATCTGACTTCCCTTAGTGATGGAGTTCAAGCAATAAAATGACATAAACTCTTTTCTCCCCAAGTTGCTGTTGGTTGTGGTGTTTGTGCATGTGTGTATGTGTGTGTGTGTGTGTGTGTGTGTGTGTGTGTGTGTGTGTGTATGTGTGTGGAGAGAGAGAGAGAGAGGGTGTGCTGCTACTTAATTTGTGTCACATTGACACAAACTAGGAACCTCAACTGAAGAATTGCCTCCCACATATTGACCTGACAGGTTCTTGATTGATGATTGATGTAGGAGGTCCAGACCATGGTCATCGGTGCCACCCCTAGACAAGTGAGCCTAAAAGAAGTCACTGAGGGGGGATGGAGAGATGTCTCAGAGGTTTAGAGCATGTACTGCTATGACAGAGGACCTGGGTTCACCTTCCAGCATGCACATGGCAGCTCCCAACAATGTATAACTCCAGTGTCAGGTAATCTGAAACCATCTTCTGGCCTCTGTGAGCATCAGGCACACACATGATCCAGGAAAACACTGATACACATAAAATAACAATAAATACATCTTTCTTTTTCTTAATGAAGGGGAAAAAAGTGATCAAGCAAGCCAGTAAGCAGCTTCCCCCATGGTTCCTGCCTCTGCTCCTGCTTGACTTTCTCCCTGACTTCCCTCAATGATAGACTGAGATTGGGACATGTAAGACAAATAAACCCTTTCCTCCCCAAGTTGCTTCTTGTTGATAGTGTTTATCAAAGCAACAGGAAACACTAGGACAACCATAAAAAAAAAAACAAAAAACAATGACAAGATGTTTACAGTTCAATGCAACAATACAGAGATCTTTGAACTCTTGTACCTTCTCTGTACATATTTGTCATACATTTTCTTTGTCTTGAGATTATTTCAATGCATTCACAGATCCATTGAATTTTGCTAATCCTTAAATCTATGCAACAAAATCTCATTTTTACACCAACAGAAAGTGAATCATTTCAAATATAATACTGGCACAAATGTTTGGTTATAAATGAGCACAGGCATTTTGCAAAACAATCCAGCAGTATCTCAAAAGCTGTCTAAATATTCATATCCCTTTGACCAAATAGTTTTTCATCTCTTTGGTAGTGCAAAAATTACAAACTGGCAGAATTTCCTGTGAGAGTTTGTTTGAATAAATCATGGCACATAAGGCCATGAAAAACTATATTTATTAAGACTGTGTCAAAATATAGGAAATATTTTGTGTGAAAAATCAAAATATAAAATAACTATTCTACCATTGCAATTATTTAAAATAGTTATTTGTTAAATTATGTTGTTCTATGTTTTATATGAGTCCATCATTGAATTTTCTCAATGCTTTTTGTTAATTACAAGCCATGTCAAATCTCAGGGATTCAATGCCCAAGCAGCTAGGCAGAGACTTCATTCCATGTTTCTCCCTCTTGCTTCTCCTCCTGCTTCTCTCTCTGCTTCTCCTCCTGCCCCAGCCCTAGGTGCTTTTTCATTCCAAATCCTCCCTGTCTCCACTCAGCCCTCCAATATAGAAATGAATGGAGCTTAACCTTCATCTGCCTTAATGTTAAGGAATGTCCTATTTATATGGAGAACTGGATGGCCACTCCATTATTTACTGGTAGGAAGCAAATCTTTTATGTGCTATAAGGACAGCTTACAGGAATATTATCCATAACTATAAAATATTCCACAACAGGTATTATGGACAAATATTGGAAGGGAAAATAAAAAGGGAAATGTCTGCTCTATTAATATGGTGGAAGTTAAGAAGAAATACTTTTGCTTGAAACATATTATAGCTACTGGCCTATGGTTAATATTACAACATTTCATTAAAACATAAGTTAGGGTCATAGTTTGAACCCACAACATTTACTCTACCACATAATTTCTCGTGGCCAAAAGCTGCATGGGAAAATAGGAAGGACAGCCCCTTGCAGACCACTGGAGAGCTTCTCCTAGTGTCCCACTTCTGGTATGCCAGCTCAGTGCTCTCAAATTGCTAAACCTGAATGGTTTCCACTCTTGAAAAGATTTGCATTTTCAAAATAGTCAAAAAGAATTGAAGGAATACAGTCACAAACTTAGCTTGGTGCTGGCATTCTAGGCTTCAACTGTGTGACATATAATGAAACTATTCCTAAGAGTAAAATTTCAGAAAGACCTAGAGGTGCACAAGGAAAGAGAACAGGAACGACTTCCTTAGGGATCATTTGATGATGTCACACGTGGAGCTAGCTTCATCTGCCATTTCTCTTCTTAGGAAATATTTCTCACACAGACACTACACATATATAATTCTTCCTCTATTCCCCTGCCATCTCAGGCACTAGCAAACTTAATATCATTTTTCATTCTCCCAGTCGCTTGTTCATAAATTTCCCTCACTGCATCATGAAAATACGTCCAACACCACTGATAAATTCCTCATGCCCACACCCTAATGTCATTCATAACCTTCTCTTTCTCTTCTCTACCAATTCTCTTGATAGTCAAGGGCAAAGACACTGGTGTTTTCTCACTGTTCATCTTACAAATTCAGGGAAATAAATCAGCTGTCCAGTTAATTAGGGTGTCCCCATGCATTTTTAAGAAAGTGTTTGACATGGTCAAGCTTGCTTTAAAAACTGCAAGGCCTCCCTTAGGTGATTTTCTAAACACATTTTCTGTCTCTGTCTGTCTCTGTCTCTGTCTCTCTCTCATTAGCTCTCATTTATTCCTCTACAAAGCTGAAGAGTCAGAGGGTTTGAGACAAGCTGTTTTGACAAGTACAATTGCAAAGATGTTCATAGCTACCATAAAGGAGTTGTTTTGGAAGCTTTTCCTCTGAAATAATTTAGAAAACAGAGAATACTTAATGCAATCACATAGCTTACAGTAAATTTATGCCATGTGTGAGTATAAATACAGTGCTATATATTCTCTGACAAGATCTGAGATTGCACAGCTGAGAGACACAGAGATCTAATCATCTGAGTTGGTAAATACCAATTGACACTGTATTGGCCAGTGGGGAGACTGCCCAGAAAGAACTGCCCCTAGGATTAAACATCCTCAACCTACTCTCTACCTCATTCTCTGTAACATACTCCTTCCTTCCACCCCACGTCCTCTTATAACAGGTCTTGTGATTTGTACATAATCTAGATTTCACTTAAAAAAATAAAGGACTTCTTTTCCCAGCTGCTCAGAATGTTCATAGTAGAGAGCCCCTGTTTTGGGCCCCTCCAAGGACTGCTTTAGGTACAGAGACAGCTTTATCTAACCCTATTAAATAACTGGTCAGCACAGGAGTGAAAATGCCTACATTACTCATCACATCTTAGAAAATGTCTAAAGAATCATTATACCTTTAGAACTCCGTGTAGGGTTGTCTGAGACTTCAGTTGATACTATATTGTAGCTGGACTTCTTCATCTGCTCAAATCCTGCTCCCTGACTTCTCTACATTTAATAAGTACTCTGCATGCTAATCTCTGTTTTAGTTCACTGCCAGGAGAATTCAATTTACACCACTACCTTATGGGTTTCAAGCAGAACAAAGATTTCATGTAGAACTGGGTCATAAAAATGTTGGGGAGATTGAGGAGTTGTTGCTGGGTAGAGACCCAAAGACCAATCAGCATGACAAGAGTCTGAATTGGTATTAAGCTAGCTATTGACTGGAGAGAAACACTTCTCACAGAGCAGCCTTGAATGCATTTTACAGGGAGCTTTTAAAGGCAAAGAACACAGGAAAACTACATCCTGGTTGGCAGCTGCAGTAGGAAGTAAAGCAAGCAGTTTAACAGAAGCAAAGAACATACAGTTAGCTGGGTCATTTTGAGCCTGTGTTTCTAGAACAGGGTTGAGTACATTCCTACAGGGCTTTTAACAGTGTAAGTAGAAATGGGGGGGCAGTTTAAGGCTAAACCAAAGATAGCTCCAGCTGAGACAATATGGAGGAACTTTTGCCCTATTACAGAGTAGATGGAAGAAAGTAGTATCACAGTGGACAGAAGAAACCTATAGTAACCACACAGAGCTCACAGGCTATGTTAACTTGGTATAGAGAGAAGCTCTCTTATGGAACAAATGATGAAATACAATTCAACATCCAATTAGCTTTGCGATCATCTACAATTAGTCTCCAATATTTGGAACTCTACTGTAGAAGACAAATAGGCAAATTAAGTGGGGGTGAGAGGGATTATCCTTCTTAAGTTTTCATGCCAATGTCAGTGATTCGAGTTGCCTTAGAAAAGTAGCAATGCTTTGAATTTATTATCTTGGTAGGGAATGAAAGTTCCAGGCATTTTCAATTCCTATTATATTGTTCATTGTACCATGGTGTGAATCTAGTGGAAGATACTGCCAGCCTCTGAACACAGCTTTTAAAGCTGTGATTACAAATCAGGAGAAATAATCATAGTTTCAGCCTAAAACTCTATTAGTCACCTAAGTTCTTGCTACCATTTAGATCAGTAAGTCATAATGACACTTGGGAACTCCAGAATTACCATCAGTTCTAAGCTTCTCTCTGGGAATCTTCAATAATACAATTTTCCATTTTCTACTTGTCAATGTGACAAGCGGCTCCAAATCACTTGGAAGATGATTTAGAGGAATTTTTTACAGTATTTGTTTATGGCAATGTCATAGGAATTCTTATTTAAAGGGATCCAAAATCCTTTTCTTCAAGGAACTCTGATTTTGTGATCTGAGTCAGGTCGGGGGACATGGTACAAGACCATAATTTTCATTGTCATGGTTCAAGCCGTGTCTTTCTTCAGTAGACCTACACATGCTCTGCTGTGATAGTTAATTTTGCTTTTCAACTTGATTGGATCTGGGATCAACTACAAGTCATCTCTCTGGACAGGTCTGGGAGGTTGGCTCCTGAAAGGATTAACTGAGGTAGAAGACCATTTCCTAGAAAGTATGCCATGGTCCATATATATAAGAAGGAAGTCCAGGGGACAAATTTTTGGTTTTGCTTGCCTGTTTCATCCTATACTGGTAACTGCATCTGTCTTTTGTTGATTCTACTGTAATCTTTCACTGACTCCAGGATTTAAGCTTTCCAACATGGACTGAAGACACACATTGATCTCCAGGAATCTTCCAGGTCTTAAACACAAGACTGGGACTCCTCTGGCATCCAGCCTTGTGTACAGAGTGTCTACTGGGTTGATAGTCTTTCCAGTGTGCAAACAAGTCATTGTTGGACTACCCAACCTGTATCATGTAAACTGATCTAACACCCCCCCCTTTTAATATATATTCATTCTATCAGTTCTGCTCCTCTAGAGAATGTCAACTAATCCATCCCTAATTACACAAGTCTACAATACTGTGTTAAGAGTGCAGATGCTTTGGGAACCTCTCTCAAGCTCATGCCTTTCCTATAAGACTGGACATCCAATCCAGTTGTTGAAAGTGTTGACAGTATTTAAGAAAGTCCCTCTTTGAGACTTGGTTGGACGATAGAGAAAGCTACCTTGCCCAAGTTCATGTCCCTTTATGAATGCAGGCTAGCCTATAGTCAGTGAATGATCTATATAGGAGCATGAAGGGTATGTACCCTTTCCAAAATCACAACACTCTGCTGATCTACCTCTGCTTCCTCTGCCTAATCTTGTTCATTTAATTTCCCCATAAGGATGGATTCCAGAAGCATGCTCCAATAAATTCCATCATGGCAATCTTGGAGAACTTGAAGTATGTCTTACTATAGTCCTAAGAACACTGAGATGGATAATCAATCTCCACAATTCTTACATTGACAAGACCTATTGTCACTCTAACTCTACCACCCATTTTGTGTTATTGTACCTACTTTGTCTCTACTGGATAAATGCTTTCCTTTGACCTCCACCATTCTGAAATTTTATTGTTCTTAAAGTAAGAAGCCCAGGGCTGTAATCCTATTAATCTGAAAGCTGAGGCCGAAAGAAATACAAGCTCACAATTAGCCTGAAACTTTGTCTCAAAACACAAGATGGGGGGGGGGAACCAATTAAATGGCATTATCTCTCACCACCACTGATAACTTTAAGAAGATAGCATGCTTACTTTGTTGTATATTTTGCTGTCTGTTGTTTGTTTATTTTGTTTCTGAGATATGGTCTCACTATGTCATCCAAGCTGCCCTGAAACTCATGATTCTCTTATCTGAGCCTTCCAAATGCTGGGAGTACAAGCATGTGCCACCCTGTCCGGTGCTATGGCAGATTTTGAACTTCCCTCTATTCATGAGTTTCTCATTGTCTTAAGAAAAATGGAGCATGGACACATGTTGCCTATGTCTTGCCATTAGGTAAGTTGAGAGAGGAGCAAACACAATAAATTCATTCCACCATCTCAATGCCTACCTCCCAGCCATTGGACTCTTTCAAGTACTTCTGGCTTCTGGTCTTAATGAACGTAGTCAGTATCTCACTGAATATAGGCTAGTCCTTTTACTCAACCACTTTCATCTGATTCAAGCAATACATACAGTCCAGACTTCTTAGACTTCCCCGATTGTTGAGTTTCTGGATAAAGTGGAATTGATGCTAAGAGATATATCTAGCCAAAGGTTTAGAACCTTCACAATTCATCATCATACACATTTCTCAGAGTTTTAGTGATACAGTTTACCAAAAACCTTGTCATTTTATCAATGTATTTTCATTTGCCCCTCACTATGAACACTGTGGCATGACTCCAGTTATGGCTGTGGAGGCGCTAAAAGGAGGTATGCATGGGCTTTGATTCTGAAGTCAATGAAATTGATATAGATTTTCTCAGCAAGATCCACATGTGCTCCCAGAAAAGTATTTAATATATTTGCCTAGGTCTATAATAACCTGCTATAGACAGCTTCCTTTTTGAAAGCCAATGTAGAAGTGTCCTTACTCCTCACTGCCCAATGTATACTTACCTATCCACAGTGAGCATGTACTATTCTTTCATTATCTCAAGGGTTTTCTCCTTATGCTTGACTACTCCTTTGAAAAGTGGACTAGAGATGATCTCAAATTTTATAGCACATGAGATCCATAAAACAGATAATACTGAGTGACCAAAGCAACAGGAGAGATGCCAGGTTGCCCATATTAACCATAAGTTGCTTCATTCACACATGTAAAGATTTAATTGCAGAACATGCATACTTTGTTCCACTGTGCCTTTGTATATGGGCCATCTGTGAAAACAGTTTTTTAAGGAGATTATGGTGGTTTTAAGGATGTCTCCCATAGGCTTGCATATTTGAATATTTGGTCCTTAGTTAGTAGAACTGCTTGGGGAAGTATTTGGGAAGGGTTAGGAGGTACACCTTTGTTGAAGGAGGTGTGGCCTTGTTGGAGGAGGTGTGTCACTGGGAGTACATTTTAAGGTTTCAAAAACACATGCTAGGTCCATATTCTCTTTCTCTTTCCTTCTCGCTTTCTCTCTCCCTCTCTTTCTCCCCCACCTCTCTCCCTCTCTCTCTCTCTTTCTGCATCCTGGTTATTGTCTCAACAATGTATGCTCCAGCATCATGCTTCTCTACCATGATGGTCATGGACTCATCCTCTGAAACTGTAATCAAGCACTCAATTTAATGCCTCCCTTCATGGGTTGTGTTGGTCATGGTGTCTCTTCACAGCAATAGAACAGCAATTAAGACAGAGATCAAGAGTTCCTTTCTAGGATTTACCCAGAGATATAAACAGAGTAGATAAACTGGGAAGGGTAGGTGAAGGTATCAATCCTTTGTAAGTCTCAAAGAAGCTCTAAACCCAGAGCTGATTATGTTACCCATCCCCAGCACCACATACACACATTAATAAAGCTCCAAATGCATATCTGTAGTCCTAGTATAATTTGGCTGTGGTCAGTCACAGTTTTAGGTCTGGGTTATGTCCCCAGATTTGTCTCACTCCTGTTTGGTTCTCTATATTGACAAAGAAGGAGGCATATCATTTATAGTCAAATTAAAGTTAAACTGAAAACCTTCAACCATAGCAGTAACAAAAGTAATAATAATATAATCTTTATTAGTTTCTGCTTAAAAACAAGAATCAGCACATGGGAGATAAGAATGAAGTAGGCAGTTATTGATCACTGTTCTTTCTCTCAGGAGCAAGACCTGCTCATTTAATCTGACAGGTTCTGGCTTCTTATAGGACTATAAAACCCAAGGACTTCAGAGTCTGAAATATGCTGTATAAGGCATTGGACTTTAAGAATAAATATACACAATGATATGCCACATGACATTTTGACCAACACTGAGCTACCTATCTGACAGCAGCCCCATATGATTATGATGCCATAGCCATCCTAGTTCAGAATGTTCACACAAAAATGGAATGGCAAGCAACATATTTCTTAGAACATATCCCTAACATTAACTAATATACAACAGTACTTTGTAGTAAAATGTTTTGCTGTCATGAATGGTATTTCTTTTTTTTCTTTTTTTAAATTTATTTTTTCTTCTCTCTTACAATACATCCTGACCCCAGCCTCCCCTTCTTCCTCTCCTTCTAGCTCCCTCCATCTCCCTTCTACCCTAGATCCACTGCTTTCCCTCAGAAAATAACAGGCTTCCCAGGGTTAGCAACTGAATAGTGCATAACAAGATGGAACTAGGCTAGGCATAAGCCCCTAAAACAAGGCTGGATGAAGTAGCTCAGCAGAAGGAAAAGGATCCCAAGGGCAGGTAAATGGTCAGAGACTCTGCCACTCCAACTTTTAGGAATTCTACAAGAACATCAAGTCAGATACATATGTATGGACCTAACACAGACTCTTGCAGGCTCCACGTCTGCTGCTTCAGTATCTGTGAGCCCCTATGAGTCCTGAAGTTGACTTCATGGGGTGTATTCTCCTGGTTTCCTTAACCCTTCTGATTCCACAACCACTCCTCCCCCTCTTCCTCAGGGTTTCCCTGAGCTATGGTGAATGTTTGGCCTTGGGCCTCTGCATCTGCTCCCAACAAGCTGCCAGAGGACGCCTCTCTGATGATGATTGGGCTAGGCAGCAATTTATGAGCATAGCAGAATATCATTAGGAATTGTCTCTGAGCTATCCAGTATCTGTTTCCTGACCAGCCCTGCAGTGTCAGGCATGGACTCCCTCCCATGGCATGGGGTTCTGCCCCTCCATTGGCCCAGAAGATCTTGCAAGTGGGATAGGTTATAAATCGAAATATTTGTGGCTGGGTTGGTGTCCCATTCCCATTACTGGAAGCCTTGTCTGGTTACAGGAGATGGCCTTTTCAGACTCCCTATCCCACGTTAATAAGAGTCCTGTTTATTTTATCTTAATTAATGAGTTAATTTATTGATTTACATTATTCCATTTACATGATTCCAAAGAAACAGGTCTCAATCAAAATATCCATTCTATAGGCATGATTCAAAAAGATTCCATTTATATTATTCTAAAAGAAACAGGTCTCAAACAAAAACAGCTCCTTCAGAGTCACAACATGAAGTAAGATAATTCTTGTCCATGCTTCTGCTTGAAGTTGAAAATCCATTATAGTTTATAGTAGAAAAAAATTCACTAGCCCAATGGAAAACAAAATCTTATAAAAGCAGACAGAATTCTTTCTTCCCTCAACTCATTTGTAATTCTAATGTTCACTTGTATATATTTTAGGCCCTAATATATGATGAAGCTGTTTATTTTCTGGATTCAAATGTGGTATGATTTTTTTTCTTTTCTTTACCTTCTCTGCTCTCTCAGAGGCATTTAAAAATCAAACAATGTAGTTCAGTATCAGCTTAACTCTTTCATTTTCTTTGCAATGATTTCAAGTTCTTCTCAAAATTAAACTTTACTATTATACCAAGGAACTTCCACTGTTATTTTTCTGTCACTAACAGTGTTAAGATGTTAACAAGTGGAGTTCATATAATGATCATATTAACAAACTCATTTATTATAACAAAAAAATCAAAGAAACATCACTTGGTCTTGAACAATCCTGTCAATTCCCAATCTTAATATATAAAATGTATTAATGTAAGGCTAGTTATTATGGGCAGTTGGTTAAAAATTGTTCTAGAAAATGAACAATTGAGGATGATAAAATGTCAGATACTCAAAACTCATCGAGAAAATATATACCTTACTAAATATTCAATGGTGTTCTAGAGTTCTCTAATTATATAGCAAACATTGCAGCCTTTTACTAAAAGCAGTTTACCAAGAGTTATTATTTAAAAGTATGAACTTAATTCTTTGACTGAAGAATGTCATAAAACAACTCTCAGACACTTATTTTTGTAGTTATTTAATAGTTCTGTACCCTGACTGTGACCCAGAGATAGTAGGAAGTCCATTTGGATTTTTACAGTTTAGTCTTGCAGTGGAGGAGGAGGAGGAGAAGGAGGAGGAGGAGGAAGGAGAAGAAGAGGAGGGAGGATGAAGGAGAAGGAGGAGGAAGAAGGAGGGAGAGGAAGGAGAGAGGATGAGAGAAAAGATGAAGAAAAGGAGACAGGAAGGAAAATGGGAAAGGAAGGATGGAAGGGAGGGAGGAAGAGAGGGAGGGAGGGAGGGGGGAAGAGAGGGAGGGGGAAGGGAGGAAGGAAGGAAGGAAAAAAGGACAACCAGAACAGTGCAGGCACCAGAACTCTTCCCCACAACCTTCTCAGTACTCAACGTGTATGTCAAAGCTGTGCACACATTAAGCCATGAATGAGAGAGTCTAAAACTATGCTTGGTATTATTATTTTTTGGCTGTACTAGGGATAGAACTCAAGGCCTTGTATTTGTAAGGTAATTGTTCTACTGCAGAACCGCATCTCTGTGGGACTGCAGAAGTCGACACCAAAAGTGCCCCCATTTCCTGGTGAAGTGGGCTGTGATGCTGGGGCAGCCTTATCCTCTCCTAGTCTACGGAGGTCCCTAGCCAAAAAATATTAGTTATAACTTGCTTGCTTCACGGAAGCTAAAGGGACATGTTTGCCTGTATTGTAGATGCATCCATCCAGTGGGCGGGCCCCTTGCCTCAGGTGCGCCTGCCCTGCCATGCTAATTAAGGCTTCTCCGCCCGAGGGAGAAATCTCGCCTTCCCCGGGAAGATATTTAATCAGAGAAAAGCCCTTTAATAAATGAGTTTCGTGTCCACCAGACACTGTCACCAGAGCTTTCTTCGCGGCTCTTCAATTTCTCAGGTCCGCAGGTGGACAGCTTCGCGAAAGGTCCCCGAACTGAGATTCCGGGCCCCGCCTTCCAGCCGCTTGGTCCTAGGCCCGTTCGCCAGGCCAGCAAAAAACGGATCCTAGACTGCTGCGGGTGGGATATCAGCCGCCATCCGGCGGGACCGCGCGGGACCCGGAACACACACACAGAACCGACACATCTCCAGCTTTTATACTTGGCATTTTTTCTATAGGTATATATTTATCAACAGTACAGGCCCAGAGACTCATTTCTTCTTGGATATACCCACAGTATAGCCAAGGCAGGCAGTGGCCTTGCTGTGCTGACCTTGGACACAAAAGTCCCAAAAGTAGCATACCCTGTGGGCCATAATCTTCTTCAGTCACTCCAGGTCCTCATGAAGCTTGTTGTCTAGACCACTGGCCAGAACTAGGCTGTACTTTCCATCCTTCCCACCCTTCTGTCTGTTCAAGATCCACTTCAGGATCTTCTACTGTTGTGGGTTCTGCATGATGGTGATCACACATTCCGCCTCATCCTCAGTGAGTTCAATGTCTACTTTCCTCAACACCACATGAGCATATCTTCACCCCACACCCTTAATGGCAGTGATGGCAAAGGCTATTTTCTACTGCCCATCGATGTTGGTGTTGAATACTTGTTGAAGGAACTTCTCGGGGATCACTAGAGACATGGCAGTGGCACAAGTGGCTGTGTGTAGGCCTCCTGTGGAAGAGAGCTATACTTGATACTTTTAAAAGATTAAATTTTTATTTGTTTCATAAATGTAAGAATTAACAAACCTTATTTTTCTAGAAAAGTAAATAAAGAGTTTTGTTGAAGGAAGTCACTCCATTTCAAGTCTTATGATAAAAATTAAATATCATCATAAAGCATCTTTAATAACAAATCAGTTGTTAATTCAATTAGGCCAGTCTTGAAATTAATTGAAAACAAATGATTGGAAAATATGTGACTTTCAAAATGGTTTGTCATCCAGTCAATTCAGTTATTCACTTTCTTGTTTACTGACATTTATCAAATAGCTTCTCATTCCTGTTAACTCTTCCACTTAGAGGCACCTTGTTTGATATCATATGCACAGAAAGATTAGGGAAATGGAAATATTGAATTATTGTTATCCTTTCATAATTATCTTTATCTTATATGAATTAAAAATGATTTTCAGCATAGCCTGGGAACTAAAAATAGGCACTAAGACAGGATGGATGAAGTTTCTCATTACCTAGAATGCCGAAAGTACTGACCAAGTGGAGCTTAGTAAGAGCTGAAATTTCCCATAATACTTAAATTTCTAAATATTTATACTATAAAAGGACAAAATATGAGCTCTTGTTATAAACTGTCATTTGGGTGAAATTAGCCATGGGACTGCCATTTTTCTTCTCCCTCTCCTCTCTCTCTCTGTCTCTCTCTTGTCTCTGTCTGTCTCTTTTTGTCTCTCTCTCTCTGGCTCTTTCTTTTTTAGTCCCTCTGGAATGATGTGTGCATTCTTCAAATCCTGG
Source organism: Cricetomys ansorgei (assembly GCA_026225945.1). NCBI lineage: Eukaryota > Metazoa > Chordata > Mammalia > Rodentia > Nesomyidae > Cricetomys > Cricetomys ansorgei. Next base: position 87,040 of record JAMJFZ010003951.1, read on the forward strand.
CCTCTTTCATATCCTGGATATTGCTAAAGGAAATTTGTTATCACTTCTGCATCTATACTCCAAATACACAACTAAATCCAGAATATCACAACATGAGCCAAGATACTTCTGTTTAATCCAATTCCTGAATTTGCCATTAAGAGAATTGTGTGTGTGTGTGTGTGTGTGTGTGTGTGTGTGTAAAACATGAAATTTAATAGCAGGCTTATGGTACTTTATTGAAGGAAGTTGTGTCCAAATGTCTAATATCTAATTGTCTAATTGTTAATGCCCAGAGTGTTTTAACATTCTGGGACATTTCACCTCAGTAGAATTTGGTACAGTTGAGAGATAGGTCTGTATTTTGTAAAGTTGGAAATAACAACTATGAAAAGAAAAATAAAAAAGAAGGATCCTCATAATCATTTTTGTTCTCACTTTTAGCAAGTATCACAAAGCAGAATTGACTTTGGAACAAAGATCTTATAGAATTATGTGATTATAGTTCTTCTAGACTGAACTGTGCCCCATCAAAATCTTTATGTAGAAACCCTACCCTCTAAAGTACCTATATTTGAAGATAAGACCTTTACAGAGATAACTATGGTAAATGAAGTCTTATGGGCAAAGGATTCAATCTGATTGATTGTAAGAGGACTCATGATATAGTAACGTACTTGCCCAGCATGGCTGAGGCTCTTGGTTTAATCTTAGCACTGCAAAAAAAATGGAGAGGAGGATAGCCACCAGGAGTGTGTACATAAAGAGAAATGGTAAAGGTCATATAAGGACAGAAATGGCAGCCATCTGTAAATCAAGGAGAGAGAAAGCAAAATCAACACATCAGCACCATGGCTTCTAGCCTGCAGAACTAAATTTCTGTTCTTTATGACATCCAATATGTAGTGTACTCTCAGAGCAGCCTAGTCCTGTAAACTAATACATGTTCCTTGGAAAGTTTGTGTGTGTGTGTGTGTGTGTGTGTGTGTGTGTGTGTGTGTGTGCATGTGTCTTCTTTTGAGAAAGATTTTCATATATCCAGACTGGCTTAGAAATCACTATATAGCCAGGGCTGACTTTGAATTCCTAATATTCTGCCACCATCTCCCAAGTCTAGGATTACATATTTAAACTGCCATATCTTTGGGAATTCCTGATGCATCTTTAGAGCTCCGTGCCAAGTCGTCACTATGCAACTTTACTAGCACAGTCTAATTTCTGATTGCTGGTGCTCTGTCCCTATTACATGGGATAGACATTAAACTCTCAAAGTGCTAAAGCAGAGGCCACAGTCAGTCCCCACACAGGGAAATATCAGGGTATTGCTCTTCAGTTGTACTAGCTAGATTCCACATACTTCTGATGTTCCATGTCACACACTGAACTACCTGTGAGTTCTCCGATAGCTGCCACCAACAGTTCCATATGAACTCAGGGTCCCACTTTAAGCTTTCCAGTTATCTCTCCATTTTGTGTTTGAGGTTCTTTCTGACACTTTAAGAGCCTTCCTTAACCATGGTGACAACAGTCCAACCAAAAAATACGGAAAAGTAATGACCAACAAAAGACTGAAAGCAGTAAACAAATGCTCTGACCTCCCTGACCTTAGGCAGACAATTTAGGGGAGGGAGACTATGCTTCTTAGAAAGGTCAAACAAAATAATGGTACCGTTTTCCCACAGATACATAATATATCCTTAGGTCTTGATCCTGTATCCCTAAGCAGACCATTGAGATGAAGAGTTGTGCGTGCATGATGTATTAAAGATATTCTCCAAAGAAACAGTATTAAAGATGTGGGGTGAGCATGGTGGAGTCGGGGAAGAAAGAAACAAAGAGTAAGATTTCATTGTAGCCTCATTGGAAATTCTGAAATGAATACATACCAAAGAATCTTCTCATCTAGAAGCACCTCTGTAACTAGCCATTAACTGTGAAGCAGTGGGCTTGAAGAACCATGGGGTTGGAAGAATCACAGAGATATAAACTCTGAGTCACCCTCATTCCAGACGTCTTCTAATAGGGCAACTCTAACCAGACAAAGGCATTTAATAGCAGATTTGAGCCATGAAGAATAAAATATCTAGAAGCTGAGAGACCAAGCAGCGTACCCACAGGGAGTCAGAAAGGTCCAACCTCTTGATATTATGACATAATGTTGTCATCCACAAAGTCCACACTCAAGAACCATACATTAGTTTACAAAAATAAAAGCCGCAAAAAAGTATGATGTTTTAAGTTAAGATTACAATTTTGTGCTGGGCCAATCCTTAGCTACATGCAGTGACACTATCCACTATACCTTAATCAGTTTAGTCTCCACCCGTAACTTCATTCCTTCAGACTTGCTTCCAAAGACTCCCTTCCTGATAAATACCCTGTACCACAGGCTTTGTCTTAGAATCTGCTTTCTAGAGAACACAAATCAATTACTTTTAAGAATAATGGATGCCTAGCTGCTTGGAGACACTTCTTTTCACAAGAATTTGAGCTTACCATGCAGGACACAGAGATAGTGAAGGTGTGCTTTATGAGAATAATAAAAAGATCATATGCCATCCTGTTCAGGATAGCAGGTACCAATTCAAATTTAAGATTGGTTTGCAGGTTTTTCCCCCAAACTAAGATTTGATATCTATACCAAGGCATGTGTAGAGCTGTAGTTTCTCTTCAGAGAGTTGACTTTAGCAGATCATCGTGGTATATGCCTGTAGTCACAAATCGTGAGAGGCTGAGGTGGGAAGACTGATAATTCCATATAAAAATAATCAAACAAGTAAAGCTGGTGTTATTTCTTGAACATATACAGAGTGAGATGCTCATTCACTTCCTGGCATTTGTGAGTCACCTGATGTTTGGGTTCTGGGAACTGAACTAGAGTTGTCTAGAAGAGCTGCAAGCTCTCTTAACTGCTGAGCCATCTCTCTAGCCCTTAAATGGACGGGCTTGAAGAAGTATTTCACCAAAGAAGATATGCAACTGGCAAGCAAGCACATGCAATTGTTCAGCCTTCTTAGTTATTAGAGGAGAGCAAACTAAAGCCATAATGAGATGTGCATGTTCTAGAAGGGCTAGAGGTTTTAAATAGCAGCATTGAACAATACTAAGCACACATGAGAATGGAGACTAACTGGAACTCTAATGTGTCACTCAGAGGAGTATGAAGATCATAAAGGCACTTTGCAAACACATTTCAGTCAATTATTTTTTTTCTTTTTCAGAGAGGAGCTCACATTCAGTGATTTGCCTATACCAAATCATAACGATCCAGCTGTGTTTCCCCAACTTCTGATAACCCCCAAAACATCCCACTCCAAGAATACCCTTAAAGGATTAATTTGATTGCTTGTTGATAATATATTTTAGTTTCTCCTTAGGACATGCCCTGATTCTTCCTCTTCCTCCAAAGGTGTTAACACTAAGGAATACTCTCTAAGAAACTTGCCTACAATTCTCCCTCTTTGAATCTGCTTTCTAGGAAACTCAACCTGGGGTATGCCTGTTGGGGAAATTTATTTATGTAACTTTAAAACAATTCTTTTGTACATTGTTGACGGAAGAGCTGCCTAAGTCTTGGCAGTCTGCTTTACCTGCAGATGTTTGCTTGATGTAAATCTGTGATTTAGATGCTCACTGCTCTCTGGCAGAGCCATCATGGTTTACTGAGACTACCACCTTGTGAAGAGCAAAGTTGCTATGGAGGAATTCTTGTAGTCCCTCTCCCACAGTCTCAGGCAACAAAGAGAAAACACTTCCCTTGGGCCTTGAACTCCCGCACCATAAAGGTGACATAGCTCAGCCATTGAAGGGCTGTGGGATCCTCTTGGGCCTAGAGCTCCTCCACCATAAAGGTGACATAGTTTGGCTGCGAAAGGTTTGTGGGATGAGACTAAGCTACAAGTTTCCTTCATTATGCAAATAGGCCTTTGTATGATGGGGCAGAGGTTTTGTATCAATACAACACATGAAGAGCTTTCTGTCTCAATAAAAACACCTGAGATCAGATGATCAAGGTTCCATTGTTCAGGACAGCACTTGCCATGACATGTGCTTCCCTCTGCTACAATCTAGCAGGTTTGTATCTATGAAAATGTTTCCTTGTCTTTCTTGTGGATCTACACAGTAGCTATAGGCTACATATGCCTCTTTTAAACCTCTGGCATCAAATGGAAGAATTTCATATGTGAAGGAGCTAAGGAGAAATTGAGCCCCTTGCTTTTCAAATAAGATCCTAGATCTCTAGAAAACTAACTCATATTCATTTAGAGAGAAAAGATAGGATGCTATCCAAAAGAATTTTGAGTTAGTCTAATTTTTTCCCATGATTCTAGGGGGTAACTATAAGTAGCCTATATTCCAAATGCATAGTTCCCAGTCGCCCTTCCTTACCTACTGGACCACTCGGTAATTTGGGTTTATAGGAGAACAGACTAAAATGTGCAAGAACTTTATCAGAACATGCTCTTAGAAAGGATACATGTGAAGAAGTGAGAGAAGCTATACTAGGCAGAGGGAAAAGCTGGGCTGTCCTTCAACCACAATCAAGATGATACAGGCAGAATAATGACTATCACCCACTCCATTATATCCAAGATTGTCACATACTAATTGCTGGAACCTCAGATGGCAAACAGGACTTTGTAGATGTGATTTAAAAAGTTGAGATGGAAAAGCATACTTTATTATCCATTTATGGAAGAGAAGAGGCATCTTCTGTCAGTGTCAAAGAGAAAAGATGTAAGTATGGGAACAGAAAGAAGATCGTATGCTAAATCTGTAGTGGCTGATAGTAGCTTACAGTAGCTGCTGAAATTTTGCTTTACTTTTGTTTTGTTTTAAGACCAAGCCTCCCTGTGTTGTTCAGGATAGTCTAGAAATCTTGAGTTCAAATTATCTTCCCCCTAAGCCTCTAAGTGTTGTGATCATTGGCATACACCACCATGCTTAGCTGTACTGTTCTTTTCTAAGAAGGAAGAAGAGGTCACAAGTCATGGAATACAGGCCACTCTTGAAGGTGGAAAGGGCAAAGGAATTGATTCTTCTCAAGAGACTGTTGTAAGAATGTAGCCCTTCTGATGTGTTGATATTAAACTTACAGTAAGGTAAAAGTTCTGTGTAAACTCTTCCCCTAGAGTGTTAACTGGCTTTAACTCATTTCTAACAAATAAAACACAGAAGAAGGAGTGGAAAGTTACATCTGAGATTCGGTATCAAAATCTTGTGGCAGCTTCCATAAGTGTTCCTTCTTGTTTGCTTGTGAGGGAAGCCAACACTTATATCATAGGGTATTCATTCTGTGGAGAAGCTATGTAAGGAAATTAATGGAGGTCAACATTCAACATTCTGGGATATTTAGAATCAAAGAAGGAAGAGGAAGAGGAGGAGAACTATGAGACATAGAGTCCTGCCTACAGGATTTCTGTGAGCAGCAGGAAGTAGATTCTCCCCAATTCAAGCGTTCGGTAGAAGCTGGGTAGGTAAATAGTAGAATAAGAGGCCTTTCAGCCAGACAATTGGTTAATTTGCGCTGATATTCCTGTAACAACAGACAAACATGAACCAGAAAATATACATACAAAATATTAGTCTCCTCCAGAGACCTCTTCAGAAAAATAAGTATTTTCATAGTTACCATTTGATAAACTAATAATTATGAAAATCTAAACATACTATGTCTTTCCCTATCTGATAAGTCATATTTCTAACATTAACCATTTCAAACAATGAAATGGATTTTTAGGAAAAAAACAAATTACAAATTTATGTTGTTTACGCTACTATGTCTACAGGAATTTGTTATAACTAGCAATAGAAAACCCATAGGAAAGAGCTTCATCAACTCTTCTAGGGAATCCTAAACCTGGAATGGCCTTCTAGAGTGGTCTTAAGCTGGAAAAAATAAGCTGGCATTTATCTGCCCAAACAGACCATCCTCTGGATACAGGCTGCTACCTAAAAAAATAGTATGGCCTTGAGCAAGACAGCTTTTTTTTTTGTCAGTAAAAGACAAATCCTAGAGAGGACTGATCCAGCAAGAAGTACTGAAGGAATCAATGTTTCATTTCTGGGGAGAAGAGGAAATGGACCCGCGTGGCATACCATAGCACACACCTCACAATCAGCCTGATCTAACTCTAGGCTCTCAACCTACAGATTCTGGCCACCATGGAGTAACAATAGTTGAAAAAAAAGTGTCTATACATAACATCTACACATTTTTTCTTATTGTTATTCTCTAAATAACACAGTATAACAAGTATCAATAACAGCATTTATATTATGCTAAGTATTATAAGCAAGCGACAAGTGTCTCAAAATATATTAAAAGGTATATTTAGACTATATGCAAATATGTCATTTTATAAGGGTCTTACATATTTGATGATTTTGTTATCCATGGTAGACATGTATAAGTTAGTTGTTTTGAAAGCAAACCTCTACAGGACACCAGTTACAAAAAAATCCTGTGCATATTTGCTTTATTTACTTCCAGCTCTTCTAGTATCCCTATATAATCCTAATCAAGAAAATAAACTCAGAATTACAAATTAAATTCTTTTAGTCTATACTTACTTAGCATTCTTCAGCTCACCTCTTTGGTTAGGAAAGTGGATACATTAAAGTTTCCTAGGCTAAGTTCACCTGGGTCTCTAAAGTTAAGAAAAGCTTTAGAATATGGATTTTCTTAGAAAGTATTCAAGAATCAAAATCAATACAATTATTTTGAAACATGCTAAAAGTGAAGCTGATGTTTAACTGAAAACTAGGGATTCATCTTAAGAAATGCATATCTAAAGGTTGATCTTTGAAGAATTTGAAAAACGATTAAATTTTAATTCATAAATGCTTTCAATATCATTTATTTGATGATTGTAAGAAAAATGTTAATTCATAAAAAAAAAACTTTTATGGTTAGTAGTAGCATTGTTAGAAGACTCAGAAACACAACTGGTAGCATAGAAAAAAAGGTGAAGGGGGTAGGGAATGGGGGATGCTGTTCATTCATTTCCTTTCATTTCTGCCAAAATAATAAGCTCTTCTTTTTGTTTTCATTTGTGTTTTCTGCATTATTGCCCAGGCTGTTCATCTTGTCATACATTTATTGAGTACTCATGCTTCTGTAAACTTCCTTTATATATATTTGCCCATGTCTATTGGGCTGTTTTTCTTCCTTCCTGATTTATAGTACTCTTAGATGTTATGAATGTTAAATTTTTATCTAATAGACTGGAAGGCAATAAAGTACACCTTTTGTCTTTAAGTTTTTTATGCTTCCTGTTGTAATACCTTTTTAGTTAGAGAAATATAAAGAAGTAAAATAAAAGTGAATGCTAATGTTATTAAAGTCAAGATGTATTTTTAGTTCTCTTTCTTATTTCTCTCCTTAAAGAAAAATAAATGGGAAGAAAGTATGGTTACTCTGTAAGAATTTTAAATTCTACATGGCAAGCAATGACATTGATATCGTAAGAACAATAAAATATTTGGAGCACCAGTGTAAGCATTTCATAGAGATAAACTCATTCAATTTGTACAATAATCAGCTAAATAATGTCACATTCTTCTTTGTCAAACAAGGAAACTGAGAAACAGGCAAGCTCAGTACTTTCATAAGGCCACAGAGTAGATAAATGCCAGAGGGACTAAACCCAGGCATTCTAGATTTCTGGGACCACGCTTTCAAGTACTGTACCATAATTCTGCTTCTTAGACAGGTGAACTCTGCAAAAAAAAAAGTACCTTTTCAGAGCACAAGAAGTTGAATGTGGCCACATTTTTCACTGACAATTGGATGCTTTCTTCCTTATGATGATGCTGTCTTGGAGATGCTATCCTCAACTCAGGAGCAAAAAGAGTTTAATATTTGTGAAAATTGCCATAAACTATGGTGTTCAGGTTCTTGGTACACATTCTACCAGAATGCTTCTAAAGGCACATTATAATGAGTTTGTAATATAACAGCAAACAAGCTGTTATGGCAATTTCGTGTCCTATCAGAGTATGCTAGCTACCTCTAAAAGTCTCTGTACAAATCCAAACCAAGGTATGCTGCAACTATCCCTTGTCTGTGTAGTCCCTCATTTCCACTAAGGAGTGAACACTTCACACATGCACTAGGTGGAGAGAGGAGAGTAAGAAAAGCAGAGGGAGAGAAGAGGGAAAGAAGGGGAAAGGAGGAGAGTGAAGGGGCACTGAAGGATACGGATATAGAAGGTAAAAAGACAGAACAAAAAAGCAAAAGCAAGTTAAGTATAGCCTTATTCATACAGTAAGAACAGGCCCAAATCCCTTGATTTATATGAAAAACAAATGAAAAAGTCCTGTTGTGAATCATGAACCTATATTTAATAGGATAAATAATAAATGTAATATCCTGTGCCAGTCAGAGTCCCAGCAGGAAACAGATGGTAGAGTCAAATTAGGATAATTTAAAGAAGAACTGTTGCAGGTAATATCCCCGGGGAAGCCGACTCTGTGATAGAGATTAACAAACAGGAAGTTTATTGTGCAGTGCTCTGAGAATCTAAATTTGAGGGAGAAAAAAACAAACAGTAGAATTAAGTTGAGAGAATAGCTGAGCTGGTGATGCCATTGCAAGAAAGGTTTCTAACAAGAACCCTAAAACTGGGATGATCTTTCAAAGTTATTCTAAGTTGGACAGAAGAACCTGGGCCTGTATGGCCTACATTGGCCAGTCATGAGGTATTGACCACCCATAGGAAAAAAAAATCACTTTGGAAAGGGCAGCTTCTTTAGGACAGAGCAACTCCCAGAGAGAAAAAGACTGCCTCAAGTATATAGCTGGTAACATAAGTTGTCTCATTTTGAAGTAGCATCCTGACAACACAGAACAGCATCCATTCCAACATTGATCAAAGGAACTGTTTCCAAAGTCTATGCAGGTTATATGAAAATTTTCAGTTGCCAGATAGGGTAATCCATATAAGAGGTATGAAATGTACTTCTCAACTGAGAGAATGAACACATATAGGGGACAATGGCCAGATTATATGTGAAAATAAATTTGTCTGAAGAGACACCATGACCAAGGGAACTTATAAAAGAAAACATTTAATTGGGAGCTTTCTTAATCTCAGAGGTTGATTCTAGGTTGCCTGTGGGAAAGATTGCAACAGGCAGGCAGGCATGGTATTAAAGCAGTGGTTGAGAGTTTGCATCCTGATCTGAAGGTAGAAGGCGAAAAGGAAGAGGGAGAGGGAGAGAAAGAGAGAATGGGCCTGGCATGAGTTTTTGAAACCTCGAAACTGAACCCCAGTGTACACTTCCTCCAAAAAGACCACACCTCCTAATCCTCCCGAAAAACTCTTCTGCCAACTAGGGACCACGCAATAAAATATGTGAGCCTATGGAGGCTATTCGCATTCAAAACACCAAACCACATATGTGAAAATAGAACACTGACAAACTGTAACAATCAGCCCAGAAAACAAACTCATAACCTACAAAGAACCATCTTAAAGGCCAGCCCCATTTCTAAGTTACACTTACCTCTATGTTGGTGTTTTTCTACAAAGTGGCCTAGTTGGAGGGGGGCATATCATTGGCATACAACCTGGAAAGATACAGCTAGAAATAGACCAACTAAGGAAACTTTAGTTGTATCTTCTAACAACCAAAAAAAAAAAAAAATGTCCCCTTGTGGTTAAACATCCTTGAAGCTGTGGTTAGTTTTTTCCTGCTGTATCAGAAACCAAGTTTCCAGAGGGGTTTCTCGATCCATAACATATGCATACTGTGAAACAATGTCTACATTCTCAAAAAAAATAGCTTTATCATAATCTCATTAGGATTATCCATTTGATCCCATTTATGGGCTTTCCAAGAGGCTCATGGGAATGGATACTCTCAAGGAGTTCTTGTCTGCCATAATATGGGAGAGAAAGGGGACCACATTACTCTCATAAATACGCTATTCACTTCATAAATGTCCATAAAAACCTCTTACAAAAAGCAAATCCAAGACAAAAATTACAGGAAAAAAAGATGATAAAGGAAGAGGGAAGAAACTTTGTCCTCAGCCTCTTCCCATCCCTCTCTCTGCTTCCTGGCCACCAAGAAGTGAACGACTTTGTTTCAACAAAAGCACTCACCACGATGCTCTATATCCACCACAAATTCAAAGCAATGACAAAAGGCAACTGTGGACTGAAACCACGAATCAGAAGTAACTTTCTTCCTGATAAGGTATGCTCTCAGGAATTTGTCATGGCAATGAAAGTTCTGACTGACACAATAATGACAACTCAGGAAGCCAAACAATGACCCCCAAATAACCAGCCAAAGTTGCCCAGAACTTAAGAACTGACTGCTTCCCAATTTTTTGTCCCTTCTTCCATTTTAGCCTCAACTAGAGAGAGCCAAATATGCATACTTAATCAATCTAAAGGATTCTCTAGGCCAGCTAGCCACCTTTAACCTTCCCTGAATCAACATCCTCTAAGGCATGCATGAGTCTATCCCCCAAAGCATTTCCTATCTTCTACCTGCCTTTGACTCTTTGCCAGAACACAAACAATCGAGGCTGACCCCCTTATTACAGCAACCTTGATAAATACCCTGTTTTCCTTCATGTGTGTATTCTGCATTTCCTCCCACACAATAAAACCTTCACTGAGAACATGGCTCCAGGGCAAATTGAACCAGAACAGTTTACCTATTCTTGAGGCCTCTGGCCCACACTTGGAGATTGTGTGATTCATACAAGAGCTTTCTTTCTCTACATAAAAAGCATTCAGAATTACGAACATATGAACTTTTCTTTATGGCATATCTAGTCAAAGAGCAGGTCCAGGAGAAAGAACCAGCCTGAGGCAAATAAAACAAAATGATTAAAAACTATCTCCCATTATTCAGGAATAAAAAGATGAACCTCATTTTAAAGAGTCCAATTGACAATTTTCATTCAATTATTCCAAACATTTCCCATAAAAATGTGTGCTAGAGTAAGGTAGGTGCCAGATCCGTTAGCAAGAGTTATCTTTCTGAGCAAAGAGCTTTGAGCATGAAAGAAATAATTTTCTTAAGTAGAAAGGAGACATTCTTTGTCCCAACTCACCATCACCCATGTCAGACTGTCTCTGGAAATCCACTGGCCATGTACTCTGGCCAGTGAATCAGATAAGCAAATTTCACTCTCCTTTCCACCTTCCAACTCTCCAGTTGTATCTCAGCTTTGTAGCAGACCCTTCCTGCAACCTCTCCTTTCTCTCTGCCTCCACTCCCAGGGATTTAAGCAGATCCTATCTTCCAGATTTGTGGCCTCACCACACCCCTTTGTTTCACTCACCAACCCCCTAGATACTCTCCCTGGAAATCCACTGGTCAAGGAATCAGATCCTCATGGTAGAACCAGCTTTCTTCCCTCCTGTGGACCCTCTTAGCCACATCCCACACTCTTCTAGCCCATCTCCATTCCTAAGTGTCAGCTCACAATACCTAGAAGCAAGTTCTTGAAAGGACAATTTTCAGCTTCATGTGGAGAGAGAAAAAAGTAAATAAAAAAAGATAGCTAAAATAATTCTAATAATAAATGAACTTCAGGAGTGAACCCCCAATTTCAAATTGTACTACAGAGCTATAGTAATAAAGTTACAGCATAGCATTATATAAGAATAGAAATATTATCAATGGAATTGAAGTCCAACACATAAATCTACATGCCTATAAATTCCTGATTTTTGATAAAGAAGCCAGAAATACACACTAGAAAACAATTAGAATCTTCAACAAATGCTGTTGGTCAAACTGGATGGCTGCATATAGACGAATATAAATAGATCCATACTTATCACCCTGAACAAACTCAAGTCCAAGTGAATTAAAGACCTCAACATAAAAGCAGATACACTGAACCTGATAGAAGATGAAGTGTGGAATAGCCTTGAACTCATGAACACTGGAAAATACTTTTGGAACAGAACACCATTAGCACAAACACTAAGATCAACAATTAGTAAATGGGATCTTGTTAAACTGAAAAGCTTCTATAAGGTAAAGGACACCATCATTTGGACAAAGCAGCTTGCTACAGAATGAGAAAAAACCTTTTACCAATGCATGGGTCTCTGCAACTACTACATCCAGCAGATTAAAAATCTATGGGAAACTAGAAGGTAGTTCAGTTTAGTGTGACTCAAACTTCAAGAGTCAGACCCAGAGTAGTTTATATTAGGCATATTTCAGCACAGCACAATTTGGTGAAAACTTTCGTAGTGATATAATTTACTCAATCTCCCGTGCACAAAAAAGCTGAAGGCGTGACTACATTGAAACTCTTTGTAAAGTATATGTGCCATTTTCCATAAAGGTTGGTTCTATAGACTGACAAACTCACAATAAGGATCTGGGGGAGGATCCTGTGTGGTCACCATGCTATTAACCACATTTATGCCCAGGCTTCTCAATGGGTAACAGGTTATGAATCCCTCCTTCTGGAGAAACAACCCTTTAAGCTTAACATTTCTGGTTCCCCTAGTGCTTATCTGTGAGTACAAGAACTTGAATGCCTACCACTACTACACACATAATAGAGGCTAATATCTAAAATATATAAAGACCTTAAAATCTAGATATAAAGAAAACAAATAACCCAATTCAAAATGGAGTATAGATCTAAATAGAGCATTCTCAATAGAGGAAACTCAAATGACTGAGAAGCACTTAAAGAAATATTCAACATCTTTAGTCAACAGGGAAATGCAAATCAGAACTATTTTGAGATTGCATCCTATACCACTCAGAATGTCTAAGATCAATAACACAAATGACAACTCATGCTGGTGAGGATGGTGAGTAAGTGGAATGAACACTCCTCCATTGCTGGTGGGAATGCAAACTTGTACAGTCACTATAGAAATCAGTGTGGTAGCTCTTCAGGAAATTGGGAATAACCCAAGTTGTTCTCCAAAGGGGATCCAACCCGGGCTATTGCCAAAGCTATTTGTTGTTCTCTAAAAACTGATGGTAAGACGGTGTTGCTGAAGACAACATCTACACAACTCATGAAACATGGAGAAGTAGAGCTGGTGCCTGCCTAGAGCCTTCGCACCACCCCCAACTGGCTAGGAAGTAGGTACTCTGCACACTATCAAAGAAGAAAGATAAATACCAACCTAACTACAAACCCTTTGATTTACAATGGTGACCTGCATACAAGACCTTGGTAAAATAGTGACACAAAGCTTGTTGGACTAACCAACCAGTTTCTGATTGGATTTAAGGCCCACTACACGAGATGGAATCTATCCCTGACACTGCTCAGGTGACCAAGAACCTGAAACTAGATAGAACAGAAACCTAGAAGAAAACCAAATACTACTGTTCTGCTAAAGCAGTGGTCCTGAACCTTCTTAATGCTATGACCCTTTAATACAGTTCCTCGTGTTGTGGTGACCCTTAACCATAAAATTATTTTCATTGCTACTTTATAACTGTAACTTTGCTACTGTTATGAACTGTAATGTAAAATCTGATATGCAGTGGTCTTAGGTGACCCCAGTGCAAGGGTCATTTAGACCCTCAAAAGGGTTGCAAATCACAGGTTGAGAACTCATTTGCTAAAGGAATATAGCAGCAAAATGACTACTAGCAAAATTCTGCTATACTCAAAGATCAGTGTCTTTCGGCCACCATCAGAGCAACTTCTTCCTGCAGCAGATGGGAACAATACAAAGACCCACAGCCAGCTTATACAAAGAAAGAGAGCGAGATTGGAGTGCACTGCTCTTAATGGATGTCTACATTAATTTCCTTCCCTCACAACTGAGGGAACTCTGAAAAAGAGGAGGTAGGAAGACTTTAGGAGCCAGAAGGGATGGAGAAAATCAAGGAAACAAGGCCTTCTAAACACAGCAGGACTGATGTACATATGAATTTACAGAGACTGTAGCAGCATGCTCAGGGTCCACACAGGTCTGAGCCTGACGGTCCTGGTATGGAGAGGGGAAGTGGACACAAGCCCACAACCCTAACCCAGAAGCTACCACCAATTGATAACCACTTGCATATGAAAAAAACATTTTCTCCAACAGCATCTCACTGCATATACAAACCACCCTTAAGGTCAGTCCCTATGCCCAGCAGTAGATGGCCATCACAAAACAAATTCAGTGGTATTTTTGAAGTGTATTTTTTCTTATCTGACAAGTCTTTTGTTTATATATTATGGTTTCTGATTTTGTGTTTTTATGGGATTTCTATGCTTGCTAATATGTTTGTCTCTGTGTCTATATGTGTTTCTTGTGCTTTTTTTTGGCTCTTTGTTTTTGTTTGTTTGTTTTGTCCTATTCAAGTTTGTTTGTTCTTATTTTTCTAATTTTTTTCTTTGGTAAAAAATGCCTGTTGGTTTTCTAATGAGAGAGAGAAAGAAATGGTGTGGATTAGGGTGAGTGGAGAGGTGGGAGGGTCTGGGAGGGGTTGAGGGAGAGAGGACCATATTCAGAATATAATATGTGGAAAATTCTATTTACTTTTAATAAAAAAAAAAAGTGCCAGGCAGTGGTGGCACACGCCTTTAATCCCAGCACTAGGGAGGCTGAAGCAGACGGACCCTGTCTTGAAAAACCAAAAAAATAAATAAATAAATAAACAAAAAGGAGGAAAGAAAGAAAAGAGAAAGGGAGGGAGGGAGGAAGGGAGGGAGGGAGGGAGGGAGGGAGGGAGGAAGGAAGGAAGGAAGGAAGGAAGGAAGGAAGGAAGGAAGGAAGGAAGGAAGGAAGGAAGGAAGGAAGGAAGGAAACAGAAGGGAGGCTATGTTCACATCCTGAAATCCTGAATTAACCTGCCCATGGAAACCAGACTGGGTAGCTTTTGCCTGAATAGGTGATTTTGGTCCAGACCTCCCTGTTGTTCCAGTAGGCCCCTACTTAAGAATTCAACTTTCATGCCACACACTACCTTATAATGTAATAATTATAAATAATTTAGTATGCAGTTAACTATATCAGCCCTATATACCTAGGCCTTGGTGAGACTAACACTAACACTTATTGACAACTCAGTTAGTATTTATATGCCTTATGCGTAGTTTTACAGTCAAGTACCTAGGAAAGGACCCTCAAAAAATAAAAAATAAAAAATAAAAAATAAAACAAGAACCATGAAGAAAAGCAATTTGGGGAGTTGGAAAGATGGTTTAGTGCTACTCTTGCAGAGGACCCAGGTCTGATCCCTAAAACCCACATGGTAGCTCATAACCACCAAACTCCACGGAATCTAATATCATCTTCTAATCTCCACTGGCACTAGGCACATACATGGTACACATACATGCATGTAAAATAAAAATAAATCTATTTTTAAATTTTTAAAACAAAAGCACTTTTGCCTATGATCATCCCCAAACATTAGTTTGATTATCCTATGATATGGCTATGGGTGGGAATCCATATTGTAACTAAATACTATGGCTGAAGTAGGACGAGTGGCCATTAGAGATGATTTAGTGAACCATTGTTTCTTGCCTGCCTTTTAGCCATGTCCTCTCAGCATCAACCCACTCTAAGCTCTACAGTAAATGAAAGGCCTTCAGTGTGAATTGTCTTTTCTGCCTGGGACTATATGATTGTCCCTCTTTGCTTTTGTGGACGGCTTATTGGAGAAGGCACTTCAGTTCTCTAGTGGTCACTGAGCAACAGGCATATACTTTCCCAGAGATACAGTTCGGAGTCTGTTGCACTATCTCATTAAGAGAGAGAAAGAACATTTACAAAACTTTTACTCTGCTTAATTCTTATAACAACCCTATGAGTTTCTTCCTCTTTATACTTTACATGGAAAACAATCTGAAAGTGTTGCCTCAAAAATACACCACTTGACATAAGGATTATTTTGGCCTAATGGCAATTAGGAAACAGCAGACAAAGAGAAACTCTTACCTCTCCTCCTTTCTGTCTAAACGTGGGGCATAAATTTCCATTTATGAAAGTGCCCTCAATTCTCTTCTCCCATGACAGGGGAAAGGACCCAAACACTAAAGCCAACTCTGGGCATGGGACTGGCAACAATCCTTTCTAAATATCCCTTATCTTCCATTAGTCTTCTTTGTATGTTTGCCTTCCCACTGTTTACTATCTCTAAAACTCTAAGCCATTTGGCTTCATCCAATCTCTTCTATACCTTTTACTGACTTTTGTTAAACTGTATGTAAGCTCATACTCCTGACAGCTTCTTTGGATACAGGAATCCCCCCTGTATGTGTGCACAATAAACCATTCTTTCTGTTTTGTGTTTGTCAATTTAAGGGATAAACATCTAGAGTTTCACACATGCTAGTCAAGTATTCTACCAGCAGCGGAAGCGTGAGATTAAGTTGCAGGACCTGTGTAATAAAGTTTAGAGAATAGAGGGAATCACCCCACTCTATAAATAAGAAATCATGTAAGAAAGATTGAGGCAAAAATAGCTAGACATTAGCTTCAGAACTAGGCAATCTATTCTAAAACCCAGACTTTTAATTATTCCACCCAAATTTCAGTTTAGAGCAACAGAACTTCTCTATAGAGCCAAGTTGCACACAGGGTTGGTCCACATTGTATTCAAAACACATATTGAGTCTTTAAATACTGCAGTCATTCCCAGAGAAGCAAGAAACACCACAAAGGTGGTAGTGGCCTGGAATCAGTTATCCTCATGGGGAAGTCTTAATCTCACAAACATGCTCAATAGTGAACCCTGAGCATAATCTCCTGAGGTATTTAAATCCCTTATTGTTGTATATAACCACAATAAAGAGATGATCAAAGTGTGACTTCATGAATCTTAAGGTTTGTTGCCATACAAAAAGAACATTTTCCTCAGGTTCACAATGCTCGAAGAGGAGAATGGCATGAAGAAATTTCACAGGGAATATATTTGATAGATAACATCCCTGAACCACACAGACAATCCCAAAATAATAAAGTCTAGTTCTTCAATTAAGATAAAAGCAGGTGTCTGTGGAAAAGGAAGGGAAGTCTAATTATAGTTTAGGATGTAACTTTTAATTTTTTTTTGCAAGCAATTTCTCAAGACAGATTGTGTGAAACACAGCACAGATCTAAAATGACCAGTCAAGTCTCTCAATTACAGAGCTCAATGCTGATGCTGGCAGGCATCAAAGCTCAAAGTCTAACACGGTATGGCACTGTTGTAGCCTGCACTGCCCATCTGAGCAAAGCAGCTTAGAGTACATCCTTAAATAGCCTACGCTGTCCAAGTGTCTTGTAGACTTTTAGGTTTATATATATTTTGAAGTCCAATGGTTCAAGAGCTCACATGAGAAGACATCATATGCTAAAGCACAGAGTACACATTAAGCTCTTGGCATAACTATGCATATCAGCTACATATCAAATTGTGGTTTAGAATCATTGCAAATTTACCTGCGCACTCCTCCACCCATCTTTGCTGTACTTATACAGGAATATTCCACATATTAGATATGCATGTGAGACCAGGAGACAATGCCTAAAACATTGCAAGATATATACGCTTCAAAAGGACTTTCCAAAACAATGATAAAAAAGAATGGTGAGGAATTTAAGATTTAGAGATTGTCCCATCTTAGGGGACTTATGTTTAATTTAATGATTTTCTGAGTATAAGACGGATAAATATATCATTCAATAGAAAGTATCTTTCTATTCTTTTCTAGCTTTTTTTCTATTTTTATTTATTTATTAAGAAGGGACTTGACTTATGTTGTTTAGGCTGGTCTCAAATAGCTGGGACTGCAGGCAAATGTTACCTCAATAGCTTCACCTTTCGTATTTTGATCTTTGCTTGGGTTGGCAGCACAAGAATAACGAAGGACAAGAAACTACATGTCCCAGTCAACCCTGTGATCTTGAAGGGAAACAACTGACACCCTAGACATGTGTTGTTATTAAGTTATGATGTGTAGTAGATTATGCATATTTGCATTTTTAACTTTTACTATTTGCAATGTGCAATGGGTTTAGCAAAATATAGCCTCATTATAAGCCAAGGAACATCTGTACATTGGTAAAATTACCTCTTGGGATGAAAATGTTGCTTCAAGACAGTCTGTGACTCTATAGCAGGGAACTACAAAGCATGGCTTCTGTTGGTTATTAGAAGGCATCCCTGAAGCCACATGCAAAGGAAAATGGGAAGCAATGCTTTAAAAAATACTCAGCAGAAGAAAGTGCTGACAGGAGGATAAAAGAAAAAAGAACCTCAAGAAAAATTCCACCCAGCATGGCTGCTGTGGGAAGGCAAGACACTGAGCATTTCTAACAGCTCTTCCTTTTCTTGTTTTTCCATTATATTGACAAAATAGCACTGAAGACCTTCTAAGTATTGGGTCAGGTGGGAAAGTTTGGATGGGCTGAGACAGATGCCATGTGTACATCTACACAGCTCTTTGAGACTATGGATCTGCTAAGAAAGCTGTAGCCTACACTTCTACTATATCCATAAGACATTCCAGGTATAAGTATGAATATATCATTCACTTAGATAGAGCCACATTCTATCACCTCTTAATATAAAAGCTTTAAACAGAGATGGTAGATGCTGCAAGTCCCACCTCATCTCCTAAGCCCTACAAATGAAAAGCAGTAAACACGCTGCTACCTTAAACATGCCTTGTTTGTTCCACATTTATGGAAACTCTATGATCTAGTTCCAAGTATTGGATTTCAGGTTGTTGGCTAATAACAACTCATTAATTTAAAACAAACAATTGGAGCATTCAATTATACATTGGTGACAAAACGGGGAGCCCTAAAGAACACCTTGCAGGCTTTATTGAGCTAAGTATCACTTATTCAGTGTCTCCACAATGACAGACTTTGGATACAACCATCAACCACATTGGCAGAGCTATTTTTATATTATCCATATGTTTCAGGAATAATGATGGAGGGAGTAAGAGAGAAAAAGCAAGAGAGGGAAGTAGGAAAATATGGACAGGATAAGAGGAAGAGAAAAGAGAGCCTGAAAAAGGAAAGAATGTGGGTGGGAAAGGGACAGGCAGAAAGAAGCCAGTGAAAGGAAATCACCATGTACTTGATAAATTGCAACTGGAGAGAAAGAAAATCAGTGGCACAAAGGTGTTGTTTGTTGCTTCTTAGTACAAAAAGGAATTGGGTTGCCACTCCACAACTAGCTGTACTCCATGGTGACTAAGCATTTCTTTGGACTTAAAGAATGACAAGTAACCACAAGGAAATGAGAAACACTCTGAAGAAAGAGAATTTGGGAGAAGAAAGGAGGAAGAGGCTTTTGATTTGTCATTGCTATAATACAAGGGAATCCCAAGGTAGAACAGGATCCAGAATGCTGCTGGACCGAACTTGTGACATTTCTAATCCTGATACTGAGGAGTAATCAGCAGCAGGCAGGTTTTTAGTCAAAAGGGACAGAAGAAGATATTATCAGTCATCAAATGTTATTTACGGTTCTTGCTCCCACCTGGCATTGAACTGAAGGCTGAAATCAATGACTAGGATGAGTAAAGGTGAAGATGGGAAGGTTCCAGTGTTCCTGGCAGCACTGCAGTGCAGATCTGACAAAGCAGAGGACCAGGGACAGTTCTTGAGGGCCACAGAGAAAGTATCCTCAAACTGCAGTCAGCCAGCTGCCTTCAACGGAGTTTTACCATGCAGCATTTCTTTTCCATATTTATCTGTGTAAACTGGTAGACTATTTGGCTTGGTTTTTTTTGTTTGTTTGTTTGGTTGGTTTTTTTTTTTGTTTGTTTTTGCTGACACTATTTCAGCAGAGAATCAGAAAAGTGGGGTGAATGAGTAAAAGTTTAGATTGGGCATCATTGCACTTGGGAGGCTGGGATGGGACAATACCTTGTGCTCAGAAGTTTAGGGCCAACCTTGGAAACATAGCTTGAACCCATGTCAAAAAATATACAAAAATAAATCTAGAGGTCCAGTACTGTCTGAGATCCATGGTACTTCCCTCAGCTATGCCTTTATAGCCAAGGAAGACAGTCATGATTGATAAATCAATAGTGGATGTTGTGGAAGCTTATTTTTAGTTATGTACAAAATATTGTATTGTGCACTGTTGGGAAAAGGGGCTACCTAGTCCTTGGCATTGTATATTGTCTGCAGGTGTTGATTTCTATGGGGGATATTTGATTGCTTCTGATCTGCACCTGAGGAGTTTGGTATCAATACAAACACCTGAGCTGAGACACTCTACTGTCCAGTATGGCTCTTGACATGATGGTGGTTCCCTCTGCTGCGGTCTGGCAGGGTTTGCATCTATGAAAATGCCTCCTTTCTTTTTTGCTGAGCCAATACAGCAGTGTACTACTACAAGTGGATATCAGAAGCACTATCGTGAATTGTCAAGCAAAAAAGTGACTGGGATTGGCATTTGGGCTTAGTCTTTTGCTGGCACATTTATCAAAGAGACTCAAGCATGTGTAAGAATCATCTAGTATACTCAGTAAAACATAGGTTTATTTTTTAAATTTTTCTTTTATTTTGAAAATTTCATACATGAATATAATGAAATATGATCACATCTAGCTCCCATCCCACTTTCAACTCTCTTCATGTTCCAGATCTCTCCTAATTCTACGTCTCTTTTTTTTTTTAGCAACACACTAAGTCTAGTTAGTGCTACTTGTATGCTTGTATATGCACAGGTATGGAGCCATCACTAGAGCATAGGAAACCTACCAGGGGCCATATCCTCAAAAAAATAATTATTCTCCCTCTCCCAGTAACTATCCAGTGCCAATAGCTACCCAGTAATAGATGCAGCATGATGAATATCTCCTCCACCTATGCCAGAATTTTTACCATCTTAGTCTTGTGTCAGCCTTGAGAAGGTTAAACACAGCTACTGTCCAGAAGACAGTATTTTGCAGCATCCTTCCCTATCATTTAGCTCTTACATTCTTTCTGCTTCTTCTGTGATATTCCCTGGTTGGGGGTTGGGGGAGAGAATATGTCTCATTTAGGCCTGAGCACTCAACCTCTTATTCTCATCACTTTGACCAGTTATATATCTCTCCATTGATTGCTGTCTACTGCAAGAAGAAGCTTCTCTGACCAAGGTTAAGAGCAGACCAGGTCTATGTATAAATATTTGTATAAGCATAATATGTCTGTATAAGCATAAATATTTAGAAGGCAATCTAACAATCTGACTACTTAGTGAATTAGCAATAACAGGTTCTACCCTTGGGCCTATGACATCCCCAGCCATGGACTTTTGACCAGGATTGCAGTAGCAGACATGAAATGCCCTCCTGGGAGCAGACTTCATATGCAATCAGAAAGCAGTTAGTTACCCCCATATTATTGTTGCCACTATTGCATTAGTAGGCACATTTTGCCTAGCAGGCCAATATCAACCCATGCAGAGTCCAACTCTGAGAAAAATCTTCAATGTCTTTAGAACTATAAATTTTCTTCTTAGGACTGCCTTCAATGTGACCCATTGATTTTGATATATTGTGTTTTCACTTTTATTCAACTGTAGGATTTTTTAAATCTCCTTCTTGAGTTTCCAGTGACCCAATTATCATTCAGTAATAAATTGTTTAGTGTTTGTGGGTTTCTAGAGTATCTGCTGATATCTAGATTTACTCCATTGTGGTCATAAAGAATACATGATGTCATTTCTATTTCACTACATTTGTTAAGTTTTGCTTTGAGTCCTAATATATGAGCAATTTTATAGAACATTCTCATGGGTCGCTGAGAAAGAATGTGTATTCTTTAGTATTTGGGTAGAATATTCTGCAGACGTCTACTAGGTCCATTTGATGCATGGTGTGATTTAACTCCAGCACTTCTCTGTTCAGTTTTGCCCAGATGATTTGTCTATTGGTGAGAATGGGTTATTGAAGTTGCCCACTATCACTGTGTTAGGGTCAATAGGATTTCAGACTTCCAAATTAAGGTTGTTCAACATGAATATTTAAAAAAAAAACAACAGAAGTTTTGTGAGTATTTTAAAAGAAATGCCTGACAATGTTATCCTAAACACATTAACTAAATATGACATCTTAAAAAGTAAGAGTAATGTGTTAGGGATGGGAGGTGGGGTTTCTGGACAAGCAAAATTGTGCTGTGTCTCCTATGTCTCCTATGCCATCACCTAGACATCACTTACCTAGGCCCCACCAGCAGGGCCAGTCAGCTACTATGAATGTTGCTAACAAAAAGTCACACTTGTCAGAGACATCTCTTCATATAACTAAAAGGAAACAAAGCCTACTAAAATGGTGGTGGAGGCTGCCTTGTAACATAATCGAAAAATGAACAGGTTCTTCACATTATTTTCAAGTGTGAAAGCCTTTATTTCAGAGACTTCAATGAGTATTAACAATAGAAAGTCAGAGAAGTCATGGTTCCCAGATCTAAACACACAATTACGAGGTACTTTGAATAACATAGTACAAGTAAGAACCAAGAGTCCTATAATGAGAACAAGGGAAGACAACTCAATTCACTGATTAGGAAAGACTACCAGAATTTGAGATGGCTGCAATGATTATTAATTATCAAGAGTTTCCTTGATACTTAATATCATATCAATGATATTAAGTCAATACTTAAATGTCAATACTTAATGTCAATGTCAATACTTAAATGTCAATACTTAAATGTCAATGTCAATACTTAAAACCAATTAGAATGTGGCTGCAGTAGTCTCCACATTCCTGAATTAAAAAATGCACCAATGAAGGGACAAGATGGACAATAACGAGACATTAAACATTTAGAATTAGAATCAAGCCAGATATAATAGCACGTGACCTTAATCTCGGCTACTAGAAAGCTGAGGCAGGAGAATCATTTGAGTACATAGGTTTGAGACTAGCCTGTGTAACACATGGAGGCCTAATCTCATATAAAGGAAGTAAGGAAGGGAGAAAAGAGAAACAGAAATGGAATTGAGTCATGATAATTCTAGTTGTTAACTACCTTTTATAATTGTGTTTCTCAAACCTTATGCACGAAAGGTGGCTACAGTGCATGTATCTATAATTCCCCAAAAGTATTTTCTATCCTGTTTCAACCCTCTCCTACCACCATCACACTTTTTCTTTCTATTCTTTTCTTCCATTCTACCAATTCATCTAACTAGTCATATTACTACTTAATACTTCTGTTTCGAGCATCCCAACTGAATGCTTGAAACACCTTATAAGCCATATCACTTTTATTCAACACTCTAGTGTTTGCCTTGAACCTAAAAATGAATCAAGTACCAAACTTTGCTAGCAGACTGTCTACAGAGCTGACTGGTATCTTACCTCCTGGATAACCACTCTTATACACCACCTCTCCTAATAAAAGGCACTTGGGCTTATACATTTGTATGTTTGTCAACTTGTGTCTTACCAGCTTTCTTGTTATTTCTGATAATTTACTCATGCTCTTATCTTAACAAATTCATAATCTTCTATGTCAATCCAGACTTTTAATTGGAAGCTAATTTCCTTCTGCCTCAATAACTTTTACCCCTGGAAACTATCTGCCATCAGGCAATTTCCATTTAGACCCAATAGCATATCAGTATTAGCTATCTGACCATTATAGCAGATGTTTCTGATGCCACAATCCCATTCTAGACCAAACTCCAATGTCAGTCAAAGCTATGAGGAATGGGTCTGTACAATGACTCATTTCTGTCTTCATATCACCTCTACACTTATCTTTCTGGTGTATCTACTAGGGCTAGATAGTTATAGCTTTCTCGGCCCATGCATAAACACAGTCCTAAAATGTTGAAAGATCATGTCCCCACGTGAGCTTCTCAAATAACAGGATATACATAATAGTGGTCATATACAGGATATTATAAAAACAAATAAAACATCTAAACTTTCTAGTACAATCAAGCCTCTGTACTAATAACACTTACCTCAGTTATACATTTTTATATTAGATTTACTACTTTTTCTATTTCACTCCCCAATTCCTCCACTTTTGTTTCATGAAATTATCCCCTTAAATAAACTACCTGCATGCAAGGCTTTGTTAAAGCTTGAGTTTCCACAAGGCAGATCCAAGACAGTGATGCAGCACGTTTCATCATCTCCTTCCTGAAATTATTCTATTTGTAGAAAATGTCCAACAATATATAAGTTGAACACCCCCAATCCAAAAATCCAAATGTTCCCAAATCCAAAACTTTCTAAGCACCTATAGGAAGTACCCAAGTGAAAAATACCATACCTGACCTTACCTAGGCACACAGAAAGTACTGTATAAAAGTATCTTTAGACTATACATATGATGTGTGTAGAAAACACAAATTGTGTAATTAGACGTGGATCCCATACCCAAGATATCTTATTACACATGTACAAGTGTTTCAAAAACTTACGAAGTTCAAACCCAAAACACTTCCAGTCATATCGACAAGGAATACTAAATATGTACATCAGTTAAGAGGAAGAATGAAGAGATGTTGAGATCTATAAAGTAGAATAAACCCAGAGAAGTGGTTATATTAGGCAGAAGAAGTTATGCATATAGACAAAAATCTCTGAAGCCTCGTCTGCTAACATCTTTTAAATTAGAATGCCAATCTCTAAGCTGAATACATACAAAAACTTAAAATTCTTAGGAGAAGGAATTGAAGATGGTTAGTATGCTACCAAATTGCTTAATGTCATAACTTTGAGATTAAAATGTAATTGTGCCTTAGAGATGTGTAATATAAAGACTGGTATAATAGAAAGTGGGGAACAGCCTTGAACACATTGGCACAAGAGACAACTTCATAAACAGAACACCAATAGCACCACAGGAAGTAAGATCAACAATTAATAAATGGGACTTCCTGAAACTGAAAAGGTTCTGCAAAGCAAATAACATTGTCAATAAGACAAAATGGCAGCCTACAGAATGGGAAAAGATTTTCACCAATTCCATTTCCATTTCCAATGGAGGGCTAATATCCAAAATATATAAAAAACACAAGAAACTAGACATCAACAAACCAAAGAGTCCAATTTAAAAATGGGGTAAAAATCTGAACAGAGAATTCTCAATAGAGGAATCTCAAATGGCTGAGAAACACAAAGAAATGTTCAACATCCTTAGCCATTTGAAATGCAAATCAAAACTACTTTGAGATTCCATCTTATACAATAACACAAGTGACAGCTCATGCTGGCAAGGATGTAGAGCAAGGGAACACTCCCTCATTGTTGGTGGGAGTGTAAACTTGTGCAGCCACTATGGAAATCAATATGGCACTTCTTCCAGAAATTGGAGTTGACTTACCTCAAAACCCAGCTATACCACTCCTGGGCACATACTCAAAGGACACTCCATAGTACCACAAGGACACTTGCTTAACTATGTTCATAGTGGCTTTATGAATAATAGCCAGAAACTGGAAACAATATAGATGTTTCTCAACTAAAGAATTGATAAAGAAAATGTGGTAGTTACACAGTGGGTATTACTTAACTATTTTAAGAAATGACATCATGAAATTTGAAGGCAAACGGATGGAACTAGAAAAAAATCATCCCATGTGAGGTAACCCAGACTCAAAAAGACAAACATGGTAAGTACTCACTTATAACAAGATATTAGCTGTTAGCTAAAAGATAATTATACTATAATCCACAGACCCAGAGAGACTAGGCAACAAGGATGGCCATAGTGGGTACACATGGATCTTCCTGGGAAGAGAAAATAAAACAGATGTTACAGGTAGACTGAGGGAAGATGGGAATGAGAACAGGAGGATTGAGTAGAGGGAGAGGGATGGAAAGAGAGAATATAGGGAGGGAAAATTGGAATTGGGGGACATTTAAAAGGTGATCTGGAAACATAGTGCAGTGGAAAGTCCCTGTGATCCATGAGGGTACCCCTAGAGAACATTCATAGTAATGGGGTATAGAGAGCCTGAACTGGCCATCTTCTGTAACCAGGCAAGGCTTGCAGTGGTGGGACTAGAACACTGACCCAGCCACAAGACCTTCAACCTATAATCTATCCTGCTTGCAGGATCTGCTGGGGCAATGGAGGGGCAGAATCCCACACCAAAGGAGGGAGACCATGCCTGACACTGCAGGTTAATCAGGAACTAGAGACTGGATTGTCTGGAGACAATTCCTAATGACATTCTACTATGCTTGTAGATTGGTGCCTAACCAATCATCATCAGAGAGGCTTCCTCTGGCAGCTGATGGGAGCAGATGCAGAGGCTAAAGGCCAAACATTGAATGGAGCTCGGGGAACCCTGAAGAGGGGGGGTGTGTGAGAGATTGTTGGACCAGAAGGGTCAAGGACACCAGCAGAACATGCCCCATGGAGTCAACTGACCAGGACTCATTAGAGTCTCACAGAGACTGAAGCGGCAGACACAGAGCCTGCATGAGTCTATGATAGGTCCCCTACATATATCTTAAGTTTGTTTGGCTTGGTGTTCTTGTAGAACTACAAGATGAGACTGGGGGTGTCTCTAACCCTTTTTATTACCCATGGGACCCTTTTCTCCTGCTGGGCTGCCTCATCCAGGCTTGATGTAGGAGCTTGTGCTCGGCTTTGTTCCATCTTATTATGCCCTGTTTTGATTGGTAACCCTGGGAGGCCTGCTCTTTTCTAAGAAGAAGCAGGTGAAGGAGATATGGGAAAGGGGAGTTGGGAGGAGCTGGGAGGAGTGGAGGGAGTGAGGCTGGTGTTGGGATGTACTACATGAGAACAAATTTAAAAAATAAAACTGCAAAAAGGAGGAGAAGGAGGAGAACAACACGTTGTTGATAGATTAATTGATCTTCAGTGCTTATTCATGGCACTATAAGAACCTTGGATGGTGATAGTAGATACTGTGATATATAAATCTACCATTAATAGATATCCATTGATGCTGTGGTAATTCTAAATTATGTTCAAAAATCCTTCTATACATCTACTTTCAAAGTGTGAAGACTAGCTACATGTGATAATACACATCTGAAATCCTGACACTCAGGAGCATCACAACTTCAAGGCCAGCCTGGTCTACATAGGTAATTCCAGTCCAATCTGCACTACAGAGTAACACTCTGTCTCAAACAACAAAAAGATGAAGACTGAATGTGGGCTGAAATCAATAATTGGCTTGATTTTTTTTCAAGTATAATGTAGAAATCAAGCATGGCAGCACACTCTTGTATCCCAGCTACTTGAGAGGCAGAGACAGAAGGGTCACAAGTTCAAAGCTGTTCTGGACAAGTTAATGATATCTTATTTCAAAACAAATTCTTAAAAGAGCATTAAGTATGGCTCAGTTGCAGAATTATAATAAAGTATGTGAAAAGCCCTGCCTTTAACCCTTTTAGTTGATGGTATGTGACTACTAAAAGAAGGTCATAAAGGGGACTGTGGATTCCTCCTTGCCCTCTCTTCTCTGTTGGATTACTTATTCAAAAAAAGTTTGTCCTTGAGAATGTTTAAGCACTAAGGAAGGTCCATGTGACAAGGACGTGGGGTCTCTTACTAACAAATAACAAAAAAACATAGGTCTCTTGCCAACACCCATGCATGTGAGCCACCCTGGAAGTAGATCCTCAAGTTACAATGAAGCTATCAGGTCACTACAGGCTGGCTGACATATTGGGTGGAAACACTGGAAGGAAAACATTCAGGAAAAGCTCAAGCAAGAGCCATCCAGCTAAAGTAATTTTCATGACAAGCTAGAGTCAGGCATAGTGACTACCCTACTATGCTTTCTATTGCTATGATAAACACCATGATCCAAAGCAACTTGTGGTGGGGAGGGTTTATTTCAGCTGACAGCTTTCATCTGAAGAGAAGTAAGGCAGGAAACTCAAGGCAGGAGCTGAAACAGTGACGGTGGAGAGATGTTGCTTACTTGCTTACTCTCCATGGCTTGCTCAGCCTGCTTTTTTATGCAGCTCAGGACCACATGCCCAGAAGTTGCACTCTACAGTGGGTCAGTGGACTGCACCCTCCCACATAAATCATTCATCCAAAAAATGCCCCACAGGCTTGCCTACGGGCCAGTTTGATGAACGTGTCTTCTCAGTTGAGGTTCCCTCTTCCAAGACTGCCCTAGTGTCAGGTTAAATAAAACTAACCAGAATGTGGCATACATCTATAAATCCTACCACTCCAGAGGCAGAAGCAGGATGATTATAAGTTTGAAACTACTCCTGAAGTATACAGTGGTTAGAGGAAAAGAGAGTGAAAGTGGGGATAGAAGAAAAAAGGAGACATAGATTAGAAATTATGCCTATTATCCCAGAACATGCAGGTATAATTTGCTATATAGAACTAGATAAGTAATGTATTCACCAAACTAATACATGCAACACAACAGCTACCAACAGAAGGCACCTGAAATTCCATGCCTGAGAATATACTCCCAGCTGCAGATTCTCTCACATTTGCCATGTAACCATGAAGCCAATAACCCCAGAAGCAGCCTTATTTTTTTTTTTTGCACCTAAATTTAAGATACCGCATTTCAGAAGTTCCTAAGAGAACCAAGCCCCAGGCCCTCATAAGTAACTAAACTAACCAGCTCAGTCATATACACTTTTATTGACTTCTATTTGTATCCATCTTACCTTTCCGTTCCCCATCTCATGAATAATGAGCATCTCGCTCACCTCAAAAATTAAAAAAAAAAATTTAAAAAAGTACAGCTACCCCAGGCTTTGCCTCAAAGTCTGCTTGGAGGTGAACCATCTAGTAATTCATTCCCAACTACTATAGTTTGAATGTGTCTCCCAAAAAGTCCGTGTACTAGAGACTGAATCTATAAATTTACGTATTAATGGTGTGGGTTAGAACCTTGGCTAGCCATTAGGACTAGATGAAGTAAGTCATAAGGATTGGGCTGTGAAGACAGAAAAACATCTTGAGTTAGTATGCTGTGCTTTATCTTGCAATGTAATGTGTTATGTGTAATGTGTTATGATGCAGCAGAAACTCCCTCACCAGATGACATCATGCTTTTTTGACCACTCAGCCTTCTCCAGTCACAAGTCAAATAAAGTTCTATTCTTTCTGAATTGCTGAGTTTGGGGTACTTTGTTATAGCAGCAAAAACAAACTGAATCTTAAAGCAGGATAAAATATGAGCATATATTAGCTACTTTTGTATATTTGTAACCGAAATACCAGAGAACACTACTTGAAGTGGTACATTTATTTTTGGCTCATGGCTAGAGAAGGTTCACTACATGGGTTGCTGGTTCCATGCACCTGGGAAGAACATCATTATGACAGGAGTATGTGATGGAGGGAGCTTCTTCATATCATGGCAAACAAGAAACAGTGACAGTATACAAACTAAGGATAACATTCAAAATATGCTACAGTACCTACTTCCTTCAACATTCACCTCAATTTCACAAATTTCTCCAACCTCCCAAAAATAGAGCCATTAGCTAGGGACCAAGCATTCATAACATAAGCCTGAGGGAGACATCTTATATTCAAGACATAACAGAGAGAAAAATATAGAGTAAAAAAAAAAGCAGCATGGGTTGGGGACAAAAGCAGGCTGATCTCTGTGAGTTTGAAGCTAGCCTGGTCAAGGAGTTCTAGGTCACTGGCAACTACATAGTGAGACCATGTCTCAAAAGAGAAAAGAATTAAGGAAATTTTTATTTGTGGTTTTTCAAGATCACACAACAGCTTCTAGCTCCTAGTGCACATGTACCTCTCAAGGCCATAATTTCTACCAACTTGCTAAGGATTAGCATGTAAAAAGAACAAGGGTACTAATGACAAAGAAACTAAGGCCGCTTCACCTCATAGATCTTGAATAAAGGGGCTCTGGGTAAACCATTTTGGTGAACTGTTCTATCTACTCTATCTACTTTAGGTAGAGACTGCCCATCACAAAATTTGCTGAAATAATATTAAGGAAATCTAGTTTCTTTTGCTACTCCTGGATTTACTCATATGCACCTTCCTGCTGCAATGAGAACTCTGAGTATTGAGGAGAAAGACAGCCTGAGAGAAGAAAGCTGAAACAAAGAGACAAAGCATAGACGGGAAAATGAGAATCTGTTGTAGCATTTCCAACCTCTAATTCCAATTAGTCCTGAATCCATTCATCTCTGGCCCTCTCACACACCTGCTTATGAGTCAATAAATATCATTCTTGCCTATCTAATTCTGGGTTGCAAGTGAAAGAAACCCAACATGTGAATGCTGATTAATGTAGCTCACTTTAATAATCCGAAATAATCAGACATGGCTCTCCTTGAACCTCCAGCTCTCAGACTGGTTTTTAATCAGACTAATTGAGCTTAATTTAAAGGTCAACCCTCCCCTTAAAAGAGAAAGAAGATGCTCTAAACAGTTATGCCAGACAGTTTACAAAGGGAATGTAAGAAGTGCCTTTCACCCACATGATGATATTTCAATGATATTCTTATGTAATTTATCAAGGAACTAAGGCTCAGAGAAGTAAGGAAAGGCTCTACAAAAGATATGCAGCTAGCAACAGGAGTGCCACAAAGGGGCTTAAGCACTAGGCTAGATAAGGAGAAGGGTAACTGGGTGTGGCTCACCCCTGTCATCTCAGTATTCTGGAATGGAAGCAGCAGAACTGGTGCAAAATTGAGGCCAGCCTGTGTTAAAGACTGAGACCCTTTCTCACAGAAAAAAACTGAAAAAACTATCAGCTTCTTCACAGCTATCTTTTTTTTTTCAAACTCTGACCACTAAGACTCCAACGTCCTATTTGCCACTCCATAGTACATTTTGCATTTTTGTATTAGGTCATTCTCCAAAGAATGAACACATCTTGTACTCACAAAAGGATGATGCTGTATACAAAAAACCAAGGAGGTGCTCCTCTAGATTTCCCTCCAAGATAGGGCTCATTCATTCTACTGTAAGAAATGCAGTTAGCTGACACTTTCTAGCTTTATACTTATAGTTATATTTTCAGTTTATATCCAGCTAGCGCTTTTATATTTTCTGGGAAGCCCCACCTGATGATTGAGCACAACAGGGACCCATAAATTTGACCATTGCTCTCTAGTAAGCAACCTATGCTCTCGGGCTAAGGCTTTGTCATATATGCAGTGCAGTCTGAAGTCTTTTTGCCTACTCTTGATTTTTAGCTTCTCTTGGGGTGCCACATCAGCATCATGATTGGGAAGGCTTTGCCTGTCCAATCCTGGTCCCTCTCTTTCATTCCTTTCACGAGCTTTTATTCTTGAACAAACTACTTACATTTTTTTTCTTACTTCATCTCATCTTTCTTCCTGGAATTCCCAGCTGCCACACTAAACAGTGAACAGAGGGGCAAGACAGACAGGGCCACAGAGAAAAATCTTTCTTTAGAAAGACATAGTTTCCTAAAGGTAAGGCAGCTGTGGTAGAGCTGTGTAATTCCAGCTCAGGAAAGCAGACTGCTAAATATGCCAAATGCTTTGTCTTAGAGGGAGCACCTCCCTGAGACCTGTCAGACACTAGGATTTATGGGATCATTTCTATCTTGTGATCTAGTCCTTCTTTATGAATATGATTGCTTCACAGCCCTGCCACAGGTATTTACCATCAGGGCCATTATAGCCCACTGAGTCATCCAGGAAAGAAATCCAAGTTGATAATTAACATCCTGAGGAAGGTAATTGTGAAACACTTAAGCATGGGGCTATAGCTTCTGGCTCAGTGTCAGTAAGGACAACCTGTAGGGCATATCACATTTAATGACTCAGCAGCTACCTGAGATGATTAGAAAAATCCAAAGCGTATTATTTTTTATCACCATGTGGAAAGCGATTATGTCCTTTTGACTTACTCTGTTCTTTCATTCTCGGGTAAATAATGACCATTCAGAAGCAGAGGAAACAAATGATTCTTCTGGTTATTAAGTAAAGTTATATGCTCATAGTATGTTCCTCTAAAGATTAAACTTGTAGGGCAAGAGGGTCTTTCTTTCCTTTGGTGTGTGTATAATGTGTTCCCTCTCTTGCACTCTCTCTCTCTCTCTCCCCACCAACGTGTGTGTGTGTGTGTGTGTGTGTGTGTGTGTGTGTTCGTGTGCATGTGCAAACTTGGAGGCTAGAGGAGGATGTCAGTCATACTACTTTATTGCTCTCTGTCTTATTCCTTTTTAACACAGGGTCTCTCATTGAACCTAGACCTTATCATCTTTCAGTTAGGCTAGCAACTAGCAAGCCCCTGTAGCAGTACACTGCTGTGGCAGTTCAGCAAACAGAAAAAGGAGGTGCTTTCATACATCCAAACCTTGCCAGACCTCAGCAGAGGGAACTCCATACTGGACAGTGGAACCCTGAGAGTCTGAGCTCAGGTGTTTTTATAGATCTAGAACTCCTTGGGTGCTCTACTGATAGCACATACAGATCATTAGAAATCCAATACCTGCAGACAATACAAAATGCTAAGATCTAATGCTAAGATCCTTACCCAAAAGTGCACAAATCAATTATTTTATACATAACCAAAAATAAACTTCCACAACAAGCCACAGTGACTCTTCTATCTCACAGAGCAGGGGTTAAAAAGCCTTTTATGTGAGTGCTTGGGATTTGAACTTAGGTCCTCATGTTTGCACATCAAGCATTCATACCCACTGAGCCATCAGTCCAACCTTTAGCAGGCATTTTTCATTTTCCCTTATGAGTTACCTTTCAATTTTAATTATGAAGGTGATTCTTCTTACTTTAGAGCTAGTGAAAAGTGACAGGCAAGAATGTATCATAGTACAAAGCATGTACTAACAATTAAAGGGATAGAGTGTAGTTTGACCTTGTAATGAAAAGCTGAAACAGTGCCCTTTAAGTGAAGAGTGAAACACATTCAGAGACAAGGAAACAATCAACCCAACAGTTTTAATGTTTTCCTAAACTGCTATGCTGTGCTGTAGATTCAGGCCAGATATAGACATTGATTAGGGGCAAAGGTTTTTATTCTTTGTCTAATTAAATCACCAGTCCTTACTACTGGAGCCCTGGAACATTTTGGCCTCCATACAATCTACTCTTAAGCCTAGAACTGGAAGGCTTCAACTTCCATACAATATAAAACATTTAAGCTTCCATTGCTGACTGAGCACCCCAACTAGTTCCTATAAACTCAGACTCTTCAGACTGTTTCTGTGTCTCTGTGAGCTCTCACTGCCCCATTCTGCCTGCTGTAACCAACTGACTCTAACTCCTTCTGAGCTCTGCCTCCTATGTCTGCTTCCACACTCTGTTTCTATCTTAGGGATTAAAGCTGTGGATCACCACTGCCTTCTGAATATTGAGATTAAAGATGTGTCTACATTCCATTCAGACCATACAGGCCTCTAAATGGAGATCCCTGGAATACAGACTCTTCCTAGCTTTCACACAGGCCTATTCCTTTACACTACGATAATCTCAAACCTTGATGATTTAAATATAACTGTCCATCAGTCCCAAAAGGAATTGTTTCATAATACTCACTTCCCATTATCTTGGATGCTTATGTTCTACACAACATGCACACAAAAAACAGGATTTTTTACTGGAACATACTACTATCAGTTCAGATCTCTGGTAAGCAGACACTCAAGAGTTGGGAATGCAAAGTCCATTTTGGGATGTGCTGTGTGTAAAAGAGACAGAGAGTAAACAAGATTAAGCACAGAGGGACTTCAGATCACAGTGCCTAGTAGATCCTTGTAGAGTGGAAAGAAGAGGCAGCAGATTCTGATAGCAGGACTTGAGGTTGCAATGCATATATAACAAGTCCAGCCAACAGGGTGGACAGTCCTAAGGCAAAGGCCATCTCTTAACAGAGCCCTACACCGAGCAGAAACATTTGTGCCCTAGTGCCACTTAGTTAGTGACTGTCCTAGAGCTACCCGAAAACACCTAGCCTTAGCTAGAATAGCACAATAGATCATCAGTGTTCTAAATCTGGAGGTAGTCACTTAGCAGCCACCCTGAACTTGCAGTGGATCAGATGACTGTTTGCTGTTACCACTCTTGTTGTATTTTGCATTGGGAATTGGATCATCAGGCTTTTTGTTGGAGGGACATTCACACAGAATATGGTACCAGAATGTCCTAGTCTATCAGACCTGAGATACCAAGCAGCAAAGATTTTCTTCCTCCTTTTTTTAGTCACTTAACATCTTCTTCCTTTATTCTCTATAGTTTTTTACTCTATTTAGTTCTCCAGCTAAGAATCCAAGCAGAAAAGCAAGTTGTGGTGGTCCACATTTTTTAACCTTAGCACTCGAGAAGTAGAGGCATGTAGATCTCTGTGAGTTTGAGACCAACATGGTGTTTATAGCAAGTTCCAGAATTACGTAGTGAGTAGTTTATAGTACATAGTGAGGGCTACATAGTGAGATTTTTGTCTAAAAAAAAATCCAAGTTGAGAGAAAAGTCACAATATGGTACACTGCCAGTAGCTGTAGTACTGATAGCACTAGTCCGTTTTATTATGCTAAGAGCTCACAACTCAATGCCAGAATGGTTACATCATCCCACCCAACCACAAGAGCGGGAGTTTTCATCGTACATGCGATTAGAATGTGGAAAGAAATAGAATGACTACAGATTCAATGCAGTCCCCATCAAAATTCCAACACAATTCTTTACAGACCTTGAAAGGATAATTTTCAGCTTCATATAGAAAAACAAAAACCCAGGATGACTAAAAACAGCCCTGAATAATAAAAGAACTGCTGGAGATGTCACCATCTCCAATTTCAAGCTGTACTACAGAGCTATAGTAATAAAAACCACATGTATTAGCATAAAAAACAGACACATTGATCAATGGACTGTATGAGGGAATACAGGGAGAGACAATTGGAACAAAGGGATAGTATGGAAACCTAATACAGTAGAAAACTTCCTAAAATATAAACATTTGTGAAGACAATTGAAGTAAAATAGCCAAATAATATGGGAGACAGGATCCAAACTGGCCATCTCTTGGCAAAAAGGAAGCTTCCAGTACAGAGATTGGGTTACATTTAATTGAGATGTTGGCCAAAGGAGTTCAGGAAATTCCCAAACAACCCAGGCTGTTGCCAAAGACAATAGGTTGTTCTCCACAACTGAAAGCAGGGCCCCATTACTGAAGACAATACCTACACAACACATTGAAGATAGAGAAGTCGAGCTAGTGCTAACATAGAGCATTTACCTCTACATTCCAGAATCCCTTGGTATAGGAGGATACTCTACATGCTATCAAAAGAGAAGCATAAACACCAAGTCAGTCACAAACTTGTTTCCTACAATGGTGTATGGTAGTTGTACACCGCTGTGATGACTCAGCAAGGAGACAAGGAGGCATTTTCATATGTGGAAAGCCCTGCCAGACCTCAGTAGAGGGAACTGGCCAGCACCATACTGGACGGTGGAATCTCAAGTGTCTAAGCTCAGGTATTTTTATTGATCCAGAATTCCTGAGGTGTTCTACTGATAGCACATGCAGATCATCAGCAATTAAACATCCCCCACAGAAATCCAACACCTGCAGACAATACAAAATGCCAAGACCTAGTCAGCTCCTCAACCAACAGTGCTCAAAACAATTATTTTAAACACAATTAAAAATAGAGTTCCACAATATTTCCCCTTTTCTGTATAAAAAAAAAATGCTTTATCTTTACAACACAATTTAACACTACACTAGCAAAACTATTTACAAGAGGAACAATTAGGAATGAAGCTTGCTAATGCACAGGACCAAATGAAACCAAACATCAAGTTTTTCACAATGTCTTTAGACAGCAAAAAAAAAAAATATTATCAATGTCTAATTATCTGTAATTCACTCACCATCTTCTGGGCTCCTCTAAAGGGCTTGGATCACTTCTCTGGCTCTACCTTCTGCAGCACACACAGTTTGTCCTCCAGATTCCGGCTGGCTCCACTCCACTTCTGCTGCTGTTCTTGGTAGTCATCTCATGGTTCTGGCATCTTCAGAACACTGGGGTCTCTTGCTGCAACTGAGCTGCACTTTCACCAATAGCCTCTCTGAAGCTCTTTTCATGGTGTCACTCCTCAACTTCTCTGTATGACCCCTTTAATCTGGGCCTTCAACTGCTAGCAAAGCTGCACCTTCACCAATGGCCTCTCCTAGGCTCTCTTCATGGTGCCAAGCCTCAACTCTTTTACATGACCCCTTCAATCTGGGCCTTCAACTACTACTGAGGCTGCACTTTTACCAATGGCCTCTCCTGGCCTCTCCTAGTGCCAAGCCTCAGCTGCTCTCCATGACTCCTTAACACCTTCAAAACCAGTACCACCTGGGTGACTCTTATAGTACCAAGTTTGGTTGCCAGTACGAGATATAACCTCAGCCAGTTCTGGAAGACAGTTTCTGTGTGCTGACCCTGAAGAACACTTACCAGATTTTAAGATAGAGTCTGGTTTGCAGGAAAAATAACTGGTCAGTTCATGTATGAGTTCAAAGTTCAGTAAAATGTTCCAAAAACTCCTGCATAATACAACAACTGTTAGTCCTGATTCTTGAAGCAAGTGTTTTCTTAGCATTATCTCAGGCAAACCTTATCTGCAGGAAGGGTTCCGTTGTGAAGTGGAATTCTCATCACCATAACAGATGTGTCTTCTCAGGACCACCTCATCGGTATCTGGACCACTTGTTAGTCAGGTTTAAAGAAAAAAAAAACTGTTCAGTTTAACTAAGTGGCTTTTTGGCCACCGGACCAAAAAGGACCCCCTGGGCCAGTGGGAAGGATATTTGGTTGAAACATTCTGGCAATTTGGCATTCTTTCTCATCACCACTATGGGGAAGCATATAGGCTTCTTCATAGACCTCAAACACAAGATCCACTTGGGCTTCACATGTACAAAAAGCCATCAACAAACTCAGTTTATAGAACTGTTCACTCTGGTTTCCATTTACTGTGGCCTGGCTGTTGCCAGAGGCAGGAGGGAGCATTGGCTCCATGATCAGGAAAAGAGGTTGAAACCTTGCTTCTTCCATGCTCCCAGCTGAACTCTCAGTTTTTACCATGGAAACATTTGTCTGAAACATGGCTCTCATCACGGAGCTTTTTCCTCATTAATTTATTAATTTCACAGCCTTTTCTCTTCATAGAGGCTTATTTCCTTTCTCTCTCTCCTCTTCCTTCAGGAGACTCATTATTTATGCATATACATATATATAATCTCTGTCCTCTGGGAGCTGCTCTGAGTATACTTTACCAGACTCTACAAGGTCTGGAGATTTTTTCTCTTCTTCCATGTCTCCAGGTAGGATTAGCTGGCTTGATGTTGTACCCCACATTAGTATGCCATTTGTAGTAGTTGGGCTGCTGTGGAGTCTCAGCAAACAGGACAAGGAGGCACTTTCATAGGTGTGTACCCTTTCAGACTTCTACAGCTCTTTGAGCTCTTTAGGTGCAGATCCTAAGCAATCAAACATCCTCCACAGAAATCCAACACCTGCAGACAATACAAAATACCAAGACCTAGGGAGCCCCTCACCCAACACTGCACAAAACAACTATTTTATACATAACTAAAATAAACTTCCACAACAGTGTACTGCCTGCAAGATATGCTAGTACAATGGTGGCACAAAACTCATGAGAGTAACCAATCAATATCTGATTTGACTGAAGGCCCACTCTACAAAATGAAACCTGCAGTGCATGGGTGACCAAGAACCTGGGACTAGATAGCCCAGGAACATAGGATAAAACTAAATATCACTGGTCTAAAAAGGAGGGGAAAGGTAGTGATAAAATGACTCTAATGATACTCTGCTCTACTCATAGATTAGTGCCTTTTTAGCCAACCTGCAGCAGATGGGAACAAATATGGAGACTCACAGCCAGATATTATGCAGAGAATGAGAGACCTTGGAACGCTTGGCCCTAAATGGATTTCTCCATTAAATAAGAGCTCAGAGAACCCATGGAAGAGGAGGCAGAAAGAATGTTAGAGCCAGAGGGGATGAAGGGAACCAAGAAAACAAGGCCCTCTAAATCATCATGATCAAAGCTCATATGAACTCACAGAGACTAAAACAGCATGTACAGGGCCTTCATGGGTCTGCACTAGGTCCTCTGCGTTTATATTATAACTTCCAGTTTAGTGTTTTTGTGGCACTCCTGAGTGTGCAAAGGAGCATCTCTTGGGCTCTTTGCTTCTGTAGGTTTGTTTTTCCCAATTTTGAAATGATAGCTTTTGTTTTATCTGATTATATTTTATTTTATTCTATTTTTAAAACTGAATGAATGAGTGAGTGGATGAATGAAAACCTAGACACTAGGATAGTCTTTAATAACTGAACTGTCACTTGTACCTGCTGGGAAGGGGAAAATCAGTTTTATCTAATGGTATGACATTAGGTATATCAACCACTCCAGGGTAGGCCTCATGTTCAGGAGTCATTGAACAATGTATAATGGACTGCACAATGTATGTGTGTGTGTGTGTGTGTGTATGCACCTGTGTGCACATGCATGCAAGTTCAGACTTTCATTTGGTCACAGTTTGGTGTTTGTTTTTTATTTTGGGTGTTTATTTTATTTTATTCTCTAGGTTTGGAGGGGTCTTGTTGTATTGTTGCAACTTAAAGTTGGGTGGATAGGGAGGAGGAGAGGATCTGGAAGGACTTGGGGGAGGGGAAGAATATAAGCAAAATATATTTAAATTTAGAAATTGTATTAAATTTTATATATAGAGAGAGTGGGGGGAGGGGGAAAGAGAGAAGAAAATCTAAGTCTAAATGATATAAAAGCACTCTGTCCTAATTGACAGCATGTCTGACTATGCAAAATATAAAGCAATGATCTCACATACTCAATGTCTTAGTGTTAATCAAATATACTAACTCTTTCCTAAATATGCTTAAACATTTATAGTCTTTTAAAAAATTACCTAGAGTTCCAAACATTATAACTAATACGATGTCTTACTGTTGTTTTCTTGTTTTTGAGACACAGTCTTACCATATATCCTTGGCTAGCCTCAAAATTGCTATATAAGGCAGGTTGGCCTGGAACTCAAAGATCAATCTGCCTGTGCCTCCTACGTGCTGGGATTAAAGGCATGTATCACCACACTAGACTATAATTTCTTCCTTAAAAGTAAGTATCTTGCCAGATGGTGGTGGTACACGCCTTTAATTCCAGCACTCGGAAGGCAGAGGCAGGTGGATCTCTGTGAGTTTGAGGCTAGTCTGGTCTACAGACTGAGTTCCAGGTCAGCCAAGGTTACAACAAAGAAGTTCTGTCTGAAAAAAAGAAAAAAAGAATAAATATCTTTCAACTTACCTCTATTTAATAAATGTTGACTAAAAACTTGCAAAAATCAAAGAGAATACCAACATATATAAGGTACATATGATAGCCCTTTTCCCAAAAGAACTTATAATCAAATACATAGTGATATTCATCTCAGGAATGGTGAGTTGCAGTCACTCAAATAATTTATTGAATAATAAATCAATGCCTCCATTCATTCTCCATCACAGTAGACCTGTGTCCTTACAAACCAGGAGCCCAAATCAACCTTATCTCTCCTGCTTCTCACCAGATATTTGGTGACAGCAACAAGAACAGTCAACTAACATGCATTTGCATATTAGAATCTATGGGATAAGGAATGAGAATGAAATAACCATTTTCAGGGCATTTTTCTCTTTTTCTACTCTATTTTTAAATGAATTAATTAACTTTGAGTGAACTCATGTGATCCCCCTGTCTCAGCCTTCCACTGCTGCAGTTATAGGCTTTTCCCTTTTTTCTTTCTTTTTTACATTTATTTAGTGTGTGTGTGTTTGTGTGTGTGTGTGTGTTTGTATGTATGTGTGTGTGTTTGTGCACACACACACAGACACGTATTGGTATAACACTGCACATATCCCACTCACATCATGCACACAGAGATAAGGGAGCAACTTGTAGAAGTTGGATCTTGCCTTCCACAATGTGGATCTGGGTCCTGGTTCAAACTCAAGTTGTCAGGCTTAATGGCGAGTAGTGCCTCTACCTTTCAACATAATCCTGGGGAATCTAATCTCAGGTCTTCATGCTTATGTAGCAGCATCTAATCCATAGAATCATCGCTCCAACCTAAGAAAGTTTTCCTTAGATGTAGCACAGGGGGATAGCCAAGCTTTATCAGTGGGACTGTTTTTTAAGCCTTCCATTAAAATGTTGACGACCTTTACAACTATAATTGCTGTGGGGTATTCACCAGAAAAGACAGCTCAGACATGGGTTTAAACCAATAGAAAGTCTTCATTAGCCAGCTGGCCATTACACTGGGTGTTCAGGATCCTAGTGTAGCCCTGAGCCTTTCTCAGGATGAACTTTTAAGCATAAAAACCATACTCTGGGTTGACATACTTCAGCTAACAAGAACAGTTTGTCATAAATGAAGCTACAGAAGTCAAAAAACAAGGTTAGAACATTCTGAGACGTTCCTAGAACTGCATGGACTTTCATGGATTAGGCCTTTGTTTTAGTTTTGACAGGGGACGTTGTCTACTTGCTGAGTCTTACAGTCTGAATGGCACTTCCATCATGGAATCAGTTGTGTTAATGTCTTAGGGCCTACTAAGTTCTGAGGCCCTGTTACATAATCATCAGCCAAGCAAATACACAGCAGGAATATCTATAACTTTAAAGGTTGGGCACGATTTAAATGCAATCAACTCAGGAAAAACAAACTTGTACGTTTTGTTGGTTATATTCAAGAGTTACAGGTGAAATTTGTTTGAAGTCCAGTTTTTTATCATTAACTCTTCAGCTAGGAAGTAATTTTTAAAGTTATTGGTCATTAAATAGAGTGTAGAACCATCTTAAAATTTATTTATTTTTTATTGTGGTAAAAACTTGCAAAACACACCTGTAGCCATTAGGTTGCTTCTGGTTCCTGGAAACTACTAATCCTTTTCTTTATAGATTTGCCTGTTTGGGATAGTTCCCACGAATAAAAATCATACAACATGGAATAGGTGGCAGAATCAATGGCTGCAGGGAACAAATGGACTAACTACTAAAATCCCCTACAGACCACTCAAACAATAAAGGCACAATCTATGGGGATTCCTGCAGGCCAAAGGTTTGTGTTTTCTTTTTCCCTGACAACTTGTAAGTAATCACTTCTCTAGGAGCCGTTTCTATTTATAGCAGTGTAAACATTAAATCTCCTTGCTTTGTAAGGAATAAATCCAATGTTCCCTTTTGGTTTCCAGCCCTCTTCAGCTTTGCCCTTTTGCATTAATTGTCAGAAGCTGGGAAATTTTGCTAGGTGCCCTTTCCAAGGGAAGAAACTGAGGCCACAAACTGTTTTCTGAGATTCAGTTATTAAATACAACTTTGGTGGTTAGAGGTTTCCATCTATCTAATCCCTGATGACACAATGGATAACCACACCTTAGTGATGAGACCTTCCTCAAAGTAAAAAGAAACTGAAGGAAAATAGTAAGCCAAGCCAGGTGTGGTGGCATGTGAGCCAAACACTTGGAAAATACAAGCAAGAAGACAGGAGATCAGGGCCAACTTCAGCTACATGGCAGATTTCAAGGCCAGCTTGAACTAAATGACATTGTGCCTCATAAGTATGGGTAACAATAGACAGCCAAGCACCAAAGACAAATCAGACCCCTGTAAGTTCTTTGTGTTTTTGTTGTTGGTTGTTTTTGTTTTGTTTTGTTCTTCTTAAGATGGAAGCCAGGTGGAGCCTTCGGACTAGCTAGATCAATTTTCTTGTGAATGTTACAAAGAGAGGAAGTCAGAGTTAATTGCTTAACTCTGTTAATATGAATATAAATGGAGAAATGAAGCTCAGAAAATTATACTTTAGGATGTCATTCAGAAAATGTTGAAATATAAATTATGCTCTATTTTAACACCAAATAAGAACCCCTAAGGATAAATTTCTGTAACTCTTTTATG
Source organism: Cricetomys ansorgei (assembly GCA_026225945.1). NCBI lineage: Eukaryota > Metazoa > Chordata > Mammalia > Rodentia > Nesomyidae > Cricetomys > Cricetomys ansorgei. The sequence continues at coordinate 128,855 of JAMJFZ010003951.1, forward strand.
TATGACCTGTCCTAATATATGAAGGTCTTCTACAGTTTGAATGTTGGACATTTTAATACAGCATATTTGTTAAAGGGTTGGTCACAGCATGATAGTACTGGGAGATTGTAGAACTTCTTGGAGATGGGTACTTGTGGGAGGTCTTTTGCTCATCAGTGCCATGTCCATAGCTAGGATTATAGGATCCTGACCCCTTTCTCTCTTTTGTTTCCTAGCCTTGAGAGGAGCAGTTTCCATAACCTGTGGTGAGCTACAGGGCTAATGAACCACAAACTAACATCTCCAAAACACTAGTCCAAATAAACCCTTTCTCTTTATAAATTTATTTTCTCGGGGATTTGTATAGTTACAGAAAACAAACACAGGATTCTTTTATTTTTCCCTTTAATAGGGGATCTCATTCTGTATCCTGATCCTCCTGCCTCAGCCTCCAGAATGTGGGAAGATGGTGTGTGGCACCATACCTGCCTCTTTGAACATGGACATATACAAGTCAGAATCAACAGTAATATTTCTCTGAATCTTTTCCCTACACTTGCTGAAGCAAGGCCTTCCGACCAAGGCAGAAGCAGAGACAAGAAGCACTATTTCTGGAAGTCTCCACAGGATACATCACCCTGTATGCTCACAGAACATTTCTCTTTGCCAGGCTGTAGTTCCAGCCATTTCTGTCTTTTCCAGCTCTGCTGCCTGGTAGCTGAGATGTCAGCCTGCCCATGCCCTTGAGAGGCAGTGTCCTGTTTACAGGTAACCTGTCAGCAAGGCTGAAGACCCTCACATTGCTGCCTCCTGAGAGCATTTAACAGGACAGCTTACTGGGTTATTCAGAGCCTTTGTCTCATGCTGTTTAGGAGTCAAGAAAATTCCTCCCTCCACTGCCTTTGTCTTTTAAATGTGTCTCTGAAAGTAAAGCAGTACCATATGTAGGCTCAGCCTCCTGGTGTGGCCACTCTAGCTTGTATTTCCCTAGTTTTCTCACCCCTGATATTTAAGCATCAGTCAGAGAGTGTTAGACTAAAAGATTAAGCAGTAGGTCAAGTTAAGTCTCACAATCCTCCCTGCCTCACTAAGCACCCACCCACCTTCATATTCTCTCTCTCTCTCTCTCTCTCTCTCTCTCTCTCTCTCTCTCTCTCTCTCTCTCTCTCTCTTCTCTCTCCCCCCCTCTCTCATTGAGTTTGCTCTAAGTAGTTATTTCCTAAAAGACTTCTCAACTTTTCACTGAAAAAGAAACTTGGTGATACTTAGCTTCACAGGAGACAGGCATTTGAAGCTCACACAGAGATTGCCACTACGTACACAGAAATTGGTGCATGGCTTAATGTGGTTTGTCTTTACCAAAACTCATGCTGAGGCTTAATTCTTCCAGTATTGGGGTAGTCGACTGTGAGGCATTGGGGTTCATGAGGAATTTGCTTTCAATGAATGGGTTAATGTTTCTCTTGGTTGGTTAGGTGAATTCTCTTAAGGCTGAATTAGATACTATAGAACTGGATTAGTTATTGTGATATTGCACTGCTGCAAAACAAATTTGGGTTCCTTGGTTCACTTTCTATTTCTTCCTTTGTCTCCATGTTGCTGCTCTCACTTGCATATTTTCTCAACAACCATAATGCTGTTTCCAGAAATTCATGCAGGTGTGATGCTCTTAGACCTCCAGAACCCTGCTAAAATACCAAGTATCACGATATTTTTTATTACAGCAACACAAAAATACACAAAACACAAAAACAGACCAAGACCATCTTGTGGTGGTGAAATACCCTCACTGGACAGCAAGAAGGAGGGCTGATGTCTCTAAGTCTCCCCAGGTATTTACAATACACTTTACAATACATATTAGCTGCATGATAATAATCTGCTGTGACTACAGAAGACAATCTGCAGAGAAACAGAGAAATGCCTTTTTACCCCCAGACGTTTGTGGGGAGATGAAGGTATTGCATTCACATAGGAACTAATGGTAAGCAAGAAAATAAGCTAGAAAATGCACTGACACATGTAGCAGTAGTAAACATGTGTTTTCCTGTTAGGAGCTATGAAATTCAGAGGAAATTAGCAAAGAAGCAAAGTGAAAAAATGGGGTTTTCATTGTTGACACTAATTTTGAAAGAAAGATGATTTTTAAAATGGTTATTACTAGAAGATACAGCTGACCTCAGAAACAAGCAGATGTGTCTCCGCCACCAGGAGACAGTTTTTAGAAAGGATTCCCTCTTGTTAGCTCAAGTTTATTCCTATCTGCAAGCATAAACTGCCTAGGGATTTAGACATGGCTGATTGCAGAATTGCATGTGGTGATCCAGAGCAGCATAATAGTGGGGAACATAGACTTTGGAACACTGCTCTGACATTTAACTAGCTGTGTACTAAGGAGAAATTTATGTCGTTTTTCTACATCTGTTATCTATATTCAGCAGATGAAACAAGGATGCCTAACTCACACAAGTATGGTAAGAATTATATAACAGCATGTAAAATGTGCTTAAGCAGGGTTGCTGGCCCCTAATCACTCAATCACTCAAAAGATGGTTGCTGCCGACATTTTGTCACTAGCTCATTTTAAGTAGAAATCAGAAATCCAAAATTTAGGTCTTTAGATACAGAGATGAACCCATTTTAAATGTTTGTATTAAAAAAAATAACAGATTATGGGCTGAGAAGCCGGCTCAGTGGTTAAGTGCTTGCTATGCAAGAATGAGGAGCAGAGTTCAGATCCCCAGATCCCACATAAGTGCTGGGTGAGAGTGGAAGTCCATCTGTAATTTCATCCAGGGAAAGCAGAGATGAGGATTCCCCAGAACAATCTGGCCAACATGACAAGCCATATGGGTAAGCTCTTAGTGTGACTGAAAGACCCTGCCTCAGTAAATAAGTTGGAAGAGTGATGGAGGATGATTCCTGACATCAACCCTGCGCTTCCACATGTGCACGTACACCCATACCCACATGTGCCCACATACATGTAAACATAAAAAAAAAATAAAATGACTTCTAACTTCCCTGCTAGTTTCTTTAAAGTGGCTACAAATTAAGTTGCAATAATACAAATTAACTGAAAAGTAACATGTAATTACATATGTACACACGGAGTCCCACAAAATACAAAACCCAAAGGGGATAGTTAGAGGAAGCTTATATTGAATTCAAAGCTATAGGAACCTGGGGGTCCTGGAGAGACCACAAGCTGTTAAAGGCTGAGAGAATGGTATGCTGAATATAAGTTCTTTTGTTATACAGATGTCTCTTAGGTAATAAAAGTTGCATGGATAATTTTACTATGCAGATTTCCTTTATTGATGTAAGTTTCTTTTAAAAAGGAAAGCTTTGCAAAAGTACTCCTGCCTGCAGTTTCTCAGAATAATCAGCTCAAAATATGTCAGAAGAGTATTATTTTGGTGAAGCATATTCTGATCCTCTGAAGTCATATTTGGGGCGGTGTCCTAAACCCTAACTTCAGAAAGCCAGTTTTATTACCTATGTGATTAAGACCCACCATCTTGAATCTCATGGAAAATAAAATTCCTAGCAAAGCAGGAAGATATGATTGTGGTACAGTGCTGGCACCTGGTGGCAGCAAGCACTAAAACATTTAACTGTTTCCTTCCATATGTCTGCAAAAGACTAGGTTGACACTCATCACAAGCTCTTCCTGATCTGCTATGTTTTAGAACCCCTTCAAGTTCTAAAATATAAATCAGTCTTGGGCTTTTTATAGAAAAGTAACTCCATGTGACTATTAAGCATGAAAATATGCTTATCCCACACTCCGCCTTCCAAAATCCTCAAATAAATGAAAACTGAAACAGCAGCAAAAGACTACATTGTGCTCAACAGATTGTTGAGGGTTTAAAAAAAAAGTAGGTGATGCTAACGGGTGACAAGAATGTGGAAGAAAGGAAACTCTTTACCACTGCTGTCCAGAAATGGGAAGGCTATTCTGCTCTATTGGTAGAAACTTAGCAGTAGCTAGTATCTAGCCAAAGTGTAGATGTATTCTTAGAATGCTAGACCTCAGAAAATGTCTACACTGAAGAGTATGTTATAGGGATACAAAAAGTACACAGCATGGATGCAAAATTTGCATAACAGCATCATCACTTAGACTAGCAAAAAATGGAGACATCTCACATCTTTAAGAATAAAGGAATGGCTAATACCTTATGTGAGTATGCTTAAAAGCAAACATCATAAGAGCTTAATGAACTAGAATTACATGTATCTATTGGACCTCAGAGATCCGAACCGGGACGCCCAGGGCCCAAACCGGAACGCCGCACCCCCACAGAGATTCACAGACGGGATATCGATGCAAATAGCAAGAGGATTTATTCCAGTATACTGGGACTGCTCTAACATGCAGGATAGAAGCGGCCACGAGGAGCGAATGGTGAAGCTTTTTATACAGTTGTTGGGTACAAACCGAATTGGGACAAGTTGGTTGGTTCCCAAATTGTTTTCCCATTTTGATAGGTTAGGGCCAATTAACCTTTAAACTGATTGGTGCTGGCATATAGCAAGGTTGTGGGCTCCTAGAAAATGTAAACTTTAGGGTCTTAGTCAATGCCGGTGGGGGGAAGACCCTTAGCCCGAGGCCACGGGCTGTCTACATGGGGAAACTCTTTTAGCCCAAGGCCGTCTTGTTTGTCTTAGAAAGTATTTTTCTTACAGAAATTGTTTTTCTTTAACTCTGGGAACTGTTCTGGGTCATACTGCCCCTGACTTGGGCCTATACAATTTTGGTGCTCTTAGAAGCCTGACTAAAGTTTGGCTGCTTAGCTGCTTTTTCTATCTTTTTATTTACTAGGGACCCTCACATTCCCCCCTTTTTTTCTTGTGACTGTTCCAATCATGGAACAGCTGTTTTAGCTCCTGATCACTAGCATTGGTTAGTTTATAGTTACTCCCTGGAGAATTTTTAAGAAACTGGTACTGTTGTCTGGGAACCATAATCTGTACTGTACTGATTCTTTCCTTAACAAAAGCTATTAATGAACCTGAGTCTATCTGGCCTCAACAGGTAATGTTTTGGTGTGCCCATAGGCACTACACATGCCGTGTCCCCAGTCTTAGGGAGTTTTCTTTTGACTAAAAGTTCCAGCCTGTGGAAATGGGACATTGTAATCTCTTAGACTGCTTCCTGCTGAGAGGGGATGTCGTCAGGGGCCCCAAACAGGCTGGTATTAGTCAAAAGCTGCGGGGGGGGGGGGGGTTAGGCAGTGGGGTACATCTGGTTTGCTGATCCAGCGGAGTGGACAGGGGTGGTCACATCAGCTGGACTGGTCATCAGCTCTCAGCAGCTGGTTCCCGGTCAGGGAACCAGAGGCCTCAGTTATGTAGTTAGTTTACCCTTCTGACCCTTTGCCTTCTCCTTAGGCTCTCCAAAGGAATGCAGAGTACCTGCTCTGTATTGGCTCTTTACCCCTGTGTGGTTTTTTACACACCAAGTATGTCATCTTGTCATCTCTTGCAGACTCAAGACAGCCACAGAACTCTCCAGGAAGCCAAGCTTGGGTTAAATTTCTGTCTTTTAGTTTTAGGGGCAGCAGCAGGAAGAAGGGAACAAGGTATTTTCCCCAGGCCTACTTGCCTCTCACTTTTCTCAACCCCCAGAAACCCTCTCATCTCCCTGGCAGGGAGCCCTCCGCAAAGCGCAGCACATGGGATATCCTTGGTACTTGAATTAACTGAGCAGTTCTTTCTTGCTCCCCTGGGACAAGGTCTCTGGGTCTCCTAAGACCTTCCCTCTCAATGCCAATTGTTTCTTTTACTGTCTTAGGAATTGGGGGAGATTCCACACACCCTGTGAAATTCGCCTCTGTCTAACATTTCATCCACGCATCTGTGAAGCCACCCACTCATCCTCCACACCGGGTTGTCATCTTTTCTCCAGCAGTGTGGTCCCCTCCCTCCTGGCCCCGGCTCAGGACCAGTTTTTTCTGGCCTGTTATGATTCTGACCATTGACTTGAACCACAAAGTGAATCTTTATCCTGGTGACTCAAATAAAAGTATAATTTCACACACAGATAGAGAAATCTTAATCAGGTCTGGAACAAAAGAGGAACCTTAGGACTTTTTCAGAGATGACTTGTTGCCTTTCTACAAATTGTCTGTTAGTGGCAGAAATTATTTTAGCATTTTGGCAAGTAACACAAGCTGCTCCATGTCTTGTTTGCAGCAAGACTCTTTTCTAAGTAAACTTGCCCCAGATCTGGCAAGCTAACATTAAAGACAGTGATACTCAAATGAACACAAAACACACATCATTTTCATACATTGACACTGGTGATCACCAAGACAAAATTAATACATCACTTTTTGACCCTTAACATTTACTTATGTTTCAGACCTGTAAACCTTAAAATATTTTTAAACACTTTTGCCAATTAGTTCAGGTGGAACAGGTTTTAACTGAGCCAAATTAGCAAGAGTAACAACTGGGCTGTCACTTTTACTGCACAGGCAGCAGCTGAGACGGCAGTAAATAAAATTCCAAATGTACATTTCTTTTGTCTCTCCCCAAGCAGTAGCCTATCTTTTAGTTTTTAGTCAACTCTATCTCAGTGGCAGTCATTACAGGGCACCTGAATCTTTAAAACCATTTTCTTTACCTAAACCATATGCATATTTTAAAATACCATTTGAGTGATTTTTACACAAGAAAGTTTGGCTGTTATCTCAGGAGTGGGTGCGTTTCACCCCCTCCTGCCTCAGCAAGGCCACAGGACTGTTATCTCAAGAGTGGGTGAGTTGCACCCCCTCCTGCCTCTTTTTGGTTGCTTTGCCTCATTAACCCTTTCCCTCCTGTGGCTGAGAGCCCCCAAACCAAGGCTGAGTGAAACTGGCAGCTCTGGCTGGGGTGGGCCCCAGAGGTCTGTTCAACGCAGCCCCCCTCTCCCCTGTAGCTGGTCTTCCACCCCTTGTTTAGGCTTGGCTTGCATTCCTGGCTGGCAGCACTGCCACTTACCCACAGTATATGAGAGGAGTTGCTTGGCCCACGTTGGATCTCGCGTGTTACACAGAAAACAGACAAACACAGATGCTCGAGCTTACCCCTGATACCCGACTTGCGGTGTCTGGGGGGATGCGTCGATTCCCAGTCAGGGAACCAAAATGTTGGACCTCAGAGATCCGAACTGGGACCCCCAGGGCCCAAACCGGAACGCTGCACCCCCACAGAGACTCACAGAGGGGATATCAATGCAAATAGCAAGAGGATTTATTCCAGTATACTCGGGCCGCTTCTATCCTGCGTGTTAGAACGGCCCCAGTATATTGGAATAAACCCTCTTGCTATTTGCATCGATATCCCGTCTGTGAGTCTCTGTGGGGGTGTGGCGTTCCGGTTTGAGCCCTGGGGGTCCCAGTTCGGATCTCTGAGGTCCAACATATCAACAAATATAGATCTTGAAAACAGCAGAGTAAAAAGTGAAAATGTAAGGCTAACACTTCATGGTATAATATTTATATGGATATTAAAATATAAAAGAACACTATCTGTGGATTTTTGACAACCAAACATTTTATATAAAATGGAAGAGAGCCACCAACTTCAAACTAGAAGTTTTTGGGGAGACGGACGGAAAGAGAATATGGCTGGGAGGTAGATAAGGGAATTTAACTGTCTGCAATTGAAAAAAGTAGAAGAGTAATCAAGGGTCATTCCCATCATCAATATTAGGCCTCTACATTCATGTGCAAGTATGGGTACAGGCATGTAGGTGTGTAGTATTGACATAAGTATAATATTTTGTGTCTTGAAATTGACAATTTATGTTGCATTTTTATTACATTTTTATATACACATTAATTTACTGTATTGGCTATTTTTTCACACTTTTATTCATATTAGAATATTACTCAGCCACAAAAAAGAATGAAATCCTAACACATGGCTGAACCACAGAGCTAGTCTGCTTAGTATATAAGTCCATCACAAAAGGAAAAAATATTAGATGATCCCAGTTATGTGATATAACTAAAATAGGCATATTCTCAAAGGCAGAAAGTAGAATAGAGCTTATCAGGGGCTGGGAGACAAAAAGAATAGGCAATTCCTACTTGAGATGATAAGTGATTTATCAAGTATAGGTGGTGATGGCAGCACAAAGTGTGAATGGAGTTAATACCATGGAACTGTATAATTAAAATGGATTTCTAAAACCTGGTATGATAGCTCACACCTGGGATACAGCCCACTGGAGCAGAAACAGAAAAACTGCTGCAAGTTTGAGTCCGAGCAAACCTGAGCTGCAGTATGAGACCCTGTCTCAAAACAAACAAAGCACTATAAAACAAATGCTTACACTGACACATTTACTTTGTATGCATTTTGCTGAAATAAATTAAACACCCTGTAAGCCAATTCTTCTCCTTTGGACAACCACTCAAAGGTGGCAGAGAAATATGCTCCATTTGTTTTGCAGTTGCAGAGAGGAGTCAAGCAAAAAGTGAATAGATGACCATAGGTGGTATTTCAGCATTTCAATGGAATTATAGTGACACAATGAAACCAAAGTTTAAGGTTTGGTAACTAAAAATCAAGAATAGTCAGGTGTGATTGCTCACACCTGTAATCCCAGAACTTGGAAGCATGAAGCAGGAGGATCACTGTAATTTCAAGACAAAAAACAACAAAAAAACCCTACAGAAATAACTGCACAGGTAAGCCCAATGGTGCAGGCCTTCAATCCCAACTATACGAAAGGCTAAAGGAGTAGGGTTGTACACTGCAGACCAGTTACATTGCACAAGCCCGTACACTACTACAGTGGAATCTTTTTCAGATATAAAGAAAATGAAATAATGACATTTGCAAGAACTAAAGCTCATTACGTCAAGAAAAACAAGCCAGACTCTGAGAACTATTACATTTCCTTTCATATGTAGATTCTAAGCTTAAATATGTGTGTTGGGGGATCATGAAGAGGAGAGGAAGAGATCTTTGAAGTAAGGGAAGAGAGTAATGGAATGCATGTGACATGGAAGCAAAAGACAGGGACATTCCAGAGAAGGAGGCAGATCAGCAAGAGGAGGGTAGAGAGGACAGAGAAGGACACTAAGCAAGGAGAATGAGTAGGGACAAAATTTAGCACACATATGTATGAAAATGCTGTAATGAATCCCATTACTTTTTATCAAGGGAAAGTGATCTTTCCCTTATATCACTTTGCATGTTAACTTAAAATTAAATTTTCAAAAAAGATTCTATCTAAAAATAAGTAAATAAACTATTTTACCATGTGAATTCCCATATCCAAAATTCTTGGCACAGGAAATGATATGAATTAATTATTTAGTATTTGCATATGCTTTAGATAGCTTATAGAAGGAAACCAAAACTGAATAGAAAATTCATTTATGATTGATTTCCCCCCCCCTCTCTCTCTCTCTCTCTCTCTCTCGGTTTTTCGAGATAAGGTTTCTCTGTTGTTAACTCTGGCTGTTCTGGAACTCACTCTGTAGACCAGACTGGCCTCGAACTCGCAGAGATCTGCCTACCTCTGCCTCCCAAGTGCTGGGATTAAAGGCATGCACCACTACCATCCCACTGATTTATCCTCATCTTAAATACATATAACCAGAAGGTGTGTTATTTGTTTACTGTCTAAGGAATTGTATGCAGGGCCTTACACTTGTTAGGCAAACACTCTTTCACTGAGATACATACCCAGCCTCTGAACACAATCTTCAATATTTTAACATGCTTGTGTTTTGATCATAACCTTTCATAAGAGGCCAGATGTAGAATTTTCCTTTGTAGCACCCTGTCAGTACACAAAACATTTCAATTTTTAGACCATTTCAGACATTCAGGCTAGGCTCTGTGGTCTGCTTTGGGTTTCTCTGCCCTGTAACTGACATGAAGCACAGGCCACCTGGACCTGCTTGTTTGTTTGTGAAAAAGATCCAGTTCATCCACCACCCACCAAGGTCTCCCTGCCACAGCCTCTGCATGGGAAATGCCATTTCATTCAATATCCCAAGGAGTCTGGACTGTGGTGACAGGCTGCCAGAAGGTGGCAGCAAAAGACTATTTAGTAGGAAAAGTCCTCTGGATGTCCTAGAAGAGAGGACGAAGATTTTGAGGCTAGGCTACCACCTTGATTAAGGTCTAATCTCAGTGTAGTGCCACCGTATCTGGGGCCAAGAGACACATAGCAGGCACACGGTAATCAGAAGTCACTTCCAGGACTTCCAATTCCAAAGAAACGGGAAAGTTTGGTAGGTTAAACTTATTGACTAGCTCTGAACATCTGGATCGAAGTAAAACAGTGACTTCCCTTGAGACACAGCATATTTGGAGAGAGATGCTTAGTGAGCTTCCACTAAGAAACACAAAAGGAAAACCAAGGTACATGGGTTTTGTAAAAACGCATATGCTGATATTTTCCTTTATCCTCCAGATTCACTTTTTACCCTTTTCTTTATGGCCCCCTGTCCCTGAGAGGGTAGACCACCATAGCATGGGAGTCAGAAGGTGACTATGAATAGGCTTTTGTTCCTATGTGTTCCTCTCTAGAATGTTGCCTCAGCCTGGAGCTGTTGCAGAAAGCCCCTCTTCCTCCAATAGTGTCTGCCCTGAACTCTCTGACAACAATTGTTCCTCCCCTTCATCTCTTCTGACGTAGGAGTGCTGTTATCTCCTGCAATGGTACAGCGTTCTTCATCTCACCCAAACTTTGTTAATTAAACTCTCTAAATAACCCTTCCTTAAGTTATCCTAAGTGATAGCAATTCCAGCCAAGGCTATTTTGTGAGACCCTGACTCAAAAATAACAAATCAGAAGTAAGATATTGTACTAGTTATAATGTTTGGAACACTACATAATTTTTTAAAAAGATTATAAATGTTTAAACATATATAGAAAAGAATTAGTATATTTGATTAACACTAAGACATTGACTATGTGAGACTAGATATAGCACTAACTAAATTAAAGCTTAAAATTTAAGGCTAGAACTTAAAACATGACTCTCAAAGCTGTCCTCTAACTGCCACACATGCACCATAGGATGCCTGCACCTGCAACCTTCACACACACACACACACACACACACACACACACACACACACACACTGTTGATGATGGTGGTAGTGGTGACTAGAGAGATAACATACCAGTTAAAAGAACTGGCTGCTCTTACATAGAACTCAGGTTTAATTCCCAGCATCCACATGGCAGCCCACAAATATCTGTAACTCCAATTTCAGGGAACCCTCTTCTTATCTCTAAGAGCACCAGACATGTGCAAGGTAAACAGGCATTCATGCAGGCAAAACACTCATACACAATCTCCCACTCAATAAAGGGAGTTAAGATAAACAGTTTAAGGCAGAAAGTAAGTATTATAGAAACAAGTTAAGGAAAACCGACCGCAATCTAAGCAAGAAATAAGAATCAGAATGAGGTTTATGGCACTTGGGGTGCATTTGATATTTAAGAGGTAAGTATCAATGTAACAAGACATTCAAATACAAGGTGTGTCAAAAAAAATGTAAAAATTATAGAGGCTTAAAAGCCATAAAATTGAGACTACTAACTTCCCAGATGAAGGATAACTTGTCACTGAAGAAATACACTGATTTGCAGTTAATGAAAGAAAACAGGAGTATTTTATGGACCAGAGAGGGGATTTTGTATGGCAATGTTAACTCAGTGTGCTGGCTGGTTTTTGTTAACTTTATACAAACCTAGACATACCTGGGAAGAGGAACTTCACTTGAGAAAATGACTCTACCAAATTGTGAGTCTGTTGGGGCATTTTCCTGATTAATGATTGATGTAGAAGGGCCACTACTGATGGTGCCAACCCCTGGGCACATGAGCCTGGGATGTATAAGAAAACAGGTTGAACAAACCATGGGGAGCAAGACAGAAAGCAGCAATCCTCCATGGCATCAGCTTCAGCTTGTGCCTCCAGGTTTGAGTTCCTGCCCTCACTCCCTTTAATGATACAGTGTGACCTGAGAATTGTACAATGAAATAATCCCTTTCCTCCCCTGGTTGCTTTTGGTCATAGTGTTTTATCACAGCCATAGAAACCCTAACGAAGATACTGAAGGTCAACAACTAGCACTCTAGATAAAACACAGTGAATCCATCTATCTGACAGAGTTAGTTTGCTTATTTCTTATCATTGTTGATGAAGACAAAGTCAGTTAGGTCCAGTGAGTATCTAGCTTACCAGAGGCATGGTTCACTTACATGCTTCACCTGGTTAGAGATGGTTGTAATGATACAATATTTAGTTTTGCTCTTTCCTAGGAAAGTCCTGCTGTAAGTGAAACATCTTGGTAGCACTGGAGAGATTTGGGTGGGAGGCACATGAGTGGTAATGAAAGAATGAAAGATACTTTCTTTTCAGACCCATCTCCTATTCCTCTTCTTGAAAGTCAACATGGGTCTCAGGCCTCTTGGACCAGCACTTACACTTTCTGCTTAGAAAAATCTCTTGTTTGTGTTCACATGATGGCAGTTGAGGTGCTGGATATCACATGAAAAGGATGGATCCTGAAAAGATTACAGAAAGAACTAGCTGGGAGGAGAGACAAAAGCAAGGGGAGATATTGAAAGGGGAAACAAAAACTACAGGCCCAGCCTGGCACCTCACACCCCACTCCTCTTCTTCTGAAACAACCAACCCAAAAGGTTTGTTTCTAGAAATGTTTCTGTACTCTCAGAAGTGCAGCATAAATGTGGCTTCTTGCCTATACGGTTACATTCTCCACAGTCAGGCCTTCATTTCATTGCCATAGAGTGTAGGGTAAATTCTTCATTCTAGACTGAAGTTGGGGCGATTTTTTAAAATTTTTTTGGAGGGTTGTTTTTGTTTGTTTGTTTGTTTGTTACTAGAAGGTCTTCACATAATGACCTATGTGCATATCCAGGTAGGAACAGCATTACAGACTTTGTTCTCTTACAGCTGGTTATGTGAAGCCTCAGGAAAAGTTTCTCCATCAGAGAGAGAAAGAGGGGGAGAGACAGAGAGGAGGGAGGGAGAGGGGGTAGAGGGAGAGGGTAGGAAAGAAAGGGGACAGGGGAGAGGGACAGGGGAGAGGGAGAAGGAGAGGGAGAAAGAAGAAAGCACAGGGAGCAAGGAGCCATTCAAATGAACACCTGTTATAATAACATTAACTGTGATTCCAATTAAAGAATAAGCTGGAAAAAGGCCCACAAGGGAGAAAAAAGTTGGTTGATCTGGGCCATAGGGAATCTCGAGCACCAGTGAGATGCACAAGTCTGCAGCGCACAGCGCTGGAGCAGCATACCCCAAGAGATACCTTCGCATTAATGTTTATTGCATCATTATTCGCGAGACTTTAGATATGGGACCAGCCTAGATGCCCATCAACAGAAGAATAAAAACAATATAAGCAATCGAGTTTTAGTCATACATAAAGAAGAATGAAATTGTGTTATTTGCAGGAAAGTTGATGGGGAGAAGAAGGGATTTAAAAGAAGGGAGTTGGGGCAAGAGAGGGTAATGGAGGGAAGATAACACACTTTCCTCTCATAGGAGGATTCTATATTAATTTCCATATGTATGCTTGTATATACACATGTATGGGATAAATGCAGGGGGATTGTTTGCAGACAGGAAAGCCACCAACAGTAGAAAAAGAGGACAAAGGAGGGAAATGGCAGTATGAACACAAGTATAATGATGTGCCTGTATAAAATTGTCATAATTAAATCTATTATTTTGTATACTTACTGAAAACATGAATGATAATAAATTAATTTGAAAAAGAATAACATGGGGAAAATAAGATATGGACCTAGAAGAGAAGGAAGCAAATATACACATATATATTTTCTTTTTTGGTTTTTTGAGACAGGGTTTCTCTATTGTAACTCAGGCTGTCCTGGAACTCACTCTGTAGACCAGGCTGGCCTTGAACTCACATAGATCCACCTGCCTCTGCCTCCTGAGTTCTGGGATTAAAGGTGTGCACCACCTCAGCCTGGCTCAAAGAAATCTTTTCATGATTAGTTTTATATATCAATTTGTTTGAGCCACAGTGCTTGGATTTGTGACCAAACCTCTCTAAAGATGCTTTGGGATGAAGTTAACATTTAAGCTATGTTAACATTTAAACCAGTGTACTTTGGATAAAGCAGATTGCCCTCCATAGGGTGGATAAATTTATCACTTGAACATGTAAATAGATAAAATAAAGATTGGCCTCTCCAGGAAATTTTCATCTGAAGACCTTCAGACTTGAACCTCAGTAATCACATGCACCCATTTCTCAAGTTTCTACATCTGTGTACCTATCCTATTGCAGCATTTTCTCTTGAAAATCCTAATTCATTTTCAGGTATCTTATTATTTAAGTTAAGAAGAAAGATAGTATTATTCAGGTGGAATGATCTTTTTACAGAAGGAATGTCAACTATGCTCAAGACATTTACTGTAGGCCTAAGACCCTGTCCTCTATTCAGAAAAAACTGGAGAAACAGTTTTCTCTCATTAACGATTCTGACTGTAATGATAAAACACATCAGATAATGATTCTGGTGTTAAATTCATTAAGGTTTCTCTTGATTAGCCATCAGGTTCTCTGCCTCTCTGTGTCTCTGTCTCTCTATTTCTCCCATTCTCTCATTCTCTCTCCCTCCCTCTTGCTCTCGCTCTCTTTCCTCTAGCTCTATAAAGGAATTGATAGAAGAAAGAAGGGTCAGCTTTCCCACGTCTTGTGCCTGAAAAAGGAAGGGCATAAAAGACACACTGAGGAAAGCTCATAGTTGTCATGTCCTAGCTTAAGGTATCTCATAACTGTCACGAGAATCTTAGTTATGCCTATTCAAAACCAATGTTGGGTTGGGGAGTAATTTAGTGGGTAAACTGCTTGTCCCACAAGTGTGAGGACCTGAGTTCTGATCTCCCGAACACAAAAATTCCAACATGGTAGTGCCTCTGTAATCCCAGCACTCTCACAGTGAGATGGGAGGCTGAGACAGGAGGATTCCCAGAGGCATGTGGGCCAGTCAGCCCGGTGTGCAAAGTAACAACCAACAAAAGAACGTCTTAAACAAGAGGAAATATGAAGAGTGATACCCAAGGCTGTTCTCTCTTCTCCATAGAAACATAAAAGCACAAACACCCTCAATAGCACATACATGAATGCGCATATACATACATGTGCATACAGACACACACACACACACACAGGACCAAGGGAGAAAGCAGGGAGGAAGAGAGATGGAGGGAGGGAAAGAGAGAGGGAGAGGGTTTAAAAAAATAAAAACAGAGACTTCAGTAGCCAGTTAAAGGTCTTCTGTTGTTGGTGGGTTTTTTTTCTTTTATTGTTTTGTTTTGTTTTGATTTGGTTATGGTTTTTTCTTTTCCAGACAGGTTTCTCTGTTGTAACTCTAACTGTCATGGAAGTCACTCTGTTCGAGGTTGGCCTCGAACTCACAGAAATTTACCTGCCTCTGCCTCCCAAGTATTGGGATTAAAGGTATATGCCACCACCACCAGTAGCCAGTTAAAGTTTAAGAGGTAGTGTTTGTTACTGGACCATTATATCTTTACCCACAACTGTAGTTTCTCCATACTTTGAAATTAATAGGCAAAAATTAATAAAGAAAAGTATATTTTTATTTCCAGTTTAGCCAAACTAAGAGGAGAAAAGAAATTTTGTCTCCACCATGTAAAATTTCTATTAAAACCACAAAACAAAGATATGTAAATTTAGGTGTGAGACAATTTGTCCTGACCTTTCCTGGGATGTAGGTTCAGCACCTGGCAGAGTACCTTGCTCTTAAATTCACTTTTTGATAGAAATAGGACAAAAAATCTTTCCTACCTCTTTTTTCTTTCTTTTTGGTTTTGGAGGTGGGCTTCAAGCTCTGACTCCTGCATGCCTATTGGACATACTAATTTTGAAAGAAAACAAAAAAGTTCAAATGGCTGTTGAAAAGAGGGTCACAAGTTAGAACTTAGAACACTTCCTCTCCTGCAGCTTTAGCATGAAGTCACAGCATAAAGGCATGTAGGAAGAATCAGAATCTGATAGAGCAGTAGTTCTCAACCTTCCTAATGCTGAGACCCTTTAATACATGTTAAATACATGTTTAATACGTGTTTGATACATGGTATGGTGACCCCCCAACCATAAAATGATTTTTGTTGCTACTTCATAACTGTAATTTTGCTATCGTTGTGACTCATGATATCTGATATGCAGATGGTCTTAGGGTTGCAACTCACAGAGTGAGAACCGCTGTGATAGACCATACACCTACTCAGGAAATCACAAAGTATTAGTTCAGGCTGATCCAAGAGCAAAAGAAACAAGGAAGCTCTAACTAGAGAGACTCCCACACCAAGCCCTCTCCAACCTTGGAAGAAAACAGGCTTAGTTTTACTGGTTAGTTTTGTTTTACTTCTGTTTATTGGAATAGGTTTTATTGTGCATCATCTGTGGGGAGGTGATAGCATTTTTCTTTCAGACTTGGATATAGATGGCGAGCAATGACCATTTTATCACCAGCCAACCCACTAACCTGCTATCCTGTGTGTTGAAAGGCCTCTGTAAGGGGAAAGGGGGTCTGAGGAATTGGCTCAGTGGGTAAAGTGCTTGCTGTGCAAATATGAGGACCTGGGTTCAGATCTCTAGAACCCACATAAAGCCAGACACAGTAGTGGGGGCCTGGAATACTAGCAATCATATGGCAAGAAAGGAGATGAGACAAGAGAATCCTCAGAAGCCTGTGAGCCAGCTAGCCTGGTATATGTAACAGCAAGTAACAAGGGACTTTCTCAAACAAGGGAGGAGGTGAGGAACAACATCTGAAGTTGTCCTTTGACCTCCACATGTGTACTGTGGTATACACACACCCATATCCACACCCACAAATATATACACTTAAAGATTACACTTAAAGATTTAAAAAGCTAAACTAATTATAAAAAGAAGTAAGAGAAGGACTGGGGATGTGTTTCAGCTGGTGGAGTGCTTGCAGAGCATTCACACAGGCCTGGATTCAATCCTCAGTACCATGTAAATCAGGTGAAGCATACCTATAGTCCCAGTGCTTGGGAGGTGGAGGCAGGAGGATCAGAATTTGAGGCACCCTCAGATATATAGCAAGCTAGCTTGGGATACATAAGATACTGTCTCAAAAAAATAATGATACAACAGTGACATCATAAAGTGCTATTTGAATTCTAAAACACCTTTATAGAAGATTATGTGATTGGTTTCTATTTTTTAAGTTTAGTAAAGAAGAGCATTTTAGCACTGTTACTTGATGCCAGGTTTCCTAGCCTCTAATGATAGAGAAATTTCTAGTTAAGCTAGTATTTTATTTGTAGAGATAAATAGAAAATAGAAATAGAAAATAGAAAAATGCTTCAGTAGAGATAGGGGGATTGGTTTCTACATCCTCCTTTAGATTGCAAAACTGAAGGTTTTTCATGACTCCCAGATAAGATGCTATGGTATTAACACAATCTTTAGGCATATCTTCTTGTATACTTTGCATGGCCTCTATATTGCTTATACCTAATACAATGTAAGTGCTACATGTTATAACTGTGTTGTCTAGAAAATGGCAACAACACAAAAGTCTGAAGATGTGTAACATAGCCTTCGTTGGTTTGGCAGTATTTTTGATCTGTGAATGTTACCTTTCTTTCACTTTGAGACAGAGTCTCATGTTGCCTCTGATGGCCTAGATCTTGCTATATAGCCAAGTATGACCTTAAACTCCTGATGTTCCTGTTTCTTCTTCCTGGATGCTAGAATTATAGGCATATGCTACCATGCCCAGTTTTATATGATACTGGGAATTGAACTTGGGGTTCCTTACATGTTAGGCAAGTATACTACCAACTCAGATACATTTCCAGTCTCTGAATTTTCCTTCTTAATGAACTTAATACATGAGGATCAAAATATTAAGTATACAGTAAGTCTTGTTGTCCATATCTTTCTGCATCTACCTCAAGAGGAGCTTCAAGTTGTGAACCACACTAGCAACTGCTTTTCTTCTAGTACAATCAGTTTTCTATTTGTGATCTTCATCCAGTAACTTTTCAGGTCTTCCATTTTCAAATATCTGGACAGTCTACTGTAGGCCAAAACTACAACATTTATGTTACTATATTTACCTGCCTGGACTTCTTGGCTTGAGTTATGTTGAGTTTTGTGTCAATGTTACATTGCACAATGAAAAGGAGTCTTCCTCTTACAGTAGTTTAGATCAAGAACAAGCCAAAATTTGAATTCCTTCTCTCCCCGTGTCTTCCATCTCTCTGTTGTCTGTACTTTGTGGCCTATTCTGTTTTCTGTTTGGTGTGTATACATCAGCACATGCATGCAAATGTGCACGTGATGTCTGGCCCTATTGTCTGGCACTAACAAAAAGCTTTGCTTTACACTTATTGAATAGCACAGAATACATGGTGTGAGAAACTCTTTTCTACAGACATCTTTAACAATGCTTACATGGGAAGAAGTTACTTACTGAACTCCACTGACCCAGAACAGAACTTGAAATTTCACATAGCTCTTTGCAAAGAAAGCAGAATTAAAAAAAAAAACTAATTAACCAGAAAACATGTGAAAATGCTGCAACTGAAAAGAGGTTAATGTTCAAGTTATATAAAGAACTCAAACAATTGAAAGGGGTTGTGGGAAAAATGGAACTTTCAGTCATTCTTAGTAAGATTACAAACTGGTGCAGCCACTCTTAAAATCAGTGAACACACAAATATTTACAACCTACATCCACATGTTGCTTCCAACATTTGAGGATATTAGTTGAGTTAAAAGTTGCTTTCAACCCACTGGCTGCTTTCAGCAAGTGGTTATTATAACACACACACACACACACACACACACACACACACACACACACACACACCCTTCCCCCACCCCACCCCCACATTATTCTGCATCAGGGGCATGGAAGAGTACATGATTTAAGACTAAAGCTACGCATTTCGATTTAGTTGTAAAAGCTGATTACATGGGAAATCTAAGGCAAAGAGACGTTGGTTACACTGATGTTGGTTCTTAAAGGCTGGTTAATCTTAAACAGATTGAATACACAGTAGTGTAGCAGATTGACTATACAAGTTTTAAATGATCTCAAGGTACATTATTAACTTGGTTGCAAGGTCTGACAAAAGTTCAGTTTCTGGAGATGAATATTTTCATAAAAAGCTGTTACCAAAAGTTTCTCTTTTTCCTTCATTTTGAAATCTCCTAACTTGATCTTCAACATAAACATGAATTATTTCCCAGAAAGCAAGACAATCCTTTTACAAAACCAAGAGGACAATCAATTTCAGTCCATTTCAAACATATATAAACATCTATGTTTTATATTTAACTTCTGGATCTAAGTTCACAGACATTATAAAAGAGTAAAGTATTTATTTCTTTTCCTGTCTTACACTGGGATAAACAATTAAGAACATTGAAATTAATATCTTTTATCCATTAAAATGATATTTTAGTATTAAAGTATTGATCATGATGTCTTCAAATGTTTTATCAGAAGTATTGCAACTGTTTGGATAAAAACTAGAAATCCAGGAAGGCTGTAAAACAAGAAAGACAATAGTTACTCAAAGAAGCAGTGCCCCTGATGAGACGCTGTACATCAGGAAGCTATTACAGCTCGAGAAAGGCTCTAATCTGGTAGATAGAGAGAGGCAGGTAAGGACGAAAGTAACCTCAGTAGTGTTCAGAGCACCAAGTTGTCCAGAAGGGA
The DNA here is from genome assembly GCA_026225945.1 of Cricetomys ansorgei. Classification (NCBI taxonomy): domain Eukaryota; kingdom Metazoa; phylum Chordata; class Mammalia; order Rodentia; family Nesomyidae; genus Cricetomys; species Cricetomys ansorgei. Next base: position 148,593 of record JAMJFZ010003951.1, read on the forward strand.
GCAGTAGTGTCTGTACAGATTCCCCTCCCATCACCATACCCCCCAACCACCACCACCCATACCCACTGCTGGCATCAACTTGGGGGCTTAAGGTGGAAACTGCTTCACAGAATCACAAAAGCAGTGACAACTGACTGGCTGCTTCTGCCTTGGTCTTGCCAGTTTGGAGTTCTTACACACAAGTGTCTTACTTCATTTTTTTCACTTCCTCACATCCTCACCGGAGCACTAGTTCTTTAGGTACTATGATAGAAATAGAGATCCCATATGAATCTTATCTTCTATACAATCTAAATACAGTGCTCTGTCTTAGGAGAAAGCCTCCGTGAATACTGCCTGAGTAATGAGCTTTTAGATATACCAACAGGAAGAGTATGCCAATGGTATTATACCAAACTAAGAAGATCTTGCTTTGAAAAGAAAACAGAATTTAAAAAACTTATTAATCAGAAAACATGTGAAAATGCTACAAGTGAAAAGAGGTTAATGTCCAAGTTCTATAAGGAACTCAAATAAATTGAACAGGAGTTTGGGAAAGTGGAACTTTCAATCATTGTTAGTAGGATTACAAACTGGTGCAGCCATTCTTGAAATCAGTGTGGAAAAATCTCAAAAAGCTAAAACGTCTACCATATGACCCACCTATACCATTCCTTGGCATATGCCCAAGGACCTGATATCTTATTCGGCAGATACTTGCTCAGCCATGTTCATTGCTGATCTATAATATATTCCCACAATATCTAGAAAATGAAAACAACCTAAATCTTCTTCAACTGACAAATGGATAATAAAAATGTGGTACATATACAATAGGGAATACTATTCATATGTAAAGAAAAATGAAATCATGAACTTTGCAGGTAATTAGATAGAACTAGAAAACATCATATTGAGTCAGGTAACCAAGACCAAGAAAAGACAAATGTTGGATTTTCTGTCTCATCTGAAGCTCCTAGCTCCAAATCTTCAGATGTAAATGAGTCTTGGTGTAATTCCAGAAACCAGGAAAGTAAAAAGAGACCACTGGAAGTTGTAGGGCAGTATGAAAGGGAATAGTAAGTAACAAGCGATCTTATGGAGGAAATGGAAAAATGGAGTGTCTTTAATTATGGAAGAGGGAAATAAACACAGAAGGAGAGAGGAAGTAAAATAATAAGAAAGATGTCTGAAAAATTCATAAGAAATCATACTATTTGCTATCTACCTAAAAGTACTTGTAACTCATGAAAGTTGGTGTATAAATAGACACATATAGTTGAAATGAAAATTTCCCATATGATCTGACAATGCTCCCTTCCAGCGCCAAGATAATCTAACAAGACCCTGGACACTAGGCATGACAAGCCCACTTTTGAGTTCTTGGTCAAGGTTGTCAAAGAGAGCCCCAAAACATTATGGGCTAATGCTATTGTCATTGGTTCCTACACTGCGAGGTATAAGCTAATTCTCTGTTTCTGAAGATGCCATGCATTTTAGACAAAGGGTCTGGTAGTCCCTGAGCTGAAACAGCTGTGAATGTCTCTTCCCTGAGGATTATCTTTCATGGTACCAGAAGGCACTGTGCAAGCTTCCAAAGGAGGGAAGCAACCAACAGTCCTACTCAGCTATGACATCTATGAACCACAACAATGACCAGCATGACTTGATAACCCTAAAGGTGAAGTAGTGCCACACATGACTTAAGACCCACTCAACAAGAGGGTAATCATATCTGGTATGGAAAATGTAGCCAACTACCCAGAGCTAGTAAAGTCATGGACATTGGAGAAGAACCTATGACCATCATTTTACTAAACCAGCATAGTCCCTAACTACATTCTAAATGTGTCCCTATACCCACAGATAAGTGTAGTCTTCACTACTCATCAAAAACAAACAAACAACCTCTCTTTGAAACAGATGGAGATCATTCCAGAAAACCACAACCCATCAAAATGCAGTGTGGAGCCTGTTCCAATGGATACATCTAGAATGCAATTCCCACACTTAAGGCAGCACTGTGGAAGAAGGGAAAGAAAGCTTTTAAGAGCCAGACGATCCAGGCATTTGCTATGAGACTGTGTCTCCTAGAAATGTCAGAAGTTATACCTATAAAGTCTCACCAACATGACTGCTTAACTATGAGCTGAACAAGGATGATATCAATAGACATTCTAATGTGGACAAGGGAAAGAAAGCCCAGGAGGCCTCAACCCTACACAAAGAACTACAGGCAACTAAGAAATGCTGAGAGAGAGAGAAAGAAATAGACTTCCCCAAGTGGCAAGTACACCAATTGGTTATCCAATACTAAATAGATAACCTTTCAAAAACATACATTATACATTATAAAACAAGTGACATTATACATACTGAATAGGTTGTGTTATGTATTTAGGAAAAATGTATATGTACATACATGAATGTATGTAACAATAATTAGTGAAAAGTGACATAAATTTGAAAAAGAACAAGAAGGGGTATATGGGAGGCTTTGGAAGCAGGAAGAGGAAATGGGAAATGGTGTAACTATGTTATAATCTAAAAAACTGAAAGAATTATTTTTCAAATGATAGTACAGGCATGACTATACATTCCTGTAATGCCTGCATTAGGAAGGCTGAGGCAGGAGTTCTGTGAAGTCTAATCCAGTCTCGACTACATAGTCAGAGCCTGTCTCAAAAAAAAAAAAAGTAAAAAGAAAGACAAGAGACAAATATTGATGAGAATGTGGAGAAATGGTAACCATTGTACACTGTTTTAGATGAAAAGGTACTTAGTATAGACATTGCTAGAAATGGCATGGAGTTCCCCCCCAAAAAAACTAAAGATAGAAATATTATATGATCCAGTCCCATGTCTTTGTACATAACCAAGGGACGTGAAATCACAACATCAAAGAAATATCTGCAATCTAGTTCTCATAGAAGCAGAATTCATAATAGCCAAAACATGGATGCAATCTAAGTGTCCATCAAAAGATGAAAAGATAAAGAAATTGTGGCAAATACACATGACGGGGGAAATTGTGTCATTTGTAACAATGCGGATGAATCTGGAAGACACGATGCTGAGAGAAATAAAGCAGGCAAAAATACCCTATCATCTCACTTATATGCAGAATCTGTAAAGGGTCAAAATCATAAAATTAAAGGAACCAAAGAGTTCCAGGGGCTAGACTGGAAGAAGAAACAGAGTAATATTGGTCAAAGCACAAAATCCTAGTTAAGAAGGAGTTGGATAAATCTTTGAGTTTCAAAAGTATACAATTGTTAATAAAAAAATCTTAAGTGAGTATAAAAAAAATCAAGTATTTTATTTGGAATCTTTTGCTTTTCTTCTGCATTTCACTGAACACTGATCTATTAAGATTCTATAAGCTTGATGAAGTCCTTTGAAGCTTCCAATCAGGAGGTTTTTCTAAAAATTTTGTTCCTGGTCATGTTGAACAGGACAGATCCCCAGTGTAGGACAAGAACACAGAAAAAGAAATCCAATGGCCAGCAATAACAGGGGTGAACATGATGAGGGGTTGAGAGTCTCCCTATTCAGCCAGGAAAACCTTCCCTTCCTCACCTCTGTCAATATGGCAGCCTCCTTCAACCCCTGCTATGTTAATGTCTGAAATTAAGAGCTTCTCTGGCAGATTTGGTATAAGCTCCACTTTCCTCTGCTATTCTCGGAAGAATGATCTCCAAGATTGAAAAGTAACTCGGACGTCAACCACTCAGTCACAGATTTAGAACAACTCCTGTGTTCACCTCACCTGATCAGTCTATCTTCTGGAGCACACTGTTATGTCCTGAGAACTTCCTTGTTAACAGGCCACAGGATAATTCTTTTCATGGCCACTCTTCCCCCAGCACTTGCTATCAGAAAGGAAATAAGGGAGATGAAAATGTCTGTTTCCTAGCTTTCAAAGATGTCCTGATATTTTTTTTATTGTTTTCTCTTGCAGCTTCTGTATTTTTTTCTGATTCTTAACAAAAAAGAGCTAAATGAGAATTTCTTTAATAGAATTAATTCCCAGAAACAAACACTTTGAATCCAATGTGATTAAGCACAAATCTATCTTTTCTCCCTCAGGTTTTGTAAGCATGTTTGCAGTAACACTAGTTGTTTTAATTTAAATTTGTATTTTGAAATACAAAGGGTTTGACATTTACTTCTTAAATTTAGTGTATTTACTATTATTTCCTCTTTTCTTTTCCTTGGCAATCTGATTTTTATTGATTATCTTGTCCTTCTTAACTTCAATAGTATAAAATTAAATACCCAAACATTGTTCTGGGAAATAATGTGGCCTTGGTTATAAAATATGAGGAAGTCAGCACAATTAGAGATTTTAGCAATGTATAAATGATGTTGTTTCTTGGTATTAGTTTTCCTTTCTTTCTACTTTGGTTATAAAATCGGAGTGTGCGTACCCAGATGCATTTTAGTCAATCATATATTTAAATACAACTGGTTTAAATGGGTTCTTTATCGTAGTATTTTCTTCACTGATTTGACATTACTAAATTTCAAGTTTAGTAGTTTCTAAGACAACAGCTGTCTGAAATTTAGGGTCTTTATTTAAAAACATACAGATATTTCTCCAAATATTTGCTCAAGTACGAGCAAGTAAAATATTTCAAGAGATTCAGCATAACCCCATAATTGCACATGCAGCTACCACTCTTTAAAACAGTGGTTCTCAATCTTCCTAGTAGCTGTGACCCTTTAATACAATTCCTCATGATATACTGACCCTTAACCATAAAATTATTCTCATTGATACTTCATAACTATAATTTTGCTACTGTTATGAATCATAAAGTAAATAAATATCTGATATGGATGGTTTTATGCGGTCCCTGTGAAAGGGTGGTTTGACCCCCCAAAGGGGTTATGACCAACAGGTTGCAAACCACTGCTCTAAAAGGTGATACATACTGAAGGATGATGAAAATGGAAATCTTCTGAATTAGGAGGATGGGGCTAAGGTTATATAGTTCAGTGGAGAATACTTCCCCAGCATATGAAAGGCCTTGTGTTCAATCTCCAGTACTGCAAGAATAAAGAGAGGGAAAAAAATGTAGGAAAGGTCAGGATGGAAAAAAAAAAAGAGCTAAAAAAGGACATAGGAAGAAACAATTGTAGCACAATTACTAGATTCCAGTAATGTCCACAGTGTGTTGAAAATTAAAATGAATCTTGGGGCAGCCAGATAGAAAAACTATTTCCTCACAAGAGAATGAGAAACAAAAGTTGAAAGCAGGTTAGTGTCTAATTGAAAAATGGCTCAAAACAAATTAAGTTAATTAAATTACTTAGGGTTAGAGAGAAAACTGTGATGGAAGTTGCAACACATAGGAAACTGTACTCGTCTTCATTTTCTTCGTATTGCTTGTTGTGACTGTAGTGGCATCTACCCTTTCCCAATTGTCTTCTAAATTTCTGTTCTACTGCTTTATATATATATACTCACACATGCCTATCATGCACAATACACACAAATAGTGATTATAATAATCTATATTCCTTAGGGTTTCTAACTAATGCCAATGACCGTTCAGACTTTCATACCTCGCATAAAGTTTGAAGAAGACGAAATTACCATGTGATGAACAGGCCACTTCCTCAAATAAAGAACTTTCTTCAGGTACAATAGGGAATGGGTAGGAAAGAAAACAAGTTCATTGTGTAGAGATAAGACACTGGGATGTGTGGGGGACTGCTTTCTGAATGTGTGAGGGGATGCAGTCTTTAGGAAAAACCTGTAAATCTAGTAATGGTTAATGACTGGTTCCTGAGATGTAAACTGTAACTGATAGCAACTCTTGGCTAGAGCTATTGTTTAAAATACCCTGACTCTAAATTCTTACATGTTAAAGGCATTTGTTTATTATATTGCTAATGAAGAGGACTTTATTGCCTCTTGGCTTTCAGCAAAGGAGAGAGGGAGTGTTTATTTCTGGGAGTTAATACTATTAAATTCTCATTTAGCTTATTTTAAAATACAAAATACCTCTGACCTCAAGCTTTGTTCCTGAAGCACCTTTGACACCGGGTTTGCCAGCTGGGGCTGAGGGCTGTAGGGTTCTGTTTATTATGCAAAGAAAGCCTTTGTATCAGTCAATTAACATTGCCTTTCATCAATAAATCACCCTAAGGAGGTGAGCTCTGGGCTCAGTTCACTGAGACTGGTCCTCTGCTGCTCATGATTCAAGGCTTGAATCTTGATGTAGCCTTTCTGCTATTTATTGGACTCACGCATGTTGGAGAACAACCACGTCATTGCTTTCTTTATGAAAACTTAAGTAAGGGAGATCCTTTAAAAAGAAAAAGAGGCAAAGGCTTGTACTTTTGTGTATGTTTATAGAAAAATCAAGCTCAAATACAAAGCAGGGAATAACACTTATTAGAGAAGAAAACAAATGAAATTTAAAATTAGAAAATAACAGAACGAGGAAAATCAATAAAACAAAAATCAATTAAAAATTAAAAAAAAAAAACTTTGAGCCTGGGGTGGTGGCATGTCTTTAATTCCTGTATTCCAGAGGCAGAGGCAGGAGGTTACCTATGCATTCCAGACTACTATAGTTTACATAGTGAGTTCCAGGCCACCAAGGGCTAAGCAGTGAGACCTTATCTCAAAATATTTTAATTCATAAAAGAAAGCAGTAATATTAATAAGGTCTAGCAAGAATAATAAAAGTCAAAAATTAATTGTTAATATCAAAAATTAAATAAGGGATTTTAGTTCATAAATTTGTCAAGTTAAAAGAAATGGATCAATTCCTCAAAAATCCAACACTACAAAAACAACATAAAAAAGATAATATGAATAACCCTGTGAGGGTTAAGAAAATTGAAGCTATCATATGAATCTCACAAAGAAGTCTCCTGGGTCTGGCTTACTAGACAATTCTGTCAGAAATGTAATGAAGAACTAACACCAATATTTTGTGAACTCTTCCAGAAAAATTAAACAAAAAAAGATGACTTCTTGCCTCACTTTATGAGACCAGTACAATTTGATACTAAAAGTAGCAAAGGGCATGTTCTATGCTATTTATTATTTTTCCTACATTACACAAAACAGTCCATGTCAGTTTCCTATGGCTGCTGTAACAAAACATTACAAACTAATTAGCATTAAACAAAAATAAATACATTCTTTCACAGCCTGGAGGACAGGTATCAGCAGGGCTATGCTCGCTCTGAAGGCTCTACTGGAAGAACCCATCCTATACCTTTTTCATTTTTTTTTAGATTTATTAATTATTTTTTTATTTTATGTGATGAATATTTTTTGCCTGACTGTATGTTTCTACACCATGTTCAGGGTTGGCGCCCAAAAAGACCAGAAGAGAGTATTAGATTCCCCTAGAATGTGAATTAAAAATGACTGTGACCCACCCTGTGGTTTTGGGGATTGAACTCTGGTCATCTAGAAGAACAGTCAGTGCTGTCTTTCCAACTCCAAAAGATAGTGTCTGTATTAGTTTTACTTCGTGTTATTTTATTATTATTGTTATTATTTATGTTTTTTGAGACAGGGTCTCTCTACACAGCCCTGGCTACAAATTACTAAGTAGACCAGCCCAGCCTCTAACTCACAGAGATCCACTTGCCTCTGCTTTCCAAATACTGGGATTAAAGGTGTGTGCCACCATGCGTGGCTCCTACACTTTTCTTAACTTGTGATTGTTCTGTAATACCTGACATTAGTTAGCTTGCACATATATCATTTCAATTTTTGCTCTTTCCATCACATGGCATTCTTCGTGTGTGCGTGTGTGTGTGTGTGTGTGTGTGTGTATGTGTGTGTGTGTGAAGAACACCACTCAGAGCTGGGTGGGTGGTATATACCTGCAATCCCAGCATTTGGAAGCCAAGACATGATCTTAACTCAGTTACATTTTCAAAAATCATAGGTATAAATAAATTGTTATTCCTCAGTACCAGGATTTAAAACTTCAACACAATTTCCTGATGGATATAATTCAAACTATATAATACCATCACAGAAACTGGAAAATCATCTGAGGTAAAGTTTTGTTTAACAAGACTACACTGAAGGGAGAAGCACAGATGGTTTGTGCCAAGGCTTTAAGATTTATTTTTAATAGCAATCATGTCTATGCAACAATGACATTGGCAGAATCAACACATTCCAAAAGTAGTAATAAATGCAATCTTGTTATTATAGGAGCAGTTTCTCTGAAAGCAGAGGAAATCAAACAATTGTTCAGTTCCAGTCAATTTATCTATGGCTTCAGTGCTGATAAACATCCATCTTCTTGTAATGCCTGCATGCCAACAAAACGGGAAGGTTTGTTAATTCCCTCATATTGGAGGTAGCTAATATACAGGCGTTTAGTATCTCATTTCCTCCTTCACAGATTCATACTTCCTCATCTTCCCAAACAAAGCAGCACAGCATATCAGAGTCTAATAGGAAAACAGAAGCCTCTTTGAAGATTTACAAAATCTGCATTTTAGTTACTTTTCTCATTGCAATGAGGAAATATCTGGCAGAGGCAACCTTAGAGAAAATTGCTTCTGCCTCATAGTTTCAGGGGATTTCATACCACCACAACAGGAGATAGCAAAAGGAGAACATCAAAAGTATATAGCCCAAGTTCTGCACATCTTGGCAGATAGAAATCTGGCAGTAGCTGGAAGCTGAGGTTGTATAGTACTTTCAAATCCCACCCTATTAACCTACTTCTGCTACCTAAGCCACAGTCTCAAAGGTCCTAGAGCCTTCTAAAATAGCATCATGAGCTGGGGAACAAGTATTAGAACATGTAAGCCTATGAGGGACATCTCACATTCAACCATAACCAAATGGCATTGAATGCACTGAAGGAGCCACATAAATGATAGCCCAAATTAGAAACAGAGTGTCAAAGCAATACAGAAATGAGAAAAACCAGGGACTATGTATATCCATTACCCTAGTGTATCTAAGGGGAAAAAAAAATTCTCAGAACCCCAAGGCTAAGGTCAACTGGCACAAACCACAGCAGTATAGGAAGAGCTGGAAAATGACAAAGCCTCACCTGAAGCTGCGGACAGTGAGAAATATCTCTATTTCCCCTGTCACCCCCTAGTCTCTGATCTCTCACCAGCATCTACAACTAGCCAAACTCAGCCAAAAGCCAGGAACACTCAGTAAACAGACTCCACCAGACAAAGGCTAATGCCATCTTCTAACCATCTAGTCATTTGGATCATTCCTAGGTGGGGCTCAGTTATTGTAGCAGGCATAACACAAATACTCAGCACTTGGGAGATGGAGATAAGTGAATCATGTGCTTGATCCCAGTCTAGGGTGTATAGTGAGGTCCCGTCTCAAATAAAAATGCACAATTATTTACAATCATGTTGGTTGTGCTGTCACTATCCTGACACCTTTCCATCCCCACATCTTTATTTCTCCATCCAGCTTCCAAGTCACATTCCACAAGAAGGGCATAGGATACACAAGTGGTTACAGACTGGGTTTCAGTAGCTGTATGACCAACAGCCCTAGAGGATACTTTAAGACACTGAACAGAAATATATTACAGAGGAAAGTGTCAACATCTGTTTTTCTACTAATGCACAGATCCTCATTCCACAGACCTCAAGTGGGTTCCGTGTGCTTAGGAGACAACTAAGACAGTTCCATGCCTCAGAATTAATAATCTACCTACTTTTGCCAGGCTTGGTGGTACATGCCTTTAATCCCAGCCCTGCGGAGATAAGAGGTAGGCAGATCTCCACGAGTTTGAGGCCCCTTTGGTATACATAGAGTTCTTCTAGGACAGCCAGGACTATATAATATAAGACCATGATCAATTAAATAAAAGAAATTATATAACCAATCGCTGATAGATTTTGCTATATTGAGTTTTAAGTGCAATATACATTCATCAAGAACAGTGACTATTAAAATCATCTGAAGGTACTGCAGGAAGCTGAAGGTATTCTCAATGGCACTTGAGATCTAAGTATTTTCTAAACAAGAACAAATTGTTTGTTAGGCTGCTAAGTATTACCTAGTACTGTAATAGGTATTAAAGAGTATTACTGGGCTCTTCGTACTCAAAAAGATAGTAGATCAGGCTGTCCTAGGAGCTAAGACTCAAATCAAACACCAGAAATTTCTGCAAACAGTTCTCATACTACAGCTTGAGAGTATAAGAGTCCAATGCCGCACAAAGTTCTTTTTAAAGTAGAAAACTGTCTGTAAGGAACAAGTGAACAATATTTGGGAAGGATGAAGCTCTCTCAACATACTGAGGAAGCCCAAGCCTTCACATAGAAATATTAGTTAGTGAAAACAAGCAGTTTACCTGGTAAGAACCCAAGTTTGGGATCCTATTTCTTTTCAAGTGATAAAAGCTTGACTTATGTAATCAAATCACATACACTCTTTCAGGAGGAGAGGGAACTACTAACTTGTCCTCAAGGTCAGTAATAGATATTCATTGACTTTGTGAGTAGGTTTTACTTTTTTTAAATCCCAGGACACAGAGTGAGACTCTATATCAAACCTACAAGAAAAGAAAAGAAAATGAATGTGGAAAATACTATGGTCACTTTTCTGGTTTTGGTGAAATGTTCAAAAATCATACAAAAGGTCACCATTATAAGAAATGGTTACATGGTAGAGTATGTGGGTTACTCTGTACTATTTTGTATCTTCCCATGGATCTATTAATTGCTTCAATGTAAATCTTACCTCACACTTTGCTTGGCTTACCAGTTTCCATATGGGTTTTTCATGCACTCTTTGTTTTGGTCCCCACTCCCACCCCATTCCATCCTTGTCTCTCTTATCTCTCTACTTCCAACCCTGCCTAAATTTGTCTATCACTAGTACACCCCTTCTCTAATTTCATGTCACCGATGTTTTGTTATTCTCCCTCCCTTAAGGTACCCCCCACCTCAATGGCTCCTTTCTAGTTTCTAGATTCTACAGCTACTACAAGTGAAACACAAAAATCAAAATATTTAAATGCACACTGTGGTGTTTCTGATTCTGATTTACCTCACCCAGTATAATATTTTTCTATTACCATCAATTTACCTGAAGATTTTGTAATTTTATTTTTCTTTAAAACTAAATAGAATGCTCAATATGGTTTTAAGTCAAATAAGCCTCAAAGCCTTTTTAAATTTGGATGCCTGGATTCCTAATCCTCCTACCTCTGCCTCCTAAGTGATATGGGTATTACAAGTATGCACCACCACTCACAATAGGTCTTTTGGACTCTTGGAATTAAAACTAAAAATTGACAAAATAACTTATGTGATTAGCTAGCTTTATGAATTATGATGGCAAAGTAGGATTACCTAAATCCATGAACTGCAGTCCCCAAAAAGTCAATCTATACTTTACATTAGAGTTATTAAATTTGGAATCTATAATAACCATGGGGCTTAACTTTATTGGGAAAGCATCTTTGCTTTTATTAACTTATAACTTCAATTTCATACTTGCTTCAGATATATATTGAAACCTCAGTATTACTCGCAGAACCTGACACAATAGAAATCAGCTATTTTCATTCCATATTTTTGTAAGTCTCATGATATAATTTATTCTCAGTAATTAGCTAGTCATGGAGTTCATCATTAACCATCACCTGGTACAGTAAGAAGCTTCTTTGATGAAAGCTGGATGCATCATAATTAATCTATGGTTATAAATCTATTAAGGATATAGTTTGAGTCCTAGTAATAGGGGAATAGAAAGCCTGAATAGGCCATCTCCTGTAACCAGGCAAAGCTTCCAGAGGTGGGACTAGAACACCAACCAAGCTACAAAACTTTCAATCTATAACCTACCCTGCCTGCAGGGTCTGCTGGAGCAATGGAAGGGCAGAACCCCATGCCAAGGGAAGGAGCTGACACTTGACAAGCAGGGCTTGCTAGGAGCCAGAGACTGGAGAGCCAGAAGACAATACCAAATAATATTCTATGTTCATAGATTGGTACTAGCCCAATCATCATCCGAAAGGGTTCCTCTGACAGCTGTTGGGAACAGATACAGAGCTCAAGGCCAAACATCATGCAGAGGTTGAGGAATCTGGTGGGAGAGAGGGAGGAGGGATTGCAGGGACCAGAGGAGTCAGGACACCAGGAGAACAAGCCCCATAGAGTCAACTGACCAGGACTCTTAGGGGTTCACAGAGACTTGAGTGGCAGACATGGAGCCTACAGGATCTCCTACATATATCTTATGGTTGTCTGGCTTGGTGTTCTTTTAGAACTCCTAAAAGCTGGGGATCTCTGACCCTTTTACTTGCCCTTGGGACCCTTTTCCTCCTGTTAGGCTGCCTTGTCCAGCCTTGATGTATGGGGCTTGTGCCAGGTTTGTTCCATCTTGTTATGCCCTGTTCAAGTGATAACTCTGGGAGGCATGCTATTTTCTGAGTGGAAGGGGGGGTGGGGTGAGGGACAGATCTGGGGGAAAGAAGAGATAGATAGGGGCGGTGAATCTGGGGGAAAGAGGTATGGAGGGAGGGGACGATGGGGAGTGGGATGTATTATACGAGATGAAAAAATAAATTTAATAAGAAACAATTAAGCCAAGTAATAAATGTTTTGAAAACTTAAAAAAAAAGAATGCGTTTGACAATACTAGTAGGTTCCCTGCTATGAACCATGACCTTCCAAGTCAAGGACTCTTTTCCAGGTTTACAGAGTCAGGCTTGAGTTCCTTCCTGTAGATTGGGTCTCAAATCCAATCAGAAAGCAGTTGGTTATCCTCATAATAAGTTTGCCACGATTGCACCAGTGGACACTTCTTGTCTGGTAGGCCATTATTGTAGCTCACAGGGTTTACAGTTTAGCACAACTATTGAGACTTTTCTCCCCCGGCAGCTTGCATAGCACCTTCTGGAACCATGATAGCTAGTTTCCAGCTCAGCTCCACCTTGATTTCTCTATGACTTATGACCTCTTGATTTTATTTTTCTTAATGACAAAATTTTAAAGTGGATTCATCATCTGTTCTATGTAAACATTTTAACACTATTTAGTCATTCCTTTTGTATATATGAGCAAAGGAGGGAGATCACATGATACAGTACACAGGTAGAAGTCAGAAGGCGACTTTCAGGATTCAGTTGTCTCCTTCTGCCATGTGTCTCAGGGCTTGAACTCAGGTTGTTAGGCTTTACAGCAAGAATTGAACCATCTCACCAGCCTTTGTCATCTTTTCTTACATATAAATCTGTCAAAGGTGTTTTGTATATGAAAAAATAATTCACTTAACATATATAATTCAATGGAGTTTTAATATACTCATGAGGCTGTAAAACCATTACAACAGATATCATAGGCATTGATGTAGTCGTTGGTTTTATTCCTGTGGGCTCGTGGAAGAGGGCAGTTTATTCTTGTTAATTCGATCCCTGGTCCTAGTCCTGAAACATTTTGGCCTCTGTACAATCGAATCTGCTAACCTAGACCTAGAATGTTAATTCGATCCCTGGTCCTAGTCCTGAAACATTTTGGCCTCTGTACAATCGAATCTGCTAACCTAGACCTTTCAGTCTCTGAGACTTACTGCTGATTGACTCATTCTGACTAGCTCCTTCTGAACTCAGAGCTGTACTGAACTCAACTTGACTCTTCTGGTTATCTGGTTCAACTCACTCACTGTACTGCCTCAAATTCTTCTCCAAGCTGACTGGTTCAAAGCTGACCTTCTGAGCCAGCTGTTTCTGACTGAAGTCTTCTGACTGGCTGACTCCCTCACCTTCTCTGACTGAACTGCCCTGTACAGCTTCAAACTGACTCTCCCTGTTAGCTGACTCTTTCTCCCAAAGTCACTCTTCCTGTCTGACACTGACTCCTTCTGTTAACTGCCTCTGTGTCTTATCTGACTGATTCTCTAACTCACTGCCTCACTCTCTGAGCTGAGAGTCTGCTTTTATATTGTGAGAGTTGGACATGTCCTCATTCTGATTCACTCTGCTCTTACTCATCACATTACCTGCTTTTCACTCTGATTCATCTCAGATGTCACTCTGCCAACTCTTCACTCTGATTCACTCTCAGACATGGGACTAAAGATGTATACTCACTCTGTAGTTTGCCTGTGACTTTCCACTTCTCAGTTGACTAGCATGCTCTGATTCAATCTCCGTCCATTCTCTCAATTTCTATTGCTTCTGTCTTAACTCTGAACTGACTGTGAACTCTGAACTGAGAACCATGAACTAAGAGCAGTGAACTGAGAACTGAGACCTACTTCTGAACTGACTGCTTCCTTTTATATTCTGAGAGTTGGGATTAAGGGCATGTGCTACCACTTCCTTCTGAATTGCGTTACTTAAAGGCATGTGCTGCTTTCCAGCTGGATCACATGGGCCTTGAATGTGATCCTTTTCCAGAGCAGCCATGCTGCTGGATTAAAAGATTAAATATCCCCCTACAAGATCTAGATAAATTATTTCACCTGAAGAAAAAACCTCACACATTTTCCCTTAGGCTCTAGAAACTATTAACATATTTTGTGGAGGTGTCCCTGCAAACACCAGAGCCAGCAGAGGAACAATCTGCGAGAGACAAGAAGATGTGGTTCAGCTCAATTTAGTTAGCCAGTTTTGGTTCAGATTTTTAGAGTCTGATACCAGACAGTTTATTTTGGCCATATTTAAGCAAAGCATAATTTTGGAGAAAAGTTTCCTAGTGACAATTAACTCAGTTCTATGTGTATAAAGAAACTTAAAACATGACCTGGTCCTAGGATAACATAGAAGTTACTTAGGCTGTTGTAAAGTACAAGTGATATTTCTCATAAGAATGGGTTTTATGGACTGAGATACAATGCTCAAGATCTAGGTGGGGAAATGTCTGGGATAAACAAACATAATATTTTGGTGTATTTGGGTGAAGCCTGTCTCTATAGATAGCAAAAGATCACCAGGTTGTAAACTACATCCATTCCCAGAATTCTGAGTGGAAAACAGGTATAGAACTAATTTCTTTGAGGAGATAAGCCTGTATATTTAATCATTGTGGTTTTCCTAGTGCTTATCTGTATGCATAGAACTCTACAGTATTTCATTTCTATGAAAAATTTATTTATAGGAAAGAAATTATACAACATGTGGCCTTTGGTGATTCATATAAATGAAATACAATACATGGCCTTTTTGCTTGGCATGATTTCAAGGTTCATTCCATTTTTTAAAACAAAATATTCTCTTGCATATTTATGTCAGTTTTTCTTAGCCTATTCAATTAATGATAAACATCTGGTATTTTCCCACTTTTATGAGTATTAGAAAAAGTGCACCTATAAATATTTATATAGAGATTTTCTGTGGACATGTTTTAAATTATCTTGACTGCATATGTAAGAGTAGAATTGCTCATCTATTTGATGATTCTATTTTAAGAAATAGTTCTTAGAAATACAGAGACCATACAATATGCAGAAAGTGGGAGATCTTGGAATGCTCAGACTTAAATTGGTATCTCTATCAAATCCTTCCCTTCAGGGAGCAGGAAACTCTGCAAGAAGAGGAGGTAGAAGACTGTGAGAGCCAGAAGGGATAGAGGGCACCAAGGAAAAACACACTCTAATTAACATGAAAAAAAATACATATGAATTTACAGAGACTGAAGAAGCATGCACAGGGTCTGCATGGGTCTGCACCAGGTCCTCTGGGCTTATATTATAGCTTCTAGCTTAGTGTTTTTATGAGATTCCTGAGTGTGCTATTGAGTGGGTCTCTGATTCTTGTGCCTTCCTTTGGGCTCCTTTCCTTTTTGCTTGTTTTGTCCAATTTCAATGTAATTGTTTTTGTTTGATCTTATTATATTTTATTTTGTTATTTTTTTTTAAAAAAATGAATTGTGGGAGTAAACCAACCAATGTCTGATTTGACTTAAGGCTGCTCCACAAGATGGAAACCATACCCAACACTTCTTGGGTGAACAAGAACCAGAGAGACTAGATAGCCCGGAGGCCTAGGGTAAAACCAAATACTATTGGTCTAAAAAAAGTTAACAATAAAATTACCCCTAAAGATATTCTGTGATACACACAGATCAGTGCTTTATTCAGTCGCCATCAGAGAAGCTTCGTCCTGCAGCAGACAGAAACAGATTCAGAGATCCACAACCTGAAAATACTCAGCGGGGGGGGACACCTTTGAACACACTGCTTTAAATAGGAAGTCTCCAGAGAGAGAGAGAGAGAGAAAGAGAGAGAGAGAGAGAGACGGACGAAGTCCTTTGGAACACACTGCTTTAAATAGGAACTCTCCATCAAATCTGTCCCCTCAGACCTCATGGAACCCCACATAAGAGGAGGTGAAAGGAGTGTGGGAGCCAGAGGAGTGAAGGACACCAGGAGACCAGGGCCCTCTAAATCAACTGAGCAAAGCTCCTTTGAATTCACAAAGACTGAAGCAACACCCACAGGGTCTACATAGGTCTGTACCAGGTCCTCTGCTTATATATTATAGCTCTTAGCTTAGTACTTTTATGATACTCCTGAATGTGTGAATGAACAGATCTTTGATTCTTGTGCTTTCACTTGGAGATCTTTACCTTCTGTTGGCTTGGCTTGTCAAACTTCGATTTATGGTTTTTGTTTTATCTTATTATATTTTATTTTGTTATGGGGTTTTTTTTGTCAACCACTGAACTGTCACTTATACCTGCTGGGAGAGGAAAAATAAGTTTTCCCTAATAGAGTGACACTGGGTAAATCAACAACCTAGGGAAAGCCTCAAGTTCAGGAATAACAGACCATCATATAATGGACTTCACAGTTTTTTGTGTGCTATTATTTGGCTACAGTTTGGTATTGTTGTTTTTTAGGGGTAGTTATTTTGTTTTCTTAGTTTTGGGGGGACTTGTGGTTGTATTGGTTTTTTTTTTTTAGAAAGAACTTAAAGATGGGTAGGTAGGGAGGGGGAGAGGATCTGGACAGACTTCACTGGGGGGAAAAATAATCAAAATATATTTAAATTTAGAAATTGTTTTAAATAATAAAAAAATATAAGAGAGAGAAGAAAATCCAAATGATATAAAAGTACTCTATCATAATTGGCAACATGTCTGACTCCACAAAACATAACACGATGATCTTATATAGTCAATGTCTTAGTGTTAATCAGATATGCTAATTCTTTTCTAAATATCCTTAAATGTTTATATTGTTTTACTAACTTACCTAGAATTCCAAACACTGAAACTTCTACCATATCTTACTTTTGTTTTGTTGTTTTTGAGACAGGGTCTCACTATATAGATTTGCCTGGCCTGGAACTTGCTATGTAGGCCAGGTTGGCCACGAACTCAAAGATCTATCTGTTCCTGCCCCTGCCCCTGCCTCTTTTCAGTGCATTTTTCTCTTTTTCTACTCCTTCTTTACTTTTATTTTTATTTATTTATTCTTTTGAGTGAACCCTTGAGATACTTCTGTGTCAGTCTTCCACTGCTGCAGTTACAGGCTTTTCCCTTTTTTCTTTCTTTTTTATATTTATTTATTTAGTGTGTGTGTGTGTGTGTGTTTGTGTGTGTGTGTGTGTGTTTGTGCACACACACACAGACACGTATTGGTATAACACTGCACATATCCCACTCACATCATGCACACAGAAATAAGAGAGCAACTTGTAGAAGTTGGATCTTACCTTCCATAATGTGGATATGGGTCCTGGTTCAAACTCAAGTTGTCAGGCTTAATGGCAAGTAGTGCCTCTACCTTTCAACATAGTCCTGGGAAATCTAATCTCAGGTCTTTATGCTTATGTAGCAGCATCTAATCCACAGAATCATCGCTCCAACCTAAGAAAGTTTTCCTTAGATGTAGCACAGGAGGATAGCCAAGCTTTATCAGTGAGACTGTTTTTTAAGCCTTTCATTAAAACACGACTACTTTCACAACTATAATTGCTGTGGGGTATTCACCAGAGACGACTGCTCAGACATGGGTTTAAACTATAATACTGCCTAAATGAGACTTGAACAGTAACACCACCAGGTGACATGCCAACATGTGTGGGGGAAATCTTACAGAGCCCATCCTTAGAGGAGGTGCTACAAGCAATTAAGAACTGCTGAGAGGGAGAGTTAATGTTCCCAAGGGGTGAGCCAATAACTCAGCAGGTTGTATTTATATATTCATTCACATATGTGTATGTGACAATAATTGAAATAAACTGTGCTACGAATTTAAGAGAGAATATGATGAGTTAGAGGGAGAGTAAATAATATAATTATCTTTTAATTAAATAAAAATAATTTTTAAAAGAACTGGCAGATGCATGGACCAAACTTTGGTCCAATAGACCAGCAGTAAGAATAAGCCAGCTGGTGACAGATACTCCTGGTAAGTTGCAGCAAAATTTAATGAGACCATCCCTGATGGTCTACCTATGGATAAACAACCGTCTGTTTTACTTTCTGGCTTTACTGAGCCTTCATAATTAGAGTTCTTCTAGATATTAAGTATATCAGCATTGTGTTGATTAGTTTGGTGTCAATGTGACATAAGCTAGAGTCATTTGGGAAGAGGGACTCTCAATTGAGAAAATGTGTTCATAACATTGGCCTGTAGGCAAGCCTGTGGGCATTTTCCTAGTTAGAGATTGATGTAGGAAGGCCAAGCCAATATTTTGTGGTCTCACCCCTGGGTAGAATGTCCTCAGTGTATAAGGAAGCAGGTTGAACAAGCCATAAGAAGCAAACCAGGGAGCAGCATTCCTTTATGGCCTCTGCATCTGCTTCTGCCTTCAGATTCCAGCCTTAAATTCCTGTCTTGACTTCCCTCAGTGTTGGAGTGTGACCTGAACTTTCCTCAGTGATGGAATGTAATCTGAGAGTTGTAAAATGAAATAAACCTTTTCCTCCCCAAGTTGTTTTTGGTCATGGTGTCTTTTGTTTGTTTGTTTGTTTTGTTTTCTTGAGACATGATTTCTTTGTTGTAACTCTGGCTGTCCTGGAACTCACTCTCTAAACTAGGCTGGCCTTGAACACACAGAGATCTGTCTGCCTCTGCCTCCCAAGTGCTGGGATTAAAGGCATGTGCCACCACTACCTGGTGCTGGTGCTGGTGTTTTACTACTGCAAAAGAAAACAAATGAAGATATAATTTCATATCTAATCCAGGTATTATTTTCACAACTATACCAGCAGATATCTATATGTCCCACACTGCTTTGCTTCTCATAGTCAGTATTCTCTGCATTCCATCCATATAAATATTTCAAACATGAAAAGAAATGAGTTTCCTCTACATAAAACTACACAAGTAGCCTAGTTCCCAAGAACTATATAGCATGTGCCAAGACAGGCAAGTCAGTAAGCACCTAAAAGAGCAGCCTCAAGCTCCACCCACTAAGATTGAAATGGAAGGACAATCCACAGCTCCCTCCAAGGTATTTCATCACTCACTTGCAGGGATCATCTTGTCTCTGCCTCATAAGTGCTGAAATTACAGATGTGCACAACCACACCCAGCTAAAGACAGGAAATCTCGGGCCTGAGAGTTGGCTCAATGGTTAAGAGGTCTGAAACATTACCCAGCAAGCAATGACACTTGTTGCCAAACCTGATAACTGGAGTTTGATTCCTGGATATCATACAGTAGAAGGAAAAAAAACAGCTCTTTAAGTTGTCCTCTGATTGCTACATGATGTCATGACGTATATGTGTACATGCATTCAAGAATGCATATGCACAATAAGTAAATAAATGAGTCTAATTAAATTGTATTTTTAAGATATGGTATCACTATATAGCTAAGGTGGTTCTAGTATTCACTATGAGCACTGACTGTCCTCAAACTTAACAGCAGTCCTCCACTCTATATTCTGAGTGCTGTGTTTATAGATGTGTGTCACTATGGTCAAATTATTTTTTTTATTTATTATTTTTTCTGTCCTATAATACATCCCAACCCCACCCTCCCCTCCTTCCACTCCTCCTAGATCCACTCCTTCTCCTAACTCCCCCGACTCCATTCCTCCTTTCCATAAGAAAAGAGCAGGCCTCCCAGAGTTATGACTTGAACAGGGCATATCAAGATAGAACAAAGTCAGACAGGAGCCCCTACATCAAGGCTGGACAAAACAACCCAGCAGGAGGAAAAGGGTCCCAAGGGCAGGGAAAAGGGTAAGAGACACCCACACACACTCCCACTTCTAGGAGTTCTACGAGAACAGTCAGCCATATGGTATATGTAGGGGACCCTGCAGGCTCCATGTCTGTCACTTTAGTCTCTGTGAGCCTCTAAGAGTCCTAGTCAGTTGACTCAGTGGGGCTTGTTCTCCTGGTGTTCTGACCCCTCTCATCCCTGTAATCACTCCTCCCTGTCTTCCATGGGGTTCTCTGAGCTCTGCCTCATGTTTGGCCCCCTCTCTATGTGCTCCTCTCAGCTGCTGGAGGAAGCCTCTCGGATGATGATTGGGCTAGGCACTGATCTATCAGCATTATTTTTAGAGAATATCATATATGAGTAATATAGTCACATCATCCCCCCCCTACCTTTCCTTCTCCCTTCTCTTGTGTCTCACACACTCCTCAAATTCATGGCCTTCTAATCTTTAATTGTAATTAATCCCCCCACCCCGTGTGTGTGTGTGTGTGTGTGTGTGTGTGTGTGTATACACGTAGGTTTATAAACACAATCTGCTAAGATCACATGTCATTCTCTTGGGATTAGTTACTGTATGGGAGTGCTCATACCAGGAGAAAATGCTTGACTACATTTCAAAATGTACATGCCTCATCTTAATTAAGGATAAAGTAAAATTAGTGTGCTGTATGCTGACTCATAGTTAGCAAATTGCTTTATTATTCAACTAAACCATAAATTTACAAAGACCAGAGATTAAAAGAAGAAAACAGCAGATATAAGTGAACTAGTACCAGATGCATAGCTTGTTCCTTTAACACCAGTGCTTGTGAGACTGAGGCAGACTTGTACATTTCAGGCCACCCTGTGCTACATAGGAAGAACCTATCTCAAAAAAAAGCATACTGTGTTGAAATCTCATTGAAGTCTGATTATTATGCTAATAATGATTTCCAAGCTTTGATAAATATATCATGACTATAGTCGCATTGAGATGTTAACATTAAGGATAGCTAGGTAAAGCACTAAATGCATTTGCATTCTCTTTATAACCTTTATCTAAATGAAGAATTATTTCAAAATTTTAAAAAAATGTATTAACCACAAAACCCTGTTTTGTTGACAGCACTGTGTTCTGCAAAATAATGGTTGGCCTCCAACAGCTGGCTCCATGCTTGCTCTGTCAGTTGTACTGTTTCTACAACCATCTGCCACAGAGCTTTTCAATATTTATTTCTTATTTTTATTTTATGTGTGAGTGCTTGTATGTATGTATAAGCATCAGATCTTCTGGAACTAGAGCTACAAATAGTTATAGCTTCCACATAGGTGTTGGGAAGCAAACCCAGTTCTTCAGAAAGAACAGCAAGTGCTCTTAATCCCCATGAGCCATCTCTCCAGCTCCTGCAACACCACCGCATTTTTTTTATGAAAAGGAAGAATCTTTCTAGAAACAGAGCTCTATCAATAGTTGCAGAGAATGAGAGGCTCAAGGGGTTTGGTGATCCCTGCCAGTAGCAACTGGATTCTGCACTATATCTAGAAGGGTTTTTGAAGAAAGTGGTTGTCTAGGAAACTTTCACAGCTGGACAGATTGTTTCCCCTTTCATCTTACAACTGTTCCTTTCATAAAAGCTCATCTGCTACTCCATTAATGAGGGAGATCAATGCTGCCAACTTAATTCATAAACAGGCAGCTTTCTATTGACACATACTGGCAGCCTATAATGGCTGGAATACCACCCAAACATAGTAATTCTCAGCAACCGTGTTAATATCCTTATACCAAGGCACTATGATGAGGACTTGGGGTAATGATATAATGGGATACAGGATATAATTCCTATAAATTACCTTGGTGAGCATCTTGTTCCATGAGATATTTTATATTGGATGACCTTTCTGTTCTTACTTCTTGGTAGATAATAGATTGTTTACATCCTTTTTGTGGTAGGCTTCCTGCCTTAAACAAACTTTTATGTTTTAAATCTTATTTTCTCTATTTCCTGAAATAGAATCTCGGCTTTCCTTAATGGTATGTTGCATTGTTGTGTTTGCAGAGCTGAAGATCCAACCCAGGGCTTCACACACAATAAACAAATACTCCACCATTGAGCAATCGAACAGCACAGATCATCCTGATACTTAAAAGAGCTTCAAAGCCACTTGTTTATTTGCAAGCTCCATTATTGAACTTAGATGACTCAGGAAAAGCTTTTAATGAAAAAGTAAATACATGAGACCAAAGTAATCAATTGCTTTTTCTCAATCTATCAAAAAACATTCTTTGTGATAAAAAATGGGCAGGACACCAGGAAATAGGATCTCACAAAAGAGGTTTATTGGGGTAGGGTGAGACATGAAGTGTCCCTTTCGGAGTAGGGGAAGGAAAGAGAGAGAGTAGGGGGCTTCCAGGTTGTCTTATAAAGGGCTGAAGGTTTGTATGGAGCATGGTAATAGGTGTGATACCTGGCAACAGAAGGTGAAAGCATTGCTCAGTAATGACAAAGCCATTGGAGGTGGGGTGGGGTGTTAGGGTTGGGAGAGTTCCAGGGAACAGGGGTCTTGGAATGTGACCAAGCAAGTTTCTGGAATGTGGCCAGGCAGCTTTGGGTGATTCATAACACTTTGACCATCAGACATAAGTAAAAAGAAGATAACATGAAGATATGTTAAGTGGAGGTTGTGGGAAAACAGAGCCATCTAGCATTTTGAATCATTCACTATAAGAAGGAGTACGTGCTCACAGAGGAGCACAGAGAATAATAACCAATTAACTATAGATCTCAATAAGATACTTATTAAGTTGCCATAGATCATTTTTGTCAGTTTTTCATCACTATGAAAAATACGTGGAGCTGGGCAGGTGTTGGTACACAACTTTAATCCCAGCACTCAGGAGGCACAGGCAGGTGGATCTCTATGAGTTTGAGGCCAGGCTGATCTACAGGGTGAATTCCAGGACATCCAGAGTTACAAGAGATAAACTCTGTCTCAGAGAGAGGGAGGGGGTAGAGGGAGAAAGAAAGGGAAGAAAAATACATAGCATAAACAATTTTAAGAAGGGGAAGGGGGAGAAATTGCTCAGTGGTTAAGAGCATTAACTGTTTTTGACTGTTTTTCCAGAGAACCCAGATCTGAATCCCAGCACCATATAGCAGTTCACAACCCTCTCTAACTCAAATTTCAGGGGCTCTGATACCAGTAGTGGGAACAGACATGATGCACAGAAATATAAGTAAAAACAAAACACCCATACACATAAAACTAAAGCATATGAAAACATAAAGAAAGAAAGGAAAGGTTCCTTGTGACTAAATAGTTTCAGAGGTTTCAGCTTCTGGTCAGCTGAGTCCATTGCTATGAGCACATGGTAAAGCACAGCACCACAGTTATAGAAGCATGTGGCTGATGAAGTTGTCCATCTCATTTCCAGCTGAGGAAGAGAGAGAGCTAGAGAGTGAGAGAATGAGGGGGAGGGGGAAAGGAGAGAGAGAAGTAACTGGGGACTGCCTGTCTTTCAAAGGGATGTCTTCAGTGGTATCTTCTTTGTGTTAGGGCCCTCCTCTCACTTACCCCACTGTCTTCCACTGTCTCCCAGTGATATATCATATTTTGAATCTACCAGGGTATCAATTCACTGATTAGGTCAGAACCTTCACAAAACCTTCAGGATGCAATCACTTCCCAAAAGCGGACAACTAAGTATTTTCTTTGTTTTCTTTTCTTTTCTTTTTCCCTTTTTGGTTTTTTGAGACAGGGTTTCTCTGTTGTAACTCTGGCAATCCTGAAACTCACTCTGTAGACCAGGCTGGCCTCGAGATTAGCAGCATGCTCCACCATTGCCTGTCAGACAACTAAGTCTTTAATATGTGATGGTTTCAGAGGGCATTTCAGACTCAAACTATAACATAGATGAAGATGAAAATAGATCACTGAGAGAGAAAACAGTGGAAGGTGAACTCTGCCTTGTAGTGGGATATTGAAGGGAAGCATTGATAAGATGACATTTGAGTCAAGACCTAAAAGAGAAATGAACCAGCCCACCAAGACTGACAGGTGAGTGCTTTGTATCTGGGAAGGGAAAGAGTACTATGTTAGAGAAAGGAGAAACTAGTGAGGTTGGTGCCCACTGATGAAAAGGAAAATGGTTCAACATTTCATAGAGAAAATTAACAGAGGCCATGTGATAGAGGGGCTTGTCAGTTATGTGGAAAAGTTTGTATTTTGTTCCAAGCACAGAGAAAGCCATTGAAAAGCTTTGAGCTAGAGAGTGACATGATTGCATACTTTTTTAAATTTCCATTTGAGTATTTTATTTTATTTGGTTTTTCGGGACAGGGTTTCTCTGTTGTAACTCTGGCTGTCCTGGAACTCACTCTGTAGACCAGGATGGCCTCAAACTCACAGAGATCTGCCTGCCCCTGCCTCTTGAGTGCTGGGATTAAAAGTGTGTGGTACCACCACCAAGCTCATGATCTTACACTTTAAGATTACTTTTACTGCTATTTAGAATGATGCTGCAGAGGAGATCTGGAATAAAACAGGAAACCTGTTTTGAAGCTGTTGCAGTAGTCCACACCTGATTCAGAAAAGTGCAATGGAGAATGGTAAGAGTGGGTAGAGTATAATTATACAAAGAAAACACTAGATTTTCCTATGGATTAGATATATTGGGTGAAAGAAGGAAAAGATCTGAGCTGAAAAGGTGGCTCACTCATTAAGAGTGCTTGCTGTGCAAGCATGAAGACAAGATTCTAGATTGCAACATCCATGTAAAAAGCCAGTGCACCTGTGCACACCTGTAACCTCAGTACTATGGATGATGAAGACCAGAGGATTGCTGAGGCCTGGTACCACCAGCCTCAATCCAGCGTCAGTTAGAGATCTTGTCTCAAGGGAATAAGGAAGAGAGTGTCAGGGCAGGCTCCCAATGGTTTCCATAGGCGCATACACACACACAGACATACACAGACACACAGACACACAGACACACACACACACACACACACACACACACACACACATACACCACACACCAAAAGAAAGAATGAAGAAAACTGACATGCCTCCCAATTTAGACTTGTGTGATAAGGTCAGCAGGTTGTTACTACAAAGATTTTTAAGCTATTTTTTCTCCCTTTAAAATATCATAATCTCAATCATCAAATTTTTAGATGTATTTACTTTGATGTGTATAGGTGGACTCCTGTAATCCTTATTACTCAGGCACTGGGGCAGGATAACTGCCAAAAGTTCAAAACCATCCTGGGTTGCATATAAATTTATAGCACTGAACATAGGAAGATGCTGTCTTGAAATAAAGCAAACAAAACATGAAGAATAGACAGTAATTCAAATTTACTTACAAGTTAACTGGAACCACTATTTCTGGTATTCAGATTACAATGTTAGAGAACTCACAAATATTGTCCCAAACTGTGTTTCTAAAGATAGGCTGAACGACAGGAAAGAAGAAAAGAAAATAGTAGTTTCCAAAGGAAACAATTACCTCTGTTGCCATGATTCTGTATTCGAACCAATTTATTTAACAGTGGTAATATATCAGGCAATATAGTTTTACACACACACACACACACACACACACACACAGGGTATTTCCATCACAATTGTTAGAACTTTAAAGTATTGTTGATTCTGCTAAGAAGATGATCACCAGGAATGATGGCTGACATATAATTGTAATCCCAGTAACTGGGAGGTGGAGACAAGAGGACCAAGAGTTTAAGGACAACCTCAAGTACATAGTAAGCTTGAAGCCAACTTGGTCTACATGATACCCTGTCAAAGAAACCATCTTAAAGACATACCCATTAAGAGGTAATAATAGGCACTGTCAAATGTTATAAAATACTAAAGTGTCAGAGGCATGAATGAATAAAGGTAGGAAAAATGTGTCTACCATGTGACAGGTTCATAGCATATATTATTTCACTGAGTCCTTATCCAGGACCACTGTAGTCCAAATTCAGTACATTCGTTTTAGAGATGACAATATGAAAGTCTAGGACAGTAGATACTGTGCTGAGTCACGTGCCCAGTAAGCAATAGAATCACAAAATCATAATTTAAACCATACCACTCTGGTTCTAATCCAAAAACCGCTTGTGCTTTTTGTGTCCATGCGCTATCACATTATTAGGGTTGGGGTGAACTCACTGAAGTCTCCAGATTCCTGTGTTCTACAGAAAAAACAAACAAAAAAACCAAGGAGACACAGAAATAGAAGTAGAGATTGTTTATTAAGAAAGGGAAAACATAACAGAGAATGGGAACAGGCTAGTAAGCTGGAGGAAAGCAGAAAGTGCTGGACCACTAGGCCCATGACTATTTTCATAACTCCAGACCCTCCCATGTAGCAGTATGCTACTGTCTGTCTGCAAAGAAGACAGAGACATTCTCACAGATGCAAACCCTGCCAGACCTCAGCAGAGGGAACCACCTGTTATGGCAAGTGCCGTACTGGACAGTAGAATCCTGATCGTCTGATCTCAGGAGTTTTTATTGGTATGGAAGCTCCTCAGGTGTTTCACTGATACAAAAACTCTGACCCATCATGCAAAGGCCTATTTGCATAATTAAGGAAACCTTTAGCCTAGTGTCATCCCACAATCCTTTAGCAGCTAAGCTATGTCACTTTAATGGTGGTGATCTCAAGGCCCAAGAGGATCCCACAACCCTTTAATGGCTGAGCTATGTCACCTTTACAGTGGGGGAACTCAAGACCTAAGGAAAGTGTTCTCTTCTTGTTGCCTGAAACTGTGGGAGAGAGAGCTACAAGAATTCCTCCACAACTTTATTCTTCCACAATGGCTCTGCCAGAAAGCAATGAGCAGGTGCATATTATGAGAAAGCAACCATCTTAATTACAGATTTACATAAAGCCAACACCTGTAGACAATACAAACTGCCAAGGCTTAGACAGCCCTTACCCCAAAAATGTATAAAACAATTATTATAACCATAACTAGAAATAAACTTCTCTAACACTCCCATTTCTATACCACAGGCCTCTCTCAAGTATTTTCTGTTTGTTACCTATAGCACAGGTGGGGACAGGTTTACAGTCTTTCTCAGTCACTTGGCTTCTTGATGCCTCTCTCTCCACATGATTACCTGCCTGCTATAGGTGCACTGGTAGAGAAAAATCAAACCATATACCTATACCATTTTCAGCTTATCTTCAATAGGTAAAACTGAAAAAAAATGCTAACAGTGGAAATACTTTCCCTTGTAACAAGTAAAGGCCTTTTATCAGGAATAAATATGACCTTTAGCATGGTCACAAGACAGGTCATGGCAATAAGAAGGGCATTTACTCAAGCATGTTGCTTAATAGCTCTATTGCAGCATTGTGGCTCACAGTGCTCCTGTGAGCACTGAATTGTTAAAGTTTCCTGAAACTTGGCTTAAGCCTAATGGTAAATTAAATAGACAGATTCTTCTCATTAGAAAAGAGAAGTCAGTTTGGATTGCAGCATGCTGAGTATAAATTTAGAGATCTATGATAAGCCATCATTAAATCCATGTGAGGTTTTTTTTTTCGTTTCTCTGCTTGCTTGCTTGCTTTGATGCTGATAAGACATTGTATCCCTTAGTGGTATCAGTTATCATCATTCAAACACAGAAAGGTCAAAATAAATTATTCCAGACTGTTTTTAGTATCAAGAAGGTGGCAAAGCCTTAAAAAATTAACAATTTCAATGTTGTAATTCTTCCCATAAAATGTAGAAATGTTAATTCTGTCTTTTCTGCAAATTAATGGTTTGTTTGTTCTTTTTATCCCACAAGATAAAGACAGGCTTTTTAAAGAAATTAAAGGATCCCTTTCCCATGAGTATGGGGAAAACCTTTAGGCCTCCCTTCTCATCATGGTAGAACATTGAATTCATTACCTATTGCTAAGTAAACTTAACAGTTCCAAACAAGGATTTAACTAATCGTGTTCTAGATTAAATGTTTAACAATAATTTAATGAGTAGTTCTGATTCAGGGTCTTCCATCAGGGTATAATCAATGTTGGCCAGGGCCATCATCATCTGAATGATTGGCTGGGAACGGATGATCTAAGTTCAAGCTCACTTGCTATGTTGCTATGTTGGCTGCCATGTGAAGGCCTTCATTCCTTACCAGGTGGGTCAGGCCATAGGGCTGCTTGAGTGTTCTGATATGGCAGGTGGTCTCTCTCTTGTAATGTACATTATACTGTTAAACTGTCTTGTGTTATTTGAGCTCCCTAGAAAATTGGCTCTGGAATTGGGACGCCTTTTCCCCCATTGCAGACCCAAATATGTTTGTTTCAGAATATCTTCTAAGGCCCCTTGTCTGGGGAAGGGATGGTCCCCTAACTCTTATGACACAGAAGAGGGGGGGAGAACCACAAAACAGCCCAAGCATAAAAACATTGTCTCCTTGAAAACAGAAGGTAAACCATTTCCAACAAATATTATTGTTTATCCCACGATATAAAAGTGCCTACAGTGAGTGGGTAAGAGAAATTGGGAGTTTAGCCATGAGAAACTCAACACAGAATCAAGAGAGTGTTCAATTTGGAACTCCAGCCGGCTGCCTCAACTTCCCCAATTGGTATCTGCTGGGTGTTGTGAGTGCCCTATTTGATGATATTATCTCTATCTCTTGCAATTGTGTCCTTTTACTTGGAAGGCTTACTGAAGGAGACACTGTTGTGCCTAGACCTCTCTTTATTAGAAACTCTAGTTGACAGTCTCAGCAGGGCTTCCCCAGTCTATTTCTGCTGGATGTTTTGAGCACACTATGTAATGGATGTTTTCTATCTATCTATCTATCTATCTATCTATCTATCTATCTATCTATCTACATATCTATGCATCTATCTCTTACTATTGGTTCCTTCACTATATACTTAACTGATTCATTCAAATCTAAATTATGGCTACTGTGGATTAATCTCTGGTCATGTAGAATACTCCTAGAGAAATGAAGGAAGAAGCCACAGTGCCAATATGACTCAGTCTTAGACATTACATACCAGCACTTTCACCACACTAAAAAAGAATTAAATTAGTCCTTGTATCTAGAAAGGCAGAACATCAAAGGAGTTTTGAACTTATTTTAAAACCATCATAGTTGCTGAAGTGAAAGAATAATATGCTTTCTTATGAGGCAGAGAAGGTTTTTTTCTCAAGTACTGATGAGGTATTTTCTGATTTCTAGTAAGAGTATTGAGGTACTAAGTAAGAAGACAAAAGAATGATATCCGATCACATAGAAAGCCAATTTTACACAATGCTATTTGGTGCGATATCTCAGAAATTATGAAACAGAAAGGTTTAAAGACCAAATTATGATTCTTAAGTCATACATAGAACACAGAGTTAACAGCAAAACAGAAGGAAAGAAGATAGTATAATACACTTAGGGAATTATATAAGCAGGGTAGAAAGGACACAAACTTAAATCCCCCTTCCCTATCACCCTTCCCATAATTACTTTCTTCAGTGTTATGGTACATATTTGATGTAGTTAGAAAACAGGATGTATCATGTTCTTTCACTACACAAATAGGAGAGTCCAGGGACCAATGACACACAGTTGCTATGTTGGAGAGATCCAGGGACAAGCACACCTGGACAGGTATAGTCTGAATAGGCCCGTTGAACATTTATACATTTCACTTTTTTTTTTGGGGGGGAAACAGTTACAAATCCAGAATTACAACCTACTAGACTTCACCAATGGGTGACCAACTTAGGGGCCACATAACTGTAAGCCCAGGGGTAGCATGTTCATGATTTTGTCTTGTTATTTTCTCCTGCTATCTATGCATAAGAACATCCTGTTCTACTATACATTCTGTTTATCTCGTCTTTTGGCATATCTCTTTTCTTTTCTTTTTAAATTTAGATTACATGTTGTTTGTGAGGTGGGCATATCCATGCCATAGCATATGTCTGTGTGTCAGAGAACAGTTTATATGAATTGGTTTCTCTTCCTATCATGTGAATCCTGGGAATCAAACTCAGGTTGTAAGGCTAGGAAGTGAATTCTTTTACCAGCTGAGCTACTTCGCTTGCCTGGCTTTGCTCTTTTGAGACTGTTAAAATTAGTGTTGTCAATTTGACAGAATCTAGAATCACCTGGAACAATGGACTTCTGGGCACACATGTTTGGGATTATATAAATTAAAGAACATCTCTGAAAATGTCTGTGATTATCTAGAATCTAGATAATTATATTAATCTAGATAATAGATAACATATTCTGGATTGTATTTATTGATGTAGCACTGTGGGTGGTACCATTCCCTAGATAGGGACTCCTAGACTGTATAAAATTGAGAAAGCCAGAATATTAGCACAGATGCATTCACTGTTCTCTTCTTCTAATTGCAGACTTAATGTGATGAACTGCTTCAAGCTGCTGCTACCTTTGCTCCCCTGCCACAGTGGACTGTGCCTCAAACTATACACTGAAACAAACCCTTTCTCCCTTCAGGTTTTTTTGTCAAAATATTTTATCAGAACAACAGGAAAAGAAATTAAGGCAGACAGGACCTCACACTATATTTCATTCAGGCTGGCCTGGATCTCATTATACAGCCAGGCTGACCTCAAACTCACAGCAGTCCTCCTGCCTCAGCCTTTAAATATGTAAGTTGCTAATCTATGACTTACATTTAAAACCTTACATTTTGCCTGTCTCACAGTTACATTTCTCATTATCAATAACACATCTATGCATTTCGCATGTAATTTCTAAGCATCTAGCATAATGTTATTTATACTTATTTTTTTTCACTTTCAAGTATTCTATTTAATTTTTTCTATATCAAAATTGTGTCATTGGATTAGAGCAGAAATATGAATCATAGCAATTGTATGCTTCTCAAATAATATAACAAAACAGCATTTTACACTGTTTCTCTAAAAGAAGAGATAGTCCATCACTAACTGATGAACTCTTTCTTTCCTCACTATGTATCTGGATTATGTGGTTTCTATTAGAAACTGGTGAGTAGAATCATATGTAGTTACACACACACACACACACACACAAACACACACACACACACACACACACCTATAATCTCAGCACTTAAGAGGCAGAGGTAAGAGGATTGTCACAAATTCAAGGCCTGCTTGGGCTACATAAGAGAAATCCTGCCTCATATCTGATGAATGAATGAGTGAATGAATGAATGAATGAGAAATATGATTAGGTTACTGAGTAATGGTGCTACATAGCTGGTACTTCATCTGGACAATAGTAGAACTATATCTGCACACACTCAGCTGCCATCACTGTGCTCTGAATGACCAGTGACAACTACTAAAGATGCCCCAGAACACTCAAGAAACCTAGTTTTTGTTTTGTCTTATTATTTTTTTATTATTCCTTAGAAGCTTGTTTGTTTTCTAATGAGAGACAGAAAGGGGGTAGAGCAGGACAGGAGGGGAGGTGGAGAAGAACTGGGAGGAGTAGAGGAAGGGGAAACCATAATTAGGATATATTATATGAGAAAAAAATTTATTTTCAATAAAATGAAAAAAAAATAAAAAGAACTGT
Organism: Cricetomys ansorgei; assembly: GCA_026225945.1. Taxonomy (NCBI): domain Eukaryota; kingdom Metazoa; phylum Chordata; class Mammalia; order Rodentia; family Nesomyidae; genus Cricetomys; species Cricetomys ansorgei. The sequence goes on from JAMJFZ010003951.1 coordinate 180,232, forward strand.
GGAAGAGGCACATAAGAACTCTAGGTTTGAAGAAGAAACACCATGAAACCGGGAAGGATAGACATTACCGTCCTAATTGATTAAAAGACTTTTTGTTTGTTTTCTTTTGCTTTGTTTTGTTTTTTGAAACAGGGTCCTATGATATAGCTCTGGCTAGCCTAGAACTAACTAGTAGACCAGGCTGGCCCCAAACTCACAGGGATTAAAGTAATACACTACTACACTAGACAATAAGAAGTTTTCACATAAGAGTGCCAAAAAGCAGCATGTTGAGCTCAACACTTTGCTAAAACTTTGCTTTAAAAACATCTTGCTTTTTCTCAGAGTCCAGCTTTACAGTGATATATAAATCCTACATGAGCATTGCTTTCTGGCTAATCACATAGACGAATTGTTTTAACTTCCTTGTACTGTAAAATTTCCACATATTTTACTAAAAGGAAACCATTCTTTTGAGACTGGGATTTCTGTGTGTCATTTTTCATTGGACAGATTGACAGCATGCTAATAGGAATTGAATCCCTCCCAACCCCTTTGAGGGGAAAACCCTGTAAATCCAAGGTCATCACACTGAAAAGTGTTGCATGCAGTTGTACACGCTTCAGTGTCAACATCTAACCAGTGTCTTCTCGTGTTGTTGGAATTCTTCATTATAAACTGTCCTGAACTTGGCAGCATCGATGACCCTGGAGTCTCTTTTGATTAGCCCTCAGCAACAAGACCATGTCTTGTTTCAAGATACCTGAGAGGTTAACTTCAGCAACAGATTTCTCAGGAAAGGCTTTGTTTGACCTCGTCATTGCTGAGGGAACTGAAGCTACTGGGAAATAACACCAGCAGAGCATCAGGGTGCTTTGAGTCCCGAGGACAAGATGCTTCTGTGGCAACACCTCATGGGCCTGCTCCCATGGCAGTGGGTACTATGACAGAATTCCTGGTGGCCCAGAAGAGAAACTTTAGACTCATCACAGGCATCTCAGGAAGAGTTGCTATGTGGGGGTTATGTGGATGTTTATTTGGACGTTCAACAGCCAGGTCTCCATGGGTAAGCCATCTGTGATGTGACTTCACAGAGGCTTTCCTTGGAATGCTTTGTAATTCTTCCCTGATGTCTGTACTGTCGTTGTGAAACCTCCAGATGTTGGTAACCAGAGGCAATCCAAGATATGCTGAGGGGGAAAGAAGAAGAAGAAGAAAGAAGGAGGAGGAGGAGGAGGAGGAGGAGGAGGAGAAGGAAGAAAAAGAAGAAGAAGAAGAAGAGGAGGAGGAGGAGGAGGAGGGGGAAGGGGAAGAAGGGGAAGAAGGGGAAGGGGAAGGGGAAGAAGGGGAAGGGGAAGAAGGGGAAGAAGGGGAAGGGGAAGAAGGGGAAGGGGAAGAAGGGGAAGGGGAAGAAGGGGAAGGGGAAGGAAGAAGAAGAAGAGGAGGAGGAGGAGGAGGAGGAGGAGGAGGAGGAGGAGGAGGAGGAGGAGGAGGAGGAGGAGGAGGAGGAGGAGGAGGAGAAGAAGAAGAAGAAGAAGAAGAAGAAGAAGAAGAAGAAGAAGAAGAAGTAGTAGTAGTAGTAGTAGTAGTAGTCCAGTGATAACTACAGAAACAAAAGTGCTTTGGCTCTTGGGAAATAGAGACTGTGATAGAGTCTGGAATGCACAGTACTTATTAGGGGTGAATATGCTTGAAAGGAATGGGAAACAGAAAGAGAAGATGAGCTACCATGTAGGTTCAATACAAATTAGTTAGTTCAATCCAACAAGAATCTCGGAAGACTGTTTACCCATTTGAGTTGTTCTCTCTTAGGTCCAAATAACAGAGATTTTATATCTCTTCCTCACATTAGTCACTGGATAGTGGATGCCTCAGAAAGGTCTGACTTCCAACAATGCACGTAGATCCTCCCTTATGATGAGGCAGCCTCTAAGGACTAGAAGAAGTATTTGTCTGCTGACTATGCTCCCTGTGGCTATGTTGCAGATTCTTCCTTAAAAACAAATCCAGGTAGCACATTCTTGTGTCTGACAGGGAGTCGGATGACTCTTTTCCTGAAGGACAGGATGGTGTTTTCTTGACAGGAAGAAAATAGTATTTAAGAGCTAATGGAAGTTAGGTCTGTTATAGTGTCCCACACCTATAATTCCAACATTTGAAAGGTACAGTCAGGTGAATGAAGTATTCAAAGTTGTCCTCAGCTACACAGTGAGTTTAAGGCCACCCTACCAGGTTCAATGAGGCCCTGTTTCAACACAACAGCTGGGAGCAAAGACATGAGCCTCTGGCCCCAACACTTGGAAGGCTAAGTAAGGTAAGAAAATCTCTTGAGTCCATAGCAAGACTGACACCATCTCAAAAACAAAAAGATCAGGCAGGAGTTGTTAGAACTGCATTTGTTGACAAGAACACCACAGGATATAGAGAGAGGTTGTTCACCTATATCATACCTTCCAGGTAAGTACTGTGATAAAAAAGGAAAAGGTAGGCCAGGTAGTGTGATGGTTCACACTTTAATCCCAGCACTTGGGAGGCAGAGGCAGGCAGATCTCTGTGAGTTCGAGGCCAGCTTGGTCTACAGAATGAGTTACAGAACAGCCAGAGGAATTAGAACAGTCAAACCAAGTTGAAAAGGAAAAGGAAAAGGAAAAGGAAAAGGAAAAGGAAAAGGAAAAGGAAAAGGAAAAGGGAAAGGGAAAGGAAAAGGAAAAGGAAAAGGTAGGCTTTTTCCTACAGTCATTTATTGTCATTATGGTATTAGTGAGTCTGCAATCACCTATACTCTACGTCAGAATGCTTGTGTGACTGTAGTTCTATGACTTGTGTTTCCCCAGCTTAAAGAACTGTCTTACCTTGTGTTTCAAGTGAGAGAGAGGTGGGAGCAGGGGTGTTGTACCAATCCTATCTCACTAGAAATGAAAAAAACAAGAAAGAAAGAAAAGAATCCTAACTTAATTTCTGAATTTTTCAGTTTGGTCACAGTTTCTTATCAATATTGGGTAGATGTGTCAGGAAACAGTAAAAAAAAATCTCTAAAGTCTCAATGATTGTTGCTCACATTATACAATCAGCACAGTCCATGGGAAACTGCACTCAACAGCCACCCAAGTTAAAGAAGCTCTGCCATCCCAAGTGAATTTCTGTCAGAACACATGACATCCTCTCCATCACATATAAGACTCATTATCCAAAATCCAATTGTATGGCTACAACCTCCAACAAGGCAGTCCACAGACTGTAATCTTCTTGTGTATGTCTGTAATATAAAATAAAATTAAATGGAGAGTGAGCACATATCGTTGGCTCTGATCCAATGAGGAACACCTAATTCTCTGGGTCTGCAGAAAAGTCTGGTGAAGTTTAAAACCCCTCCCCCATTTTTGTTTATTCTAGATATTTTTATTTTATGTGTATAGCTGTTTTGCTTGCATGCATGTCTGTGCACACCAACATGCATGTCTGGTGCCCATGAAAGCCAAAAGAGGGAGTTGGATCCATTCAAACTGGAGTTATGAATGGTTGTGAGCCACAATGTAGGTACTGGGAATCAAATACAGGTTCTCTGGAAGAGCAGACAGTGCTCTTAACCATGGAGCCATCTCTCTAACCTATATTCTTGTTTTTTTCTTGTTTGTTTTTGCAAAGCACAACCGGGGTAGAATTCAGGACCTTGCATATCCTAGGCAACTGCTCTACCATGGAAGCCACATTCTCAGCCCCATTAGTTGCTCTTAAATAGATCTGTGCTAACTAAATCTAAGTTTGAAAGTTCATGCTGGCAACACAGTATAATTGTTTTGGGGAAAAAACTATTAAATTACACTTGTGAGACAACTTGGTACCCAAAGATTATTGCCATGACTTACATATAAACCTTGAAATAGCTAAACTATGTAAAATACAATTGAAAAGTTACAGTAATATGTTGAGGTTCACATCAAATCAAGTAAATAGAGTGGTATTCTGTCAAAACACCAAAGAGCAAGATTAGCATTATTCTATATTCTACTTAAAAAGTAAAATAAAGAACACTTTGAGATTATTTCTATGAATTAGTTCCTTAAAAACATGAAACAATTGTTTCCACTTAAGTCATGCCACCTAAATTCAGGTATAAATATGGCATCTGAATATCTTATATTCTCATATTCTCTCTGTGTCTGTCTGTCTGTCTCTGTCTGTCTCTGTCTCTCCCTCTTTCCCTCTCTCTCTCTCTCCCACCTTGCCATGCAACTCAGGATGGCCCCTGCCTTATGATCCTTCTACCTACCCAAGTGTTGAAATTACAAGCATACCCAAAATAAGCCTGGCTCCATCTCTTTCTTACTTCAATAGAATCTGATTCATTAGCAGACAGGTACCACAGTTTGCTATTACATCTCTTTCTTAATCCAATAAAGCTATGATTCACTGACAGACAACTACTGCACTTTGCCTCCTTCAAGTGAATATATGATTTACACTTACTCTATAAGTGTTTATTAAATACATTTTATATACCAAATACTTTTCTCTAGAGATAGAATGGTGGTTATAACAGAAAAATTTTTACCCATATAGAATTTACACTGTAATGGATAAAGACAGGCAAACAAAACATTCAGTAAAATAAAGACTATAACAGAAAGTTGTAAGTAATAGGAGAAGCACAGAACAATGGAGCCAGGAAGAAGGATGGGGATTGACATAAGGCTTGTTGCTGCTTAAAGAGGGTGGGGTGGTTTTGTAGCTCTATGGCAGAGCACTTGCAATTTACAGTACTGCCAGAAAATGAAAGAAATATTTGGGGATTGGGATCTGAGGAAATAGGAAAGAAATTGTGCACTTTCTTTAGGACTTCTATGGACCAAGATAAAGGTTGTGGTAAGAAACTGAAATAAATTAGTACCCAGAGATTGGTGATGATAAGGTTGTAGTGGGGACGGGGTAGAGATCATGTAAGAACTGCACAAAGACCTGCCAGTAATAGTACTGAAACTGAGGAATAGATTTTTTGTAACCAGAGAAATGTATAGTTCTGGCAATCAGTCTGGATTATTGCTCTCCATTGATCTGTCTGCCTTTCCTAGGCAACTATAAATTCTTTAAAGCCAGGAATTATACCTCCAACATACTGTGAATTAATAAATATTAGATGAATAAAGCTCTATGAAACACACTTTAGAATATTTTGATCAATAGTATTAGAAATTTTAAATTAAGAATAGTTTGAGGGTGTGTTTAAAGTGGGTTGGCTTGGTTAGTCTGAACTACATTTTCCAGAATTTCTGTTTCTGTCTAGGTACAGCCACAAAAGAGATCCTGAGATCTGAGCATGGTGGCTATGCCAGGGAGTCTATTACGTGAGAGGCAGAGGCAGGAGGATCAGGAATGCAGGGTCATTCCCAGTTACATGGTAAGATCATGGCTAACCTCAGCTATATGAAACTCTGAGAGAAGAGGATAGAGATTCCAGACTCTGGGTAATTTGGAAATTACCCAGTCATTTTGCAGCTTACACACATTGCTGATTTTCTGATTCACTCACCTGCGTGATAGGTGACAATATAAAATAACTTTACTTTAAAGGAATTAGAAAATTGTTTATTCTGAGCCAAATCTAAATATGATTGATCATGGCTCAGGAATACAAATTCAAGTCACCCTAAACATCATGTCCTGAAATGAAAACTTCTACATAAGCATTTACAAGCCAAAGAACAAAGGGTGCCATAAATCACTGCATTCAACAAATATCTTAATAAAGACGTCATGTAGGTGGGCTATAGAAAAATAGGGGAATCTTACCCATATGTTTCAGAGGTCAACTTGTCACATTCTTAGCTTAGGGTTGCTAGAAGGTGGTGATCTGCTAAGCTTAATAATAAACTCCAAGTGGTCCATTGCCAAGTAATCATAAGAATGTTAGTTCATATCCAAGGGCTAAAGATAAATGGATATTTTTCTAAAAGGCCAAAGATATTCCAAGATGATTTTGGCCTGGACACTTAACATTCCATCTCTCCACAATCCCCATGTTCTACTCAGCTAGAGTTAAACATTTTGTAGGATCTTTAACATAGATGCAGCTTTACGGGGATACAAATACTTCAGTTGCTACTATTCTCAAAGAATTAAGAGAAAACAATAGCCTAGAAATTTAGCTTAGAGGTAATGCATTTGCCTAGTATGTGAGAGGTCTGATGTTCAGTCCTGGTAACTGCCTCTCACACCCTCCACACATACACACACTCAGGTAACAAAAATGTTGTGCCCATGAAACAAGACAAGAACACTGTCATCAAACATACAGAAAACCACCTAAATCTAAACCACACACTTGTAGGAAGATCTCTTGCCTTTAGGCATTAAAGGCTATGGGCAGCATAGCAAGATCTTATCTCCAACAGACAAGAATGTCTGCAATGACCATATTAAATACAGTCTCTTGAAAAGTCCAAAAATATTGTAGAACTGCTAAATTAAATTTAACCAAACCCACCACAGCACATAACAAGCTGTAACCTAACCTAATGTGGGAACAAACTGCAACTTAATATATTCTTAGGACAAGTAACTGAGTCTCCACCCATTGTAGCAGCTTAGCTTTCAGCAAATCATAGGATGCAATCTGCTCAGCTGTCCTTAAAAGGCAAACCCTAAACTGTAGCTAAATCCAACTATTCCTATGAATCTATTTCCTTTTCTATAAACACTGCCTGCCCACCCTGCTGGGTGGAGTTCTATGAACTTTTCAGGGTGATTCAGGGTGGTGCCACTGTATGAGTTCTGTCATAACTTCTACAAAATTCAGCTTTTCAAAAGTTTTTTTTTAAGTTTTTTTTATTTTTAAAGAATGAGTTCACATGAATTTGACATCAATAGAAAGGTACCAGGGAACTAGTTCAGTCAACAGATCAGTTTTCTGGCATTCATGAGACCCTTCATTCAGGCCTCAGCACCTCAAAGATAGCAAAGCATAGAAAGAAAAGAGAAAGAAATAAAAGTCTCTTAGAAAATATAGATGAGGAAATCGCATTTTCTCTTTGGCACTTCTTGCTTGCTCTGATGGAACCAACTGCTACGTTCAGAGTTTTGTTATGCTATATGGCCTGCATGACAAGGAACTGAGAGTACCTTTCAGCCAACAGCCAGCAAGAAACTGAGACTTCCCAACAGTCAAATGATTGAATTTGGAAGTGCCTGTCCTTTGGTAGAGCTTTAGGATGACTGTGGCCCCAGCAGACACCTTGTTAGCAACATATAGAAGAACCAGAACCAGGGTTACACAACAAGTCACCAGAGGTAGTAAACTAAGCCGCCCTTGAATTTCAGATCTAGAACTGGGACATAATAAGAGCCATGTAAGCATATATAAGACATAAGTTGGGTTTTTTTTGAGATTTTTTAAATTTGAAAACTTTTTTTTTTGTTTATTTTTTTGAGATGGTAAAATTTGATTATATTTTAGCCACAGTAAAGTGGAACTTGTTATACCTAAGCCAACCTCAAACTCTTGATCCTGCCTTGGCCTCCTAAATACTGGAGTTACAGGTGTCCACCACCATGTGCGTATTTTAAATTGCTAAATTTTACAGTAATTTGTTATATATCCATAGATAATTAATACACTGATGATTATTAATCTCAAGCCATTTGGGATCTATTCAGAAGTTATAAAGGGCATATGACCACTTATTACAGATACGTATCCTGAGTTAATACAGACAAAGTAAATACAGAGCATCACACTTGGATTGTTCTAAATGGTGTAAATTTTGTTCTTTTCTCTCTGTCTAAATGTGCCATGGAGTAAGTTTGGTAGAAAACAACAGGATATTCTCCAAAGAAAAAGACAGGTTCCCAGGAGTACTGGGCTAACACTAGAATTTGGTAAGGCTGAGAATCTTAAAGCTTTGAAGAAAAGGGAAATTACCAGGCTGATGTTTGCTGTGCAAGCATGACGCTGCAATTTGGAATCGCTGGCACCTGTCTCAAAGCCAGGTGTGAAAAGAGGTGACTGTAACCCAGCACTGGAGTAAGAAAGACAAGTGTCTGAGTACTTAGTGCCAAGCTAGTCTATCTGAAGAGCAAAATCCAGGTTCAGTGTGAGAACCTATCTAAAAAATAAGGTGGAGAGTAATAGAGGAAAATAACCAAAGTTGACCTTTGGAACTTTGGCCTCCACACATTGTATTCATAATAAAGTGCATGCATGCCCCCCAAAATAATTGGAAAATGTGTTTTTCTGTGATTAAGCTTTTCTGAGGAATTCTCAGAAATGAATAATTTATATTCTATCAAGTTACCTAACCCTGAAAGGTTGTATTGTGTAGGTATGTAGGACTGCCCACTATATAAGTTAGTTACAAACAACTGTGAAAAGCTTTAGCTTCAGAATTAGCCTTGATTCTGAATATATTTTTCTTTTGATATATACTTTAGAGAAATATTTCACTATACCAAACTGTGACATATTATTAATGTAAATATGTAAATTTATACATATTTGGTCTCTTTCTTTTCTTTTTGATGCATTTGCATAGTTTTAGACTGACCGACAATGTAATTAATAGTTTTCTTATATGTTGAGGAAATAGATTCGATGAAAATAATGACAACTATGCTATTTAGATTACAGTATAAGTACAATGTGAAAAAAATAAGTTCTTTAGCTCTGTTTTGGGTATGGGGATGTAGCTCACTAGGCAGGGTGCTTCCCTGCGATTCACAAAATCTGGGTTTGATCCTTAGCATGGGATAAAACTGAGCATGATGGTGTACACATCTAATCCTAACACTGGGGAGTTGGAACAGGAGAATTAGAAGTTCAAGATCATCAACTACATAGCAAATTTGAGGTCAACCTAAGTTATATGACACCCTGTCTTTAAAAAAAAAAGCCTGCCTTTGTAGTTTCTAGATATATATTTTGTACTGTGATCAATCTTTAATATGTGTTTAAGTATTTAAAAATGTTAAAGCCAAGCCAAGCAAACTCACACCTGAGAAGCTGAGGCAGGGAGATTACTATGCATTCAAGAAGAACCTAGACTGCATAATGAGTACTAAGTCAACCAAGGTTGAATAAGTAAATAAGTTAAATGAAAATAATAATATAAGGCCTGCACTAGCAATGGGGCCTAAACAAGTGAAGACAATCAGATAAGATTTCTTGTAGGAATTAGTGTTTTGCCTGATTAAAGATGAGGCCATTCATTGAGAAAATGGAGGAGGTATAGTAATGTAGCTCAATAGTAGAATACTCGCCTAGTATGCCCAAAGCTCTGGGTTCACTTTTTTCTTTTTATTGTAATGCCCAGGATCAAATCAAGAGCCTCACACATGCTAGGTGAGGAGTCTATCACTAAGCCCTAGCAATATACTGGGTTAAGTTCACAAGTACCACAAAATATATGATGATGGAGGACAAAAAAATAATTTTTTTCTTCAACACTCATAGGTTCTTAGTAGGAATGGACTCCTATAATTAAAGAGTAAACTCAATAAGAAAAAATAGACAATTTTGTTAACAGGATATTCCATATAGAAGTCACTCACTCTAGTAGTTTCATAGCATCTTTAAAAACAACTAGTTCATTTTTAGTGGGGCATGTTGACACATGTCCATTATCCTAGCTCTCAAGGAAGCTGAAGCAGAGGATCATGAGTTTGAGGACAACCTAAACAGAGGCAAGAGAGAAAGACAGGGAAAACTGAGGGGACATGGGGAATGAAAAGAATCCTATCAGCCTTCTAAATCATTCTCATATCTCTTGCTGGCTGAAGCTCAAGAATTTTGATACAACTGACCATCCCTTATCATAGTCTTACTGCAATAGAATAATATTTATCTCCTGAGATACAAATAAGAGTATAAAAGCAGCTAATTACTTATGCTAAAGATCCAAATGTATATCATAAATTCATGTGATCCTTGATTTTAGCTTCATTAGTAATCCTTTTTCACCATAAACCTGAACAAGGAACCTCATAGAGCACTGTACAAACCTCATTTATGAGATGGCCTTGAACTCCTGATCCTTCTGCTGCCATTCGTGACTTCTCCCTTACCACACCCTGCTAGGCAGTTAATCTGACTTTTCTGTTGTGGGAGTTAGCCCAGGTGTGCCAGGAGCTGGCTGAAGCTGGGAGAAACTTTGAACTACAGATCCTTCCACCCCAACCTCTGGAGGAAGATTACTGAACGGTGTGCTATCACCCTGATTTACAGAGTGTCAAAGAATTGAGCCCAGGATCTTTGGTGGCTAGGCAGGCTCTAGACTCACTGAACTATATCCCCAGTCTTGCTAAGAATTTCAGATTTAAAAAAAATGAGAAGAAGGAAAAGAAGAAACCAATTCACCTTTTACTTCTTAAGTGTTTTATGTAACCTTTAAACATAGTTATACATTACATCCTTAGAACAATGTAACTTCAAAAGCCATAAAATTACATGGGTAGCTATAGACATGTCATTTCAATGTGTATCTTTTTTTTAATGTATGCACTCAGATCTGTCACTTTGAGTCTGTAAACTCAATAAACTCCAACTCTGATTCACACTGACTCATCCTAAAATTCTGAGGCATGAGTTAAGATCCTCACTTACTGCTGGGAGCCCAATACCCAGGTAACATGGATGAAGTCTGTATGACAAGATTCCAGACTCCCTGGCTGGGGAATTTTGGCTCACCAGCCATTTTGCCCCTTTCTCCACTTTGCTGTAATGGTGACAAAAAGCCTTTCATCAATAATGTATCTGTATGGCCTAGTAATACCTTAGCTGCCTGGTGTTGGCTGAGAAGGGGAAGCAGCCATTTTTACTCAAAAGTAATTGTCACTGTAAAATATCTTGCAGGCTTCTAAGTCCTGCCATGTGTAGAGCTACCTATTCATACTGATAGTACATTGTAAAGGCTATTCCTGGGGTGGGCGTTGGCCCTCCCAGGAAGAGACAAGCCTTTAACAGATAGAAGCAAAAAAGAGCCTAGATAGAGATAAAAAATATGCACCAAAGAGCTAAAACTATAAAGTAAACCTTCTTTGGTGCCTACATGGCACCCTGTTCTGTTTGAGGCAGGTGGAGATATTATTCAGCTAACAGTAACATTCAACCAATTATGGATTATTGAGTCAAATGTTCTTTCATAGTAAACAAGATAACCTTGACAACCTTGACGTTTGTAAGTCGCAGGAGGAAGGACACCTGGCTCCTCCCTGGGCGTGATCGACTTCTAGGAGGGACTACATCTGCATATCAAACCAGTTCCTCTGAAGGCCTGAACATATGCATACCAAAAAACTGCATTTTGGCTTTCTAAACTTCTTGTCAGAGCAGTTGTCTCTCTCTTTCTGGTGTGGGCCCCTTCCCTTGGTAATGTACATTGTCAGGCTCTCCCTCCTCTTCCTATTGTGGGTTTTTTCATTGGCAAGACGCATTGTCAGTCTCTCTCTTGCCCCTCTCTTTTCTTAAAATGTATACTGTTAATTCCCCTATTAAAAACACTCCTGTGTTTTACTTCTAAAGCGTTCTCCGTGTCATTTTAAAGCACGACTGTGCATACCATTTCTTTAGGTCCTATAAAAGAACGAACTGCTCTGTTCATTTGTCATTCCTCATTCCTCCCCACCACTCGTACTTCCTCCTGAGTAGAGTTTTTGTGAACCCATTTGTGGAAAATGCACAACCCCTCTGCAACTTACTAGTGTAGATGTCCCTGAGAGTTCTTCCGGCTGCACAGAGAGCAACACCAAGTGGCATCTCCTCCTACTCCTGTGATAGAGCTAAGATGCATAGCAAGCCTCAGGCCACCCTGCTGGGCCATATAAAAAGACATGGTCTTAAAACAAATCAACAAGTAAAATTTCAAACAAGTGGTAAGACAAGGCAAGTCAGGATAGAAATTTAGGAGATAGGTAAAAGTAATGGAGCTCTTCACTGGAGCATCTGACTGAAGCCTCTTGCTAGCTGGAAGTCAAAAATTCTAATACACGCCCACACACAAATTCCTTAGTGCACAGGTAGAAGTCAGAAGACAACTTGCATGAATAACTTCTCTCCTTTCCCCGTAGTAATATACTGCTGTGGTGGCTCAGCCAAGAAGACACGGAAGAGTTCTCATGCATGCCAACTCTGCCAGACCTCAGCAGAGGGAACCACCATCCTGTCCAGCGCCAGACTGGACAGTGGAACCCTGAGCATCTGAGATCAGTCATTTTTATTGATTCAGCACTCCTCAGGTGCAGATCATAAGCAATCAAACATCCCTAACATAAATCTAATACCTGCAGACAATACAAAACACCAAGACACAATCAGCCCTTCCCCCATCAGTGCACAAAACAATATTTTAAACACAACTAAAAATAAACTTCTACAACATTTCGCCATGTGGGTAAGCCCTGGGTTTCAAAGTCAGGTCACGAGGCTTGGAGGCACGTACCTTTACCCACTGAGCCATCACACTTGTCCCCACAATTAACTTTTGATTACAATAAAAATATTCTTAATTCCTTCATTCTTGTTATCTCTAGTTTTGCATTATCAATTGCAAACTTGTTGGTTGCATATCAGAAATTACCTTGTATTTCATTTCAGTTCCTCAGCAACCTTCTGAAGGTATCTTAATAATCCACTAAAGTAGTGTAACAGGGCTCCAGACTTTAGTTAGGCTCTGAGACTTAAGCACAACTGACTCCATGATGGAAATGCCATTCAGGCTGTAAGACTCAGCATGTAGACAGTACCACCTACCAAAACTAAAACAAAGGCCTATTCCATCAAAGTCCATATAGTTCTGGAAAAGTCTTAAAATGTACTAACCTTGCTTTTTAGCTTCTGTAGTTTCCCTTCTGGCTAACTGTTCTTGTTAACTGAAGTATGTCAACCTAGAATATGATTTTTGTGCTTAAAAGCTCACCCTGAGAAAGGCTCATAGCTATACTGGGGTCTCAAACACTCAGTGTAGTCACCATATGATTAGTAAAGACTTTCTATTGGCTTAAACCTATGTTTGAGCAGTCTTCTCTGGTGAATACTCCACAACAGTGGCATATATGGCTATAGTAAAGACAATGGGACTCTCCATTGAGAAATGAACCCCATACTCTTCTTTCTCTGAGCATCATTCTCACTATTAACCCCTGTTACTAAATCTTTTGAAAACATCTTTTTAATAAATTCCAAATCTGCTTCATATTGGCTTGTTCTGAAATTGTTTTCTATGATAAAACCAAGTACCAAGCTTTACCTGAGTGGAGATCACTGAAAAGAACTCCCCAGGGCTTTCACAAGATACAGTATGAAGATGTGTCTCTGTCCCAGCAGCCCAATGACAAATAGCAAAGGAATTTAAGTCTATAGAAGCAATATTTGAGGAACGGTATACCTGCAAATCTAAAGTTGGTAAAGCTTGTTCATCTAGACCTTCTTGTACCACTTAAGTTACTCTAATCTTAAGTTTCTGCTACCTGCCAAATCTTACCAAGAACAAACTGAATAGAAGCAGAGATTGATGGGAGAGTCAGTTTGTTAACTCAGGTTCAGGCCTGAGGCAAATGGGATAGAACTTCCACCTCAAAGACTGCCCCATTTTCAAAATGAGAAGTATCTCAGGGTTTTTCTTATGGAATGATATGCTGTGGAGAGTGAGTGTACCCCTATATGAATGTGTATTGTTGACACAAGCATGGACATGTCAAAGTTCCCAATGTCCCAGACCCATGATAATGACAAGATCTTCTCTGGGTCAGGCTGAGAGAACTGGCAAAATCTTTCACTGGTCAGAGTATTGATGATGATGAACTGTTGGCCTTGAGCTTTTATTTTTTTTAAAAAAAGTATTATCAGAAAGTTCTTAGCCTCAGTTTTTTCCTCCTAGGATCACTGCAGCCTGAGACTATGCCCTTACAGAGACTGTCTACTAAGATCAGCTGGCTCACCTCCTCATTCAGCTGTATATAATGAAGGAATTGAGGTTTCAGGCTGCTGGTTCATTTCCATCAGAGGATATAGCTCTTTTCCCAGCTTTCTGCACAGCTCTTCTGTATGTGTGTCTGTCATTTTTTCATTTGCTTTTGCCCCAGTGAAAGCAATCTCAAAGTGTTCAGGTTAAGGCAGTGGGTGGAAAATCCCAGCTCATTTTTCTAGGATGGAGTAAAGTTCTTTGTCTCTGGGTCCATTCGTGTCTTTGACAGTTTGTTGGCCAAAGCTTTCTCCTATCTTCTTTCATTGTCAGCTTCAAGCCAGACCTTCTATGGTGCCATTAAGCACACTATCTTTGTAAGAGAAAGTGATAAAGGTTGGGAGGAGAAAGGGTGTGGGAGGGAGGGAAGCTGAGATAACAGGACTGTGTCACATTGCATGTGAAACTAAATGTGAGAGAAAGGTAAGCTGTCTTCCTGACAATGCATGGCTTAGTTCTCATAAGGTTATATTTTCATCTGCTTTGTTAAACATTTCCAGGTCAAGGAGGGTCCAATGTTATATTTGTTCTCCCTACAGAAATGGATAGGGTGCCTTTAGTCTTTGGAAATCTGTATACTGCATTTAGTCAAAGAGGGTGGCCAAAAGAACTCTCCTGCATCTGTTTCTCCTTAATTGCCTTCATCTTGTTATTTTCGAAAGGATAGAAACACAGTTCTATACTGCTACCCTCACTAGCTTGAGGAGTTTCCTAGACTTTTAGGGACCTTGATTCAGGCCAAACTGGGATTTGTGGCTTTGACGTTCAATTGTGCTCCTCTGCTAGCAATGGCTTCAACCAGATTCTAGCCTGAGAGGTTCTTTTCTCTTTCTCATGTCCCCAGAATTTAGCCTGCTTTTCTATCCTGCCTCATTATCCTCTTTTGAGACTGCCTTTCTATCATGCCTCAAGTTCAACCATCCTTTGTATTTGGGAGAGGCATATTTTGCATTCTCATGCCAACCTGCTTTGTAATTTAGGCCTGCCGAATGTGTGGATGGTGTCTATGAAAGAATGATGAGATTCGGGTGGCATTTAGTTATATTTTCGTCAGGATCCTATTGGAGACTCAACCTGTGGATCCTGTAGGGGCAAAGAGAAAATTTCCTCTGCCACCTGAAAGTTCGCTACAATGAAATGACAACATATTAATTAGGAGAAAGAACACCGAGTTCTCAATGCTCACAACATCAGAACCATGCACAGATTAGAAGAGCTATATGACAGATGGAGAGATGAAGGTTACATACCCTTCTTCACAGAGAACAGGAAGGTCTTGAGGGGTTATAAATGATCATTAAGGAAATGAATAGACCCAGGGACTTAAATCAGCTTATAAAACGATTTCCTTTGGCATTTGAATGAGCCCTCCAGAATGACGGCATCTAGAAATAAAGTCTGTTCCAAATGAGTATAGTCTTCTTTCTGAGATGGGTAGAGAGACTTCCCAGTAGAGATGGAAGACAATTGTGCTTCCTTCTGTGACTCGACCCTTAATGCAAACTAAAAAATTACAGAGAGAACCTCCTTGCAATGACCAATGCTAATTTTTAGGATACTTTCTGAGTCCCAACACTAGAAAAGCAGGTCAGAAGAATACATGAATTCATTAGTCTAAGAGCATGTAGTAAGCAGGACCCAAGAGTAAAACAAGAAAATACAAAAGAATTTCCAGAAACAGCTGGAAGAAAAGATGTCCATGAAAGTCAGAGAGAAATTCAAGAGTATGGTGTGCTAGAAGTGAAGGGAAAGGAGAGCTTCAGGGACAGTGAATTCTGAATGCTGAAGGAAGCTAAATAACATGCCAGCAGAGAAATGCTGATTAAATTATCAAAGACAGGTAGAACAGGGTAGTAAGTAGCAATAGGATGCACATAGTGGGTGTTGAATTAGGAAACGCAGAAAGTTTGGCTGTAGAAAGCAACTGAGAGTGAGAGCAACGAGAAAGAAAATGAAAACGAATTGAAAAAACAAGTGAAGTAGGATGGGATAACAAAAGCCTTTTCTTCTGCTGTTTCTCTTTGTTTTGTCTTAGTAGGATAAATATAAGCATATTTACGTTTTGGTGGAAAGGAGAGTTTAGAAATAAAATAGTTGAAAAGTAAAAGCAAAATAGAGAAATCATGGAGATAGGGAGATGGCTCACACTCTAAAGGCCCTTGCTAAGCAAGCCTGGTGATCAGAGTTCACCCTTGTAAAGGTGGAAGGGGAGAACTGTTTACACAAAGCTGTCCTCTGATCTCTGATGTCACGTGTACACATTTGTGCATTCACTCACACATACATACCACACACCCCCTCACACACACCGCAATATTCCTTTTGAAATCAAATACTGTCTCTATATCAACAACCTTCACAGCAAATCTTGTTACTTGTTCTAGAATTCTTGACTCTTGGCTGTGTAAGAAACATTTAATACCAGTCTTGGCACCAAACACTAAAAATACTTCTGTTTATGACAAGAAATTAAAATGCTTTTATCTCTCCCATCTTATAAATTTTTTAATTATAAGATTTTTATGCAAATTTTTATCTCTCTCACTTTGTAAGACCTTTATGCAGGTGTTTTTAAAATTATTTTTTGAAATTAAATTGAATTACATCATTCCTGCCCCCAACTGCTCCCATGTATACCACGTTGCTCTCTCTCAAATTCATGGCTTCATTTTAATTGTTGTTACCTACGTTTATTTTACCTATGTATTCTTAAATACACAGATACAACCTGCTCAGTCTGCATGTTACCTGTATGCATATGTTTTCAGGGCTGACCATTTGGTATTGGATAACCAATTTCTGTGCTCTTCCCTTGGGAGAACTATTTCTCCCACTCTCAGCATTCCTTAGTTGCCCATAGATCTTTGTCTAAGAGTTGAGGCCCTGTGAGATTTCCCACTGCCATGTTAGCCTGTCTATTGTTACAAATGTTTTAACCTTCCTCACCAGGTTATATAGAAATGCCCTGCTGCATTTTTGGAACTTAAGTAACTTTAATCGAGTATCCCTTCATGCTTTCCTTCATTTCCTTTGTGCTGATTCTTTTAAAACGCTGATCAGAAGTAAAGTTTTGCCATCTTGAGACATGTTAATTGGAGTGGTGGTCTCTTTCTTTGCAACCATGAGCCTGTTTCTAAAAGCTACCAATAGACGTCAAACAGACTCTGGTTTGAGGGGCTCCTCTATTCTTCCCATGTCCACATAATTTTCTCTGTCTTTTTATCCTCTCTCATAGAGAAGGGGAAAAGAAGGTAAGGAAGAAGAGGGGAGGGGTAAAGAGGGGAGAAAAGAGAGAGAGAGGAGGAGGAGGAACATAGGAGAGAAGCAAGGAATGGTAAGAATACTAAAGAAGAGATCTCCTTCAACTAGAAGGGATGAGGGAAAGGCTGCAGATACTTACAGTGCCTCCTAGATTGAATTATGGGGAGTTAAGAAGAGTTTGTTATCTGGTTTCCCAGGCCTCAGAAGAGTAAAATAGCTGCTGGTGGCACACGCCTTTAATCCCAGCACTTGGGAGGCAGAGGAAGGAGAATCTCTAGGCCAGCCTGGTCTACAGAGTGAGTTCCAGAACAGCCAGGGCTATACAGAGAAACCTTGTCTCAAAAATAAAATTAAAATAAAATAAAATAGTAAAAATAAATTCAAAGGTGCAGACTTTGTACTACTAATAGTACAAAGTACAAGTACTACAAGTACTACTAATAATTGACAACTGAGTATAGTGGGAATTTACACATTTATCTTACACTTTAATATGCTTTTTAAATGATACTTTGATGGAAAACATTGTGTTAATTTTATGGGAAGGTGAGAAGTAATACAAGCTTCCTTTGCCTTGTGAAATGATGAACACATTGTCACCTCGCAGAGAACTTCCTCCTATCACAGACCCCTTATCCAATTCACTGAAATATGCTGTTCATTCTACTTCCAAAGCAGGTTTGTAATAATATGAATGTTTCCATCTCCACTGTGCCTTGACCTTCAACCAAGGTAAAACAAAAGCGTTAGGACCTATACCTCATGGTGTAGTGCAAGTTAGCCTCAAATTCATAATCTTCCTGCCAAATTCTCTTGAGTGTGGGGATGACACACTACCACATCCAGCGCTTGCTCTCTCTTTCTCTCCCTCTCCCCCCCTCTCTGTGTGTGTGTTTGTGTGTATGTGTGTGTTTCACTGCTATATATCAAACCAGAGCATCATGAATGGTAGGCAAGTATTCTGCCATTGAGCCCCAGTCCTAGCCTTTAAACACACTCATGCTTTTTACCTGGACCAATGTAGTAACCTTCTAACAGCTTTCCTCATGCTATCCTTGCCCCTTTAACCCATACTTCACATAGCAAGTATAACATAGATTAGATCATTAAGGTCCCCATCTTAAAACCTTCCAATGATCTCCAACTGCTCAGAAATAAAATTCCAGATCCTAGTCACATATGGCAAGATTCTACAGGGACATTATTTTGCTCAATTGTACAGGAAGAAAAATAAGTTTCTTCAAGCTTTAGGAGTTCTTACTCCCAATGGAGGCATGCACAAAAGGCAAATTTTACAAGAGAAAAACTAACAAGTTATTAATGTGTGCAGTGCATTGCACTTGGGAGACATCACAATGAAAAGTACACAATGAAAGTAGAGCTGGGTACAGGGACACACACATAATTCTAGCACTCAAAAGCTGAGGCAGAAGAATCACCATTTCAAGAACAGTCTCACTGTGAGACTGACTCAATAGAGACAGAGAGATGGAGAGAGGGGGTGGGGTGGGGAAAAGGTAACTCAAAATACTGGTTTTGAATCCTACTTTCATAGTATCTTCAACAAATAACAAGTTTGTGGAAAAATGACAGAAAGGAGCCAGGTTTGGTGGCACACATTTGTAATTGAAGCACTCTGGAGGTGGATGCAGGAGGATCAAGGGTTCAAGGCTATTCTTAGCTACAGGGTGAGTTCAAAGCCAGCCCAGGCTACATGAGAGTCTGTTTCAAAAATCCAAAAGCCAAGCAATTTCAACTAAAGAGGAGATGCAGTAGGATCTGCTGCAGATTCAAGGCCTGCCTGGTCTACATAGCCTGAGTTCTAGGTCAGCTGGGGCTAAACTGAGACACAGAAAGACAAATGTCATATATTCTCTCTCATATGAAGCTCCTGGCTCCAAATCTTTAAGTGTGAGTACACGGCCTAGAGTAACTCCAGACATGAGGAAAGTAAAAGGGTGCCATTGCCAGAGTTGGGGATAGGGATGAGGAGCAATAGGGAGGGAAAGCAGGCTACTGATGGGAGAAATGGAAAAATGGGGGCATTCTAATTAGGGAGGGAAAGGGAGATAAGTATAGAAGGAGGAAGGAGGGTAACATAACAGTAAGAAAGTCTAGAAAAGTCATAAGTAATACTATTAACTATCTACCAAAACACAAACAATGATACATATAAGTCTCTGTATAAATAGACACATATAGTTTAAATGAAAATTTCTCATCTGAGCTAACAAAGCTTCCTCCAAGAGGAAACATCTAACAAAACCCAATACCAAGCATAAGAAGCCCTTTTTTGAATTGTTGGCAAACGATATCCAAGAGACTCCCAAAACATGACAGGCTATTGTTCCTGTCCTTGATTGCCCCAGAGGAGGAAGGTAAGTACTTATTGCTGAATACACCATACACTTCAGAGACAAGGCCCAGAGACTACTGAGCTGGAACTGACCTGAAAGCCTCCTCTATGATGACTAGCTTCCATGGTACCAGCAGGCACCATGCAACCAACAGTCCTACCCAGCCTATGAACCACAACATGGCTTGATAACCCTAAGGGTATAGTAGTGGCATACACACCTTATTGGTAACCAAAAGCTCTCTGATTGGACTCAAGACTCAAGACCCAATGAACAAGAGAGAAATCATTCCTAGTGTGGAAACCTAGCCAACTACCCAGGGCTAGTGAGGTCATAGAACTTGGAGGAGAACCTACAAATAAATCTTCATAATCTCTAAACACATTGTAAATATTCATCCTTAAACCTACAGGTAAGTGCAGTCCTCACCCCTTATCAAGGAATCTTCTTGCAATAGATTGAAATCACCAAAGAAAACCACAAGCATCAAATTGCAGAGTAGTGGAGCCCAGTCCCATAGAATGCACTTTAAAACACTCCTAAGTACACATAAGTCTCAGGGAACATTGGTTATTTCTTCTCACTATGTGGGGTCCAGGGATTGAGCTTAGCTCCTTAGGATTAGTAGCAAGCACCTTCATCTACTGAGGCAGCTTGCATGGCCCCTGCTGCTTCATTTATCCCCTTCCATCCTTCCTTCCCTCCTTCCCTCCCTCCCTCCCTTCCTTCCTTCTTTACTTCCTTCCTTCCTTTCCATATTAGAGATTCCACCCAGGACCTTGGACCTTGAACATACTAGACAAGTGCTACACCACTGTATTATATACCATCCTTAAATTTATTTTTGACTAATACATGAAAGCATACAAATTGTACATACTAACGGGTGTTCGGGTTAGATTTCTTTTCTTCAATTTGACTCAAACCTAGACACATCTAAGAAGAGGGTAACCTCAATTGATGAATTTCCTCCATCAAACTGACCTGTAGGCAAGCCTGTGGGGCTTTTTCTTGATTAATGGTTGATGTGGGAAGACTCATACCACTGGGAGGGGTGGCATCCTTGGGCAGGTAGTCCTGAGTTGTATAAGAAAGCAGGCTGAGCACGCCATGAGGAACAAGCCCGTAAGCAGTGTTCCTCCATGACCTCTGCATCAGCTCCTACCTCCAGGATCCTGCCCTGCTTGAGTTCCTGCCCTGATTTCTCTCAATGATAGACTGTGATTGGGATATAGAAGCTAATAAATCCTTTCTTTCCCAAGTTGCTTTTGGCCAGAATGTTTTTATCACAGCAACACAAAGCAAACTAGAACAATGGGAAAAGTGTGCTGCTTTGTTAAAGAAGCATTTTCTGGCATGATATATTCTGACTGCCTTCATATCCTTGCAAATTCATCCTTATTACACTTTCTTAGGAAAAAAAAAATCTTCCTGGCCAGGGGGGTGGGGCAGCAAAATTGCTCTGTGGCACTTACCACCTAGCATAATAATCTGGAGTTTGATCCTCAAGGCTCACATGGGGTAGGAGAGAACAGATACCTGAAAATTTTAAATTGTCCTCTGACTTCCAAATGTGAACCTTGGCACATGTACTCCTTCTAAAAATGAATACATGAAATTTTAAAAATTAAAAAAGTACTTCTTTCTCAACTATGCCAAGACCTTGCTCAACCCTTGGCCTTAAACTTCCTGTTTCTGCCTACAGCTTTGCCCAGCTTTTAACATGACATAAAATAATTCAATTTTAATGTTACTCCAGTAGAACATCTTCTTTGTTTCAATTAATTCTTTATGATAGTGCTGTAATGATTCCCTCATCATAATACATGGGGATAATCTGTAATAAACTTTTACATACTTGTATTGACTGTGCTAGTCACTTTACATTGATGTAACAAAATATCCAAGATAAGCAGCTTAAAAGGAAAAGGAGGTTTGGTTTCTTATTTAAGAGGTTTTATTCCATGATCACTCAGCTCCATTATTTCCAGGACTACATGGATACAGAATGTCAAGGTGGGGACCATGTGTTAGAGCAAAGCATGTGGCCAGGACTCAAAGAGAAGGAAAGTATGTCTTTCAAGAGCATGCCCATAGTGACCTCCTACTTCTACAGGATCCGTCTTCTATTGTTTCCACTACCTTTAATAGTCTAATAAACTATGAATCTATTCATTTATGACACCAGAACTTCTGTGGTCTGATCACTTCCAAAGGCCCTATCTCTGAACACTGCTACATTGGGGACCAGGCCTTCAACACTTGAGCTTTCCAAGCTTCAACATATGAGCTTTCCGCTTTCCCTATCTTTCTTCCTTCCTTCCTTCCTTCTTTTCTTTTTCTTTCTTTCTCTCTCTTTTTTAAACAGGGTCCCTCTATGTAGGCCTGGCTATCTGTAGAAAAGGCTGGCCTGGAACTCACAGATATCCTTCTGTCTCTGTCTCCAAACCATATCCAAACCATTACCTTTTAGAATTCAGAGTCTATGACTATTGCCAGAGAAGAATCACACAGAGTCCCATAGAAATGAAAGAAGGTGGGCTGGAGGGATGGCTCAGCAGCTAAGAGCGCTTCGTGGTCTTCCACAAGACAGGATGAGAAACTCAGAGGCACCTGTAACTCCAGGTCCATGGGATCTGATGCCCTCTTATGGCCTCTATGGGCACTATATAAGCATATGTATACACTGTATATAGCATACACTCAGATACACACACACACACACACACACACAACAAAAATAATTATAAATATTTGAACTAATGTAGCTTAAACAAAAGAAATAATCACATCCATAACAGTGAGTAAGAATGGATGCTAATGATTATTAAATAAAAATACTTGCAATGATAAACAGTTTGCAAAAAATAAACCTATCCTCCCAGAAATCTAGATGATGGTTTTGTGGGAGAAGGAAACATGAATCAGGTTGCTAGGGATCTGGCAACATTACTTTATGTAGGTGCTCACTATCTAGGTGTATTCAGTTTGGATTAATATACCAATGGCATATGTGTGGGCTACTCAAACACACACATGATATAATAATAATAATAATAATAATAATAATAACAATAATAACAACAACAATAATGATAATAATAAACTTAACTAAAAAGAAATGTGAGAGGCTGCTCAGTGGTAGTTGGTTAAGAGCATTTGCTGCTTGTATTACTCAGGGCTCTCCAAAGTAATAGAACTGATAGAATGAATAGATAGAGAGATAGATGGATGGAAAATATATATGCGCTATGAATACACACACTATATATACATATATATATATACATATATATATATATACACACACACACATACATACATACACACACACACACACACACACGAAACTAAGAGGGAACAATTCTTCATCCAAGGAAGAACTGACCTTGATTTAAAAAATGCTAACATAAACCTCTACACGAGATCTAGAACAATCAGGTTGGCAAAACAAAAGCATACTTTCCACTTGGGCCCATACAAAGGCCAGAAATTACATGACACAGAAGTCAGTGACCCCCAAAGAACTTCAAGTTCTGCCAGTGTTTTCAATACCGTGGCAGACACAGTGGTTCTTCTTCCCATACTCAACTTTTAAGATTGAAACATTCAGTATCCCAGCTACCGAGAGGGCTGGAAGCAAAAAGAACCATTACAGTCTCTGTCTAACAGTTGCCATATGCCAAAAAACAGCCAACTGCCAGAAGGTCATGCTTCTTGTCTAGATATAGATCTCATATGATCATGCCCAAGGCTAATGGTAAAACCTTGGTCCCTGTATCGCAAGATGAGATAATGATGAAAAGCATTCTAGCTTCAGATATTCTACAACCCCAGGTGAATCCACCACATACCCTGGTCCTTTCTGAACCTGTACACTTCCAAGGTTCACCTTATCTGATACAGATTGCAAAGATGATCCACGACATACAAGTCCTGCACAACAAAGCCTGGCTCAGACTCAGCTTCTGGGGAACAGGGAGCTTGATCTCAAACAATCCCTTATGAATGGTAAGGGTTCGGAAGGTTAGGAAACAGAAATGCAATGTCTACAAATAGCTAAAACACAAATGCAGACCCAATCTTTCCCTTAGATTAGAAGATTATTTTAAGAGTGATAAACTGAGCAGAATAGGGTGGTGCATATCTTAATACTCAGCACTCAGGAGGCTCATGAGTTTGAGGTATGCCTGACTACACAGTGAGATCTTGTATCAAATAAAAATCAAATGAATATGGGCATCAAGATGGCTCAGTGGGTAAAGGTGCTTGCCACAAAGCCTGATGGCCTGAGTTCAATCCTCCTGGGACCCACAAAGTGGAAGGGGACAACTGAGTCCCCCAGGCTGTTCTCTGAACTCCCCTTGGGCAATATTGCATGTAAAAATCTACCTATATATGTACATATACATATACACAAACGTGCAAAAATAAATAAATGTACTTTTTAAAGTAAAAATAGAACAATCAAAAGTCACGTACTGTGAAATTTTGGAAGAAGTCAATGTGAAACTTTAGAAAAGAGACTTAGTTACATGTTCCAGACTATAGTTATTTTTAAACTGGATATTCAGGCAGAAATGCTGAGTTTTCATTTGTGAAACATTTTGCACAGATAGGCCAGGAGTTGATATTTTTTAATATCTTAGAAACTCATATACATCAATAAATAACAACATGAATACTTCAACTATATAAAAATTTAATGATACAGACCCACAAAGAATAAGTACAATCCCCAGTAATAAAAAAAAAAAAGGAAACAAGAGGGGTCAGACGGGCAAAGATGGAATTGGGAGACATTTAAGGGGTGATCTGGAGA
Organism: Cricetomys ansorgei; assembly: GCA_026225945.1. NCBI lineage: Eukaryota > Metazoa > Chordata > Mammalia > Rodentia > Nesomyidae > Cricetomys > Cricetomys ansorgei. The sequence continues at coordinate 204,597 of JAMJFZ010003951.1, forward strand.
CCTAATGCAGTGGAAACTCCCTAGAATCTGTGAGGGTGGCCCTAGCAAGGACCCCTAGTAATGGGGGATAGAGAGCCTGAGCAGGCCATCTCCTGTAACCAGGCAAAGCTTTTAGTGCTGGGACATGGACAGCAACCCAGCCACAAAATCTTCGACCTATAACCTAACCTGCCTGCAGGATCTACTGGGCCAATGGAAGAGCAAAACATCACGCCAAGAGAGAGGACTCACATCTGACACTGCAAGGCTGGCCAGAGACCCAGAGACTGGATAGCCCCGGACAAATCCATAATAATATTCTATGCTCATAGATTGGTGTCTAGCCTAATCGTCATCAGAGAGGTGATTCAGAGAGGAGCTTCATCAGAGAGGCGACTCAGAGAGAAGCTTCCTCTGGGAGCTGATGGAAGCAGATGCACAGGTCCAGGGCCAAACATGAGGCTCGGGAACCTGTGAAAGAAGGTGAAGTGGGATTGCAGGACCAGAGGGGTTGAGGACACCAGGACAAAAACCCCTACGGAGTCAAATGACCAAAACACTTAAGGGCTCAGAGACTGAAGCAGCAAACATGGAGCCTGAAGGGTCCCCTACATATATCATATGGTTGTCTGGCTTGATGTTCTTGTAGCACTCCTAAAAGTTGGAGTGGGAGTGTGTGGTCTCTGACCCTTTTACCTGCCCTTGGGACCCTTTTCTCCTGCTGGGTTGCCTTTGTCCAAGCTTGATGTAGGGGCTTGAGCCTGGCCTTGTTCTATCTTGATGTGTTCTGTTCCATGTTCTGTGGTAACCCTGGGAGGCCTGCTTTTTTTCTGAGGGGAAGGGGTGTGGATCTGGGGAACAGGGAAGTTGGGGGGGATCTGGGAGGTGTGGAGGAAGAGGACAATAGGGTCAGGATGTATTGTACGAGAGAAAAAGATGTAATATAAAAATATAATTAAAACAAAGCAATATTTTCCCCATTAAATTAGCATAGACTAAAAAGTGCTAAAGTGCTTAGACTTGGTGGGAGTTTAGAAAAACAAGCATTTGCTACAAGTGAAGTAAAACCTGACAGAGTCTCTTTGAGAAGCATTTTAACATTCTACATCAAAACTAAAAGGATAATATTCTTTTGTTGTTTGCTTTTCGAGACAAGGTTTTTTCTGCAGAGCCCTGACTTTTCCCGGAATTCGCTCTGTAGATCAAGCTGGCCTGGAACTCTGAGATCTGCCTGCCTCTGCCTCCTAGGATAAAAGGTTTGTGCTACCACATCTGGTTTTAAGAATAATGTTCTTCACAGCCTACTGAATCAATTAAGCAGTGCTCAAATGGGCTAACAGAAACAGAATTGGCAAGCATGGAACCTGAATAGGTTTGTATTTGGCCCCTTGCATATATGTTAGGGCTGTTAGCTTGGTGTTTTTATGGGAGTGACTCTTTTGCCTGCTCTTGGGATCCTTTTCTTCCTACTGGGTTGCCTTGTTCAGTCTTGATTATGAGGGTTTGTACCTTGCCTTATTGTATTTTGTTGTACAGTATTTAGTTAATACCTCTTGGAGACCTGCTCTTTTCTGAAGAGAAATGGAGAGGGAGTAGATCTGGGGGAGAGGGTAGGTAAGGGAAGCTGGGAGGAGTGGAGAGAGCAGAAACTGTGGTAGGGATGTATTGTATGAGAGATGAATCTATTTTCAATAAAAAAGGGAATAATTTTCTTTATTAAAGCAATTTAATTTTTAGAAGTAATTCCAAATATATGAACAACTTTATTCTCTATATTTTTATCACATCATTAGTTCAAATTGCAAATATATGAAAATGTATGTGTGCTTATTTTTAAAAAATCACTATATTCATTTGATGAAGTGTTAGATGATCATTAAAAAGTGATTATGAGTTCATAAAAAATTGGAAAATGCTAATAATTTAGTGGTAAAGTGAAAGATACATACATTCTGTAGTTACTCTCTGCCTTTGAGGAGAAAATTTCTCCTCCAACTTGTAAACAATCATGTCCTGCATTTGCATTTAAACTATTTTTTCTCCCATTAAGATAATGAAAATATATTGTGTAGGCAGGAAAGATGGCTTGGTGGGTAAAAATACTTGCCTGCCACCAAGCCTAATGGACTGAGTTCTAATCCCAGAACTCACATGGTGCATAGAGAGAAATAACTCCAAAAAGTTATCCTCTGATCTCTCTATATATGCAATGGTACACAAACACAAATGAAATATTTTTTTAAAGAAAAGATATTATCTGTATTAGTTTTACTTACTTTTAAGATACTCTATATTTTAGATGTGACTCATTCATATTAGTTTACCTAGTAGTATTTGGATGGTTCAATAAAAATTAAAGTGGAAAGTAATACATTAGCAGATTAAAACATTGTCCTACTGTGCTGCAGTTTCCAAGAATTTTAGGGCTTTTATAAAGACCATTGCACTATTTGCTACAGAAAATGCAGTAAGACTATTTACTGAACTGCCAAAGGGATTTTACCTCAATGACACTTTACCCATAAAGTCATCAGTAATAAAACCCAAGGATGTTCTTTAGGAATAGCAATCAAGGTTAGCACTGCACTTCAAACTGTGTGTCATTAATTGGTCGGTCCCCATGTTTGAACAGCATGCCACCGGAAGTGAAGGCAATTGCTTTAGAGTGTATGCAGCTATTGTAGAGTAAAATTCACTGTGAGGTCCTCAAAACATAGACACATTCTATTGTATTTCTAGAGGAGTCATTTTTTTTTCTAGCGCTGAGAACTGACTCCAGGACCTGGTGTTTGCTAGAAAACCATTCTACCACTAAGTTAAACTCATTGTCGTAGACTATAACTTCTTATTATGTATGCTAGATGGCCTAGTACTCAGATGTAGCCCAGGATAAACTCAGGTTTACGTTCACGTCCTGCCTCAGTTTTCCAAATGCTAGAATTATAGGTGTGTACCACTATGCCCAACTTTTAAATTTATTTTTCCCTTTTTTTATGTTGTTGATAATCAACCCCAAATTCTTGAGGGGAGAAATGCTCACTGGATAGTTGCGATTGTCTTTCAGCAAACAAGTGACAAGGGAGATTCTGCCCTGCTGAGGTGGCCCAAACCCACTGATCTCAGCTCTTCTAATCCTTTATATCTCTGAATAAAATGATTTGATATCTCCCTCTCTCTCTCCCTCTCTCTTTCTCTCTCTCTCTCTCTCTCACACACACACACCATTGATCTCAGCTCTTCTACTCCTTTATACCTCTGAACAAAATGATTTGATATCTCTCCCTCCTCCCCCCACCACACACACACACACACACACACAGAGGGAGGGGGGGAACTGAACTAACAAACATCTGAAAAGAGTGAAAGTGTCCTGAGGACAGGCAAAAAAGTCAGTGATTCCCCTACTTCAACTTTTAGGAGTTGTACAAGAATAACAAGCCAGACATTCTTAAGGTATATGTAGGGCTGTGTGGCCTTGTCTCGCCTTGATGTAGGAGTTCATGCCTGGCCTTCTTTCATCTTGTTATACCCTGTTCAATTGGTAACCCTTGGAGGACTGCTCTTTACTGAGGGGAAGAGGGGAGTTGGTCTGGGGTAAATGGGAGCTGGTGGGGGACTGAATAGAGTAGAGATGGGAGAAAATACAGCCAGGATGAGAGAAGAAAAAATAAATTCAAAACAGAAAAAATAGAGTTCATATAAACTTAGATTCAAATTTACTTTAAATTTAAGGTAAGAGATTCAAAGAAATCCTATGTGCAGAAAGCACAAGAACATGTTAGCAGAGATTCAGATACATCTCTCATACCCGCACCCACCCACCCCCACACACACACTACAAAAAACAAACCAACAGAAACAAAAACATATCAACAACAAAAAAAAACCCTGAAAGGTAACTCCATTTATGACATACTTCCCTAGTCTCATTGCCTCCGATGAGTTTGAGTTTGATACATACAATGGTCTATTTCTATTTAGTGTGGTGGCTCACATCCCAGCATTCAAGGTTGAGGTAGAAGAATCTCCTTAAGTTTGAATTCAGCCTGGGCTATGTAACTAGTATCAAGCCATCAGTGGCTACACAGAAAGCTCTTGTCTCACACAGTGTATTCCCTTACTGGAGCGGTATGTAAAAAAGCATTCATTTATTATCAAGAAATGTGTTAATTCTCAAACACATTAAATACTACTTACTACATTGCAAACTAAGATAGAATAGAGAGAAATATATCATCTGCCTCCATGTCATGTGGCTGCAACAAAAATGGTTTTCTTAATGTTTAAGTTTTTTAGTCATAAAAATACAAAATTAAGAGTTTCATCACTACTTTGAATATATTTTTTTATTTTATTGTCTTATTTCTTCCCAATGGGGTATGCTTTTAAAATAACAGAGTGATATGAACCTGGATTTCAAAAGCAAGGAACATTTATTAGAATAATACAACTATTTGCCCTAAGAACAGACTCTCCTTCTCAAAGCTACCATCAACTATAAATAACTCCTCAGCTAGAGGTGGGTCCTCCATGCCCCTCCCCATCAATGCTGGAATTTTGACTGAGTTGATCATGTGCAAGTCTTGTGCAGATAGCCATAGCAGCTGTGAGTTTGTTTGCAATGACCATACCATGTTCAGAAGGCAGAATTTCACAGTCTTCTTCCTCGTCTAGCTCTTACATTCTTTCCATTCCCTCTTTTTTGATATTTCCTGAGTCAGTAAAGAGGTAGTTGATACAGATGTCCTCTTTAGGACTACAGACTCACATTCACTTATTCTCATCACTTTGTTCAGTTCGTCCTCTCTGCATTAACCACTGACCATTGCAAAATAAGCTCCTTTGGGGACTTTTGACCATGTTTACAGTTCCAGGCATAAAATTCCTCCTGAGAAGCTGTCCTTGAATTCAATTAGAAAATGGTTGATTACCCTCATGCCACTTTTGTAAGATGCCACATCTTGCTTGACAGGTCAATATTATAACGTGTAGGGGTCAGTGATGGATAACACTATTGATGTCTTTTCTTCCTCAGAAGCTTATATTGCACCTTTCATCACTATGAAAGCTAGCCAGTAGAGAGGAAGTTACCCTGACTGTTTGGGATTGATTTCCCTATGTTTTGCAACCAAGGTATGCAGAGTTTTTAGCAACAGGTTTTTATCATGTAGTTACAATAACCAAGAGCAATGGCAGTAGCTTGTATTGTGTAGAGGACCTCTGGGCCTACCTGATCATAGGGAGGTATCCCACTTCTGGCACTGATATTTTTCTTTAATAATCCATGTTTTCTGAGAGTATTGTCAATTGGTGCAAGATACCCATACTCAAATTTCCCTTTTAAATTCTATTTTAAATTAACTGACAAAGTAGTATGTTTCTATAGGCTTTTTTATATATCTTGAGTTTTTGTTAATCCACCTCATCCTCTCCAGCCCCACATCCCTATTCCCTATCCAGACTTAACTCCAGTTCCAGGGTATCTGACACCTTCACACAGACACACACGCAGACAAAACACAGATATACATAAAATAAAAATAAATTAAAAAATAAAAACAAAAACATTGTACATTATTTTGCTGTGCCATGCGACAGATTTTTCACTAGGTAGCCCAGGCTGGCCTTGAAATCATAATTCTCCAGCTCTGGTTTCCTAGCACTGGTATTATAATCATGCACAACCATATTCTGAACAAATATGCTCATTTCTTAAATGTGGCTGAGGTCCTCCTACATATACATATGCTAAAACATATCAAATTATACTCAAGTGTGCAAAAGCAGTTTCCTATGTGTCAATTATACTTAAATAAAGTCCTTAAACAAAAATAAGATAGAAAAAATAATGTTCAACAAAAGAAAAGTTGTCAAAAAAATTGAGCTGTAAAAAATGGAGGTGTAACTCACTGGTAAAACACTTGCTTAGCATTTATGAGGCCCCGGCTTCCATCCTTAGCACTGTTTTACATATATGTATATATATACATATATATACATACGCATACACACATATAAATATACATATACAAATATATGCATATACACATATACATATATGCATACATATATACATACATATTCATATATATTTAAATTATATATGTGTGTATGTATGCATGTGTGTGTGTGTATATGTGTATATATATATTTGTGTATGTGGTTACTGAATTCTATATGTTAAGGGATATAAATTTTATACAAATGCTTTTTAATTGTAAAGACTAGTAATAGAGGTAGAGGGATCTACTGAATGAGAGAGTCAGTATTTTACCAGGCCTCTATCAAAATATCAACAACACTATAATCAGAAATTTAGTGAGAGTAAAGTAGATGATTGAGGAAATAAAATATTGGCCTAAATGTAATATAAAGTTCTTCTATCTCAGAGAAGAAATATGAAAAATAACCTAGTATGGTGCTGCACACCTGTGAGTCCACTGAAGATGTTGAGGCAATTGAGATGATTGCAAGTTCAAGGTCAACTTAGGCTATATATCAAGATTTTGTATATACCAAAATTCTGTGACCAATGAGGAAGAGGAAGAGGAGGAGGGAGGGGTGGGGGGAGGAGCGGGAGGAAAACATCTAAAATTTACAGAGGGCACTCACCTGACAAATCACAGGTGAATGCATGTGAAAATACAAACCATCCAGGAAACTCTCTTAGTAAAATTCTTCTTGTGACCAATTTGCCTAAGCATTCATTAGTATTTAAAATTTAAGCTCAATTATACTATTTTACAGTTCACGCAGGTATTGGGGTCAGAGAGGGAAGGAGAAAAAACAGAAGTGTAAGAGAGATAGGAAGCAAGTAAAGAAAGATTAGAAGCCTGGGGTTTTTCCATCACTGACTTGATGTGCCAGGAAGCAGATATCTTAAATGAGTTAGGATTATTGCATCTGCTGTTCTCCTTGAAGCACGGGAATAATCCTATTGAATATATCTTCTCCTCTGAGGCAGTTTGGGAACTGCTGAATCAATCTAAATCTTCTCTAGATACCCCTGGCTAACAAGCTTGAGATGATTTGATGAACATGAGTGTAGGGTTTTGTTTTAATGACCTTCCTGTAAACAGTATGACAAAATCCCATTGAAATGTTCTGCTATAGCAAATGATAAGTGTTAGCAGAAATACAAGTTCAAAACAGTCAAGAAAGTGACAAGAAAAACAAAAAAATGCAAGAAGAGATGAGAGGAGGAGGAAAGGACCTAAGTATTATTTGAAGATAGGAAAAAAAAACACAAAACAAAGAAATTGGATTGCTTAGAAAAGCAGACACTTAGAATAAGTGGAACTCACAATATTTACTGATAAAATCAGATTCATAAAGATGGGTTTTTTTGTTGTTGTTGTTGTTGTTTTGTCGAGGCAGGGTTTCTTTGTTATAACTCTGGATGTCCTGGAACTCATTCTGTAGACCAGGCTGGCTTTAAACTCATAGAAATCCACCTCCCTCTACCTCCAAGTGCTGGGATCAAAGGTGTGTACCATCACTGCCCAGCTAAGATGTTGTTCTTAATTGAGTATAGAAAACTGAAAAGGAATTTACAAGGTAAAATGTTATATGTAGAGAGAATGAAATCCAGTGAACACAAAAAATGAAAGGGTAGATTATAAAGTATCATGCCCCTATTGCTGGAGCATAGAATATACGCTGGAGGTGTTATAACAAAATTAATTTAGATACAGATACTGCTCAAATATTACAAAATAAAGAGATTAACAGGAAAATATGGGCAAATATTTAATACTATACCTCATGTATACATATGCCCATATAATAGCCCACTCTATACCCAAAACAGAATAAAAGTTTATTCTAAAGCTACATATGAATGCCCATGGCCAGGAAACACAGGCTTAGGTGTTCATAAATACCATGTTCTAAAATGGTAATAGTTTAATGAAGTCTGAGCAGTCACTGGACAAAAGAAAGTCATAAATGAAAGCATTTTTAAAATACACGGTTGAGAACATCAGGTACCAGACAACAGCAATGTTGAGAGATCTCATCTATAGACCTCAGATGCTACCTTACAATGTTCTTATCCTTTGCTAGTGTAAGCTAGTGGTCTATTAATGTATTACAAAAGGATTTCCCTAATAATCACAAGGATGGATGTGAACAGAAGTGAACAATGAATAATTGGTTACAAATGAAGATAAAGAACCCAAGACACTTTGGCTAGTTAATCAATCAGGTTTGTAGAATCTTTAGCACAGGTTTGATTTTTTTTTTCTAGGAACTTCAATTCACATGTAGAAGATACATATCCAGGTGAAATGAGTAAATCTCAAGCTTTTTTATTTAAGCTTACATATATACCATTATTCTCTCAAACAGAGATGTCTGGGAAGGCCAATTATGAAGAGATGATAAGGTCAAGCATGGTAAACAGAGTATGTTTTGCTATATAGATTTAAGTTGGTGTTATCATAATAGATAACAGTATCTAGTGATTTGTTTGTCTGCTTTATAAGATGGGGAGATGAAAAGAGGGAGGAAGAGAGAGAGATTAAAAGTGAAGCCATTCTATGTAGTTGTAATTTCTCCTACAAATGGTAACCTGTTTTTTTAGTTTCTTCTGTGATAGTCTCTTCTGAAACTAATCATTTCAAGAGTGATGCATGGTCTCACAGGTCTGTAATCCATAGCAGTTGAGAGGTTGAGGCAGAAATACACAGAGTTTAACATAAGCCTTGGCTGCACAGTCAAGTCTCATACTGGTCTTAGCTTATTGGGAAACACTATCAGAAACCAGATCCCCTCCCCAAAAATTGAACTCAAAATAACCATTATGCCAAAGAGGCATATTTTGGGATGCTATACTAGTCTCTTATAGTCATTGTGGGTTGGAATATTCTGGTCTCCTACACTGAAATTCAAGTAAGAGATAATATACAATCCAATTTTAAAATAAAAAGTAGAAACGTTTCTACAGGAACCACTGGAAACTTGCTTGCAGTGGTGACTATGTAACCCAAAGATAATTCAGCAGAAAAAAAGTTGAATCACAATGTTAAAAGGGCTGCTTTCTGCTTTCTGTAAAACCTAATAGTATTTATAAGCAAACAATGTCTGTGACATATTCAATTTGGCAGCTTTATCCTTTGTTCCTTAATTGTGTGGGCAAATAAAATTTCTAAAATGACAGTAGGAAAAGTAATAGAATATGTATTTGTCTGTCCCTAGGGACTTCTGTTTCTAAAAACACTTTCCCTGGAAGTTATTCCCTCTCTGACTCCATAGAAGCCAAACCATTATTCTGATCATTCAAGGAATAATGACTAAAGTGGTCATTATCACCAGAAATCAATAGGCTTTTAAAAATTCAATAATTTGAGAGTCTGGGTTGGCTATTTAAGACAGATGATCTGAATGATTTCTGTGCCACAGTCTGGATAGCAATGTGTCTAATGAACACAACATCTATGTTTACATAGGAAACCAATTATAACGGAACACAGTCAATTATTACATTTTATGTTAAAATAATAAAGGTGATTTTAATTAGTAACTTAAATAGCAAGGTCTAGAAGTGAGGATTTTCATTAATTTTGAAGCATTGTGTTGACTATAAAAGGATTTTTAAGATAGCTATATAATAGTTAATGCCTGAGATTTTTGTTAATGACAAGGTTACAAGTATTACATAGTAGTTTATTTTCTATGCTTATAATCAAAAGGCATGTCAATTTCAGTCTGAAGTGAGTGGAATCAATAAGCTTGTTTTTTTAAGTTTTCTAATTTTTTAAAGACGGGATCTTTTTATATAGTTAAAGCTGGCCTCAAACACAAGGGGATCCCTCCTTACCACCATACTCAGCTAATATTTTTTTTTCTTTTTAAGAACACAGTTCCTGGGGCTAGAGAGATAGCTCAGTGGTTAAGAGTATTTGCTATTCTTGCAGAGGACCAAAGTTCTCAGCACCCATATCAGGTACCTGATAACCCTTTGTAACTCCACCTTCAGAAGATCTGACACCATCTTCTAACCTCTGCTGACACCCCTACACACTCTCTCACACACACACACACACACACACACACACTGAAAATAAGGTATCTTCATATAATATTAGACATGAGGGATTTCCAAAAGCATAGGTGCTCTGCACTTATGGTAAGATCTGCTAGATTCGAAATTCAATTCCAATTACAGAAGCAATTGAAATTAATGACAGAAATAAATGTAAAAAGAAACAAAACAACAAAAACAGCTGGAAATATGGCTGAGCATGTTAAGGCATTTGTCAATCAGACTTGACAATCTAAGTTTGATCCCCAGGACCGCACAGTAGAAGGAAAGAACCAATTCTCAGAGATATTTGAACACACACACACACTAGATAGATAGATAGATAGATAGATAGATAGATAGATAGATAGATAGATAGATTAAAAAATCATGAAAATGAGTTTGACTGATGTTCATATTTAGCTACCTAAACTGTCCTAAAGAACTTAAAGAAAAGAATCCTGTACACTTTCCAGAGCAGCAAATTTAGAATGGTATATTGAGCAAGCTTATATAGTATATTACAATCTTTTATATTGTAAAAAAAGGTTTTTTCTTTGAGATAGAGTCTAGCTATTTATCCCAGGCTATCTTTGCACTCTTGATACATATGCCATCCTCTCAAGTGTTGGGATTACTACCAGGGATACCTTATCTTTGGGTGATTTTTCAGGCTCTCACTTAAAAGTATAATATACAAAATAGATAGTTTCAATTTTGCTTATTAGTTGCTGTAGTAGGTCCTATTTATATAATTAGCCATATTTCAGGGTCAAATTCAATAAAGAGCACAAGACAAACACACCTGGAATTTATTGGTTTGTTTTGAGACAAGGTCTCATTGTAGCCTGGGGTAGCTCAAAACTCATGGCAATAGTCCTATTGTCTCAGCTTCTTGTGTGCTGGGATTACATGCCACCACACCTTCTTTACTACCTAGGATTCCTGAATAGACTTTGAAAGGCTGTAATATTTACAATGGTTTGTAATGAGCATAGTAAAAAATGCCTTTTAGGCATGTAAAAGTAGCTTAGTCAGGAACCTCATTACACCCAAGTCTGCACCTGATAACCAGAACCCAGGGACATCACGCACTTAAGATAACTAGACACAGGAGTAGGATTTCATAACACACACTGGACAGTATATAAGCAGAGACCAAGAGCAATACTCCATTCTGTACAACTGAAGAGACTCCATATTGATATGCCCTTTGGCTAGAGAGTCTACCCCACGATCCTGATCCACAAATAAGAGACTAAGAAACACTGCACAGGCGAGCAACCTTGGGGAGAACGGCTTAGGACCCTGAATGTGAACTTTGTGTGATGACCCTCAGCATAATAAAATGCAGCTTTGTTATACAAACTACGTATATTTACCTTCTTGCTCAATACATAGTTCACCAGAGGCGACCAAGACCACAGCTTAAGCCTAGTATTAAGTGGGGTTAGGAACAAGAAGATGTTGACAGTGAGTGATTAAACACCTGAAATTTCTCTCCTGTCCTTCAGTCCCTTTTTGGTCCTCACTCTCATGGCCCAAATCAACCAGAACTTTAAAGGCAGGGGCACAAAAGTGAGGCATCCTAAGGGTGCTGCAGCAGGACAGAGAAAGGTGGAAAATGGGTGTGGAGGAGGGAGAAGTGGAGGATAGCGCTTGCCATCAGCCTTTTGAATGGTATTTATACAAAAACAGGTTGAGGAAATTGAAGCTGGTTATCTGGTTTATAATTCAAGTCCTTCTTTAGATGGATGCTTTTAAGGGAGGTCCTGTTTGCTTCAAGTTCCATATTGATCAAAATGTGTAGATAACTGTTTGTTTATGACACCATTTTCCTTTGCCTTTCTGGTCCCAGCTAGTGGGAATGCCTGGAGCTACAATCTCTAAAGTGAAGCTGATTTGAACTTAATTGCTAATCTACTCATGGAGGGAACTGCCTGGCTTTAAAAACAATTCTTCTTGTTTTCAAATTGTGTCTGGAAATATTGAAAGTTCAGGGCATGATTTACAGAAGAGCCTGGAGTTAAAAGTTGCCTAGAGCCTCATGATTCAGAGGATACTCTGACCCTTGTCTGTTTAGGTGAAGCAAAGAGTAAACACATCTATAAATGTCAGACATGCCCCTCTAGGGTCTATTGATATAGACAGCCAGAGCCAGCATTTAAAAAATTATCCAAAGGTCTTCTTGATTCAATATCATTGCTGACCTGGAGTCTGGGAGAGGGCTGATGTCTATAAGCTTGGAAAGCTTTACCTTCCCCCAATACTCTGCTCCTGCACATAGAGCTTCTTTTAAAGGGCCAGTAGTTCTTGGGATTTGAGGCTAAAAACTTGGTCTTGAATGACAGAACAACCAAGATAAGGGATTTCCTATTTTATCATTATGTATTCAATTCTTCACTACACTCAAGTTACCTGTCATTTGTGCTTCATGTTCCTGGGAGATGTTTCTGACTTATTTAAGTTGATCCACGTATACTATATCTCTGTGGGACTCCTTTCATACCACAGGGCATACTCCAAAGTGTTTTTGTTATTGTTTTCTATTTTCTCCAGCCCAGTCTTGATTGTCAAGATAGACTAAGGATCAATTTCACTCCTGCTGGCTACCATGAAGATCAAATAAAGGTGAATAAAGCATATTCAGAGAAACTTCTGGGGCTGTGGAGATAATATCTTGGTTGATGGATGCTTGTCACACATGTATGAAGTCAGAGTTTGATCCCAGGACCCATGTAAAAAGCCAAACAGGATGGTGTGCACATCTTGTGACGACAGAGCTAGAGAGACAAAGATAGGCTGACTAGCCAGCTAGCCTAGTTGAAACAACAAGTCCCAGGTCCCAGCAAGAGACCCTGACTCAAAACACAAGGTATGCTCTTTAGGAACAATACCAGAGGTTGACCTCTCGTATATAGGCACATGTGCACTCACATACACAGGAATACAGAAACATGAATTGGAGCAGACATAATGCCTAACTTTGGTATTGTACTGGTTTGCTCTCTATTTCTCTGATAAAAACCAGGGTCAAAGGCAACTTGGAGAAGAGAGGAATTATTTGGCTGACATAAACCAGGTCTTAGTCTATCACTGAGGGAAGTCAGGGCAGGAACTCAAGGCAGAGGAACCTGGAGGAAGGAACTGAAGCAAAAACCATGGAGAAGTGCTGCTTGCTGACTTGATCCCCATAGCTTCCTCAACCTGTTTCCTTCCTCCCTCCCTCTCTCCCTCCCTCCCTTTCTTCCTTTCTTCCTTTCTTCTTTGTTTTTTGTTTGGTTTGGTTTGGTTTTTTGAGACTAGGTTTCTCTGTTGTAACTCCGGCTGACCTGGAAATCACTCTGTAGACTAGGCTGGCCTCGAACTCACAGAGATCTGCCTGCCTCTGCCCCCCAAGTGCTGGGGATTAAAGGTGTGCACCAGCACTGCCTGGCTACAGCTTGTTTCCTTATACAGCCCAGGAAGACCTGATCAAGGATGACACCACCTGCAGCAGCAGTCTGAACCCTCCCAAACCAATCATAAATCAACAAAATGCCCTCACAGACTTGCCTAGAAGCCAATCTGATGGAGGTATTCTCTCAAATGTCTATTTCCTGTGTGACCAGGACATGTCAAATTGACAAAAAACAAAAACAAAACAACAAAACAAATGAAAACAAAACAAGCGAAAAACCCTAACTAGTTCTTGTATAAATATTATCAGCAACGTACATGCTAATTTTTCCTATCCTAGAGAATTAGATAATTCAGAGCATAGGCAAAATACAAAGAGATTGTGAAGTAGACTCAAACAGAGCAACATAAGAATAGGAAAAATGAACTTCTCCTGACATAAGAACCAGATAGCTGAATAAGGGATTAAAATAAGAGCTATATTTGAGTTCAAATTTCCCTTCTCCCACCCCTGCAAATTTATAACCTATGGACTAGTCACCTTTCAGTCATATTAGAATACAGCTAGGGCTAGGACTAGGGCTGTGTCTCACTAGTAGAGTCCTTGCCTAGCATGTTTCAGGTTCTGGATTATATGGAACATTTTTGTTGTTGTTTTACTTTCTCTCTCTCTCCTTATCCCAGGGTGCTGGGGAACTCACTCAGGCTGGCTTCAAATTCATGGTGATCCTCTTGGTACTTCCTTCTGAATTCTGGGATGAGTCATGTGAGCTACCACACTTACATATACCACACTTGTTCGTCTCCTCCATATCCTCATTCCGATCCTTGACCAAAATGTAGAGCTGGAATACATGAGAGGACAATCCCAGTCATTGCTGAGGTGGGGCTAAGCAGGACTAGGTGGAAATATTCCTGGAACAGGGCAACAACAGAAACACGTTTATTTTTCCACATCAATCTAAAGAAGTATATTAGCCGGGAATGGTGGTATATGCCTGTAATTCCAGCACTCAGGAAACTGAGGCTGGAGGATGGTGAGTTTAAGGCCAATTTTGAACTTTCTAACAGAAAAACAGAGCACAAAAGAACTATATTACCATTTGACATTCCTAGGAGACACAGTCTCACTATAAATTTCCAGTCCCTCTGGCTCTTATAATCTTTCGGTCAATTCTTCTGCAATGATCCCTGAGTCTGAGGTACAGGAGTTGCCTCAGTTGGGACTGGGCTCTACAACTCTTCATTTTGATTGGTTGGGGTTTTCTGTAACAGTCTCCATCTGTTTCAAAGAAAAGTTTCTTTGATGAGGGCTGAGAACTATACTTTTATGCGGGTATAAGGACTAATATTTAGGGGATTCCAAGATGGCAACGGGGCAGACAGCAATCACTGACCACCTGCCCCGCTGCTCTCACCAATTTGGTCACCTCCAGCCCTTCACTTAGTGGACAAAGAAATTATTCTGTCTCCAAGTTTAGCAGAGAAAATGTGTTGAATTAAATGTGCTTGGAAAGGCAACAGACCTGGAAGACCGACTGCCAGTGAGAGAGAGGAAAGATGGCAGGATGAATCAGGGTGCGCAATGGAGATGTGGAGCTAGAGCCCTGGTAGGAACAGATGCGGGAGGCAGGAGCCACTGGTACCCCTTTCCCCAATCCTGCTGGAGGCAGAGAGAATCTGAACTGGAAGCACAGTCACCGCACTGGTAAGACCAAGGTGACAAAAAAGGAACAAGGAACTCAGGGCGAAGTGTCACAGAGCTGGAGGCTCTGTGGGCAGGGTAACAATGGCCAGCACTGCTAAGAAATGCATGGATGGAGCCCACCCACAGTGGACAGGGTACCAGTCCTCCAGTGACCACCAGACTGGAGCCTCTGCTCCCATTGCTGTAGCTACAGCTTCTGGTGCCTCCCTGATGGAGTGGGGAGAGCACAGACTGTAGTGCTGCCTGCCTGCTGGACAAACAGTGCTGAGGGAAGATAAGGGCCTATCAACCTGGAGTCTGAGTGGGTTCTGCCAGTGGGCACACTGCCAAACCACAGGATTGCCCTGAACCAGAGCAATTGGCAAGACATCCCTGGAGCATATCTAATCTTCTGGGCAATGTCTCCAAACAGGGGCCTGGCCTTTGGGCTGCCACTAGACCTACCTGGCTGCTTTACCACCTGACATACAGGAGCTGAACTGCTAATCCCATGGCTTTGGCTGCTGCTCTTAGCACCCTCCCTGATAGAGTGGGGAGAACGTGGATCACAGCCCTGGCCGTGGGATTCAGACTGCAGGCACAAGGCCTGAGGTAGCAGATCAAATGGTGCTGAGGGCAGGGTGGGGCCCAATAATCTGGAATCTGAATGGGTCCTGCCCGAGGGCAAGCTGCCAAACCACAGAACCACTGAACCACAGCAATTGGTAAAGATGTCCTAGCTTAAAAAAAAAAAAAGACATCTTCTGGGCGAGGTCTCCATACAAGGGACTAGCCTTCCAGCTCCCATTAGATCTGCCTGGTCGCCTCACTGCCTGCCATACTGGAGCCAACCTGCTGCTCCTGTGACTATGGCTGCTGCTTGGGGTGCCCTCTCTGATGGGGTAGGGGAGGGCACAGACTGCAGTGATGCCAGAAGGCTGCAGGCACAAAGACTGATGTGGCAGGATAGATGGATGGTGCTAGGGTGGGGATGGGGCCCAGCTGCCTAAAGTCTTAGTGGGCTCTGAGCCCTGATTATGCTGCCAAACCTTATGGACACTGATTCTGAGCAATAAGAAGATGTCCCAGTGGAAGAATGTTCCATAGGTGGGATTGAGACTCCTCCTTTGGGCAGGGGCTTTGAAGGCCTTGGGATGCTCATGTGGACCAGCATAGAGTTCCGCCATATGCATTGCAGATACTGCCAGAGTTTGCCTGGTGCTGGACCCTGCCATCATGAGGCCCTGACTCTGGCGGACATTCTGGAGCTCTGATATCTGGGTGCCTACCTGAAGTGCTGTGGCTGGCATGGTACCCAGGGCCCTGCAGGATGCTCAGTGCCTGAAGGATGCAAGGAAAACTTTGGGATGCCCAGCTGCATGCAGGATGGCCAGATACCTGAAGAAGGACCAGGAGAGAAAGAGATCAGGGTATGTGAGGGATGGACAGATACCTGTGCAGTGTCTGGAAGGCTGTGGGAAGAATGGGTGCTTGCACTATGTCCAGTTGTCTGTGGCTAGTACCTACATGATGTCTGGGCGTCTGTGGGGTGTTCTAGTTCCTGCCGAAGGCCCAGGGCCCACTGGACACCCTGGTGCCTATGGGATGACCGGGTGCCTGCTAGTTGGCTGGGTGCCTGCATGATGCATGATCATTTGTGGTATCCCTTGCTGCCCACAGGAGGTCTTTGTGCCTGCAGGGGGCCCTGGTGCCTGTGGGATGTCTGGGTGCTCATGGGGTATCCAGGTCCCTGTGGAATGTCCTGATCCCTGTGAGTTGTTGGGGGGCCTGCGGGATGCCCTAGTGCTTGCAGGATACCAGGGAGCCTGCTCATTGTCTGGGTTTGAGTAGTAAGGCCCAATTTCAGGTTGAATTCTGCCATGCTTTGTCTCAGGTTAGTATGGGCTGGGTGAATACCCATAATCAGAGCAACCTTCTGGCTCCAAAGACCCTAGTGATACCTGGGATCCATGCTCTTGTCACACAAGATTGACTTCATTTTCTTTTTTCTTCTTTTTCTTTTCTTTTCTTTTTTTTTTTTTTTTTTAGAGCACAGCGGTGGGAGTGGGAACAGGGAGGAGTGAGAAGAGAGTGTTATTAAGATACATTTTATGAAACTCAAATTATTAATGAAAGTATTATTTAAAACAGACCAATGTAGGCAGGGGAAAGCTCACAATGCCTCAAACCTACCAAAGAACTACAGGAAACTAAGAAATGCTGAGGACTGGAGAAATACTCTTCCCCAGTGAAGAGAACACTGTTTCTCCAATACCAAACGGTGAGCCCTGAAAGCATACATATAAGTAATATTATACAGACTTAGCAGGGTGTATTCATGTATTTAGTTTTATATATCTATCTATCTATCTATCTATCTATCTATCTATCTATCTATCTATCTATATTTGAGGCCATGAACTGAAAGAGAGGAAGGAGGGGTATGTGGGAGGGTTTGCCATATATCAGTAGTATTATATTCACTACTTGTTACTAAAAATCTCAAATAATACTGACCTCAAGGAAAAGAAATGGACTGATAATGTCAAAGAAACTAACAGATGCACATACTTTAACTACTACCTGCTTACGCCTCTTGGTCTTAGATAGCAACTTGAATTCTATCCCTCATGTCTACACTCCAGGCAGCAGATTCTTCCATTTAAGAAAACTTCTGAGACTTATACATGATTAGAAATTCCATATTTTATGTTTATTGTTCAGAATTCATTAATATCTAGCTGCAAGATGGGAAGGGAAATTATAGTGTGCTCTGAGAAATGAAAACTGAGGATTCTATTTCTTTCCTATTTGCTCTCAGTATCTTACTAGGTAGCCCAGGTTGACCTTCAATTCTTGATTCTCCTATCTCAGTCTCTCAAGTATTGGGATTATAGGCATATACATGTCCCAATAAGAGGGTACCTTTTAAAAAATATTTTAAGGTTTATTTTGTATTTATATGTTTGTGTATATCTGCATGAGTACATGTCATATGTATGGGTGCCCACAGAGCACAGAAGAAGGCATCAGAACTCCTGGGACTGGAGTTAGAGGCCAGGTGGGTTCTGAGTCCACTGATCTGGGTGCTGGGAACCCAATCCATATCTTCTGTATAGCAGCAAGTGATTGTAACCTAGTCATCCCTCTAGGCTCCCCAGAGGCAGTTAAGTGCAGTTCTTCCAACCTACATCAAGAGAGAAGGCCTAAAGGAAGGTAATAAGGGGTCATCTTGCTTTCTCAAATAAACTGCCAAGATGTATAATTTCAGAGTGGTACATGGCATCATTTTTCTTTTCTTCTTTTTTCCTTCTTCCCTCCTTCCTGTGTGTGTGTGTGTGTGTGTGTATGTGTGTGTGTGTGTTAACCACTGAGGATTAAATCTAGAGCTTCATAATGTTGCTAGGCAAATAGTTTACTACTGAGTTATGTTCTCAGGCCTTTTATTTTTATTTTGAGACAAAGGCTAAATTGCCCAACTTCCTTAAAATTACTCCGTAGCCTAGGAAGGCCTTGAAGCGGCAATCTTTTTGTTCCAGCCTAAGTAGTAGGATTAAAGGCCTGTGCCAATAGGCCCCACTTATATTTTTGTTTTGTTTTGTTTTGTTTTCTTACTATATAGCACAAGCTGGCTTTGGACTTCCTATTTGCTTGCCTCAGTTTCTAGTGCTAGGATTACAGGTATGTACCACCATATCTAGCTCAGATCAGGATTATTTTCTATTTTATATTATTAATTTCTTCCAATTCATTTATTCTACGTCTCATTTTAAATTCATTGTTTTAAAATCATACTCAATGGTAATTAATCCATTTTCTTTCAAGATTGCTAACTTGTGGCCACTTTCATATCCATTAGTAAGCAGGTCCATTTTTAATTCTTGATTTTTTTTCTGTGTGAGGGTGACACACCCTCTGGAACGGGAGTGATAAACACGTATGAGCTGACACAAATCTTGCAGCTGTCTGGAGGACGCGAATGGAACCGACATTGACTTCAGCCAATAGTAATAGGCAGCTGTATAGTGGGGAAAGGATCTGAGAAAAGAGTAAGGAAGCCCAAAATGGAATTTAAAAACAACTGAAAGAAAAAAGACAAAAGAGAAGCAGAGGAATAGTGTTAACAGTCAGAACTCAGAAAGGCTGGCCAACCTAAACAAATCCAGGATCCCATGTTAGTGTTGGCTCACAAGGAGGGGGGGGGCGGCAGGAATTTGGGGAAGGAAAATTACATTATCTTGAGGGGAATCCACATTCCTAGGGGTGGTTCCCTCCAGCCTGGTCCCTGATCTGTCCCACCGGATTAACCCTTAGTGAGCAAAACTTGGGCATGGAGAAGACAAAGACATCTCTACTTGGAGGTAGATTTATTATTAGCACCAGCACCTGGGAGAATCACTTCAATTTTGAAGTCAACCTAATCTACATAGTGAGTTCTGGTTCAGCTGGGGCTACACAAACATGAATGTCTATCTATATTGACTATGTGACACTTTTTTTTCATAAAGAAGAGCTCCCCATTTTTATTCATTAGTGTGCATGTGACTGCAGGTGACTGTATGCCATAACACGTATGCCATAACATAACATGTATGCCATAACATTTATGGTGGTCAGAGGACAACCTTCAGGGGCTGCTTTTTACTTTTCACCATTGGCTTCAGGGACTGAATTCAGGTTTTTAGGCTTGTGTGGCAAGAGCTTTTACCTGCTGAGTCTTCTCACTGGCTTAGGAATTCCTATTTTTAATCCCTGTCTCTGTCTTTGCAATAGCAAGACAGAGCAGAAACACTGGTGTAGCACAATGGGATTTGGGATTTTTATTAAGAATCATCATCATGACTGGTGGTGCTGGTGCACACCTTTGATCCCAGCACTTAGTTTGAGGCCAGCCTGACTTACAGAGTAAGTTCCAGGACAGCCAGAGTGACAACAGAGAAACCCTTGTTTTGTTTTTGTTATGAGACAAGGTCTCACACTATAGCCTATGCTGGACTGGAACTCATCATGTAGCTTAGGCTAACCTCAAATTCACAATCCTCCTGCTTCAGCTCCTGGAGTGCTAGGATTATAGGTACATGCCAGCATAGCAAGCCTAACAATTTTTTATTACATTTACTCACTTATTTTGTGTGTCATGATGGGGCACACCTATGGCAAAGTACACATGTGAAAGTCAGAGGACAGCTTGTAGAATTTTTTTCTCTCCTACTGTTTGTGTCCTGGGTATTGAACTCAGGTTGCCAAGCTTGGCACTATATTCTTGTATCCATTGAGCTAATACCCAAATTGTTTCAATTTTATTAGGTGACATTACTTATAGCAAATGTGACTTCTGATTGGTAAGTAGTATCTGGACTGATAAGACACTCTCAATAAATCTGTAAATTATGGATGCAACATAACTCCTGGTTTCCTTTAGTTTGATGAGTAGTAATCTTGTTTCTCATATGAGAGGCCCTGGAAACTAAGGCGATCTAGTTATTATTGTAAAACATACTTGCCTCTCTGAGGAAGGTATAAGGCTGCTAAACTAACCTAGTCTAGGTCCCACACTTGTCTGGTACAAATCTTGTTCCCTTAGAGCAAAACTTCCCTTTGGAAGACTACAGAGAATAGCTGCAATTCAGCTGTTTGGACTGTTCTGTGATTTGCTGTCAGAATTCTTGCAGAAAGAACGCACTCATGAATGAGCTTATAAATAATTCCAGGAGCTTTGCATGTTAATACACATAGCCCCAGCTACAGAAAGGCTAAGGTAAGGAGGATCACCTGAGTTCAGGAATTTGAGGCTAGTTTGATCAACTCAGTGACAGTGTGACACTCCTTTAAAAGAAAAAGATAAACCCTAAGTAAAATTTAAAAAAATAGGTGTCTCTAGTAGTGAGAGGTGTGGATATGATCAAGATAGATACATTATATACATGTATGAAATTTTGTCAACTAAAAATGATTTTAAAAATAAGATAATAACTAACCCTGTGTTTGTGGAAGAATGCTACAAGTAAACTCCTCCTGTCCCTACTACTCTTCTCACTCCATAGCCACCTCCTACCCCATCCCACCCCCATCCCTCTCCCCACTCTACCCCTAGCCCTCCCCACCCCACTTACAGGGCCTGGAACTCACACTGTGGAGGGGGCCAGCCTGGAACTCGCTTTCTTTCGGTCTGTCTCAGCCTCCAGAGTGCTTGGATTACAAGGGTGTGGCACTATGTTCCACACTGCCCCCACATATTTTCTATTTTATTTGAAACTTAGGCACCTTTTAGCTTTTTTACGTTTCGGTACCGCTTAATTTGTGGTAGCCGAATTATCTTTCTCCCATACATGCTTAGACTTAGGGAATGGTCGCTTGAAAACACACCACAGAAAGCAGCCGGGTGGAACAAGCAGTTTGCCTACACTGGCCCCGCCCACTTCCCCTCGCCCTCCCCCTGCCCCCCCGGAAGGCACGCGTCTGAGCAGTAGCCCCGCCCCGTAACGTCACCAACGGACCAGACCAAACTGAGCGAGGCAGAGACCCATCACTTCGTACTTCAGGACTGTATCCTTTAAATATATCCTTTCTTCAGCCCGCCTCAGCTCACACCTCTTCAAACTAAAGAGACGCCATGAAGGCGTCACGTTGATAATGCGGACCACCGAGCGCGCGGACTCCTCCACAGGCGCGCGCCCCCCCCTCTTCGAGGTGGTATCGTCCGACCGCCGCGGCTGCGCAGAAGCGACACCCGCAGTCAGGAAAGGCGGTTCCTCGCTACGCTAACGCCTCGTCTCCCCGCCTCAAAGGGGGCCGGGCGCTTGGGTTAGGCTTCAGAGTAACTGGTAACAGCTGGGCCCCGAAAGCCGTTGAGGGGCGGGTTCAGGGAAGGCAGCTATTCGCTGCGTCCTGTTACCGTGAGAATTATGTCCGAAAAAAAGGCTTTCTCCACAGGCGGCGGCGAGCGTGGTCGCGGCATCAGGGGGCGTGAGGTGGAATGGGCCCCCGAAACCCGAGTTGCCATTTCCCAGCCCCCCGTAGGGTTTTCCCACCCTGGCAGCTCTTTGGAGTCTTCCCATTCTCAGGGGCCAACCGCCTCTCAACCGTTTTCCTCATCTCAGATGAACAGCTCCGCTCAGGAGCAAGGTGTTTCCTTGAACTCCACCAACCTCTCTCACCACATTAATCCTGGCCAGAGGAATGACCCCGACTCACAGTCTTGTTCTCAGGGCTCCAACGCCCACAGTCAGAGCGCTCAGGTCCCCAAACCTGCCTCAGATTCTCCTGTCCTTAGCTCTGTCACCCGTCATTTAGCTAGAATAGAATCCATCCCAATCCCGGACTCAGTCGGATCTTTTGGGCCAGTGTTCTCGGTGGCTTCTGAGCAAGTGTCCTCAGTGGTTTCTGCGCAAGTGTCCTCAGTGTCTTCTGCACATGTGTCCTCGATGCTTTCTTTATTGGACACTTCCCTAGAGTCAGAAATAGGGTCTATCCCTCCCTCACTGACCAACACTCCCCGAATGTCGGTAGACGAGCCCACTCAAGCCATATTCTCTAGCTACCCATGGGAGTTGGCATTAGAACGTCCTACACACAGTAACACGTCCCTGTCTTCGTTACAACCACCTGGCCCTCCAGACAACACCCCGCGAGAGTCGGGAGCTGAGTCCAACATATCCTCTCTGTTCATCTCTGCTTGGTTATCCACAGCATTACCTTCTACACCTGGTTTCCGTCCTCGAGTATCAGTACAAAGACCTCTGATGCTCGATAGCTCAGTACCTAGATCCTCAGTTCCCCCACTGTATCACCCCCGAGGTTTGATACAAGAACATCCTCCTTTTCGTGCCACTCCTGTGCCTATCTTAGAGCCATTCCTTCCCGGCACGCAGGACTCTCCCTGGGTATCTCAGCAAGAATCAGCTCCGCCCCTGAGCGATCCCCTTGTCATAGCACAAGGGCCCGCTCCGCCCTCAGGGCCGGGCTCCCCCGGGGTATGGGTAGAAAGATCGGCTCCGCCCCTGGACTCCAATCGAGGGGCGGTACAAGTGTCTGAACCACTCCGGGCGGTCCCCCTTTTAAAACCCAAGTCTCGGGAGAATTTCACCCAAACCATGACGAATCTGGAGGAGCCCAATATCACAGGCCACATGTTCGACGTAGTCGTGATTGGAGGCGGCATCTCAGGTTAGTTTGGATCTTTAACATTAGCTTAAGGGGCTCTGGCTGACCAGGGATAGGGGACTTGCAATGTCCTTGTTGTGTTTGGGAGGGTCTTTCTCCTGCGTGTAAGAGTGTTAACATGGCAGGGCCCAGATCATGTAAAATGGGAACAGGGGTCGGTCCCTTTGCTGGTGGTATGAACTGATGGAAGAAGGCAAAATAATTTGACTCCTACTACTAAATACTAATGATTAAGTAGCCCTTGCTGTGCAATTGCATTTAGCACATTACATGAGTTTCCTCTTTCCCCAAAAGTCCTGTCGGGTGAGCAACCCATTTGCTATTTTACAAAGCCAAGCAACTGTGCGTCTCTGAGTTTCAGTAACTCTCCTGAGATCTAATCACCTCCCTGGGAAGCCGCTGATCTGTTTTTTCCCATT
This sequence comes from Cricetomys ansorgei, assembly GCA_026225945.1. Classification (NCBI taxonomy): domain Eukaryota; kingdom Metazoa; phylum Chordata; class Mammalia; order Rodentia; family Nesomyidae; genus Cricetomys; species Cricetomys ansorgei. Next base: position 228,268 of record JAMJFZ010003951.1, read on the forward strand.
TAAGACCCTCACTCCCAATTCCTTGAGGTGGTAGCTTGGCCTTGCTGATTTCACATCCTTTCCTCTTAAACAGAACATCAGCATATGTCTGTACTATTGAAACAGTAGTAGGATTAGTTCAGTTCTGCTCTTCTGTAAAGCAGCATTCCTTAGAAATTTGAGTAGGTAAAAAAATAAGGAGGCAGAATCCTTTAGGAAAAGGTAATGTTTTTTTTTTAAAGGAGCTGTAAGTTTCAACCTACTCCTGCTGATTTTTCAGAACTTGAATAAAAGGGTAGGGTACTTATTGCCCACAGGGAATTTCTTCATAAAGCTTAGTAGCTCTGTTGTATCTTCTTGTTAAGAACTTCAATGCCTGCATCTTGTCCTGTGACCCTGGCTTAAGTAAGGGTATCTAAACTTTTTCTCTATTTTCCTGGAGAACACATCAGTATTTGTATATTAAATTGCCACTTATATTGTCATATTGGAAAATTTTAGTAATTATGTTTTGGCTTTAATTAGAAACCCAAACTGACATGGCCCCTTTCCCTCAGATGTTAATTTCAGAGATACAGTTGCAAGATCTAACTTAGAAAGAAGGAGAAAGACAGGAGGAGAGAGTAAATAGGATGGCCCCCACAGTAGCCATTTTAATGTATGCCGGTTTGAGTAGACCATAAGCATGCTAATATATTAGTTTTGGATATAGGTAGCTTTGGACTCACCCTGTTCAGGGTAAACAGTCTTAAATCACCAGACTGGTATGAACTGTTGCTTTGGCAGTACTGGTCAGTGGCAGCAAAATAAGAATGTGTGCTGCAGCAGCAGAAGGAAGCAGAGCCTTGTGGAGAATAAGAAAAAGGAACCTTTATTTCCTTCCTTCTTTCCTTCCTTCCTTCCTTCCTTCCTTCCTCCCTCCCCTCCCTTCCCTCCCTTCCCTCCCTTCCCTCCCTTCCCTCCCTCCTTCCCTTTCTTCATTCCTTCCACAAACACTTGTTGAGTGCCTATAGTTTAGTGGATTAGTGTTTCTAAACAAGTGCCCTAGATTCAATGTGATAGTTGTTCACTGAAACATAAATATGTTGATAATATGTAGTATAAATTGATTAACACCATATCACAATTGGCTGTTTTGCTAGGATTTTATTCTTGTCCTTTTCTTAGTTTGCCTCCAATGTTCCTTAAAGAAAGCTTTGCCTTTAAAAAATTTTTTTTAACATTTGATTGTAAGCCTAGCCTTTAATGGCTGAACTATCTCTCCAGCCTGTCTTTCTAAAATCCTTATAATACAGTGTCTCAGGCCGGCATCAAACTTAATATGTAGCCAAGGATGAAGTTGGACTTCTGATTCTCTAATATCCACCTACCATATGCTCAGACTGCAGATGTGGATACTGTGTCTGCTTTATGTAGTACTGGGGATCAATCCCAGGACTTTATGCATGGTAGGCAAGCACTCTTATCAAGTGAGTTACATCCTTTTCTCTATTTTATTTTATTTATTTATTTCTGAGACAGGGTCTTATATAGTCCAGGCTGAATTTCAAGTCACCATTTAGCCAAGGATTACCTTGGCCTTTTGATCCTCTTGCCTCTACCTCCTGAGTGCTAGGATTACAGGTTTGTGCCACCACCCCCAGTTTTGTTTTCATGCATTACTAGTGATGGGCCGCATGGCTCAATGTATGCTAGGTGAACACTACCGAATGAGCTACATCTCCAGTCATGTCCTTTTTTTATCTTCTATACCCCCTTACAGTTTTTTTTCATGTGCTACAGAATAAACACTAGGCTTCACATATGTTAAGCACGTGCTTCTCCAAATGAGTTAGATCCCCAGACCTGCTGTAATCTTTTTTCATGTCCTTTGAGCTGGACTGATTCCTTTTTTGCTTCCTCAGTTACCATGTTGATGTCCCCATCTCTAGGGCATACTCCTGAAGCTTACCTGACTATATATAATACTTTCCCAGTGACCATGCTTTACAATAATAACTCTCTCTTCACACCCATCCTGCATACAGTATTCTCCCAGGCTTTATTGATTTACTTTACTTCTTACCTTCCTACTCAAGATCTTCAGTGGTCTCATATTACCAGCCTTTCAAGACCTAATTCACACTATCAATTTATCTGGCTTCACTTTATTGGACAAGTAGCCTTACCCATGTTTCCTCAATATGGATGTGAGTTTTAGTCACAGTGCCTTTTGTCCTAGTGCTAGTCTGTTTATTTTGTCCCATTATGTCTTCCCTGTTTCCGTCTTAATATTGAAGTGCTTCTAACGGTTCATCCTGTCTGTCCTTCAAAATACCTGGATGATTACTTTGGCTTCCATTGATTTTTCTTCCCTCTTAAAGAGATTTTAATCTGTGTTTAGCCAGACACATTTATTTTATGACTCTTAACTTTTCAATTTTATTTTTAAGTACAATCTACCACTCTCTGACTTTTGATGCTAGTTCTTAGTCACAGCTAACTGTCAAAGATGGAATAAATGACAAAAAAAAATTTGTTCTTATCTGAGAATTCAGAAATGGCTCTTTTTAGAAAGAGAAAATAAGAAACAGAAAAAAAAACTCACCTCCCTAGGGCAACATGTATAATCTTCATAAGGCTGTTTGGAATCTCAGAGCTTTGGGTCAGAGGGTATTCATAGGCAATCTAACTCAATCATCTACAATTGTAATCCTTCTGGCAGCATCTCTTTAGTTATTATCTAGCTATACCTCTGAATACAGTTAGCAAAGGAGGAGCATCCTATTCCTTTAAGCACCTCAAGAGCTCTGGCTCCTGAACTTACCCATTTTAGAGCCTCTACCATATGTTGAGCAGTAGCTAGATCAACAGGGATAAAGGAATATAAAGATAACTAGCCTCTCTGCCAGAAATGTGCCCTGTCTTCTTAGAAGTAATAGGCAAATAACATGAATACAGTGAAGTAAATATTAATGTTATGAATATGAACAAAGTACTGGGAGCTTGAGAAGGAAGTATGATTTATTATATCAAGAATAAGACAATTGAAAAAAGACATTCCAAACAGTAGACACCAGAATTACTAGAGAGTCATGAGGGTATAATTTAAGCTCATTACAGAAATACCAAGGAAGGAAAATAGTTTCTCTTAGTGTCTCTAGGATTGTGATCCTGAAAAGGACTTGGAGGATTCAGTGTGCCATGTATGCCTGTGGTTTTTGTGCTTCTGAACTGTGAATGGTTAGCAAATATATATATAATTAAAATACCTTAGTCATAAGTGCTGGATGGTTCTTGGTGAATAAAATAGTTTTTTGTTTGGCTGTAATTAAATGCCAAGTGTCATGTAGAAAAAGCTCTAATAATGTGCATTTTTATCTATGAGATAAGCTCTACTACAACAGTTGAGAGCTTAGATGCCCAGAATCTGGAACTGTATTTAACTAGCAGGAATTGAATTTTCTCTTGGTTCAACACAGAAAAGGCATTTTGCAAGAAGAATGACTAATATACTGAGTTCTAAAAATTGAGGTCTACAAACTACAATTTCCCCCTTTCTGAAATATATCACCTATAAGAATCATTTCTATGAGGACCTTTTTAAACATATTAACCCAGAACTTGGCAGTGCATATTGTGTGGTGTTTCACTGATTAAAAAAAGCTTCCATTTTAAACGAGGGTACTGGTTTCTGATAGCTTAGTAATTGGATACTCTGAGGTTCAGTGAGGATGAGAATTGTGTACCTTTTTGTTTTATTTTTTTAATTTTGATTTTTTTAATTTGATTTTTTTTCATCAAAAGCTAGCAGACTGGTATATGTTCATTCTATTGTGTAAACTGTTTTTGTTGTTTTTGAGCAATGAAATAAGAGTTATACTTATTGGAATTCTAATTAAAAACTCTTTTTAAAATGGTCAAATGAGCTTTGGGATAGATCAGACATTGAATGGGCAGTTTTAATATTTAATCAGTGCTAATTGGTTTGAATTTATACGTAACTCTCAGCAAATGTGATAAATATTTTTTAAGAATAAATCTGAGTATAACATAATTACATGGACCACAGAGACCAAATATGAAGAAAAGGAATGTCATAATGCATTATTGATGAATATCGTACCCCACAATCTATGCAGTTGTGGTGGAGAGATGTTTGAAGATGAAAAAAATCTTGCAGTATTTGGATTCAGCAGTTGCCAGAAATAGTGAGGATTTATTGTAACTTTCTTTCACATACTGGAACTTGCAAAAGTGTTCACCCCTGTGATTTAGAAGAGTATACACTTTATAAGTATTTTCCTGGTGAACATATGGATGTTGAGATGCATGAATTAACTTTTTTTTTAAGATTAGGTGATTAGAACTTTACAAAAATGCATTACATTTTCTAAATGTTGTGAGCATTTAAGGCAAGTTGATTAAAGTTTGGCTCTTTCTCCTCTTTTTTTTGTGTGACAAATATATAATTTTAAACAGCAATTTGTATTTTATTTTAGTTAACTCTGTCCTTGTCATATTGTCACCTAGCATTGTGAATTAGGAAAATTTAAAATGTTTTAACTGTGGTTTTGTTATTTAGTTTAGATTAAATGGAAATATAGCTTAGTGGTAGAGTACACACATGCCGGCTATAGACAACCGTGTAGATTCAAACCCCAGTACTGGAAAAAAGGAGGTGAGCAAGGGATGTAGCTCTGTGGATAGAGCACTTGCTGACATGCATGAAGCCTGGATTTGGCCTCCAGCACTGAGTAAACCCGACATGGTGTCATGCCCTATAATTCCACTCAGGAGGTGAAAGGACAAGGGTCAGAAGTTCAGGGTCATGTTCAGCCACATTGTATGTTTGAGGCCATCCTGGGCTACATGGAGATCCTGTCTCAATAAAAAAAAAGAGGTTGGATTACATTACATGTGATATATCTTCTACATATATTTCAGTATCTTCTTTTGGTAATTAATCAGTTTCATAAAGGTTTTCATCCTTAGGGTTACTTTTGCACCTTTCCTCAGCACTGTTTTCTTCCATGTTTCATTCTGGAATTGGCTTGCTTTATCTTTTATACTGATACCCTATACTAACTTAAATCAACACCCAGGTATTCACAAGTATGCATTCATATTTCCCAATGGCTTCTCTGAGTTTGTTTGAAAGCACTTTTCCAGTTGGTATGCCAAAGTAAACAAAGTTCCACTTATTAACAGTATTTGATTGAATAAGGGCAACAGTGTCAATAAGAGGTTAAACACGCTGATTAACTTTGAGAGTTAATTACATATTAACCATGTCCAAGGGCCTTAATAACTGTTCATAAGTTCAAAAGGACCGAAATGGAAGCCCATGAAGGTAAATGAATTATCAAATGTTGCAGAAGTTTCAGTGACATAGCTAGACCTTTGATCCTTAAAAATACTTACTTCTAGGACAGTCCTTTTCTATTCCCTAGCTCACTAAGTTTTCTTTGAAGGTTTATTCATAGATCTGCAGTAACATTTTTTGCTTACTTTGATGCTTGATGCACTAAAGCCTAGTAGTTGTTACCTGATGGTAATTTACAAAATGTGACTATATTGTACTGCTATTGCTTCATTGGCAGTTACATTGAAAAATGTGGGGTATCCTATTAAGTTTGGCAATTTTCATGTGACAAACATATTTTGCTTTTAAATGTTTATTATTATTGTGTGTATGGTGTGTGTGTGTGTGTGTGTGTGTGTGTGTGTGTGTGTGTGCACATGCGTGTCCGTGCGTGCACACATGGGCTGTTCTGTCCTTCCACCTTTATGTGGGTTTTGGGAATTGAGCACAGATCACTAAGCCTGTGCAGCAAGTGCCTTTATGGACTGAACCATCTAACCAACCCTTATATACTTTTATTTATTATTTCTTTTTAAAAATTTTAGATGTATATATTTTATTTTATGCGTATGAGTATTTTGTGTATATGCATTGCATGTGCACCATGTGTGTGCCCAGTGCCTGAGGAGGCCAGAAGACAACATGAAATCCCCCTGGAAATGGAGTTCTGGACGATTTTGAATCACCATGTGGATGCTGGGAATTGAATTTAGTTATTCCATAAGAGCAACAAATTATCTTAACCCCTGATACGTCTCTCCGGCCCACTTTCCCTATATTTGTTAAAAATAGTGAATTTGTGATATTGTATAGAAACTAGGCAATAGTGATCAGTGATTCTTAACTTTTTGACCAAATATATCCCTGAAAGCTGGGTATGGTGGCTTAGGTTTTTAATTCTAGCTCTCAGAAAGCTGAGTCAAAATAATTACCTCAAGTTGAAGTCTAGCCTGAACTAAATAGTGAGTTCTAGACCAGTCTGAGCTAGAGTGAGACCTGTTTCATAAACCAAAAGAAAATGCTAGGGAAATGGCTCAGTGGGTAAAATGCTTTCTCTACGAGCATGAGTTTGGATCCTAGGAAACCACAGAAAAAATCAGGTATGGTGTTACATGTCTCTAAGTCCAGCACTGGCAGTGGGGTGAGCTGGTTTGGGCTAGGGCTGTGGAAACATACAGACAGATCCTAGGGGCTTACTGGCCAGATAGCCTAGCTAAAAGGCAAGCTCCAGGTTCAGTGACAGGCACTGCTTCAAAAAAATAAGTTGGTGAAGCAGTAAAGGAAGATTAAAGTCAACTTCTGTCCTCCACAGGTGGATCACATGGATGAATGCACCATAGCCCCCACCCCCATCACACACATGGTAGAGGGGAGGGATGGATAGGGAGAGAAGTGGGAGAGAGGAGTGCAGGGAGAAGAAATCACCACAAATCTGAAAAGTTTGGTGAAAGCTATTTGATTTTTTCACTTTAAAAACAGTTCATATTTTTATACATAGACTTTTTTTGGTACTGGGTTAACACTGTATGTTCTTGAAAACTTCTCAGTATCATGGTGCCTATAGGGTAATTTGGACTGATTATGAGAGCTCACAGAAGTGTTAAAACATACTAATTTTAAAAAATCCAACTGGATGTTGAGATGCATTTTTTTAATCTCAGCATATAGATAGAGCAAGAAAATCAAGAGTTCAAGGTTGTCTTTGGCTGCATACCAAGTTCAAAACGAGTCTGAGCTATATAAGAATAAGTGAAGAAACAAACACAAAGATTATTTACAACATAAGAAAGTTAGTAAGTAGACTATGATGGAATAGTCAAAACATTAAGATTGAAAATTAAGGAATGTAAATTTTCTTTTGTTCTGTTCACTTCTCTCTCTCTCTCTTTTTTTGAGACAATGTCTCATGCACTCAAACTGGCTGCAAATTATTATGTACCTGAGGATGACTTTGAACTTCTGATTTTCCTGCACCCACATCCTAAGTGCTTGTATTATAAGTTCCAAGCCAGTTTTTGTGGTACTGAATATCAAACCCTTGGCTTTATTGTATCTTATACAAACATTCTACCAACTGAGCTATATTCCTATCCAATAAGATTACTTTTAGTCATTTTGCAAAATTGATATTTAAAGATTATACATTTTAAAGCAAAGCTGTTGATATTAAATATGTATTTATTATTATAGATTATAAAGGTCATTCACCTTTGAAGGCATTCGATAAAATTCTGACCTACATGAAAAAGACAAGCTTGATCAGAGGGTGTTCTCTAGTTTATCTATTAGCCCATTTGTCTATACAGTAACCTATGTAAGACATAGGACCCCTCTAGGTGGCAGGGGTTACAGTTTGAATCTGAAGTGCTGCTGTATTGCCTGAACACCCCTAACTTGAAGATAAAAATCTGAAAGTTTTTTAGTTAGTGCTGACATGATGCCACACATGGAAAATTCTGTATCTGACCTCATGTGACAGATTACAGTCAGAAAGCACATGAGAATTTTACGTGAAGCTACTTTAAGCCTCTACATATAAGGTATCTAATGAACATAAGTGAATTCAGTGTTTAGACTTGGGTCCCTGCCCCAGTTCTCTCATTATTTATATGCAAATAAACAAAGTCTGAACAGATATTCCAAAATCTAAAAGCATTAGGGTCTTAAGTGTTGCAAGATGAGGGATATTCAGCATATGCTTAAGGTTAGTTCACAGATTCAGAGGCACAGGGACGGAACAGCTTATTCTGTCCACAGGAAATTGCAAGGGAATTATTTTATGGAGGAAGTAATGCTTACGAAAGTTTTGTGGACTTTAGATAAACTATGAACTATAATGAAGATGTCATTTAAAGTAATAATTTCCAAATTAAATGAGTTAACTGTTAGCTGTGTCTTACATTAAAACCCTTTTTATTTTGTGTCTACATTCATTCATCCATCCATCCATTCATTCAGTATTTATAGAGTACTCACTTTGTGCCTTCAGTAAAACTTGTTCGGTTTTGTTCTTTGTTTTTTGGCTTTAAGACTGTTGCCTGGATACTTAGTGTGAGCTGATGTTTGATTATAGGTTTTATTGTCCTTGGTGTGTTTAGTTCAATATCCAAGTGTGCAGTTATGTAAGAATTCTGTTGGTCAGGGACCACATCATAAAATAGTAAGTAACTAACTATACACATTCTGGGGTGATGATGAATGTTAAAAGTTGGAAATTGTCACTTTTAAGAATAAGGAGAATAATTTTGTGTGGTGTTAGAGTATAAGCCATGACTATACCAAAGCTTCGCTCCCATACTTAGCTCATGTTATATACATTATGATGTTATTTATTTAGCCTAGGCTCCTGCCTATGGGAGTTTACTACTGTAACTATTTGAATACTCTTAAAGGTGATTAAATCAGTTTTTCCAAACTGTATTTTGACACATGGTCCTTTATAAAAGAATAGCAGAGCGTGAGTTATTTATTTATTTATTTATTTATTTATTTATTTATTTATTTATTTATTTTGCTGCAGGATTGCTTGGAGCCTTTAATATAACAGTGTTCTCTGGGAATTTATCCCAAAAGGAAAAGTATAAGTATCCTAACTTTTATAAACATTAATAATTTTTCTTGGAGTGTCTTATCTGAGAATTAGTGTGCCATAAAACTTTTGGGAGAATTATGGCTTTAAATTTAGCTTAGTATGCAGAATTTGAGGATATCTATGTGGAACACTTGTAGTGTATCTGTAATTTTATTGAAAGAATTGGACAAATAATGAATTAAGAAGTAATTGCATTCCCCAACTTAGGTGAGATTTGTTTATCTAAAGTGAAGATAAATGCTAGGCAATAATCAAATAAATTGAGACTGTCTAGACAACCAGTCTGTTGAATTAAGGACAAATTGAAATTAATTGTTAGCTTAATTCTATTTATCACTTGAGACTGCACTGTGTTTTCAGGTTATTGAAACTGAAAGGACTGGAAGATTTGGCCTTTTTAAAAATACAGAATGCTGTATCTGACAGGAAGCACAACATCCATATAGGTATTAGACAGATAGGTAGACAAACAAAGAGTAAGGATTGTATGTATCAGTAACAAGCTTGTGAGCATACTAATATTCTTTGTTCTTTTCTGTCAGCAAGCATAATACTGGCTTAAAAAAATAAGAAAATCAACTATTAGTCTTAGAATATTCTGACTCTCTTACGCATATATGTATATATGTATACATAACACACAGAGAGACACACATATATAGCGATCTGATACCCTATTCTTGTCAAGTTTCCTTGGTTACTTGAGATAAAGGTAATATAAGGGATAGAGACAACTCAGTGGTCTTTTGCTGGTTTAGCTAACATGTATAAGGCCCTGGATTCAACCCTAAGCACCAGTAAAATATACACTGTTGCAGAGTGTAGTGATGCACATCTTTAATCACAGCAGAGGCAGAACCTGGCGGACCTCTATGAATCCAGGTCAGCCAAGTTTATATAGGGAGGCCTTATCTGAACCAAAACAAAACAACAAAACCCCAAACCAAACCAACCAACCAAACAACAACAACAACAACCCAAAATATTCTGTTACCCTCACCCACATGAATGTGGTTTTGTTTTCTTAGTCTGTAATTTCTCTAGTGGTTTCAGCAAGCATTTGGGCAACTGCAACATATCAGGATCTATTCTAGGGAAGCAAAGATGTATAATACATTTCTGTTTTCAAGAAGTTTTCATCCAGGTAGCATAGTTGTGTAGGCTTGTAATCCTAGCACTCTGTAGGCCAAGGAAAAAATCTCAAATGTGAGACCTGCCTGGGCCTCATATCTTTAACCCTGTCTGATTTACTCCTCGTTCATTGCTATCTGGCTACATTGCCCTCATTGCTTATAGCTCACACGTAGAGTCTTTAGACATTTCACATCATACTTTGAAAATAGGATCCTTGCTATTTCCTCGTGACTTATTATTCCCTGACTAACTTTTTGAAATATTTAACTTTCAGCCCTTCTTTTTCCCCTTCCCCTTTCTTTCCCTTCTTCCTATTACTTATTTCTTTCTTTGACATATATAATGAAGCTGGCCTCAAAATTTGCAGTCCTTCTGAATGATCCTTCAGGGTACTGGAATTACAGTTATGTTCCACCATGTCCAGTTGATATCTTTTTTCTACAAGTGATCATTGAACTTTGTAATGATTAGGGGAGGGTAAAATGCATAATGATATAGAGTAAGTCCAAAAACAGTTAAAGAGTGTAATCTCAAAAGACATGTATCTTATAGTAGGTATCATCTTTTGTTTTCCCCTCCAAACCAACAGCTATATTTGCTATATTAGAAAAGCTTCTCTGAAGCTTGGCATCTGCTGCATATCTGTAATCATGGCAGCACTCAGGATGTTGAAGCAGAAGGATTTCTGACAGTTCAAGGCCATCCTGAGCTGTATAAGCAAGACTCTATTTCCCTCAAAAATTATAAAAGAAAACACCTTTCTAGACTGCAAATGTTTGCCTGTGCTTTATCTGCTAACAGTTAAAGACTAACCCTTCTGTGTTTTCTGACCTTTCATTTGTCGTGAAAATCCCTTATTAGTCATTGTCTTCACAATCAGCATGAAACTGAAACATTAGCATTCATTTATTCAGCATCATGGAAGGAGTGTTTTGCATACACAGCCATTCCTTAATATCTGAGGAGGTTCAGTCTCAGAACCCCTGTGGATACCAACATCAGAGGATCCTCAAGTTTTTTTTTTTTTTTGTGTGTGTATAAAATGAAATAGTTACACAGATCCTCTATAATCATCCTATATACTTTAAATCGTTTCTGGATTGCTTATAATACCTGATACAATGTAAATTCTGTGTAAATAGTTTTTATGTTATTTATAAAATAATGACAAAATGTTTGAATATGTTCACTACAGACCCAGTTTTTTATTTTTTTAATTAAGTAATTATTTTTGGAGGGCAGGATCTCATTTAGCCCAGGCTGGCCTCAATATATTTGGGGATATATAGCCTTGAAGTCCTGATCCTATTGCTTTTACCTCCAAGTGCTGGTATTATAGGTGAGCACTATCATGCTAAGCTAGATAGACCCAATCTAATAAAAACCCCTCAGTCTATAGCTGATTGAATCTGAGGAGGCAGTACCCATGGATGAGGAGGGCTAACACTAGTTGATTTTATTAAATAACTTCCTGTGTAAATTCCATGGCCAATTATTCAGATTCCTATTTAGGGTCACATGGGATTTCTACTAAATTCTTTGTTCACATTTCAAAAATCATACTTCTCAATGATACCAACCTGATTTACTCCCATGTCTTATATTACACCCCTGACAAACCCAGAATAGCAGTGCTAGTGGTAGCATCAAGTAAATGCTAATTAAAAAATTATTTTAAATTATTTCTGTCTGAGGATATATACCATCAGAAATTATCAAATTACTAGGTTTTATAATCACTCTAATTGGTTTTATATGTATTGCGTTATTATTTTATTAATATCATCTCTACTATGACTTTTTCCCTTAACATTCTAGTTAGCATTTCTCCCTTATATTTATTTACCTCTATTGTATAGTCTTGTTTTGTTTTTTTTTGTAACAGGTGCTACAAAGAGAAATAGGTACTAAGGTAGCATTTGAAATGTAATAAATGAAGGTTGAAAAATACTTCCAGGAAATACTTGTGTGGATATACTATGCCAAGAGCTGAGAGTTCATGCAAACAATGGCATTCCAGTAGTCAGGAACACGCACGAAGCACCAAACTTTGGTTTCTAATTCAATTTTATTCCCCAAGGAAAGGGATCAAGGCTCACTACAGAAGTGGATGATTGTAAGGTTAGGACAGGCAGGGAAGATACGGTGAGCCTGGGGCATATGGTAACACCAGAAAGTAAGGAAGTTCATGCTTATGTACAAACTGATAGAGGCATGCCAAAGGACTTTGAATTAAAGAACCAATTAAAAGAAATCCCAGTGAATAATTTGAATAATTTCAGCAATAAATGATATAGTATTGGGTTGTATACTGAAGTATAAAACAAATGTCTATGTGTCCATACTAATGACTGAATAAATAAATGAGGAAAAGAAACAAGTCTGTACTGCTGATGAATTCTCAGCAATTTATATAGATACAGTACCCTCAGAATGTTAGAACATAACTTCCCATTGTTTAAATGGGTACGTACAATATTCCTTCCAAAGAGTACAGTATGAAAAGGAGAGTGAATTTGTAATTTTATACTGGAGAAACCTGGAAACCCTTGCTGAGCTAGGTGATTAGATCATTAGTGTGTGTCTGTGATGAAATGGTGATCTTCTCAATGTCTTAACTTTTCTACCACTACAATGTTGGATTTGAAATGTATCTTTTATAAAAGCTTTTATTTATAGATGAGAACCTGTTCTTGACTTTGTGCTAATGAATGAAGTTAAGCACAGCTCCCAACTCTAAAAATCTTAGAATCTATTGAGAGAAACAAGAGCTAGGAATTATATAATAGAGGTAAAAATCATAGGAGTTGGTGATACAGAGTTTTAAGTTCAGAAAAGTCTACATGTCTGAGTGCTGCTGGAAGCATGGGAGTTTTACAGAAATATATGCTCTTCTGTGTACTTAATCAGCATGTTTCAGTGCTAGAGATGGAACTCAGGGTATAGAGCATGGTAGGCAAATGCTCTACCACTGGGTCACTGAGTTCTATCTCTGTTTATACGGTCAGAATTTCTGGAAGATAGCTCAAAGGATTCTTTACGTGTGATTCAAGTATTCCAGAAAACAAGATATACTTTCAAAAAGATTTCTATTTTTTCCTAATAGCTACCCTTAAATACAAGATGGATAAGCTAGTCATTTGGGGATCTTTTATGATAGCTAACGATATTGGTCAAAATTTCTTAGAATAATAGCAAAATCAACAGATTGGATGTACTATCCACTCATTTTCTGGGTAGATATTGTCAAATCTGGGATGTCTGGCATTTAGATGTTAACCTCTCTTCTCTCTTATTTTGCCTTTAGGATTGGCTGCTGCCAAACTCTTGTCTGAATATAAGATTAATGTCTTAGTTTTAGAAGCCCGGGATAGAGTTGGAGGAAGAACACATACTGTAAGGGTAAGTGATTTCAGTACTTATAGCATCTCACTTAAAACTATAAATAGGGCCACTTGAAGTCAAAGCACTGGAGGAGATCTCATGAGATCACATAGTTAAGCTATTTGTCCACCAAGTTGAAACTATTTTATCAAGTAAGTAGCCTTTTCTTTCTTCATTTATTTGGTTATTTTTGAGACAGTGAGTTTCTCTGCATCCCAGGCTGGCCTTAAACCACTATATAGTCCTGGCTGACCTCAAATTCAACCTCCTACCTCAGTCTTCCAAATGCTGGGATTATAGGCATACAGTACTATGCCCAACATGATTGTTCTCTTCAACAAGCACTCACTGGATAGTGATGGATGTCCTCTGACTTCAACTGCGCACATTCTAGTAAATACAAGTGTGAACAAATAACCTCCTTGCAGTGTTATAATCTCCATATTAGAGAGTCAAATTGAGGATGTAGTAGAGGTAGTATAATAGTTTGGCTGGACTAAAAGTAATTTTGTATTCCTAAAACACACAAACACACACACACACACACACACACACACATACACGATGTAGGTTCCTTGTTTATTCAACAGTATGCAGCTTAAAGAAGCATAGTGGCTATAGTATGCAGAAATAAATGTAACATCTTTATGTACCTTTTTCCCTTGGCCTCTTTGCTCAGGTTGGGTCTGTCTAGATAGAAGGAAGAAGCTCAGTTCTTGTTATATTACTGCCTTTTGTACATAGACCTACATTAGCATTCTAGAAAATTGCTAGCTAGTTATTGTTTTCTGTTACTGTGTTTACAAGTAATTGAATCTGTGGGATATAATGAAAGTACATAGGGAGAAGATATAAGGAAATGAGGCTAAAGATGGAAGTTTTGGGGGTATGTAATGAGATAGGAGGCAGAAGCAGAAGGAGTTAGAGAAAAGCTATAGAAGCTAAGAAGGAGGGCCAGATTGAAACTCTGTTCTGCAAGCCTGTCACGGGAGAGAAGGGGAAGGAAGGCTCAACAAAGTCAAATGATACAGGGTGAAGGCAGAAAAGATTCTGTTGCTTGTGGCAGTGAGAAAGTTACTAATGAGCTTCTTTGGTACAGTTCACAAATGGAGTGGAAAAGGCTGAGGACTCGTAGTATAAAAAAAAAAGCATGTTATTTAAAAGAAAAAAAAAACACTAGAAAGAGAGAGATTATCTGCCTAGGTAGATGTTTCAGTTAGGCTATTAACTGAATGGCCTAGGCAATAGTAGTAACAGTTGTTTGGGCAGTGAGAACATTAAATTATTTCACAGGAGTTTAGTAGTAGATATTCCAGGATAGTACAGGAGTTCAGCTTTGTCATCAAGGCTTCAGACTTTTCTTACCCTTTGCTCTACCATTCATTGTATGTTGGCTTACTGCCTTCTGGTAACAATGTGGGTGCTGTGGCTCTAAGCAAGTCTTCTCTCAAGAAACAAGAATCTTTGGGTCTTGTAACTCACAGCAGTAAGCACTGCACTTGAGAGACTGAGGCAAGAGGCCAATGAGTTTAAGACCAGCCTGTGCTATTTAGTGCTGTCTTGTTTTTTGAAACAAACAAAACAAAAAGAAGTAGAATAAAAGAGCAGCACCATCCTTGGCTGAGCCAAACAGAGCTTTTCCTTTACCAATAAACTTCAGGCAGACATTTGTGACATTAGGCAGAGTTGGGTCACATGGCCATCTCAACGAGATGGAAAGCCTGGGAAAGCAAGTGTTTAACATTTGAAGGCAGCAGAGAAGTGATAGGCATAGGAAAGGGAATTGGAATGGCTACTGCAATAGCTGTGTGATGACATCTGAACTAGGATAGTGCAGTAGCTCTTTCAATCATACCACATCATGCATTCTTCCTATTACTTGCATCTACTTCACAAGACCTATGAGACATGTTTTTACATTGCTCAGCTCTAACAGTGTGTACCCTACAACCTTGCTACTCCAAGTGTGGTCTCTGTGGAACTCACAGAGACACGCCTGCCTCTGCCTTCTGAATGTTGAGATTAAAAGCATGCACTACTATATCTGGCTCTTTATTTTACTCCTTTGAGACAGGATCTTGCTGTGTAACCAGGGCTGTCCTTCAAATTGAGATCCTACTGCCCCAGCCTTGGGAATTATGGGTACCTCCACTTGGAATCACCTGGAAACTTGAGAGAAATATAATTCTCAGGGCTGTTGAATCTACATTTGCTCTTTAATAAGCTTCTGAGAGGAAGTTGCAGATATGCTTTTCTGTGGCAGAAACATGCTTGCTTCCTTTACTTTAATGTAAATCCATATTAAATTTATTTGGAGTACTTCTGAATTCTCTCTGAGATATGGATTTTTGCTATGGATTTCAGTTATGAGCACTTGTTGCTATTGCAGAGGATCTGAGTTGGATTCCAAGCACTCATGTGGTGGCTCACAGCTATTTATAAGTCAAGTTCCAGGGTCCTTTTATGACTTCTGTGAGTACCAGGCACACACATGGTGCACACATATACGTGCAGGCAAAATATTTGTCCGCATTAAAAATGTACAAAAGGAGTGAGGAGACTGGAATCTCTTTACTATACCTACCTGACACTAACTTGGATAAGTCCTACTAGCATTTCACATGAAGTCTTCATAGCTTTTTAGATATATAAAATAGATAGATAGATAGATAGACAGACAGACACACACACACATATATACATAATATATAAAGATATAATTATTAGACATACTCGTATGTCTTCCAAGTAGCACCTGTTCACCTTTATTTTAACTTTTTGTTTGTTTTTGAGGCAAGGTCTCACTGTGTAGCACTGGCTGTACTGGAACTCATACATAGAGCAAGGTGACCATACCATGAACTCACAGAGACCCGCCTACCCCTATCTTCTGAATGTTGGAAGGCATGCACTATCATATCTGGCTCTTTATTTTAATTTTTTGAGACAGGGTCTTGCTGTGTAACCCAGGCTTCCTTTCAAACTGAGATCCTACTGCCACAGCTTTGGTAATGATGGAAGCATAGGTGTGTATCTATACAACCAGCCCATATTCAAATTGAAGTTGAAGGCATTATGTGGTAGTGCAAAACACAAGTTTAATATTCAGCCTATATTCACTTAGTAGATGTGATTCTTCTGTCATTTTCTGAAAAATATTCTTTCATTTTAGAGATAGTTATTAAGTTGTCCCTTGGTCCTACTTTTCTTATCATTTAAACCTTTTGCGTATTAAATAGGAACATCATTCATGCTGTAGATTTTCAGTTAAGAGCAAGTCATATAAAGGAAATGAAATTCCAACATGCTTATCCCAATCTATGTTATTGGCTTGAGCTGGTTGGTCATATTGCTCCATTTATATATGTCAGCAGCAGATAGGAATTATTATTATCATTCAGCACTATATTATATACCTCTTTGGTATATGAGAAAGGAATCTTAGAAATACTTAGAAATGAACACTTGGCAATAATATGTCAAATGCCTAGAAAGAAAAAAAGAAAGCTTTAAAAAGGATCAGAATGCCATTTAGTAGAAAACTAAATAATTGTTTTGAAAATCAACTCACATAACAATCAATTAGGATACTTTTGGAAGAAGTCATATAAACTATTTTGTATCTTAAAGAACCAAAATTTGAAATTTGATATTGTCACCTGATCTCTTCTGATGGATTTTCTGCAAGCTTAGAACTTAACAATTTTTCATAATTAAACCATCTATAATGCTACAGAATCAAATTAATAAAGTGGGAATGCCTGCAAGGCCACCACAGGGCCAACATATTTGTGTTCTAATAGATTTCCATGTGTGTGGCCTCTTAGGCCAAGTAATATGCCTAAATAAAGAAAGAGCAAGCACAATATGACAGAAAACCACATCACAATCCTTAATATCTTCCTGCAGAACCCAAGGTACCTTATTAGAGTATTTCTGCTTTTTAAAGAAATGTTTTGTGGAATGCCTCACTCTGTACTGTTTCATTTAGGATTATTTACTTTAAAGAGAGTGTCAGTATTCTAAAGAAATGTTTGGAAATTCCCAAGAATCTCCTTGCTGTTTGTGTTAAAACAATAGAAATTTATTGGTGTACTGACTCCAGTTTTTATTCTTAAAAAGATGTTGATGAATAAAGAAGCTTTAGGAAATAGTATTGACAGTTAGCAAAAGAAAACATGAAGATAATGATACCCAGATTAAAGAAGTCAAAATAGCCCTTCACTACTACTGCTAAAGCAGAATGGAAACCTTGAGCAATTCCTCTATTGAAATAAGTAAAATGCTAACTAAAATACACTGTATTGATCTGATGTGGAAGTTAGACATTAGTAGATATTGATGGTGAACACAAGTCTCAAAATCAACCATCCAATTTGATTCTTTATATGTGTGTGCTGGGCATGAAACTCAGAACATGCTAAGAAAGAACTGAATCACTGAGCTATAACCCCATGCCTAGAGTACATTCTTGATGAGAAACATACAATGGTCACTTTGGAGGACTGCTGATGAATGCTCAGTGGTAGAACAATTTCCTACCATGCTAAATGTCTTAGGTTCTCTTGCCAACAACTATAAAAGCAAGATTCCTACACAGCAATCCAGCAAATACATGGGGTCTTGTTCAACACTTACAGACCAACTTTCATTCTGTCCAGAATTTTTTTTTTTTTTTGCTTTGTCTTGCTTTTGGAATGAATCACTTCCTACTATAGTTGCCACTGGTACATCATGGTGGGAGACACTCTCACCTCTAGGCCAGGTTACTGCTGTAGCTTTTGGATTTCCCTATTTTGACTCTTGTTCTCTATTATCAAATTTTAGTATCACAACAGTAAAAATGAGTCATTCAAATCTAAGTCAGATCTTAGCACGGCTCAAAACCTTCCAAAGAATCACCTCCTCACTTGGGTAAAAGCAATGTCTTTCTAGTGTCCCAATAGACTTTAACTGACAAACTCCCTGATTGACTTTCTCCCTTGCTCACTTTGTTCCAGCGGAGTGAAATATGTGCATGAGGAGAGGTCTTCAGCCCTTCTCTTCAGGTTGGGCTGCATCTTAGAACTTAGGTTGCAAGAAGAGTAGGCCACATGTGCATTTCCTCTTAGCTTCAAATCTCACATACTGAAAAGAAACAGGTATCTAGTATTATTGGTGTTTCATAAATCTTTTCTGAGAAAAATAATTTCTAGTATTCCACATATTTCTGCATTGTTTTCAAGGACAGTGATAGCTACAGAATAAAAAGTAATAAGGCAAGTAAGAGTAAAAGTCAGTATACACAAAAAAAAACTCATATAGACAATAGAAGTAAACTTATTACAAATACATAAAAGAGTTGTAGGTTGCAAACGTTCAATTTGTTGATTAAATCAAATGTGTTAATAAAAAAAGCTGGAAAAAGTGGAGAGCTGCATTTATGAGGGAAAAATAAAATAGTTTTTGCTTATGAGAGAGTTTACATATTTATAAATAATGAAATAGTTATGTGTTTATTTTTATACTTTTAAATATTCTTTTTGCCATGATGCATTTTTCCCTGGATATGTTTTTAAATAGCAGAAAAACATGAATGTGGACTGTTTTAAGTTTTCATCTGGTGGAAATCAAGGAATTAGGATTAATAAATCCCTGGGTGACTCCTATAGCAATAACCCAAGAGAAAAACACACATAATAAGTTAAGTGGTTTGTAAAGGATCTTGATCAGCAGGATATACTATAATGTTCTTTATGTATTGCTGAATCAACCTCACCAACAGCACTATTAATGGACATACCTACTGAATTGTCAGACAGTGCTCCCCAGTTTCTGAGTGGAAGAGAAAGGTTTCAGGTTTCAGGTGTACATTATAAAGGACATGTAAGGCACAATGAAGTTAGCAAAATAAACAAGACTTTTCATTGCGAAAGATTTCTTGATTACAGAGTTTAAGTAAATTCATCACTTTTTCTGCAGAATGAGCTTGTTAAATGGGTAGATGTTGGCGGAGCCTACGTGGGACCAACCCAGAACAGAATTTTACGCTTAGCTAAGGAGCTTGGCATAGAGACTTATAAAGTGAATGTCAGTGAACGTCTGGTTCAATATGTCAAGGTAAGCCTGACTTTTTATTCTTATGATCAATACGTGAAGATTTTATTTGAGATTTTGTTTGTTAGTGATTTTTTTCTCCTTTTAAAAGTATATTTTAAATTTTTTCATTGTGTATATTCACTTTACGTGTCACGAAGTCTGTTACGTAAGTGTATTATCATACAAGCATATGTTGTATGCTGAGCATATTCACTCTCATACTCTTCCACCTCCTCTTCTTCCCCTCCCATTAGCCTGATTTGTTTCCCTAGACAGTTTTGCTTCTAATTTCATAAGTTCATGTATCTGCATAAAATGGTAAAAACATAATATTTCTCTTTCTGAGTTTGTCTTAATTTGCTTAATATAATTGTCTTCAGTTGTATCCAATTTCATGCATAATTTTGTTGTTTTGTAAGCTGAAAAAATCTCATTGTTTATAGATGCCATATTTTCTTTATCAATTTCTATGACACCTAAGTTGGTTCTGTAACTTAGTTATTGTGAACAATGCTGTAATAAATATTTATGTATAAGTATCTGTGTGAAGTTTTGATAAGGATCCCTTTGGGTAAATATGCAGGAATGGTAGATGTGGGCCATATGGTAGATCTAATATTAGTTTTTTGAAAGACTTCCATACTGATACGTAGTTAGAATAGTTTATATTCTTACTAGCAGTGATATATAAGGGTTTCCTTTTGCCCATGTCCTTGCCAGGATTTGTTGTTATTTGTTTTTGAATGATGGCAATTCTCACTGTAGTGAGGTGGAATCTCAATGTAGTTTTCATTTGCATTTTTCTAATGGCTATTGTATTTCATGTTTTGAAAACTTACCTGTTCATGTTATTAGTTTATTGATTGAATTCTTTGATTTTTTTTTATTGTTTAGATTTTTGTATTTTTTTAAATTCCAGATATTAGTTCTCTGTCAGATAGGCAGAAGCTTTCTTTTCACTGAAAATATTTTTTTTCATGTTCAATATATTCTGATCATGGTTTGCCCTCCCTCATCTCCTCCCAGATCTTCCCCACCTCCCCATCCATCCAACTCTAGATTTCTTTCTTTCTCTCTTTAGAGAAAAAAAAACAGATAAATAAATAATAAACCAGAATTAAAAAAAAAAGGCACAAGAAACACACACACATACACAGCCCACAAAAACACAGAATCAGAAACCATAATATACATGCAAAATACCCATAAGATAAATGCCCAAAGGAAGAGGAGACTAAAAAACGTCTACAAAAATACTATTTCTGGACATGGGGCCTGCCCTTAAGTGTGGTTATGGACCCAGTGAGACTCTATTGGAAAAAATGATTTTTTCTTTGCAAGTGGTTGCCAGTTAGAAATAGCTTCTTGTTTAGGGATGGAGGGCTTGTGTCTACTTCGCCCTCTCAGCACTGGGACCCCACCTGGCTTGGACCTGTGCAGGCCCAGCAGAAACTTTTTAATTTCATGAGGTTTCTATTAGTCAGTTGTTGGCATTATTTCCTAAATAACTCGAATCATATTTAGAAAATCCCTAAAACATGCTTATACCTTGAAGTGCTTTTTGACTTTTTCTTGTAACAGTTTTCAGTCTCTGGTCTTGGATCCTGTCTTAATTACTTTTATGTTGCTGTGATAAATCACCATGACTGAAGTACTTTATGAAAGAAAGCATTTATTTGGGCTGATGGTTTCAGAGAATTAACATCTTGGATAGTAGAACAAAGGTACGGTGAAAGGAACAGCTAAGAGCTTACATCTATAACTTCAAGCATGAGGCAGTGGGTGAGCAGAGAGACAGAGACAGAAACAGAGACAGAACACACACTGGGAATGGCACAAGTCTTGAAATCTCAAAACATATCCTCAGTGACACTTGTCCTCCAACAACACCATACCTCCTGATCCTTCCCAAAAAGTTCTACCAACTGAGAACCTGATATTCAAACATATGAGCCTATGGAGCTATTCTCCAAAGACAGTTCTCACAACTCAAGGCAATCTTTTAAATTGTCACCACCTGTAAAATAAAAAAAGCAAACAACATACTTCCAAAATATAGTGCTACAGAATATATTTTACCATTCCAAAACATATGAATTAGGGCATAGTAAAGAAATACTGGACCAAAGAAAGATTGAAACCCAGCAGGGCAAACTTAAAAGCATGGCATCAGGGCAAACTAGCTCCATGACTGATTTCAGAGGGCCTAGATAGCCCCCATCTTTCCAGCCTTGCTGCCTACAAAGATACATCTCTCTCTGTGTGCAGCTCTCCTTAGCAGATATCTCATGGCTCTGGCACCTCTAACATCTTACAGTTTCCAACACAATCCAGGTTTCACTTTCACAACTTTATGAAGTGGCTTCTCAAGTCCTCCCTTCAAGGACTGTCTTGTCCCACTCCTGGCCTCAGCAGCTCTCCTTAACCATGGAGGAAGGTTCTGCAACCCTCTTACTTAGGTATCCTTCTTGATTCTAAAGCCAGAACCATGTGGACAACGCTGCCAAGTTGGACTACCAACTTGGGGTGAACCCAACATCTTTGAATCACATTTGTATAAGCTTTGATTTGTTATTGATTTTTAGGAGCAGACAATTCCTTAGGCCTTTTCGCAAGTTGGAAGTTTAGCTGGATGGTATCTTGTTCTGAGGGCACCCCTCTCTTTATCCCAATGCAGATCAGGCCTTACCTCGATCTCATCTTTTTCAGCAAAAGTCTTAGATCCAGCATTAAATTTCCTAGTGTTCCTTTTTCTCCTCAAAATGTACTATTTTGCCCACTTGTTTTTTTTTCCCACTGTAGACCTGCATAACAGTGATTACTAATAACCAAGCAGCAGAATCAATATTACGCTGTGTTAAAATCGCTTCTGCCCTCGAAACAAAATGCAACAACTTTTCAATTTAGCCTTAAGCAAATTCTTAGGACAAGAGCAGAGAGCTGCTACATTCTTTGCCAAAATATCCCAAGAATGGTTTCTAGCCTGGTTACTCATGTTCTTCTCCTCTGAAGCCTCTTGAGCTGGACTTCCACAGTACACATAACTTTATGTACTATATTGTCTACCAAGATCCTTCTGGGATGGCCCATTAAGCTGTATTGTCAGTGTAAGTATTGTCCCCATAGGCTTGTATGTTTGAATACTTTGTCCACAGTTGGTGAAATTGTTTGAGAATGATTAGGAAGTGTGGCCTTGTTGAAGAAGGTGTGTTACTGGGAGTGGGTCTTGAGGTTTCTAAAAACTTATGCCATTCCCAATATGTTCTCTCTCTGCCTCCTACTTTCGATTAAGATGTGAACTTTCAGCTGCTCTTGCTACCAGGTCTTGATCCAGCATCATGGATTCTGACCCTCTGAAATAGAAAGACCAACTAAATGCTTCCTTTTATAACTTGTCTTATTCATGGTGTTTTGTCATAGCAATAGAAAACTATGATACCTACAGTAGCCCTCCAAGGCTGTATCCCACTCCCCTTCCTAATGCATTTTCATGCCACAGGGGATGGAGTTGCTTGGACAGACAAAGACAGACAACAGACAGACACACATACGCACACATACACTCCTACATGTTCTTCCATAGTCCCAAGCAACTTCTGAGTCACCTAGGAGCCTAGGAGTTCTAAAGGCCCCAAAGAACACAACAACTTGAGGCCACTTTAACTTTTGAATTGGTTCTTCTTCTGCATCCTCACCCAGCATGTCTTTGAACACATTGTTCATTTGCTTTGTACCTGGCTTTTCCTCTTGGAAAGTATAGCTTTGTTGTGCATTTCCTAGTGTTTAAAGAAGAACTTGTTTAAACTCAGCTCCTCAGATCCACCTAAGAAACAATAGCTTTTGCTGCTGTTATTGTTTTTCACTGAAGCCAAACATGTAATTACTGGAACCTAGGAAAATACTTGAAAAATTAACATTATAATCTGTTATTATAGGCCTCTTCCTGAAACTATGAGGGAAGGGGCCATTTATTCATACCAAATAACAGGATTTCCACACCAGTCACCACACCTATTTGCAGAAAACACATCTCCTCCTGACTGTACACAGTCTTTGGGTCTGGAGGCTAAAGCACTGAGAGTTGCCTAGAAATTAAAGATATTTGTGATCTATACTCAGTAGCATACAACCAGGAGGTCACAAATCTTAGCAAATTTGATAACCATATGGTTTTGGATGCCTAGGAGTGTCTAACAGTAACACGTGTGAGGAAACAAACAAGTACCCTTTAGAAACATTGAGAGCTCAGAGGTTAAGAGAAGATCAAAAAAGTATTAAGAAGCTTTACAAAGTGGTGACAGCTGAGGGTATATCTCAGGGGTGCAGCATTTGTATACTACGTACGAGGTCCTAGATTCAATCCCCAACACCATAAAAATTATACAAAATACTTAGAAATGTTGGCTTCATTAGGCTATAGTCAAAACACTTTCCTATTTTCTCATTTCTGCAAAGCATCACATTTTCCCAGGCTAATGAGTAATAAAAACAGTAAAAATAATAGCAGCCACCATCTACAGAAACCTTTTACATTTTCATGTCCTTTGTGCTCAACTATTTAAACAGTCATGGAAATCTATTCTGTACTCCAACTGGGAAATGTGATAATTATTAACCTGGAAGCTAGTTGAGCAGATGCATCCACATTATTTATTCCTTTCTGTGAATGAGGTGCCAAAAGATATTTATTGTTCATCCTTTTTATGTATCAACTCATTATATTTTTATATCTGCCTCATTAAGCTGTCATGATTTTCCCCGTTCTACAGATGAGAAAACTAAAGTTCAGGTAGAGTGACTTGACAAAGTTATAAGACTAGTAACAGTCTACTAATCCGTGAAAGCATGCTCTTCATTACTTCAGTATATATTCTAGGAAATGAAACTGAGGTAGTGAATAGAAGAGCACTGGGCCTCTGAAGTTTGTAAGATATCTCGCCATTAGTCAGTAAGGACTGACTGATAGAAGCAGATGGAGTTAGTGAAAGATCATGTTTTTCATATTTGTTTTTCTTCATTTCCTTACTCTGTTAGTTCCACGGTCTTTTTTGTGCAGTTTAACCATTGAAAATTTACGGTTATATACTCAACTAAGTACTTTCTGGTCTCCCAGTTATGCCTATTCTAAAACATGATAGCAGTATAAAATTTTGACAAGGGGCACATGGTGAGCAATTGAATGCCATTCATTCTCTCCCTCTCCCTCTCCCTCTCTGTCTCCTTCTCCCTCTTCCCTCTCCCTCTTCCCTCTGCCTCTTTCTTCTCCTTCTCCTTCTCTCTCTTCCCTCTCCCTCGCCCTCTTCTCTCTCCCTCTCCCTCTTCCCTCTGCCTCTTTCCTCTCCTTCTCCCTCTTCCCTCTCCCTCTCCTTCTCCCTCTTCCCTCTCCCTCTCCTTCTCCCTCTTCCCTCTCCCTCTCCTTCTCCCTCTTCCTCTCCTTCTCCCTCTTCCTCTCCTTCTCCCTCTTCCCTCTCCCTCTTCCCTCTGCCTCTTTCCTCTCCTCCCTCTTCCCTCTCCCTTGCCCTCTTCCCTCTCCCTCTCCCTCTTCCCTCTCCCTCTTCCCTCTGCCTCTTTCCTCTCCTCCCTCTTCCCTTTCCCTCTCCTTCTCCCTCTTCCCTCTCCCTCTTCCCTCTGCCTCTTTCCTCTCCTTCTCCCTCTTCCCTCTCCCTCTTCCCTCTGCCTCTTTCCTCTCCTTCTCCCTCTTCCTCACCCTCTTCCCTCTCCCTCTCCTTCTCCCTCCCCCTCCCCCCTCTTTCTCTCCCTCTCCCTCTCCCTCTTCTCTCTCCCTTTGCCTCTTCCCTCTCCCTCTCCCTCTCCCTCCCCCTCTCTCCCTCTCTCTCTCTCCCTCTCTCCCTTTCTGTCTCCCTCTCTCCCTCTCTCTCTTTTTCTCTCCACATGGGTGTGCATATATGTAGAGGCCAATTCATCAACTCTTTTCCACCTTATTTTTGAACAAGGTCTCTCACAGGAATCTGGAGCATACTGATTTAGCTAGACAGACTGGCTAGCAAGACCCAGGGATCTGCCTGTCTGTGTCCTCTCAGGGCTGGGATTACAGGTGTACAATGATGCAGCCAGGTCTAGAGATCTGAACTGAAGTTCTTCCTTGCACTATAAGCACTGTACTGACTGAGCCATTTGCCTGGAGCCCCCTTTCTTCTTCTACCATACATGCCTTGGGGATTGAACTCAAGTCATCAGACTTGTTGGCAACCTCCCCCCCCCCCCCCACACACACACTGAGACATCTTACCAACGCTTCAGCCCATTATTGCTAATGGAGATAAAGTAAGATTAAAATGAGAAATTGGTGTTTAAGAATCTGGATGTTACCTGCAAGTTATAAGCAGATCCTAGTGTACTGTACAACCTTCCTGGCAGAACCATTTGAGTTTAGTATATTCAGTTAAGTATTGAGCTTTCTAATACCCTGGACTTTTCTGGGCTTCATGGGGAACCATAAGTTTTAGAAATACTGATGTAATAATTTTATCCTTTTAGAGAGCCCTACTTCAAGCTTACCAGTATGAGCTCTCATGGTCAGTCTTAAGGGAATGCTCACGATATATCAGATGTCTAAATTAAAGAGAATTATTTAAAGTAGCATTAGGGTTGTCTTTGTTGCTGCTGTTGAGCCCTTCTCTAACATTAGATAAATAATATCTTTGATATTTGTTTCTAAGAAAAGTCACAGCTTCATTTTTCTGAAGATGAGACATACTCAATCCATACTAAATTTTTATTTTATGAAAATGTAAATGTCACTGACCTGTTACATATATAACCTACTGGAAAAAGGCATCTTGTGACCTTGGAATTGGTACTCTGAGGTTGCTTTCAATACGTAGTTATTAGCTTACTGTGTAGGCACACTTGTGAGACTAAGGCAGGTGGATAGTAAGTTCGAGGCCAGCCTAGGCTATATAACAAGACCTTGTCTCAAATAACAGCAAAGTAGTTATTAATCTCTGACTCATTGCTGTCTCGTGGTCATGTACATCAACACAATAACACTATTAGGTCATAATTATTAAATATATAATCTGTGGCAATTTGGGCGATAAACTCATGCATAACATGCATTTTGGACAACAAATGGCATATTTGAATCTCTCCCATAAAGCCAGACTTGGTGGTACATACCTGTAATCCCAGAACTTGGAAAGTGGAGGGAGGAGGATCAGGAGTTTAAGACAAGCTTCAATTAACATGCCCCCACCCCCACCCCCATTAATCTAACAATCTCTGCCATTTGATTTTTCAAGGTCAGCACTACTCCTTTAGTAATGATAAAGGTGGCTCTCCTCTGTGGAGTCCCCTACTGTGTCCCAGGCCTGGTTTCAATGGTATCAAAGTTTTTACTTCTGTCATTTCATTTAACTCTACTCTCCTGAAGGCTCTTATATAGGGACTGTAGCCTCGTATCATCAAAAGTACCTGAAGTTCAGAGGCCACATAACCTGCCAAGTAAAAAAGGGCTGCTGAGCAGGAATCCAGATCAAGGTCTTTCTATTCTTCCATGCTATCAGGGGGCCTGTGGACTCAGGAAGCTGCTTTATAGTTTGTACTTGTTCTAGTTCTTTTGATGCTTCTCTTGTAAGCATCATCTCATGTTTTTTCCTGTGTCCCCATTTAGGAAGCTGGTGGGCTTTTGCTCAGTCATTTGGTCCAGAAGCAATACTCAGTATAGTTGATGGTCTAACTATGATGAAAAACTATAAATGAGGCTGTTATAGTAAGGAAAAGCAGAAAGATATTGAATTCAGTATTCGAAATCAGATTGTTAATAAATATTACATTGAAAAATATAACTACTCATTTAAAAAAAATCTCTCAACTCTCACTGTTCTTACTACTTCTAAGGGAAAACAAGGATATTTTCAACTTGATAGTATATTGGGTTAATAGCACAAATTACCTTTATAACTCTCTTCATTGTCCGGTAAAAACCCTGGATTCTGTTCTCTAAGAAAATGCATTGTCATGATAACAAAATCATTACAGTAAACATGTCTTGTGAGTGTTGTGTCTTAGGGCTACTATTACTGTGATGAAAACCCATGACCAAAAGAAACTTGGGGAATAAAGAGTTTATTTCACACACAGTTCCATATTACAGTTCATTGTCAAAAGGAGCGAGGGCAGTAACTCACACAGAGCAGGAACCTGGAGACAGGAGTTGATGCAGAGGCCATGGAGGGGTGCTGCTTACTGGCTTCCACCCATGGCCTGCTTTCTTATAGAACTCAGAACTACCAGTCCAGGGATGGCCCCACCCACAATAGGCTGGGCCTCCCCCATCAATCAGTAATTAAGAAAATGCCCTGCAGGCTTCCTTACAGACAGATCTTATGGAGACACTTTCTATTTTCTCAGCTGGGGCTCCTTCCTCTGATGACTTTAGCTTTTTTCAAGTTGACATAAAACTAGCAAGTACATGAAGTTTGGGGTCTTCTTCTCCTCCTCCTCCTTCTTCCTCTTCTTCTTTTTATTCTTTTATATTTATTCTTCTTTTTGAGACAAGATCTTGCTATGTAGTTAATACTACCCACCCTCCAAATTCACAGTGATTCTTCTGAGTACTGGGATGAGTCACAATGCTTGGTTGAATGTTGTAAATTTGACATGTCTTTACTAGGGTGAGCATATATGGTCTGTGAATTTAATATATATCAATCCTGCTACTTTTAACCCAAAAGGTATACATTAAATAGCATCATCTAAGTTTAAGGCTTCTATGTTTAAGACACACTCTGGTTTTTTTTTCCCCTTTAGATCAGCAGTTCTCAGCCTACGGGTTATGACCCCTTTGGGGATCAAATGATCCTTTCACGGGGGTTGCCTAAGACCATCTGCGTATCAGATATTTACATTATGGTTCATAGCAGTAGCAAAATTACAGTTATGAAGTAGCAATGAAAAATAATTTTATGGTTGGGAGTCACTACTCTATGAGGGACTGATTAAAGGGTTGCAGTATTAGGAAGGTTAAGAATCACTGCTTTAGATGGTAAGGGAAGAATTAAATCATATATACTTATTAAATATGATCCATCATTACATTTGTTTTATGAATGAATTCCATTGAGTTATGGAAACCTTTTGTTAATTTTTTTCAGTTTGTAGTGAAGGATGTGGAGAGGGAAAACCCAACCAGAGACAGAACAAGCATTTTCAGGAGCTGCTATGAAGTAGACATTGACATATTTATGCATCCTCACTTTCTCCCTACTTTTCACATCCTCTCTAAATAAAACTAGGTCAGAAATATGCACCAAACATTGATTTTCAGAGAGTGATGTGATAAAGCTTTATCTAGAACTCCAGAAGCTTTCCTGATAGTAACAGCCTGGTAAGCAATTTTTCCTAGTGCTGGATTTTTATTCTGCCTATGGCTATTTACTCCAGGTTTCTAAACTCACATGCTTTTCAGAATGCATATGTCCTAGAATACTAAGTACATGCTGTTGTTGCTAAGAGATGAGCTTGCTTTCAGCCAAAGTGTCCTGTAGAAGACAAAAGATCTGTTCAATGCTTATTACTACTATGATTTTTGTCTTTGATGCTTGGTTTAAAAGTGTTTCTTTTGAATAAGGAATAAGGAACATTTCATTTTAAGATCATTTTAGCATATTTTCTATACTAATTTGTAGAATACGTTTCTTTTGTCCCAAAAGGAAGTTGTATTTTCACTTTCAACTCCTTTCAGACAGAAACCTAAAAAAATTAAGGCTTGAGATTTATCCTTTTTAATTACCTAAATGCATCATTTTTGAGTACATGATACTATTATTGCCTTCCATATGCAGTGTGCTTATTATACATGTTTTAACTCATTTGAATATCCCATTTATAAGTAGGTTTTTGAAACAGAGGCTGAAATACATAAATATTTTCAGTTTAATTTATCAAATAAAAAATATAAATATGTATGCTTATAAATAGTTCTGAGAAACTTACACACACACACACACACACACACACACACAAACACACACTTTTTGAAAGACTTAATTTGCTGCTTGTGGATTACCAGCGTTCTAAATGACAATTATGTTTAAAGCTTTACACAAGCACTCAGAGTAGGGGTAGCTCAAGGGTAGATCTTTCTGTAGTATCTGTGACACTCTGGGTTTCCTCACAGCACTGAAAACAAAGGCTATACTATCCATTTCCTCTCTGAGGCTCCTTTCTATATATTCAGAGATAGCACTCAGATTTGGTTTCTACAATATAAACACTCAGTCAAAGTGGCAACCCAAAATATATCAGAGAGACTAGATTAGTAGATTTATCATTTATCACCATTTTAGGTATACAGCTCATTGACATTAAGTGCATTCACATTGTTGTAGAACCATCATCAGAATCCTCTTTTTCATGGTACTAGCAATGAGGCACAGGTCCTGGTGCTATAACTGACCTACATCTCTTGGAACATGGAGCCCTTTTGATCTTTGCATTGCCCTTCTCTGACTCTTCTTCCTTCTCCTCTGGTATATTTGCTTCCTTATTTGTTTGTTTGTTTATTTATTTATTTTGAAACAAGTTTTCACTATCTTGCCTCAACCTCCAAAGTATTGGGATTACAGAGATTTACTATCATTCCTGACTTTTCGTTCATTTTTAATTGGTGATAATTCACTATAGGAATTATCTCTAGGCATTCATTGAAAAGTACTAGAATTGTCCTGCTGTCTTAGAGTTATTAAATAGGAATGATTTATCTTACATTCTAGGTTGTAGATTGGCAATCACCTTCACAGTTGTAGCATTGGTATTTGAGTTAGTAAAATAACTTCCTGATTGTAATGAAACATTAAATAAACAGCTTTCTCCAGAGAAATTGGTTTAGTTTCCATGACAATCTAATTTTTAAAGACTTTGACTGCTCAGGTTGGAATGCATTTACCCATCTGAGATTAAGATCTTTTCTTTCTTAGAGAAAACTGATTCTCCTTCCTTCAATAGCTATCAAGTGCCAAGTAGTTCCTCAGGTAGAATCTGACTTCATGTCCAACTTCCTGTTTAGCTCCTGATAAGTCAACCATGCTCCAATGGAAGGCCACATATCCAGAAATATTTGAATAGCAAAAATTAATCTTGATTCCTTTAGGTTTTTTTTTTTTTTTTTGACAAAAGTTGAGTGGTTATCGAAGGGAGGTAAATCTAGGAAGAATTGGCCAAATATGATCAAAACATTTTTTAAGTTCTCAAAGAACTCATAAAATATTTTTTAAAAAGAAAAGTTTAAAAGGAGAAAAACCCCTTCTTTCCTTTCCTTGCTTTCTGCTTCCTTCCTGTTTCCTCTCTGTAACCCCTATCCTCACCCTATAGGACATGCACAAACTGCAATCAAAAGAGCTCAATATTTGATTCTAAAGACAGTTGTGATAGCTTTATCAGTAACTATCCTTTATTAATAGAATTTGAAATTTAAAAAGATAGAAATAATGATAATAATATCAATACCTAATATTTGGGCAGTCCAGTATTATATCTATAGGACATTATTTTATTTTTTGCTTTGTGTTTGGATTTTATGCAATCAGAAGAAAGTTCTCAATGTAACTTTACAAATATTCTCAATCTTACCTACCACTCAGTATAATGTAAAGCTTTGTCCTAAAGGGTATAAAAATATGTATTTTTCATTGTAGAAGATTATTCTCATGTTAACGCTTTCAAACAAAGGGTATGACTATTAAACTCTTCCATTTCATTTAATTTCCATAACTCTTCTATAATTTGTCAGTCTCACACAATATACATGTGAATCACAAACTGAGATTTAATTTCCGTGTTTGCCAAAGTACTCTGTGGCTTAGTTCCCATAGCTGTATCCAGGAGGTAAATTTCTCAACAACAACAGAAAAATCAGACATCAGAAACAACAGGAGAGAACCAATTTGGCAACATGTGCTGTCTAATATGATAAAAGTGGATCCTGGAGCACAGAAATGGGAGCAGTTGCTAAATAATTATTTTGGGCATTTACCAATGGAATAGTCCTAAGTAGCTGTGGCAATAAAAAAGAATTTGTCTGATGTCCAATACTAGGAACATTGTATTAATATAGTCTGACGGCTCCAGGCATGTTCTTCTTCAAATGTCACACCATCATTGTCTCCATCGTGTTTCTAGAGCAATCCAGTAAAGTAACTTTTTCCAGAACAGGGGCAGATCTGCATCTGCCTCATCACTGAAACATACAACATGGACACAATCAGCTGACAGTCTAGCTAGCAGACTCTGCTTGCCCCCCCCCCTTTTTTTTTTACCTTCTATGACATACATTCTTACTTCATTGTCTTGAGACAAAGGGGGGTGGGTGACCATGACAGAGATTCTGTACAGAGCCCGTGATGTCCTTGTAGTTTTAGCTAGATGTACAAGCCATTTCAGGTTATTTCATCTGTTCTACTCAGTGTAATTGGATTGTGAATTCTCTTGTCCAGAGGGGATACATGTGAGAAAGTCTTCTCATGGGTTACAGGTAGAAAGTAAATGTTCTGGTTATCATTGCTCTTCTCTCATCTCATGTTTTCTTCATGCTATCTCAATCTCCTGTCAGTGCCAGATAGAAAGTGAAAAAATAGTATCTAGGGAAATATTTTCTGAATGTTTACTTTCTAAAGAACATCAATCTAAAAAAATGCATTACAAGAATTTGGTCATCAGATACATTTTGGGAGTACTCCATATTCTATACTTATATTAGAGCGTCAAGATTCCCATTAGCAAATTAGAAGTCTTACAGAGTCAGGCAGTAAAAAGGATTACTTCACTATAAGCCAAGATTTCCCAGATTTATGACCCTGGAGCACATTTTCATATAGCATCTGGAAAGATTAGTGTGAGAAATGCTAATGTATGAAATGATTTTAGAGATTTACATTCCCAAAAGGACTGAATCTTCTATCTTTCTCTGGCCACTTCATTATTTTTCCATATAGTAAGTTCTAGTCAAATTGATAGTAATATTGGAAAAAGTTTGTATGTGGAACTGATATTAAAGGTCAGTGCTTAGTTAGCATTTCACTAGAAGGTTGTTTTTTTAGGGGGGTCAGATAGAGGCCCTCGTTTGTGTTAAAAGTAACCAGACAGTTTCTGGGAAAGCTAGATGTGATGCAAGCTAGGTTTTAAAAATCAGGCATCTCATTTCCCTCTTTGTCACTTTATCAAACATTTATTTACTGGAACTCTGCTAGTAACAAGATTAATTAATTATAGCAGGCAAAAACACATTTGAACCATAGACAGACTTCTTGGGTGCATTGAGAATAATCTAGAAAATTAGACATGTATATAAATCAGTTTAATATAGTGGTGAACCTGGCAAAAGCAATGGGCAATGTCCTTGTTATTCAGCAGAGAATGCACAAGTGGTTTATGACTTAGGTACCTAGGTGGGATTCTTGAGACCATATCTTTCCAGGTCATTGCTTGCTCATACCTATAACTTCCAAGTCTAGGAGCATGCCTGATAAGTTCTCAAAGAAAGATCCACCTCAGTGGCATTGTAGGCCTGATCTTGCTAACATGGCTGTTGATGGGATGGTGGTTGGGATAATGAGAAGAGTTTAAAGAGTATAAAGACATGACTCTATTCTGTCCATTAGGCACTAACAGTTTAAACACAATGTATCTATGCATATACCATATACACACATCTCTACAAGTATGGCAAAACAATATAAATGACTGAATGTCTTCAAAGACATACATAACTTACAGAAATCATCCAAAGCTACCCAAATTATGTTACTGTATGATGCATCTTACTTATGATTATACAGTGTTATCTGTGAGCAAGAGAAATCAGACATGGAATTACATGTATATCAAGAACGTAAGAAGAGTAAAATGAGGAATTCTGTAAAAAAATTAGGAAGCCAGGAATAGTGGGAATGCAGGCCTATATAATCCTAGTTCATAGGTAGTTGAGGCAGAAAGATCACGAGTTTGAAATGAGCCTGGGTTATATAATAAAAACCTGTGCCTTTCAACCCCATAAAAAAACAAAAGCAGACAAAAAAAGGAAATGAAGATCTCCAACAGAAAGGATCATTTCCCTTAGTGGTTTGGGTTGATTATTTTAGACAGGGATAGTTTCAAACTTGTGATCTTCTCACACCTCAAGCTTCCAAACTACTGGGATTACAGATATATGCTACAACATCCAGTTTTATGTTTTCTTTTGAGATTTGATGAACATAAAAACAGAATGTGTTTGCAAAATTAACTTTTTAGAATTTTGACTTTTCATCACTCAACGAATGTCATTACCTATGACAATAGGCATAGATAATGAGATGATTTTTTAAATAAATAATATAATGCAATAATAGCCTACCACTAGTGAGCTTCAGAATGATCTGTTGTTTATTAAAAATGTAGACTCCCTAGTTCCACACTCTGATATAGTAGTCCTAGTGATGGAAACCTTATACCTCACAGTTAAACTTTAAGTACCATGAAGTATTCTGAGGTAATTCAGAAATACTATAAGTAAAAAGAGCTTAGGCTAGGGGTTGGGGCTGGAAAGATGGCTCAGTAGTTAAGAGCACTTGTTGTACGATACTAATGTGAATTTGATTGCTGGAACTGATTCCCCAAAATTGTCCTCTGGCCTCCATATACATGCCTTAGTATGTGTGAGCCTACACAGACACACACACACATCATCATCATCATCATCATCATCATCATCATCATCATCATAGAGCTGGAACCCAGAACAACTTATGATATTCACAGTTTATATTATCTCTGTTCTGGTTTCTCAGTTTTGATATTTTAGAACAGATAATTACTTATTGTAGAGGACTGCTCTTTTCATTACAAGGCGTGCAACATCATCCCAATTGTAACAATCAAGACTATCTGACAAAAATAACAAATATATCAAGGTAACAAAATCTCGCATGGTTGAGAACCCTTACTTTAACAATTATGGTCATTCTAGATTAATGAAGACTACCTTTTCTAAAACTCTGTATCTCTAAATAAAATGTTCTTGAAATGGTTCAGCTATTTTACTCAAGTACTTAAACTTATGAGACTCCATTATAATCTTGTGTGGGATTTAGTATAAGGTAGATAAATTCTCCCTCAAATGTTTTATGGTAGTATTCACTACCAAAGAGCCAACTGATCACAATATGATATTTTATTGGTTCTGGTATATAGAACCTGAAGACTGTTATGGAAAGACTCTAGTGCATGTTAAGCCTCTGGAGTACTGGTTTGAAAAACAATAATCCCATAAATAAAACTTGACAGAATCTAAACAGCTGAGAGGGGGATTCTGAGGAAAATGAAGTGACTTGTTAGTTTTCATTTTAGTGCCATCTAAGATGACACTGTCTTTTTAAAGCCAATTCCCTTATATCTATTCTTCAGCCTTTCCATTCTACCCTACTCTTTAGCCTGGGGAAGAGAGTCCTCCTTAGAGTTTAGAAGTAACATAACCACACCCAGACCATGCTGTTTCAGTGCATTTGCTCATCAATTCATAAAGCTGTGCTTTTGAGAGTGAGGATATAGTTAAGTGTTAGAGAATTTGTTTAGCATGTGCAAGACTCTGAATTAGACCCACAGTATGCATAAATGATAGATACGTAGGTAGGTAGGTAGGTAGATAGATAGATAGATAGATAGATAGATAGATAGATAGATAGATAGATAGATAGATAGGAGAATTTTGAATGAAGCTTAGAATAATAAATAGCAAGTTGGTCTACATAGGTACAGTCTTCAATAGGAGCTCCTATTGTTAATTGGCTACTGAACTAGCAGATCTAGTGATTTGCAAGTGTCATGGCAGACAGCAATGGTAACCTCTATTTAAATAATTTGAGCATAAGTCTCTTAAGATTCACTTTGTTTTTTTTCCCCCTTTGAGACAGTCTTACTGTACAGCCCAGGCTCTCCTTGAACTTGTGATCCTCATTTATGAAAAACGCTTGATGCTAGCTGGGTAATATAGAGAGCATCTCTCAAATCTTTTAGGTTTAACAACAAAGTAAATATGGCACATACCTATAATTCTAGCACTCAGGAGACAGAGACAGGAAAATCATGAATTTGAGGATTGTCTGTACTTCATTAACATGACCTTGTTTCAAAAGCAGTAACAAAAACCTACACCCTCTAAAGCATATGGAGAAAAATGAAAAGTAGTGCAGCAACTTTTGGTAAAAAGTTCAGGATTCAAAATGCAGTGGGGAAGAATAGAGAATGACTCCTAATAAGTAAGGTTTCTTCATAGGAGAAAGAAATGTTCTAAAATTGGGTATAATAATGGTTACACACTGACTATACCAAAGGTCATTATATTATATCTTTAAGCGAATGGACTGTGAGGTATGTGAATGATAGGTAAATACATCTATTAAGCAGCTGTGCATCTTCCCAATTTCATCTTTTTCCTAACTATCCTTATCCCCTAAATTAATGGCATTTGAGAAAAGGGGGAAATACTAAAGTCTGCCCTGCCAGTGATCTTTAATTACCCAAGAGCCTACAGAAAAACTTTTATTGTTTCTATCTTAATTGCTTTGTTTGAAATTTCTATAAATAACTAGAATCCCTTGGGAAGGATCACCTAAACATTCATTTAAATCTCTTCAGTATTGATGTGAGAGCATCATTTATACCTTAGTGTGATTCTTTTCCTAGAGTTTGGCCTATTCAACTTAGATATCCACTGTGTAAACTGATTGCTGTGCATATCTTGAGATGGGGGTGTGAATATGATGAAACACCAGTTCATGAGTAAACATGCAGAAATTGTGTGAGATGTAGACCTCAATTTCATACTTCTGAACAGCAAGAGCAGAGACATTAAAAAAATGCAAACTATAGCACTGTGTAAATGTAACTGCAAAACCAGATGGTAGATAAGTTGCCTAGAGAGCTAGGAAATGGTTTGATTGAGAAAAGGGAAAAGGTTGGTTATGGGACCCTGAAAGACTCAGAGTATCAAAGAATGGAGATAGAATCTTGGGAAAGTAGATGGATATTTAGGAAAACAAATACAGTTCATTGGGGTGCATCAATGCAGCCAATTGCTAATGGGATGGATAAATTCATGCCTTCAGATCTGGCTCTAAGGAACTCATTGTTTGTCTTAGAGGAAGGAGACTCTATGGATTTTGGTGAGAAGGAGACAAGTCACATTTTCGGAAATGAAAAAAATATGAAGAGACAAACATTATTTGAGAGTGATTGTAAAGAGAGGAGTATAGATGTGAGGGTTTGGCTCAGTGGTAGAGTGAAGGTAAATATTCTGAATTTTTGGTCGTGGTGATGTCCAGAATCAAACAGAAAAGAAAATCAATAAGGAACAATGGAAAGACAATGATAATTTAAAGAGAAATGTTTCCATATAAACTGAAAACCTTTTTTAGGTAAAAATGGAAGTTATTTATGTTTGAGAATTTGGGTACTTGCATTCAGAAACAGGAAGAAAATTTTGTTAATGTTTAAAACAGCATAATGGTTTAGTAATGGGTTTCTTTTTAGATTTCTTTATTTACTGCATTATGAACTGTAGGAAAGATTTCTCTTAAAGGCTTTTCTACAAAACAGTGACAAAGGCAAGTCCCAAGGAATTTTTATGGATTGGAAAGGCATGTTCCCAAACCAACCCAGAAGCTATTTATTTTCTAGATGATTAAAGAAAGCTATTTGGCAGCCTCCCCAGTTACTTAAAATGCTATGATTGTCCTCACTTCCTTTTGCTTAACTAAAATATGAAAGTATAAAGAAGAGAAACATTTCCATGTGCCAGTCATTAAGTGCTACTTGCATAGTATAAACTTAGCTTATCTTATGGTTTATGAGAGCCATAATCTATCATGTCCTGTTAATAACCACCTGTTATTATGAACATTGATAGATTAAAGATGTGATTTCTCCAATGGACTTAAATATTTGGGAGCATGGTTCCAGGAACCTTGTGTTCTACTCAACATAAATAATTTCTGCTGTGTCAGTCCTTCAGAGATTAAAGGCTGTTTTGGAAAGATAGTAGAGCTTCAGAATATAGGCACAAAGTGAACAATTGCCACTCTCGATTCTTTATTTTTGAAAAGCAATAGTCATTTGGAAGTACTGTGTTTAGAGCCCCTGCCTCCCTCTCAGGTGATAAAGGCATTTCTTGATGAAAACTTCTTTAGGATTGAGAAACTGCTGACACTTTGCTGAGAACTATGAAGTCTCATTTAGGATACTGAGAGAGTCTCTGGTTTCAAGCATGTTTCCCTCAGCCAAAAGCCATTCCCAGACCCTCGTACTTTGTGTTCCTTTAGAGATTCACACTTTGTCAAAGTAGTCTCCAGTTGTCTAATCTAGAAGTAGCCATTGATAAGTAAGCCCTTTTAGGTGTTGAGGAAGTTGTTGCCTTATAGTTGCCAGTTCCTTGCAGTATATATGTGGTTTTGTAGCAGATTTATGTTTTCTGGGAAATCAGAACAGAAAAGCCAGAAACTGATAAAGATAAAACTAATAAATTGTTTACCTACTTGGTGCCTTTGTCAGCAAGATAAAAGTTTACATCTTTAATATTTTTGGTTGTGAGCCTAGCCTTTAAAGGCTGAGCCATATCTCCAGCCCAAAAGTTTACATCTTTTAGACTATCTATGGCTTCAATTATTAAGAAGACTGCCAAGTTAGATTATCCTCTCGCCCAGTTTTTTGACCTTTTTCTGAGTCTTTGTGTGTTTATGAAAGCTTTGATTGAGTGGCACTTAAGACCTTACATAAGCATAATCAAGTTGGTATTGTTCAATGAGTAGAGTTTCATTAGGAATATGATACTTATAATACTTTACTTAATGATTAATGACAGTATTTTTAAGTACTTTTTTTGGCCAGGTATGTTTTTCCACACACTTTTAATCCCAGCACTTAGAAGGCCAACATAGGTAAATAGCTGTTGGTTCAAGGCCAGCCTAGTCTATATATATCAAGCTACAGGCCAGCCAAGTCTACATAGTGAGACACTACCTCTAAAACATTTTTTCAAAGCAGATATCAGTTTTGATTATGACTATTCCTTGAGTATGAATTCATTTTATAAAGAAGATACAGATTTTTTTGAGATTTCAAGTTAGGGAAGAATTATAAAAAGAACAAGATGTTCTGAAGGCTTCCCAAGCTATTGAGTAAGCCCAGGCTCTCTCCTATCCAGAGCTATATGTTGTGTCTTGTATAAAATGTTTCTGCCCATTTCTTTCAGAAAATGTATTAGCTTTTCCCAAAGATGGCTGCATTTCCTTGGCAATCGTACTCCTGGTTCTTCTTTCTCTGTATTTTTATTCTTTAGAAACAAAAATGATAAATGGGGAAGCTTTGTAAGTTTCACATGTGAGAGTTACCTTTACTTTATTGGGGACATTTAAAATTCATCTAAAACGAACCTATCTCCACATTCCATCAACCATATAGGACAGAGAAAAACACATTTTATGAAGAAAGGCTTTGGGGGAGGAAATTACCCTGCTACTATTTCCTAGCTACTGTCACTAGATTTCAGTTTCCTTACTTATAAAATGGAAATATTAGTAGTCCTTGCCCCCACAGAGCTGATGGGAGCATTACATGAGATAACGCATATGAAGAATTTCAGCTACTGCCAGGAATGGAGAAAGTTCAATAAATGTTTGATGATGGTCATGACAGTGATAAAGGATTTGGAGTCTCAAAAAGTTGTATTGTAGCATTTCAACATAGCATTTTCTGATAAGAAATCAGATCACATAATCAACCAAGGTTATTTGAATTTGCTTGTGGAAAGGAAATTTACTTCTTGGTCATTTAATGGATGCCATGTATTCTTACAAAGTTGTGGGGGTGGGGAGAGTATGCACATACTGTCATGCCTTGTGCTTCTACCTTGATAGGATTTTTTCTTGAACCCTTTTGAAGGTCTGGCACAATGTTTGATGGTGTTCAGTGCATACAGTAGACTTTCTACAGATATTCATTAATCAAAAAATCAAAACTTCATGAGAAATTGTACTAGCAGAAAAGATTTGGGCTTTATGAATATTGAGAAGTCATTTATTTTTAACCGTAATTGTCCCTTGGTATCTGTAGAAGATTGGTTTCAGGGCTTCCTGTGAAAACCAAGATCTGGGGATGCCTAAGTGCTTAAATAAAGTGGAGTATTATTTGCATATATCCTATTCATATTCTCCTGTGTATTTTAAATTATCTCTAGATTGCTTATAATATCTAGCATTTGTAAATGCTATCTAAATAATTGCTATATTTTGTTTGTTTAGGGGATAATAACAAGAAAGAGGTCTGTACATGTTAAGTATAGATTTTTTTTCCTAATGCTTTCTATCTGCAGTTGAAGAATATGAGGAACCGCTAAAGGAATTAAATTTGCAGATAGTAAGAAATGACCTAGTCCTTCTCTCTTTTTCTAAGGATCTACCCTCTACTTACCCTTGTTTTTTCTTAGTATAGGATGTGTCACACAATAAAGTGAGATAAATGGTTTCTAAGTATCAAGAAATCTTAGTACTAATCCACACAAACCAACTTGAATTAACAAAGAGAATTTATGAGGCTGGAACACCACACTTGAGAATTTACAGAAAGCAGAAGTCTGATAAGTTAGGGACAAAAATCATGGTCTTTAAAACAGGAAGCATCTGTTTGGCATACTGTCTTACAGAAGAGAATCCACATTC
Organism: Cricetomys ansorgei; assembly: GCA_026225945.1. Lineage (NCBI taxonomy): Eukaryota > Metazoa > Chordata > Mammalia > Rodentia > Nesomyidae > Cricetomys > Cricetomys ansorgei. The sequence goes on from JAMJFZ010003951.1 coordinate 268,487, forward strand.
CACTCTCTTCTGTACTAGGATTATAATAATGAATTACAGGGTCAAATCTTCCAAAAGTGTATGATTAGCCAAGGTCAGATCATAAGCTCATATTTGGGCTAGATCAAGAGTTGGGTGGAATTTAACCTACACCTATTTTAATGACATCAGGGGCCATTACATAATAACTTACACAGAGGAGGAGAGGAAATTTCCCAAAAGAAAACCAGGATATATCTAGAAAATAAAAATGGATGTTGAACAACCCAAACCCTATTATTTCTCACTGCTAATAGTATAATTCTTTACACCAGATATAGCAGTCTAGCTAATCTTTATTTAGCCTTTAAAACTTGGTCTAAGACATGCCTTGTATGTTTCTAAAGATGGTCTTCCATTTATTCATGCTATCACTCATATTTGATTACTTTTCCAGAGAGATTTGATAAGAATATTGTGGCTTTGACATTCACACTAAAATTAATATTATTTATATATTCTTATTTGATTTGATTCTTATTTGATTCTTTAAATCAGTAAAAATGAGTCAAAAGCTTTAATTTCCTTTAAACTAGTAACAGACAGCTAAAACAATGCTGGGAGAAATTTTAGAAATCTTATTAAAATTAGGCTTGTTTAGGTAAAATATATTTACTTTCCTTCAAAGGGAATGTCTTTGATGTAGTAGAGGATACTCATGCTTTGAAAATAGTTTAGGCTGATGTTAGAGGATGACTCAGGAGGTATAATGTTTTCTGTACAAGCATGAGGACCTAAGATCAGACCTGCAACACCCTTGTACAAAGCCAGACACAGTGGTATGCCACTGATTCCAGGCTAGGGATGCAGAAGCAGATAGATCCTAGAGGCTTGATGGCCGATCTGGTCAAATGAGTGATCACCAAGTTCAATAACAGACCGTGTCTCATGAAAATAAGGTGGAGAGCAATCACAGAAGATATCTAAAGTTGACCTCTGTAGTGCGACAAAGTTTTTGTTATTTTGGTTTTTTTAAAAATGCAAAATGGCATTTGTACTAGATGTCTGTTCCCATCCCAGGTGTGGTGGATAATTATGAGTTTGATCTGTAGTGCTCAGTGCAGGTGGCTATAGTTTGGTTATGTGCAGCTGTTTTGCCATATGTAGCTTGTTATTACAATTGCATGCTGCTTGGATTTCTAGGAGAGTATAAAAAGGCTGAAGCCCTGAGCGCTAGGGTGAGTTGTTGGTTGGTTTATCCATCGTTGGTTCTTCGATTATTGCACAGAAGAACATAGGTTGGAACAATTGGGTTTGCAGATAGTGAGCTGAGACGCTAGTCTGGTTCCTTCTCAGCTTCTCCTCTCCAAGCTTAGGACAGCCTAAAAGGGCTATGAAGATTTCTTCCTTTTTCTATCAAGGCTGCCTGCAAAAGCAATGAAAATTTCTTACTATCCTTCCTTTCTCTTTCCCTCAATTGAGGGTAAAAGATTGTAGTAAACTGCTACAGACGTCTATGTGTGCACACACAGGCAAGTGTGCCTGCACACACTTGTGAACACATATGAATATACCATACTCTGTGTCTCCTCCCTCCCTCCCCTCTCTATCTCCTCTCTCTGTCTCTTTCTCTCTCTCACACACATACAAATATACACAAAGAAAACAATTTCTATTAATTGGGTTTAATTTTTAATTTATTTACTTATTTTTTGCAGTCCTGGGGGTGGAAGACAAGGTCTTGTATATACTAAATAAACACTCTACCATTGAATAACATCCCCAGCCCTTTTTTCCTTCTTATTTTTAACACAGGATCTCACTAAGTTGCTTAAAATGGCCTTGAACTTCGAATCTTCCTGCCTCAGTTTTCTGAATCTGTGGGATTACAGACCTGCATCACAGGCCAGCCTGGTTCTTTTAGTTTTAGAATGGCTCATAACTTAAGTATTATCCTTTGCAAATTGATTACCTTTACTTTCATGTTCCAGGGGAAAACTTACCCATTTCGTGGAGCATTTCCACCTGTGTGGAATCCCTTGGCATATTTGGATTACAACAACCTGTGGAGGACAATTGATGATATGGGAAAAGAGGTAAAATGTGTGTTTGGTTTGCACATAACATATTGCTGAAAAGTGAAAGTTAATGCGCTAGCAAGGTTCAGGGGACATTGCTGATTTGTACTGATGCATGTCCTTTTCAGCGTACTCAACAACTCTGCAAAGCTGGAAGGATTTCCACTTGACAGATGGAGAAAATGAATACCTAGTGATTATATAATTTACTCAAAACCATGTAGCAAGGGAACCAGAATTCAAAACCACTCTTGCTTATATATAATATACTGTTGCCTGTGCACCCTCACTTCTATATGACATATTTCTGCCAAATATCTACTTATAGTTATGTATCTGCAATACCACTCTAAATAGTAAAGGAGGAAGTACTTTCTACTTCAGAATTTATTTAGGCTTAGGCTCTGTAACATTACTCTCTAAAATTTCAGTTGGGGGCCTAAAATGGATCTGATCTTCCAATAATAATATTGATATTGATAATGATCATCATCATCCCAATTACAAATAAATGTATACGTGCTGTAGTTATGATCACTGTTATTACTCTTGTTACTCTTGACAATAGCCTTGAGGCATGAATTCAAGATTTTTCTCACTTCTCTGTGGGCTTCCAATCCAATTATATAGAGTAAGAAACAAGTTTTTAGAGGTTCACAAGAAAGTTCTCTGAAGAGAGAGGTGGAGCAGTGGTGGCAGTTCCCTTCACTCATGAGTGTATGACCTTTCATTTTCAGATCCCTGTTGATGCACCATGGCAAGCACAGCATGCTGAGGAATGGGACAAGATGACCATGAAAGATCTCATTGATAAAATCTGCTGGACAAAGTATATTTGACTGCTTAAAATTTTATTTAAAAAAATCTTCTCCTATGATATGTTATTATCCTGTCTTGAGTAATAGTGCTATTCTTAGCAACTTATAGGGAAAAGTTAAGAAATACAATAATCTGCTATAGCAGATTTAAGTAGAAAATGAATCAAAAACTTAAGAAAGTAGGTGTATAGAGTATAGGTGTATAGGTGTATAGAACTTCTGTATATATAGAACAAAAGAGTCATAGCTTCAATAAAAAATAGTAATCGTTTTTATGTTATATAGAAATTATCCACAAAAGCAGTTTGTAAACATATTTAAAAAATCAATCCCAGAGCCTAGAGAGATGGCTTAGTGGTTAAGAGTACTTGGGTGTTATTTATCAAGGGGCCGTGAGTTCAGATCCCTGCACCCTTGATGGGTAGCTTACAATTGCCTATAACTCCAGCACCAGGGGATCGGATACTCTGTTTTAGCCTCCAAGGACACATTACAGGCATGGCATGTGTATATGCTCCCTCCCCATACTAAAAAATGAAAATAAAACAGATTAAAATATAATTTCCATGTAGATGTAGAAGTGAAGCTAGTCTGTATGAATGAAAATATAAACCATATAATGATTTTAATTAAGATTTTATTTTTAGCTTGATAACTTGCAGTTTACTACTACAGTCATGACTTAATGATAGGGATACCTTCTCAGAAATGTGGTATTAATTAATTTCATGGATGAATATTCCAGAGTATATATGAACTAAGATAACTAGTATGCTGTCTAATATTGTAGAACCACTATCCTATATGCATCAATCATAGATCAAAATGCTATGTGGCACATGCTTATATTTATTTTGCTTGTATTTGAATTAGCACATATAATATTTACATACTTGTTAGTGTGTATTTATCCTGGGCCTACCATATGAAGGCACCCTGTTGGACACTGAATGAGGAACAGTGGTGAGCTCATTAGTATTTAGCTTTTACCCTCAATACAGTGTGTATTCTTCTAGCAGGCAAGATAAACATTGAACACATAATTATACAATGCTAGCAGAGTACATAACAAAGGGAATCTTAGTTGGTCTGAGGATACAAAAATCATCCCTTGGTGAAGCATAGATTAAATTGAAATTAAAGCTCTAGTATGTCAACTAAGAATGAGCCCACAGGTACACAAACCACAGTTAAGAGTAAGCCCATGCTCAGCAGTAAATGATCTACAGAAAACAAACTCAATAGTATTTTTGTAGATTTTTGGCTCATATTGCTTTGATTTTTTTTCCTTGCTAATCTTTTGCTTAGATATTATGGTCCAATTTTGCATTTTTATGGCTTTGGTATATCTGTGTGTATGTCTGTGTTTGTGCTTTTTGTGCTTTTTTTAAAAAAATTCTGTTAATTTTTTATTTGCCTGTTTGTTTTCTAAAGAAAGAGAGAAAGAAGCTTTGGAGTTGGGTGAGTGGGAAGGTAGAGGGGCAGGGAGGATCTGAGAGGAGATGAGGGAGGAGAAACCATGATCAGAATATGCTATAGGAAAAAAATGTTTTCAATAAAAAAGTGAAACAAACAAAAAAGAAGGAACCTGTAGGGACAGTGGGAAACAGAAGGGATAGATAGTATAAGCATTAATACCTTATAGGAATGACCAAAAGAGGCCTACAGGGAGGCAGAGAGAAGAGTGATATGTTTTCTTCTGTGAATGGCTCATAGACTCAGATTTGGGGACAAAAAGGGCAAATGTTGTGGAATAGATGTAGATGGCATTTTTCAGGAATGACCCACAAGAACATGGAGGATGGGATTGGTGGGCGATGTGACAGGAAATGTTATGCCAGTAATGACCCCACCAGTACTTGGAGAAGAAAAGGAAGAATAGGTAAATATGTATAATACAGGAGTGACTCAAGAGCATGGGTATATACACGGAATATTGAATGATATGCAGTTTACCACTGAAGTGTTTTAAGGTCCTCATTGTGTTTAGCATGGCAGAGGATATTAGAGGTGATGTAGGATAATAATATACAGGCTGAGAAAGGTCACCAGTTTCTCTATCTATGTAATTGATTGCATAGTAGCATGGAACCAAGTGGAGGCAGAAGAGATGGAAAGGTGAGGAAAGTCTTTGAAATAGGTAAGAAGTATGCCTAATGATCAAGGGTATTGAATCTTTAGATAGACCATATTTGGAGCTAAACCATGTTTCTTAGTGTCATGAGAAAACTTTTTCTTCTCGAAAGTAAAGAAAGGCTTTCCTATGGACTTTGAGAACATAAGGTTTTTTGATTTTGTTTTGATTTCTTTTTGAGAACTGTAGAAATACTTTCTATTCATGCTATATTGCAGTTTGTATTCCTCTGACTTCTGTATGCAGTTTTAATTATGTTATTATTGATGTGTGTATGTGGCTGATATACATATTCCACAGCATATATGTGTCACATGTGTGAAGGTCAGAGAATAGCATTCAGGCTTGGTTCTCTCCTTCCTCCTCTGTGCATTGACATGTGATTTCCACTCCTACTTTGCCAACAGAACTGCTCGGGAATTTGCTTATCTTTTTGTGAACATCAATGTGACCTCTGAGCCTCATGAAGTATCTGCCCTTTGGTTCTTATGGTATGTGAGGCAGTGCGGTGGCACTACTCGGATATTCTCAATCAGCAATGGAGGCCAGGTATACCTTGCCTTTTCTGAAACTAACTTGCCCAGAGCAACATCTTGATAACGCCTTCATTGTTTATGATCATTTATGGTAGTATAAAATGATCTAAAATATGTCTGAAAATTTTCTCATTTCCTTTTTTTATTCCTGAAAAGTTTATTGCTAAAGAATATTTCATTTTGAATTAATTATATCTTAATAATTAACTTCCTTCCTTTCAAATATAGGGTTGCTTCTGCTATTTATGCAGAAGCAACTAAACTACAAAAAATAAGTTTTAAGTTGTAGTGCTTATAAAATTAATATACTTGAAGCCATCTCTGTTCTTTACGTAGGCTTCTTTGGAAATTACTCTTCTAATTCACACAAGTGATTTGTGTCCACTTTTTCCATAAGTTCTATAGTTTGGATTTTAGAATTTAGCTGTGCCCTTGCATTTTTTTTCTTCCGCACACTTCCTTTACTAATGTGTGAAGACACTTAATTCATTGACTGAATACCTAATAAACTAATAGAAAATCCAGAATCCTAAATCCCCAGTTCCTTAGACCCTGACATCCATTGCAGAGCTCTCCCTTATCCAAAAAGAATGCCTCTTTTCTAGAAATTTTATACCTGAGTGGGATGACATTAGTTAATTAGTTGCAGTTTGATTCTAGTTTATGGTGTTACCTGACTCCCAGAATTTTGAGTGCATTTTATGAATTTAGAGATTATCTTCAAAGTAAGCTATTGTTCTCTTCAGGAGATCACCAGAAGTCCCCAAATTTTTCTTGTGATATATAAAGTTATTACTCATTGGATCCCCCAGTTTTGGCAAATACAGGACTTTTGCATTTTTAAAATGTGTACTTATGGACAGAAACTCAATATTGCTTCTATTACTTATATCTTACCTTCTGAGGTATCTTGATATGGGTTATTTTTATCCTTCATTTGGAGGGGATAAAGTATTTCTAGACAAGCCCTATATAACCTTTAGAAAGTAGAGTTCATATTTTGAATCTCAAGCCATTATCACAATATCTTTTGAAAGTCCTTAACATTTACACTTTTATAATTCAATTTAACGCATTCTAAACACAAAAGAGTAGATAGTGAACAGATAGAATTAGTCCATGATTTTTCTACTATTCTAGATTTCAAAGCACCTATTTGGAAACCTAGATCAGATTCTGTATTATATTATTCCAATTTCTTCAGAAAGGATAAATTATGAATTTAAGTCTGAATCACACTGTGATCATTTTTATAATGAACTCTGGTGGTCTCACTAAACACGAGTTGCAAAAGTTGCTCCATGTCTACTCACACGTAAGGTATCATAATTGTCAGCTGTGGACTGCCTCTCAGTTTACTGACATTCATTTCTAATCACTCAAAAAATCTTTTACAGCAAGCTAAAAATATACTCTATATTGTGACCAAATATACTGCATTAAGAATTTACCCTCATGGATTATGCTTGAACAATATCTACATGCTGAGAATAGCAGATTACAGAGGGCAGAACACTTCTGATCCTATAATGCTGCTCAAAATAATACTTAACAATGTTAAAAGGAATAAACAAATGCTTGGCTATCAATATTCTATCTTGACTATGGAACTTACAGTTAATTTTTTGAGAAGAAGACATTCAAAAGCTGAAATTCAGGTTCCTAGGACCTGATTTGGCAATTTCTTTTAGGATGCTGCTAACCCTAATAGCACCCTGAGCCTGCTGATTTCAATTCACATTGTCTATAAACATAATATTTTCTATGCCCTTTACCTACTCAGGCAAGTAACTCCACAGGAAATTAGAAACCACATCCCCTAGGATTAACATAGTTACCTCCCCTTTCCAGGACTTCTTACATACACCATATTCATGGACATTTGAAGTTCCCAGGTTTGCTATTTGCATTTAATCAGACCAGTATTGGCATACAAGAACATTTTTTTTCTAGTCTCTGATTTTAGATGCCAGTAATGGCTTTTCCTTGATAGAAGCGGTGCTGAGGATGGTAATTCAGATACATTGGGTTACTCTTTGTCTATACTAATTAGCTATGCTAAGGAAAGAGGTCTGGCATTGACCTTCTTAGAGATTGACCAGTTAGTGGCAAATATTCCACCATTCTCCTTTTTTAACATAACTTTTCTGCTTACTTTCGACAATAGGAACGGAAATTTGTAGGTGGATCTGGCCAAATAAGTGAACAGATAATGGACCTCCTTGGAGATAAAGTGAAGCTGAGCTCTCCTGTTACTTACATTGACCAAACAGATGACAACATCATTGTAGAGACACTGAATCATGAACACTATGAGGTAACCCATTATAGTAAAGGAGTCTATAGTAAATAGGTTTTGTGCCTTTTGCAGTTTCTAATTATATATAATCTAATCAGTCATATAATTAACTCTAGCATATATCTACCTCAAGTCTTCCAGATTGACAGAATTGGTTTGCTTACTGTCCTAGTATGCTTCTCTGTTGCTGTCATAAACTGCATGACCAAAAGCAACTTCAGGAAGAAAGGGTTTATTTGGCTTACAGGTCCTGATGTGAAGTCCACCACTGGGGGAAGTTATTGCAGGAATTCAAGCAGGAGCAGAGGCAGGAATCATGTAGGAATGTTGCTAATTAGCTTGCTCCCATGACTTGTTCAGTTTGCTTTCTTATACTGCTCAGGACCACCTATCCAAAGTGACATCATTCACAGTGAGCTGAGCTGTCCCATATCAATCATTAATCAAGAAAATGTCCCACAGACATGTCTACAGGCAGGTCTGATGGAAATAGTTTCTTAGTTGTGGCTCCCTTTTCCAAGCTAACTCTAGTTTGTGTCAAGTTGACAAAAGTTACTAGCCCAGCCCACCTACCTTGTTCTATTCTGTTGCTTCATAGTGGCTTGGGTTTTTTTTTAAGTGATGCTTCATACTCTCTGCAAATGCTCATGTTTCAGGTGACATTTTACATATTGTATTTCAGTGCAAATATGTAATAAGTGCCATCCCACCAGTTTTGACTACCAAGATCCACTTCAAACCAGAACTTCCACCTGAGAGAAACCAATTAATTCAGCGTATTCCAATGGGGGCTGTCATCAAGTGCATGGTGTATTACAAGGAAGCCTTCTGGAAGAAGAAGGGTAGAGTGCTCTTATTTGTGATTAAATTAGAAGTTATTGAAACCACATTTTAGGGATATTGAACAGAATATGGTGAATAGAAAAAGATAAATGTTTTCAAATTCGTAGAGAAATTATTAATCTGTCTTTAAATTTCACAAAATGCCTCCAAGTGATTGTTGGCAATAGGAGAAAAAGATGGGCAAACAATGGGAATATCAGTTATGGGGCCACCACTGTCAAACTCCTTGTATTTATCTTGCCACTTGTGGAAAGAGTGCTACTCTGAGGTCAGCTATTCCTGGAATTCACCATCTGTCTCTAAGCATAAGATGATGATTAGGTTTTATGATAAATGCTTTTCAAGGTGTGATGAATATTAAATGAGTCAGGATTTAGGATATAGGAGCTTTCTAGATATGGTTCCTGCTCATATTCAATAGAATCCTTTTCAGAACTTTTAGGGATAAAGGAAGTGATTCTTTCAAGTACATCTCATCTCTTTCTCCATGTGTTCCTGTATGAAGGGCCATTTTTACCATTTTGCCATGCATGAGTCATAGCCCTTTATGTAAATATGTAGAGGTGGACTATTTTCCACATAAGGAATAGATATCCTTATATAGTCATGTGTGTTATTAAAATAAAAGTGTCTAGAGTTGGAGCAAAAATTAGTAGTTTAAGACTTTCCTACTTAGTAAAAATAGCATATATACATTTTATAGATGTATATTTTGGTCTTAATCCCTTGACTGATTTTTTTTTCCTGGTTAAGACTATTGTGGCTGCATGATCATTGAAGATGAAGAAGCTCCAATTGCAATCACTCTGGACGACACCAAACCAGATGGGTCAGTGCCTGCCATCATGGGGTAAGTTAAGAGTTGGATTCAGTTTCCAATTTGTATTGATATAGAGGTGCTGGCAAAGGATATTGCTTTGTAATTAGGCTCAAGCAATGATAAATATAAACTATATCATGTGTCCATACATTAAAATATCCATAGCAATGTTTTGTGTGTGTCATAATAATATGAGAAAATTACTAAACTTGACACCATTTTAACTTGTACCTGCGTGTGTATTTCTTTCTTCTATAAAACTTAGAAAGCTAGACAGATAGATTTATAGTCAATGTTGCCTAGAGGGAGAATGTCCATAGGCATTCTGGAAAGAGAAGCACTTTATCCTGTAAAACCTTCCAGATGCAGTGTCTCTGGGATTGATCTGCTTTCCAAACAGTTTCATACCAAGTATCAGTATCAATATAAGATGAGCTAGGTTACAAATCAATGGCTTGTTGTTTTTTCTAGTTGGCTACTTTGTAGTTACCATTTACCAGCAATGCTTCCTTTAAGTGCACGGATCATACCACCAGCCTACTGGGAACTAGTGCTCCAGAGAAGGAAATGGGCCCTCACAAAGGAAATTCTAAGGAAAGACACACCTTCCTAGTTCCTTCTAGGGAATCCTATATATATAAAAAGCCTTTTATTGTGCTGCACTGTAACAAAAGAATACATGTTAATAAGAGTTAAGTGACTTTTAGAGACTAATGATTTCTGCTTTTGCTTTCTGGAAAATGTAGGCCTCCTTCCTAGGATAGGTAAGCTCAATAAACATCACATCATTCCATTTGAGGAAAGTTACAAAGAGAAAAGGGGCAGGCCCATGTTCCAAGGAACTTAGAAAGCAGGCTCTGCCTTGGTTGCTGATAAAATGTTTTATGACCACTTCTCTGGCTATAATGTAAGAAATAGCACTAAATTCTTTAGGCAGGCAGGAGCCTACAATATAATGACCATAAGAGCAACATATACTCATCATTAGTCCCACAGAGTAAGACAGGATCCAAGTAGTTTAGCCATTTCTATAGGCCAACAAAAAGCAGATTAGGATGCAAGTTTCAGAATGTCAGTGACATTCAGTTCAGTTCCATTACAGATAGAACATTAATGTTCTTACCATGTACTCCACTGGAGTTGCTTTGGATCTACATATGGTTCTTTCTTTGAGGTAAGAACATTGAAAATTTTGTTTAGCTATTTTTTATAATAAATCAATATTAACTATGGCCACTCTACTATGCGGTAGATCACCAGAATTTATTCCTCCAGTTTAACTGGTACTTTATATATATGGTAGGCTACACTTCTTCCAAATATGAAGAATCACTGTAGACAACTGCTGCGAGAGAGCTCTGTGCCTGTCTTCTGTTTACCTAAAATCAGGGCAGAGATTTTAAAGGCAGAAGGTCTTTCTATCTGCATCTCACTTATGTTAGGAGTTATGTTTTCCTTTACTGGAAACAGCACTTTATTAGCTTAGAGCCAGAGCCAGGGCCAGAGCTAGAGGAATTGCTAGCTGACCTCTAAAAGTGACTTCACATGTATTTGCCTTCTCATGGTTTCCCATCTTCATAAACCAAAAATTGCTTGCCTGTTTCTAAAATGTGTTGTTCTTTGTTAGATATGCAATATAACCCAGACTTACCACCACTGGGTTCCTTTCCTTTTCTTCCAGAGGATAAACACTGTAAATGATAATAAACTTGCTTGTTTTTCTCTTGTAAATCTTTTTTGCTGTTATTATTACAACTAAATGACGGTTGAGAAGAAGTATTTTGTCTTTCATTAGTGTTGTTGACCAGCTAGCTACTCTTGCTGTATTAGGGCAATAGCTTCCACTTTCTCCTTTTTTGTGTGCATATTATTGGGTATTGAACCTGGAGCCTGGGAAATGCTAGGCAAAGGTTCTACTACCTTTTTTTGTATGATTTATTTTGATACAGGGCCTCACTAAATTACTTTGTAGCAAAACTGGTTTTAAACTTTCCTGCTTCAGACTCCCAGATAGCTGCAATTGCAGGAGTGTACTTCTAGGCCCACCTCCTTGCTTGCCCTCCCTCCCTCCCTCACTTCTTCCTTCCTTCCTTCTCTTCATGAGGCAGGTTCTCATGTAGCCAGACTGGAGTGCAACTTGCTATATAGTTGAGACTGGCCCTTAACTCCTGATCCTCTGGCCCCCATCTCCTAAATGCTGTGATTATAGGCATGTGTTACCACTTTGTACTTTGTACTTTGTTCTTGATAACAAAAACCTTGAAGATATATCATCTCCATTTTATTCTTCTCATTTGGTCCTAGGAGACTCAAAAACAGAGGTAATAATTAACCAGCACTGTGTTTGTAATAGTCATCACCTTTTAGAAATTTTACTTTTAAAACTATTAAATGTCTCCAACACAGCCTCAGCATGTTTGATTTCCACAGTAAATGGCTAAAGAAAATTGAACAATATATGTCCATAGTTAGAAGTGATTATTGTATTCCTAATGAGATTTTTCAGAAATAAAAAACAACACTGTCTTTGGGATTAAAGCCATACAAAATCGGCTGGGTAATAATTTAAGTTTTCATTAGATCTTGGTAATTTTCTTTAAAATAGTATACAAGTCTAAACTTCCTGATTATTGCATAAACCTAAAATTTAACCAAAACCATTCATTTGGAGCCAAAACTGAAAGTGCTAACTCAAGCAAAATTATGATTATATCCCATAAGTTGAATAGTTCAAAATTCATTTTTCATTCATTCATATTTAACTATTAAAACACAAAGTGATGGAGCTCATTGTGCTATTTTCGTGTATTCTTTGTTTATGCAGATTTTCCTCTTCCATTTTCCATCCCTATCCTCCAGAACTCCTCCTGCTGGTCCCTTTACTTGAATGATGTGCAACTGTTTCTGAAATTCTGTCTTTTGTAACACACTTTGTATCTTTGCTTCTCATAATATTCTCTAATAACAGCCCTAAAGGTGTTGCCAGTCAAATTGAAGGACACTTTAATTCAGGGCTTAAAAGAGGAAATACCCCTTTTCAGCTTTGATCTATCTATCTTTGGGTTTCTCTAGAACAAAATAAATATAATTTTAACCATTTTTATTGAAGAAATCATTTCATCACACTTTAGTTCATTTAGATTGGGAGTAGGTACTGGAAAATAAATCCAGAGCTTTCTGCATACTAATCAAGTGCTTTACCACTGAACTCCACCGTCCCTTGGATTTTTTTCTATTTCTATTAATTTCTATTTCTGTTTCTATTAATAGTGTAATTAAAGATTGCATCTCACAATTAAATTCTTCAAAATGTATGTGCAGTTAGTATTATTGACATAATAAATAGAATCTATTTGACTAAAGGGGGCAGATAGATTATAGTTGAGTTTTGCTGAATTACTTTATTGGGGGGTTCTATTTAATCCATTCCCAAGGAAGCTGACTTAGAGATAGAGATGTGGGTATAGGAGGTTCATTGGGTGAACTTTAGGGATTACTGCCTATGTGGGAGAGAAGGAATCAAGACCAGTTAGAGGGACAGTTGGACATCAAAGTTATATATCCAAGACCTCAGCCAGCCCATGGAAATCTGGAAGCTGGAATGACCTTTCACAGTTGTTCTAAACTGAAACAACTGGGCCAACTTAATCATTGACAGTCAATTGCTTCTTAGGAAGGGCAGGATATTGACCCAGGGAGTTATCTGCTGCTAAGTATAACTACTGGGGAAGGTTTTATCTGTGAGCTAAGGGCACCAATTACTGGTTCTGAAGGGCATTTGGGCAGGGAGTGAGGGGTGTACCATGGCATCTATGATAGGCCTGTATTAATAATTGTCCAGTTTTTATCAAGTGTCATTGCCAGGATAATCATCTAATGCAATCTTAATTTGTTAAACATTTATTTCCTATAATATCAAATATGAGATTAAATTTTAGAAGTAAAATATTGAGCAAGAGGTTACATGTTACTTAGGTGCTGACAGCCTAGCAGAGTTTTGGATGCAGAGGGAGTCTGAAGATAAGATGGCATTTGCTCTAGGAAAAAGGGAGAGTTTGGAGAGTCCATTAATGCTGAGTAGGTAGTAATTGCATTTATTATGACTTTATCTGACCATTCAAATGTGGCTTGCCTCTCCAGCTTCATTCTTGCCCGAAAAGCTGACCGACTTGCAAAAGTGCATAAAGAAATAAGGTAAACAATTTATATCTGAAAATCAATAAGCGTTACTTTACATTCTGTTTGTTGCATCAACAATAGTAAAACAGCAGCAAGAAAAGCACTATATTTTACAAATTTTTTAACTTCAACAAACCAACTTTTTAAATATTTTGCTATGTTCTTTTTGGTCAACTGAATGACTATGTGTATGTATTAATTTAATTTTACACATTTGTGTTCTTTTTATGTAGTTAAGAGGTAGGATTTTCCTGTGAGATAATTGGAAGTAACCAGAATACTTAAGCTATATAGAGACCTCATGGCTTAATTACTTTTCTTAACGCCCCCTCCCCACACCTCTGAATACTATCACCTGGCTGATAAAGTTCTAACAAGGGGAAAAACTTGATTTGTGTGTGTGTGTGTGTGTGTGTGTGTGTGTGTGTGTGTGTGTGTGTGTGTGTAGGCTCTTGTATGCCATAACACATGAGTGGAACAGAGAACAGTTTTGTGGCATCTGTTCTCTTCTACCCTGAAATGGGTTCCAGGGATTGAACTTCATCAGGGTTATATAGCTAGCACTTTTACCCACTGAACCATCCTACTAACCCTCATATGGCAATTTTTACATTCAAATCACAGCCACTAACATGACAAAGTCAAGAGCAGCAAATAACACACACTTTTTTTTTTCATTACACCACACTAAGCTTGACATTTTCTTTTGGATTTCCTGCCATTCCTTTCTATTCATAATAAAATAAATACCAGACTGGAGGTAGATATTTGGTTATGATTCCACACACTGGCTGAATTTCTTTAAAGTTCTTGTAAGGCAAAATCTTTAGTGAATATATCGATGATAAGAGCAGTGATTTTTCAAAACTGACAGTGTCTAACTCTCCCAAAAGGTATTTGGAAAGTTTAGTTTCTTGAGGCTTATAGAATATGATTCAGTAGGTCCGAAGTAGAGACTGAGAATTTGCATTTTTAACCATCTGTTCAAGTGATTTTGATGAGTAGACAGATTTAGAAGTCAGTGGATAGATAAAACTACAAAATGATTTGCAAATGCATAGTTCTGAGTGGAGAATGTAGCTCAGTGGTAAAGCACATGTTTTGCCTATATGAAGCCGAGTGTTCCATCCTTGCCACACGCATAAAACTGGTTTTTGGTATAACACCATTGCCTCACATATATCTTCCAAAAAGTCTTAATTTTAGTGAGGGAAAAGGAAGGGTAAGATAATTTTCTGGCATGTTTGTGTAAACTTGTTTTTGGCTCATGTAATAATGTAAAATACAGTAAATGACATTTTATTATGTTTTTATTATTTATAATTGAAAGTTAATTACAATGAAGGTTGATTGTTAAGTTTAGCTCTACTTTAGTAAAGATTTTACCATATGTCCAGAAAAGTAAGTTAAACACATTAAGCTTTTTAGAATTGGCAATATTTAGATTGGCAATATTCTTACTTTATAAAATTTACTCTAAATGTCTGATTACTGCTTATAATCTCTCATTGAGTGAGAATCTGCCATCTCTTTGTGGCCTAGAAAAGGGGATACCATACTGGACTGAGCATAGATTTTTGACTCAACACATATTGAGTACCTAGCATGGACAAAATACTCAAAATAATAAAGGTTTGCCTTTCCATTACTTAACTGAATGGTAGTGAAGGAATCTGTAGCTCACTGAACTTCAGCTTCATCTCTTGAATGGAGAATTTGGATTAGATAGAGAAAGCAAGTAAGCAGTAGTCTTGACTTCTTTCTGTATGTTAGGCCTTTTAATCAAATATCTTCAAACTGTAATAGAATTAATATATCCACTTTACATTGTGTGACATCATCTATGAGTGACATTTGTTCCTTTAAACCTTTGTATGGAAACAGTATAGCAATAAGTAGCATTTATAATTCCACGTCTTCTTCCCAACTTAACCTTCTGTACTTATGTGATAAGAGTTCTAAGAGTTATATCAATGGTGAAAGAATAAATGATATCAAGAGCGATACCTTACTTTTTGGTTCACAATATTTACAGAAATTGGGGTTATGTCTTTAAAATACTTTCTTGTGTAATTGGCAATATAAAGTTGTATATTTTTATATTTTTTCTTTATTACTAACAAGCTAGACTTATGCACATGTGCACTCACACATACATATTTTTAACCAGTTGTCTAATCTGGTCTTAATGCTTGTTTTACAGATTTGGATTACATCTTTTGCATCGTTTTCATAAAAAATTATTTTTTTGGTTGCTCATCAGCCTTAAACAAATTTTTCAGAGGAATTTTCATGTGTTTAAACTGTATAAATACTGGAAATAGTAAATGTAAATACTATATATTCAATACTTAAGATAGATTTATTAATTTAGAAGATGGGTGAGTTTAATAAACTAGGCCTTCAAAAAATTCACCAGGAATAGTTGTGAATTTAAGTTGTATCTTCTTTCAAGATGAGATTAGCCAGACATCATAGAATACATCTGTAATCCCAGCACTCAGAAGGCTGAAGCAAGAGGATCACAGCAAGTTTGAAAACATCCTCATCTCTATAGCAATTTTCAGGCTATATATACTGAGGCCTTGTATTTTTAAAAAAGGAAGATTCTTTTGATTCCTCAAATAACTGTCTTGAAGTATATGATGCTAATCAGCATACAGAAATCCACTGAGTCATGTAAGCTGAGTACAGGCACTAATTAACTGTTTGTTTTATAGTTACAAAAGGCCATTAAATTTCATTTTTCTTCAAGAAAGTCACTATCAAGTACCTAGGAACTTAATGTGTTTACTCTATGCCCATCAGTTATTAGTTCTTTAATATGTTAGGCTACTATTAACTTAACATATTAACTTCTTTAACATTTCCTCTTCTCTATAGGAAGAGGAAAATCTGTGAGCTGTATGCCAAAGTTCTGGACTCTCAAGAAGCTTTATATGTAAGTCTTTAGCAGACTTTGTTCTGTTGGCTTAAAGTGGTAAATTAAAGCAAGTTCTAGTTTTTTGGAAGTATTAAGCAGGGAATGGAAAGGGGTTTGCCTAATTTGGAGGATTAATTTCAGCAATCCAAAGGCATTAAAAACTAGTGTCAGGTACATGGAACTTGTGACATGGCATTACTTTAGGCTATTTAAATACTCACTGGATAGTAGGCATTCAATTTAAGTAAGAGACTTGGAGCCACAATCATTATGTCACAGGTCACTGTCATAGGTTTGCAGAACAGATATCCTGTGTTCCTGTCATTGTCAGGTGCTTGCTATAAAACAAAACCCCAGATATGTCATTATGTGTTGCTGAAGGCACCATGATATGTATTTGACACACCAGACCTAATCTTTGCCCAGGTCAGAGACATACTAATTCATTTTCCCACATGGAGACTCAATTCACACCTCATTTGGCACTTGCAGGGTTTTTACTCTGATCCTGAAAGCAGTGAGAAGGAAATGGTTTCTGAAGAGTCCACAATTGCTGAGGAATTTTTCTGAGGATTATTGTTTGAACTGTGCAGATAATAAACATTTAGAATGTTGTAAGGAAGTCATGGAAGGTTCTTTCATGTTCTCCAAGGAGCACCCTCATCTTAATTGTCGCCTTTGAGCAGTATTTTTATCATGTATTTTTCCATCTCAGGGAAGTGATTCTGGGGGAAAAAAGTGTTTCTTATGCTTTGTGCTCATCTTCTACTTGTTCCTTCTCAGCCTGCCCTTATCAGCAATACCTGTGTAGGTTGGGAAGGAAAGCCCATTGTCTTAGACACTTAGACACAGAGTTTGGAGAACTCCTTTTCAAAAAAGTGATTGTTACTAGGGTTTCCTGAAGACTTAGCTTTAATCTTTAGAGTCTGCATGAATGAGAGTGTCCTGTCTACCAAGTATTGGGATTTATCTTGACTCCCTTCATCAAGAGGTTGAGAAAATCAGGGTCTTTATTTTAGAATGTACTCCTTCTTCCTTGCAATGCTAAGGATCAAACTTGGGGCTTCCTGCATGCTAAGAAAGTACTCTACTACTCAGCTTCATGCCCAGACTAATTTCTTTCCCTCTCCTCCTATTTCTCCCCTGTCCCTTCCTTTCTTCCTTTTTTATTTATTTTTACTGTACTGGGACTCAAACTCAGGGCCTTGTACATTACATGCCACTGAGTTCCATCTCTATTTTATGCTTTAGATATAAACTTTTTGTTAATGTAAAATACATGAGAGCCTTTATGGTTGGCAGGTAACAGTTCCTCTTTCATGTTCTTTGGAATTTTCTCTCCATTGAACTGCAGCCAATCCATTATGAAGAGAAGAACTGGTGTGAGGAGCAGTATTCTGGGGGCTGCTACACAGCCTACTTCCCTCCTGGCATCATGACCCAGTATGGAAGGTAATACCCAATCCCTTCGTCAATTCATATATGACCAGATTCAGATAAGGCATGTTCAATAAGAATTGTAGAAATAGGCAGTATCCTTATTTGTAAATCCCAGATAGTCAGCTTGTAACTCTGTGGCTGTCCCTAGAGAAATGGATGTCAGCACATAGAGTAGTAGCAGAGTATTAGGCAGGATTACAGATGTCAATAGCAGTTGTGACATGAGACAACTACATTGTCCTTCAGGAAGCTTGCTGAGTTTAGTTTCACAGGGCTACCCTAGACTCCTTGGTACCAGGGAACACAGAAGGGCACTAGAAGTGTATATCCAACACATGTGTCTTATCAACAGAGGAAAATCAAATATGCCTCTTCAGAGAGAAATGTCCTCAGTGTATACAGCTGAGGTGGAAGGAGATGAGATCTACATGGCCTGGGAATCTACCTTTACTTAGAAATACCTTGTTTCATATATATTATTATTTCTTTGCCTTATAGGCATAGGATCCAGGATCACTTGCTCAGTTTGAAGAGATACCACACAGGAAGAAGCCCAAAGTGATAGTCTTCTATCAGACATTCACAATTCATTCACACTTCTCCCTATCTGGATGTAGTTACCACTGTGGGGTGGAAGAGGAGGCTTCTTTAGCAAGTGATGTGTTACGTGGTCACATCACACCTTCATCCAGTTTCTAGAGGACCAGATCTAGAATGTTAGCATAAGCTTACATCTGTTCCTAGGGAAAGAAGCAGCACTTGTTTACTCTTTTCTTTCAGGAGCTTTTTGTTTAACTTTTTTTTTCTTAACAGAATCAAATAGTTATTGTTAGCAACAACAAGACATATAAATGGATCTAGTTCTGGGGTCATAGTAGAGGTCTAAATGATGGAAATATATCCCAGCCCGCAGGATCTTCAACCGAAACCCCAGGAGAAGGCGTGGGAATGGGATATGGGCAGGGGCGCAAGAAGTGAAAGGCAGACAATCTGTCCGGTCAAGCCTTCGATTTATTGAACACATAGTACCAGTATTTATACAATTTTTGAAGTGGGGAGAAGAGTGGGGAATGCGTAAGCAGGTATCTATGGTAACCTTATCTGGCAGGGGACTAGTCTGGTCTATCTAGTATTCCTAGGTAGTGTTAGAATGTCCCAGAGTGAGCGATAAGGAAGTGCATGGAGCTGTGAGATTCTCTCTAGGGCTTCCTGTGTAATCTACAAGGGTGGAAACGTGGAATGAGGAAGCAAGAGGGTTGTGTTAGTTGGAAGGGCAGTTTCTCAGAACTGAGCAGCTTCGGGCTATCTGACCTTGTCCGTACTCTGTCCATTAAGGCCAGAGCAGAAACGGATCTTTTTAAAAGGTGGGATGCTTTATGTTTCAAGCCAGCATCCAGGGGTCCGCTTACCACAGAAATAGAATCAAGAGAAATGAAGCATAGGATTCTTGAATTGCAAAAAGGAGTGCTAGTAGATTGAGATGAAAGCTTTTGACTGGGGAAGATGTACAGTTCAGGGGAGTTCATAGAAGTGGCTCAGGCATGGCAAAGATAACATCAAGAAGGTTGGTGTAGACAGTTGCCCATTGAATCTATCCCTTCCTTGGTCCTGTTTATCAGAGCCTCCTATAGGAAAAGACTGTTTCCTCACTCTTAGCTAGTCCCATTAATGTTCAGAGAAGCTTACAGATGCTGTTATTTCAGGAGAAATACTCATATAATACCTGGACTCTCTCCTTTGCCAGAAATGACAGTGTCTGTATCTTCTACCTTGTCATTACAGTCTCTCTTGATGTCCTGAAAGTGACGTAGTGTCCTGACTCCGTGGCTGTGTATAATTTTGAGTAGAACTGTACCCCACAGAAGACAATGCAATGAGCAAAATGGGCTACAAATAGGAAACATAACTGTTTTGACCAAGATTTGACCGAGGAGTTGAATTCATGTTCTAATGGGTTGACTAGCTGGCTGAAAATAGGTCTATCATTATATTCAGTGATGAATAAACTTAAAATCTGCCTCTCCTTGTCTTGATAGTTCTGATCCTTGTGCACAGGCCCAGGAAACAAAGAACAGCCTTTTACTTTGAACTGAGACTCATGGGTGTTTTCTCCTTGATTGGTTTCCTTCCCTTTTGAGGAGTAAATGAAGGCAGTGAGTGATTGGCTCATATTCCCTCAGCACCTTCCCATATAACTCTGTGTGACCTCTATTTCCTTTAAGGGTGATTCGTCAGCCAGTAGGCAGGATTTACTTTGCAGGCACAGAGACAGCCACAGAGTGGAGTGGCTACATGGAAGGAGCAGTCCAAGCTGGAGAAAGAGCAGCTAGAGAGGTAAGGGAGGGATCTGAGGTGCACTTCTTCAGTTGTAATCCCCTCCAGGAAGCAGTACTGGGAATTGAACTGAAGGCCCCATGCATAGGCAGCATGAGCTACACCAGTGAGCTACACAGCAGTCCTGTGGTGATATTTTTGTCATCTGCTCTTTCTAGTTCTTTGCTTTGTCTTTACATGGATACACTACAGGAAGCTACATATTTGGGCTATTTTATTGACACTGTTGTGCACATTTGTAGGATACACTCTGATATTTTGACTCCTGTGTATAATGTACAATGAGCAAATCAAAACAATTAGCATCTCCTTCACATTAGATATGTATCATTTCTTTGAAACATTCAAAATCCTTTCTTCTTGATCTTTGGAAGTATATCGTAAATTATGATTATCTTTAGTGACCCTATATTGTGATAGAATGTTAGAATTTATTCCTCCAATTAAAATGTATTTTGCTACCTATTTTCCACTCTCAGTAGCCTTACTCCCTGTTACATTCCTTAGCTCCTGGTGGTCTATGTTCTTCTTTCTGCTTCTATAGAATCCACTTATTTGGCTTCTGCATATAATGGATAGCATGTACTATTTATCTTTCTAGGCATGGCAGATTTCATTTAAGGTTATGTTGTCCTCTAAGCTCATGCATGCTGTCGTATCGACAGGATTTTATTCTTAAAGCTGAATAATGTTCCATTGTATGTGAATAACAAATTTTATTTATCTTTATGTTTTTCTTTATCTCTTTTTTGACACTGATAGGCACTGCTGTATACATTTCTCTGCCACCCACCTATGGGTTCATCGATGTTTACTATGACTGAATCTGTCAGAAGTATATAGTATCACATTATAATTCCACCATCACTTTTCTTTCAGGTCTTGAATGCTCTCGGAAAAGTTGCCAAGAAAGACATATGGGTTCAAGAGCCTGAATCTCCAGTAAGTTTGGCTACTGCATCTCTTATATTTATAGCATATAAAACGTGCATTGCCCTGCATTCAGCCTCTGCCTTTATTATAGATACAACTGCCTCAGGGATAAAAATACACACTATTACAGATGGGTTTTGTTTTTTCTAGCTATAGCAAAAGTTTCTGCTAATGATCTTGTGTTCATTCATCTAGGATGTTCCAGCATTTAAAATTACCCACACCTTCTTGGAGAGGACCCTGCCTTCCGTGCCTGGTCTACTAAGGATCACTGGTTTTTCCACCTCTGTGGCTCTGCTCTGCTTTATGTTGTACAAGTTTAAGCTGCTGCCACGGTCCTAAAGTTTTTGACCTGCAGGCCTCCTGGTTGATCATCCTTACCACATCACCATCAAAAAGAAAATGTGGATGAATTACAGCCTGTGTCATTGGGCCATTTAAGTGCACTTGATTTATCCCTCCTCAGTTTAATTTCAGTCATTGTAAAGTGATAACAATCTAAAGAAACCCTTAATTTCAGTAAGATGAAGTGTCATCCTGTTTGTTAGAGTAATTCATGTTGGTTGATAACATAAAATCCTATGAGTGCTTAATTTTACAAAGGTAAAGTACTTGTGAGGAATAATTTCTGGGTTCTATTTTTCTTGCCTGTAATCCAAAATAGTTGATGGTTTCAGAAATAAAACACTTGACTTGCTGTGACTTTTGTGTAACTCCCCAGATGTAAGAATAAAATAGTGGCTGAAATGTTCCTTTACTGACTAGTTCCATGTGAGACAAACCACAATGGGCACTTTCTTTTCTGTACTGTATCTAGACATGAATTGATCCTCGTCAGTAGCATTTTGTGCTGATTTAAAGAAAGTAGTTTTTTTTTTCATACGTTACATGGCTGTCTGATCATAGAATTAGATCTCTAAGCCTATCTTCAACATGGTTAAATATTAGCATGCTATTTTACTCTCAAGTACCAAAGGACACATGAAATTTTCTTTATTGTTATTTATTGAGACAGTCAAATACAAAAATGAAATTAGGGCACTATGTGGTAACATCACTTATTTTAATTATTAGGTTTTATAACAGACATTAAATTGAATGACTTTATATATCCAAACTGAGTTCTCTATTTTAAGAGCATTATGGGCCCAGAATGGTGCCTATTTCTTTTCTTTCCCATTTGAAAAACTGTCAATTTTTTTAAAAAAAGAAAAAAACTTTTCAAAGTTTTCAACTACAAAACACTTCCTTTTTAAAAAATAAATGTAAATGAATTTTTTATTTAAGAATTAAAAGATTGCCAGTGCATGCCAGCCAACCCAAGTTTATTACCCTGGTTTTATCCTAAATGCAAAATTAAGCCCCTGAATGCTCAAGATCTTTAAAATTTTGCCCATTCTAAAGCAAAGATCTAGATTTTCTGCCCTGTTTTATCTTGCAATTGAAAATACTTTAACTAACTTAAAAGAGTCAGTAATGTCTTAGATATTCTCCAGTATATAAGGAATTGCCTGATTTCATATCAATCCACAGTAAGAACTCTCATCACTAATCTGTTACCATTGCTTGTATTAACTTACTGATTAACTCATTCCTGGCACACCTTGAGAAATGATTTATACAGCTGAACTGGCAAGGGTTCTAACAGTATTCAGATTGCTAACATTGAATGTTGGAAACCTCCTTAGTTTGCATTTTACCTTCTTCTGCTTATTAGAAAACCAATTAATCCATCCAAAGTATGTCAACCCTATTAAGCTGCAGCTTGGGTATTAAAATAATCTCCAGTACAGATGTGCTTAGATATGTAATGGGAATTGAGAAACACCATGTGTGAGCTTGTCTACCACAAAGATAACATGGCTCCTTTTCTAAAACAGAGAAACAAAAGTCATTTTAAGAGGTTCTGAAGACCAGTTGGCCTTTCTCCAAAATTAGGATAAGAATTCAATTTTAAAAGTATACCTTTTAAACATAGCTGTTAAATATGGTCTCATATTATACTGAAAGAAATAATTAAAAAGGAAACTTTACTGAAAGACTATAAACTATGTTTTGTTTGATGGTTGTGAACTTGGTACCTAATGTTCCATGCCCAAAGTTGGCCCTATCTGTGGGAGTATGTATATGATTTGTCACTGAAGTAAGATTTTGTCTGTATGGTACAGGATTCTGTTGTTGTTGTTAATAAAATGTGATGCCACTCTTCATTCAGATAGGCTTCCCTGTCTGATAGTTCTATCAGAAGGTTCAAAATGGCTTCTCATAGGCAGAAGTCTACAGAGGATGAACTTTTAAAAAGCACTTAATATTGACACTCCAAATTCTCAACACTAGGTTTGATCTTCATGTTATGAAGGTTGCCTGGGAATAGATCAAGTGCTAGACTACTATAGATGGCCTGACTGGGCCACAGGGTGGATTCTATGACAAGGTTTCTCACCTAATTAGCTTATGATGCCTTGAGAACTTAGGTTCTCTGCCTAAATTTCCCCATCTGTGGAAGCTTGATCTTGTGTTAGATGTCTTATTGGGATTCTCTTCATTGCACCATTATGTGATTAATGCATTCCCTTGCTAGCACCATTTCTTTTATCATTTGGGGGTTTCCTAGGAACGGACTTGAGATGCTGAGTCAGAGCGGAAAGTTTACTGGAAACAACATCCTAAGGGAATGAGGAAAGCAGAATTGTGCAGGGGGAGAGCCAGCCTTCACGCAATTGCATTTGAGGATGCAGAATATTCTAACAGGAAGCTAGGGAGGTTGTTGAGTGTTGCTGTTAATCAAGGCAAGATATAGGCTCTCTGTCCTTCTATCAGCTACTCTCTGGAAAAGAATGTGACCACAGAAGAGGCAGGTCCAGAAATAAATCCTAATGAGAAACTTCAACTGTGATTCTCAAATCCTAATAAGAAACTGCAATCGGCCTGTATCCCAGCAGCTGGGGAATCCAGGATGCAGGACAATATCTAGTTCCACAGAACATAAAAAATTGCCTTATCATGTATAAGCCATTGTGGACTTGAACTTTGGTTATGCTAAAAATGAATGGCAAGCCTGACACCTTATAGAGAAGAGAAGAGACTAGATGACCTAGGAGTTGTGTGTCCCTCTGAAAGGTATCTACAAATTCCTTTCAGTGACTGCTGGCCAATTAAAAGTGCTGCTGAAGGTTTGGGTCACATGACCAAATTGTCCTGAAGTCCCTGGTTTAAAAAAAATAAGAAATGTGTTTTATATCATTTGAATGCCAAATTGTTTTTGAATGCCATTCATTCTGTGAGGAAGGGACCACACAGCAGCAATCATTGAATAAATGGAGTGGGTAAAAGAGGCTTACATTAGAAGGGCAGAAAGACTGAAAACACAGCAAAATCCCTTTTTGGTGCTAGCCCTAGCAACGTCTCCTGTTCATATGTCTTGCCCATATATCCATGTCTATATATCCATGTAACGGCTGACAAGAGCCATGCCAGATACCATGCAGGGTGAGGGAGGGGAGAAATCCTCACCATTCTGTAGGATACACCATCCTTCTGGCAGCCTTTCATCTGTGCTGCTTACTGATGCAATTTTAACTCCTAGACAGCCACTCTGTGACTCAGAATAGTTACTTTGCAGGCTTCACTGTAATGCTGAAATAAAGCAAAGCCTTAGCATAGATATTCTCCATCAACCTTTTAGAATGGAAGAAGACAGCACTTCTTAATGTGTGAGCAGTCATGACCTGGGGTTTCTTAAACTCACTCAACATAATACTCAACACTCATGCTCTAGGTGGCTATTATGGAATTCAGTAGTAACCAAACATGGCCTTCCTCATGGTGTACACATTTGATTAAAGACACAAAGTAATCTATTAACTGGGGCTCTGTTCAGAGCTACTGTAGAAAGGCACAGGGTACTGCAAATGGAGGGTAGGGGAGACTTAAGGGGAGGTTATTAGGGAGGTTGTTAGTTCATAGCCCTTTCTCTGTCCTATTCCTTGGAATAGATTTCTTTTCATGTTTCTCTGCCTCTGTTGTGTCTGTCTGAATAATGCACAAGAAAGAAAATTCATGTGAAATGAAAGAAGTGGGATAGAAAGAGCAAGGGAGAAAAGCTGCCTTACCCTAGAGAGGTGAGAAATTGGGGGGGGGCTGAATTTCTTATATGTGGCCTAGGGTGTATGATAGAAACACAGATATACATGACTTTGTGGGTTTGGAAACCAAGGCTCCAAAAGCATCACCATATGCAACAAGTCAGTGAAGAGCCTGCAAAAGAGAAAGGGAGTAAAAAGGAAGCATCATCCACAAGTCTCAAATGTTACATTCCACTTGTCTTGTTGACCACAATACAATGCACCAGTTTTTAACCCATAGCCACTTTCTGCCTTTGGAGATCTTTGAGAATTTCATACAAAATACTTTGATCGTCTCAATCCCCTCTCCCCCCAACTTCTCCCAGATATACTCCTACCTCCCCACCCCCCCAACTTTGTGTTCTTTTTTCTTTTTAATAACTCACGTTCATCAGGCAGACCCTGCGCTAAGGGGCTGACTAAATTTGTTTTAAAAGACCGCCATCTACTGGGCAAATGCTATTCATTTCTGATGGAAATTTTCAAGCATTCAGGACCACTGTCCTGCTTGTTCCTCTGCCTCTGTTGTGTGTGTCTGAATAATAAGCCAGAAGGAAAATTCATGGGTAGTAAGAGAAGTAGGATAGAAAGGGCAAGGGAGGAAAGCTGCCTTAGCCTAGAGAGGTGGGAAATTAGGGAGGGAAGGAAGCAGAATTTCTTATGTGTGGCCATGAGTGTGAGGTAAAGACAACAGAGCTACATGACTTTGGGGGTTTGGAAACCAAAATTGTGTTTATTTGAGACACTATATTACCCTGGGACCACGTCAGATGTCTTTAAGGTGCCCTAGATTTTTGGGGTTGTGAAAATTCAGGAAACATACAGATAATAGTATTTGACATCTCAAGCAGGACCCATGTCCCTGAGGGTTTCACTTAAGGGACCTAAATGGAGCTAAACAGAAGATCAGCCCCCAGGCCGGTAAACTGTATCCTTGGCCAGTCTCACACCAAATATGTCTATCAGTGATCTTGATTTGCATTAAGAATGAATAGAGGTGCTCAGTTTACCCAGTGTATATGTTCATCTGTGTCATGTACCCTCATAACCACATGAACCAGCAAAAATTGTGCTACGTGCATGTGGCTAACTCAAGGAAACAGCTAGCAGTGGCTGAGCCCAGCATCTAGACTGTCGAGAGAACCTGAGTGTATATATGAGAGATAGGTTCACCCATAGATGAGGTAAATTCACACAAGCCAAGAGGAATAAACAAGAGCAAATGAGCTTTTCTTCACAAGCTGCCCAACCACCTTCACTGTGACAAATAATTAATTTTATGGGCTCCATCAAGTGGATTATTGTCCCTGTAACAAATGACCACAAACATTGTAGCTTAACACAACACAAGCTTATCATCTTATGGTTCTGTGCTTCACAAGTTCAAAATGAGTTTTACAGAGTTAAAGTGATATATTGGCAGTGATAGTTCCTTCTAGAGGCTCCAGGGGAGAATCTGCTTCCTTGCCAAGGCTGCTAACAATTCCTTGGCTTGTGGTTCCATTATTCCAATGCAGGGCCCTCTCTTTGTTTTGATTGTCCTGTCTCTATCTTAGAAGAATCCTCATGATTACACTGGTCCTAACAGGATAGTTTCTCTATTTTAAGATCTTTAGTAACATCTGCAAAGTCTCTTTGTGATATGAGAAGACAGATTCCTTGGCACAAGGATTAGGATCTGAACATTTTTAGTAGGACCATTATTCAACCTATCACATGGGCCTTGTTAGTGAAAACAAAAAGTTAAATGTCAGCATTGAGTCTCGCCTCAAACTCTTGTTATTCCGGGCATACTAAAATGGAAGAACACATAAAACCTTTGATGATTTCAAATTTCACGGACTCTGCCCTGATTCCATCCATACCTAGCCTTAGTGTCTTCCATATACATGCACAGACATACACACAGTAACATGTATGTGCGCTGCATATACACACACATACCTGATTTGAAACATTTCCCAGTTTTATCTTTCACATTAAAAAAAATGGCTGGGATCTGGCACCCTGAGGTAAAGTATATTCTACTGTAGGTTTCGGTCCCTGCTGCACATGCTGCCTTCACTGTCCCCGCCTGTAGCCAACGGAATCTCAGCTCGGTTTCCCACCCTGGCCGGGGGCAGAAAAACAGGGGAGGGAAGGCTGGTGAAGGAGACGGGCGTGGGGTCCGTGGATCTGTCCTGGGCCCTGACCACTGCGACCGAGAATCGAATGAAATGCAAAGAAATGTCACAGGAGGCCTTCTGGTGGAAGTCATGTTCACTTTAATCCAGCAATCCCTTCCCTTTATCCCCCCTAGAGGGGGAAGGGTCCCAGTACTCCGGATTGAGGAGTCTTATTTGCATAGTGGGTAGGCACCTGGCCTGGTGGTCATCACAGAGGCAGGAGAGAAAGGCATCTTATCAGTGAATGGACCCAGCTACAGTGCGGATAAGCATGCTCCTTTTGCTCTCAGAACCAGGCTCAATAACTAGCTGGGTTTTTGGCCAGGGCTAGAGTAGAGAGCGGCCGAACTCCTGCCGTTTTTTCACCTCTTTTGGGGTGATACAGGGTTCCAAGCCAACTTCTACTTACCTTCAGCTCCTTGGCAGTACCACATTCTACCTTCCGTAGGTAAAGTACTGGCCTCTAACTTTTCACCTTTAATAAACTAGAGGAAAGAAATGTTTATACTCTAACTCCAGTGACTAGATTCCTTTCAGATTGCACATGAGTGAAAACTGTGTGTTCATAGGGCCCTGATAGGTCTCCTTTTACGTGGCAGAGGCACCAATAAGACCATCTTACTAGGCATTTGGGAAGTACTTACAGGGTTTGCAACTGGGGCTACTTTATTTTTGAAGTTAGGTTTAGCAAGGTGGAACACTAGAACTGGAAGTGTTTATGACATAGCTGTGAGCAGAGTGAGGTTGAGGTCTTGAAATAAGCCCCAACAAGCAAGCTGTTAGCCATTATTTTAAAAAAGACCCACTGTTTAAATTTAGTTAATTCTTTTATTTTTGAAATTGTAATATAATTACACCATCCCCACCTTCCCTTTCCACCTGCCAAACCCTCCCATATAACCCTTTGTGATGGCTATTCTTGGTTGTCAGTTGACTACATCTAGAATTAACTAAAACCCCAAAATGAAGGGTACATCCATGAGGAATTTTTGCTAAATTTGAAGTGGGAAGATCCATTTCTAATCTGGATCTTTGAGGTGAGAAGACACCTTTAATCCAGATCTTTTGAGCAGGGAGAACCCACCTCTAATCTGAGCTACACCTCTTGCTGGAAGCCTATATAAAGACATAGAAGAAGGAAGCTTTTTCTCTCTGCCTGTTTGTTCTGGCCTCACTAGCAAATCTCTCAGTGGCATTAGACCCTGCCTTCAATCTTCAGGATTGAAGTATATACTGAGGACCAGCTGTGTTATGCAGCCTTGTGAACTGAACAGCTACTGGATTCTTGAACCTTCAACTCATAGGCAGCCATTGTTGTACTAGCTAGACTATAGCCTGGACATCATTCTAATAAATCTTTTTTTCTATGCATATATAGAGAGATTCATTCTTTAAGTTCTGTTATTCTAGGAAACCTGACTAATAGACCCTTTTTACTCTTGTTTCCATTAATTGTTTTTATATGGATATATGTATATGTATATACACAAATTTCTAAATACAATCTGCTTAGTCTGTATAATGTTACTTGTATATATGTTTTCAGGACTGACCATTTGGTATTGGATAACCAATTGGTGTGCCCTTCCCCAAGGAAGACTGTTTCTCTCACTCTCAGCATTCCTTAGGGTAGGCTTGAGACGTCCTGAGCTTTCCCCTATCCACCTTGGCATGCCTGTTGGTCTCATCCTTATTCAGCTCATGTTCGAATAGTCACATTAGTGAGACTTTATTGATGTAGCTTCTGATGTTACCAGGAGTCACAATCTCACAGATTCTCTGATCATTGGCTCTCACAATATTTCTGCACCCTCATTTGTAATGATCCCTGAGCCCTAGGTTCAGGAGTGTTTTGTAGATGTATCCATTGGAGCTGGAATCCACAACTCTGAATTTTGATTGGTTGTGGTTTTCTGTTGTGGTCTCTGTCTCTTACAAAAAGAGGTTTCCTTGGTAAAGGATGAAGACTATCTTTATCTGTAGATATAAGGACAAGTGTTTATAGATTGTTGTTAGTGATTTTGCCCATTTAGTAAATTAGTGATATAACCATTAGTACAATAACCATGACCTCACTAGCACTGAAGAGTTACTAAATCTCCAGTATCAGGCATGATTTCCATTTTATTGAGTGGGTCTTGAGTCCAATTAGAGAGTTGTTGGTTACCACAAAGTTATCTGTGCCACTATTGAATCCTTAGAATTATCCTGCCATGTTGGTCTTTGATGTGGTTCATAGGCATCATAGCTGAGTAAGACTATTGGTTACTTCCTTCCTTTGGAAGCTTTCATGGCACCTTCTGGTAGCATGAAATCTAATCCTCGGGAAGCAGGCATTCAGGCATTCAGGTTAGTCCCAGCTCAGGAGTCTCTGGGCCCTGTGTCTGAAGTGCATGATTTTTTAGCACTAGGAACTTATCTTCCATCTCTGGGTGGGGAAAACCAAGGGCAATAGCAAATAGTCTGTAATGTCTTGGGAGTCTCTTGCAGAACCCTGACCAACAACTTAAAAGAGGGCTCCTCATGCTTGGTATTGGGTTTTTTTAAAGGTGGTCTTTGCCTCTTGGAGGGAGCATTTTTAACCCACATGGGAAAATTTTGTTTAAACTATATTTATACACTGACTTCTGTGTGCTGTAGGGATTTTTAGTAGATAGTAAATAGTATACTTTATGACTTTTTTAGACATCTTTACTGTTATTTTAACCTCCTCTCTCCTTTCTCTGTATTTATCTCCATCTACTCCTTAATTAGATCCCCTGTTTTCCCCCATCAGACCACTTGTAGCATGCCAGTCCTCTCTCTATTGCTCCCACATACTTCAACTCTGGCAATGGTCCCTTTTTATTTTCCTGGTTTCTGTAGTTACTCCAGGATATATACTCATATCTGAAAATTTGGAGCTCGGATCCTCCAGTAAGAGACGACATGTGACATATTTGTCTTTCTCAGTTTGGCTTACATCATTCAACATGATGTTACATATTTTCGAGTTCCATCCATTTGCCTGCAAACTCATGATGTCATTTTTTTTGTTGCAGTTGAATAGTATTCCATAATGCATACACACCACATTTTCATTATCTATTAGTCAATTGAAGTGAATGTTTGTTTCTTCAGCTTCCTAGCTATTGTGAATAGAGCAGTAATGAGCATGGCTGAATCCATTAACTCTTTGGGTTTTTTTTTTTAGTTCTTTATGTATTCTGGTTATTAATCCTTTGTCATAATGTATAATGGCAAAGATTCTCCCCCATTGTGTGGAGTTCCTCTTCACCTGGTTGATTGTGTCTTTAGATGTGCAGAAGCTTTTTAGTTTTATGAAGTTCCACTTGTCAATTATTGACCTTAATTCTTAGGTAAATGGAGTTTGGTTCAGAATGTCCTTTTATACCTATATCATATAGGTACAAAATATATGTTATATCATAACATAACATACTGCTTATGTTTTATTCTAGCAGTTTTAGTGTTTTAGTTTTCATGTTTAAGTCTTTGATCCATTTAGAATATTTTTCCTGCAAGGTGATAGATAACTATCTAATTTCATTCTTCTGCATGTGGACATCCAGTTTTCCCAGCATCATTTGTTGGAGAGACTTTCTTTTCTCCATCTTATGTTTTTGGCGTCTTTGACAGATAAAATTGCCAGTGTTACATGTACTTATGTTTGATGTTCTATTTTATCTCATTGGTCTGCATATCTGTTTTTGTACCAGTACCACATTGATTTTATTACTATGGCTCTGTCTTATATCTGAAAATCTGGAATGGTAACCCCTCCACCATTGTTCTTTTTGCTCAGGATTGTTTTGGCGATGCAGGCTTTTTTTTTTTTTTCTGGTTCCATATGAGTTTTAGGATAGTATTTAAGGAACTCATTTTTATTATTTCAGAGTTTGGTGTTACAAAAAGCTGCATTTACTGAGATAAGCGGCCAGATTATTTTGACTGGTTCCCTATGGCTTAGCTCAGCAACGAGAAAGCATGATCTCATTTTATTTTTCTAATTCACATCTTCTGGGAAGTACCATAGATTACTTAATTATCAACATGAGAATATGCATGTGGATTTGAAATAATCACTCCATTTTCTTTAGACACACATCTCTGACCATTTATAAAACTTAGCTCAAGATGGATTAAGGACAAATATGAGATCTAAGTGTGGAAGAATATACAGGGGCAAGAATTGTTTGGATAGGAATTCAAAAGCACTGAATCAAACAGGCTACAACACACTAAAGGCTACATAGCAAGAAGGAGAAACCAACAGAATGAAGAATGAAACTGTTAGCACACTCTATCTGCCAAAGGACTAGCATCCAGAATACATAAGGAACTCAGGATAACAGTAAAGATAAAAGAAAACTAAAACTATAATCTGGTGAAAAGTGGACAATAGTCCTAAACAGAAATTTCCCAAAAGAAGATCTACAAATGACCAAGAAGATTGTTTAGAGAAGTGTTTAATATCACTCAACCGGCAGGGAAATGCAAATGAAAACCATGGCCAGGTGCCACCTTATTCCATAAAAATAGCTGTCATCAAAAGAGATTCCTAGCATCCACATGAAAACTCAACAACCATCTAAAACTCCAGTTCCAGGGTATCTGATGTCTTTTTCTGGCCTCCACAAACACCACATGAATGTGATACATAGACACACATGCAGGCAAAGCACCCATACACATAAAATAATTAAAAAGGAGTACATGTTGGTTTGTTTCTTATAATCAATACCAAACCAGAGCTACTTATTATTCTTCGATGCACATTTGAATTTACTAGCCCCAAATATTTTCTTCCTTTTGTTTATTTTTTAATATTTATTTTATGTGTATGGGTACATATGTGTGTGTGGGGGGGTGTTGATGAGGACCACATGTGTTCCTGGTGTCCTTGAAAGCCAGAAGAGGATGTCAGATCTCCTGGAACTGGGATTACAGATGGTAGGGAGCACTATGTGGGTTCTGGGAACTGAACCCGGGTCCCCTGCAAGAGCAACTGGTTAAGCTGCCCTCCTTTGAAGGAGAACACAATTGTCAAGAGCTCTCACATTTCCAGAGACAACTAGGCCTGGGTTTCAATCTTGATTTTGAGCATATGTTTCTCTTACAGGAACACTTAATAGGATAATGAATGCAGAGCTATTAGTAACAATAAATTTTGACCACAAAAATTAAGTTTGTGGTCCACTATTATTCCTATTGGTAAAGCACATCTTGAGTTACTTCTCTTCTCAATTACAAACCCTCCGGTGAGTTGTTGCTTGCCAAAATGTGTCCTAGATGCCTTTTAACTAAGCACTCCAAATCATCCCTTCTCCCTTATTTATTTTTATATTGGAGGTTGACTCCAGGACATCATGCATGCTAACTAAGTGCTCCAAATTGAGTTATTTTCCCAACCCTTAATCCTCCCCACCCCCTTCCACCACCAATTTTGAAGACTGACAAGATGGCTCAGTGGGTAAAGGCACTTGCCTCCAAGCATGATGACCTGAGTTTGATCTCCTGAATTTGATCTCCTCATGGTGGAAGGAAAGAATCAACTCTTGTAAATTGTCCTCTTAGCTCTATACCCATGTCATAGCACATATATGTTTCCCATAGGAAAATAAATGTAGTAAATTAAATTTAAATGTGTGTGTGTGTGTGTGTGTGTGTGTGTGTGTGTGTGTATACACATACATACATATGGATAGGGTGTTGCTATATAGTGCAGGCTGGCCTCAAACTGCCTTCCTTGGTTAGTTTCCTGAGTACCTGGAATTGTAGGCATGTGTCACCTTGTACAGCTCCAAATGGCCTATCAATCCAGACTCCAGTATCTTCAATAGCTGCTCTTTTACAACTTGGATATAACACACCACGGTTCCCAAGGTCTTACATGCTCTACTCCCATCAGCTTCCACAGGTTTGCCTTGAGCCATTGTTATCCCCTTCAGAACCTTCCAGACTTCTTGTTCTCATAAATCTTCTGACAGGTCCAGCCCTTTTTTCTGTCTCTGGAATATGCTGTTCTCCATTCATGCCTTCAGTCATCTTTTAGGTCATTGATGATATACCACTTCCTGACAATCCTTCCCTCAACGTTACTTCACCATGATCATTAAGCATTGCTTCTACCCCTGACTCATCACTACTTGAAGGTATTTAATTAGGTTTAATAATTTACATATGGGATTCCAGCATTCTGGTGGTCAAGGCAGGAGTATAGCTCTTTTCTTTGGGAGGGGGAGGGTAAAAATCAAAACCATAACAAAGCATCACTTCACTCTAGTTAGAATAACTATAATCAAAAAGGAGAACATGATGGTTTTAGTTGAACTGATTGCTTTGTGTCTCCCCAGATGATAGACCCTATCCTAATAGCTTGTATCATGTGGCTATTCAGAGATTTTTTTCAGCCCTTCAGACAGAGAGATGGGGTCTCTGGTGTCTCCAGCCCTGGGTTCACTTCCAGACATGCAAAAACCTTATCCATTTACCCAGTATGCCATATAAATGCATTCCTTTTTCTTTTCTATAGAATAGGATGTTGGTAAGTTCTGCCTGAAACCAGGATTTTTAGTACAGACAAAAATAAAAGCAAGCAAGCTTCAAGAATGAGAATTAATATTCAGAGTTTACTATGAAACATTATTTACATGTCAAGTAAAAGTTACTGTCATTTCCCAGGACCACCATTTCGTATGTTACCCAGTATCATAATGGCAATGACATAGTTTCAAATGCATCCAACCACAAACTCAAGTTTGCTGCTCTTTATTTTATTTCCATTGTAATATGTCCTCAAAAGAAGGAATTTAAATGAGCCAATTAGTAACCAGAGGTCAGTCTGGAAGAAATAATTGACAAGACCAGACCTCAGATCTCAGCAGGCTCCTTGGACTTAAATTGGAATCCAAGAGAGAAGCATTTATTCATTATTTATTTCATTCGATCATTCATGACATGCCTAGTCTCTAGGGGAAGCCGAGAATCTGGCTGAAATATAAAATTAACAAATTAAAATTAATACATACAGGGAAGAAAAAAAAATCCTGCTTCGTCTCGGCTTACTCCAAGGGTTAGCATGGATACTGGGCAAACCCTGGAAATATGGTGGTCCCTGGTTTCTCAGAATTAAGCCAGCCTTCTCCTCTACTATTTGCATCCACAACTCAACCTTCTTTATGCTAAGGTAAAGAAAAAAAGAGCTTGAAACAACACAAGCATTGTTTGGCATGTAGATGCTGTCAACCACATGGCAGATGGATTCATCCTCAGTGTCCAGGAAAACTGTGACTCTGCATGACCAGTTACCCTGCTACAGGGAGAGAGGACCTATGCCTGGCACAAGGCTTTCTCTTGGCTAGGAGGCAACATGATGGGGTGCACAGGGTGAACAAAAGCCTCTGTAATCAGGAAGTGTTATAAACAGAGGTGGATTGCCAAACCAGGGCCCAGCCATTTTGGGTTCAGGCAGATGTGTCCAGGAATTCTCAAGGGATTACAGAGGATAACAAAAGGAAAATCATGGTGAGATACAATTTAAAGTTCAGGAATGAAATCCTGTCTCAGGAAGCATAGGCTAGAGGGCTGTTGAGGCTACTGGGAATGAAGTCTGCTCCCTAAAGCAAGTGTGCCTTTACAGAAAGAATGGCACTGGGAACCAACCTTAACTCCTTTGTTCTCCCTACAGCTCCCTCTGCTACTAATCTCCTCCCCACACTGGCTAGCTGAACATTACTTTCCATATGCCTGTGGAGGGATCCATCTACAAATCCCTGAAAATTGGTTTCTGCTCTGTCCATCAATCTGAGTCTCATGCCAAGTACTACACCTGTTGTGATTGGCACTGCTGTCACAGTTTCATGGAGCAGAAGAAGAGTCCCACTGGACATAGACAAATCTCCTTAACTTTTTGAAGAGGAGAATTCCAGAGATGAGTTCTAAATACAAAACGCAGCCACTTTCTGTATTAACAGAGATGAACACCCAAGGTAAAAGGAGTGGCAGGCGTGCTTATACTTGTCCCAGGAGAAAGTTCTGGGTCATGTGGGCTGGGTGGTCAAAATGAAAACAGAATTCATGGGAGACTTAATCCCATATCAATTTCCTTTCAAATAGCAGTTACAAAATACCTGGCAGAAGTAATTTAAAAATGAAAGATTCATTTTAGCTCAGAGTTTCAGTAGATTTCAGTCCATTATGGCAGAGAAGGGATGACTGAGTTCCTGGTGATGAGATTGGTGATGAGATATGGCAGAGGCTCCTTGTGTTGCTGTCACCCAGGATCCAGTCTTCCCAGTATTTGTTCTCTCTAGGTTAATCCTACTTTAACAGAGTTCTGCACACTAATGCAAGACATTCAGGAATATATGTTTGGAGATCGCAATCCAGGAGGCTTTCTGATGTCATGCTTCAGACAAGATGATAAAGTAGAACAGGAAACTCTAGGTCTTGGTCATTGAGTTTCTGCCATACCCAGACTGTAATTGTCCTTTCGTGTACTTACCTGCTTGTCCAGCTTTTCCTTACCCAGTTGCTGCTCATCCATCCCCTATCTTCTTTTGTTTTCTTTTGACAACTTTATATTTACACATATGCCTGAATGTTGCTCAAACCCCTGAGAAGTGGAAGACAATAAGCAAATCCATACAGCAGCACATTGTTTAACCAGGTACACAAACAATGACAATACACAGCAGACAAAGAATCTTTATTCACTTTTTGGTTTTGGTTTTGGTTTTTCGAGACAGGGTTTCTCTGTTGTAACTCTTGGCTGTCCTGGAACTCACTCTGTTGACCAGGCTGGCCTTGAACTCACAGAGATCTGCCTGCCTCTGCCTCCTGAGTGCTGGGATTAAAGGCTTGAGCCACCACCACCCGGCTATCCTGATTCACTTTTAAACACAAAAGACTGTGATAATGGAGATCATAATGAATGATTATACCTGAGTCGCCTCAGTCTGGGTACATAACTTATGACAGTTCTTAGATTTCTGGTTAGGGTCACACTTGTCTGTAATTGAACCAATGCAATGCAATGCAGTTAAATAAATAACTTCTTCGTTATTTAAATGCAACGCAATTATATACCCAGAGAAGATTGGTTCTGGGACTCTGAGGAATATCAAAGTCCCTGTATGCTCAAGTTCCTTACATAAAATGGTATATTATTTGTCTATAACCTATTCACATCGTCCTCTGTACTTTAAATCATCTGTAGATTACTAATAATACAATATAAGGTACACATTTTATAAATAGTTGTTATACTGTACTATTTAGAAGGAAATGGTAAGAGAGACATCTGTACCTGTTAAATGCAGATACAACTTTTTTTTAGAAATAGCAAGTAATATTTTGATACTGTTACTCATGAAATTCAATGGATAATTTTAAAATCAACATTTGAAACGAAACTGAAGCCTTTGTAAAATATCCACTGTCTTCCTCATCTACCTACCACAAGTTCAAGACGTTTAATGAATTCTCTTTTCTTTTAATCATCTGCTTTTTATTACATTTTTTTCATTGTCTATAGTCAAGGTACATGGTATTGCATCACATAAGGACATTTTGATACAAATGTATCTTTTATGTTAAGTGTATTCCCTTCCATACTCTCTATTCTCCCCTTTCTCACCCTACCATTAGTTCTTCCTGTTCCCCTAAATAGAACAGTAAAAAGTATTTTTGATCTGAGATTGGGTTAACTTAGGTACTATAGAACCTATGGACATAGAAGGCAAACTGTAGATACTGAGCATATCCCTCATGATGCTCTGATTTCTTGGGCCTCATCTTCAGACCTTTCTCTCTTTTTGCTTAGTCCTATGGCTCCTCAGACTGTATCAGTAGCTCCAACCTTTCCCAGAAACTCTAATGTGTCTAGACAGACACCTCCACTTGGATGTTCATTTTATTTTTTATTAATTTTCAACTTTATTTATATTTTGTTAATTCTTTGAGAATTTCACGTTATGTATTTTGATCGTATTATATTATTTTAAAGTGTGTGTGTGTGTGTGCGCGTGCGTGCACATCTGTGTGTGCCTACAGAGACATAAAGAATCTATCAAATCTCCTGGAGCTGGAGTTGCAGGTGATTGTGAGCTACCTCACGTGGGTGCTGGGAACTCCAGACATCTGCAAGAGCAATATACTCTCTTAAACTTCTAAGACACCTTTACAGCTCCTATTTTTTTATTTATTACTTTTGAGACAGGATCTCATTATGTAGCCCAGGCTTGCCCTGACATTCTGGTCTTTTTGCCTCTGTCTCTGCAGTACCATGGTAGTACCATTATCCCAGCTGCTCTCACTTTTTTTCTGAAACACTTGGTCTTCTTCTCATACCCCACACACAACCCCAAAACTTTAGGCTAGATTTTCCATTATTTAGGGACTTTACTGACATTTGAATTGGGTTTGACAGCAGGTTAGGGGAAAGGAAATATAATGTAGCGAAATAGCCCTAGAGCTAAGTTATCAAACTCAAGGCCAATGGCTTAATGCCACTCAGCATTTTGCCTTGTGGGGAAATGGAATTTCAGTGAGAATAAACTGAATCAAAGTGCTTAAGGAAGAGATGGCCGGGAATTACAAGTGTAAAGAAAGGTGAAAGAAGAGGTCAGTGATAGCCGGGCTGGGGACTAAAGGCTGAACTGTCACTCTACTTGAGTGGTATATGGCTTGTTAGTGACTTATCACATGGGCTCAAGAGAGATGACAAAAGCAATCACACCAGAAAGCAGAAGTTCTTCTGGGAGTGGTGTACCTGTAATCTCATCACTCCAGAGGCTAAAGTAAGAGGATAATGAGTTCAAGGTCATCCAGGCCTACATAGTGAGACCCTGTTGCTTTTTTTCAGTGGAGTACAGGAACCTGGTTTCTGGTATCCGCAGGGTAAATATCATTAAGATCACTCATCAGGAGAATTTGTAACTCAATCAAGAGCTCCTTGGCACTTAAATTAGTAGCAAGCAAACAACAAAGACCCATGGAGAACATAGTTCAGTAAGTTCAGAAATCTACCATTTCCCTGGAGTGCAGAAGTATCTTTATGATTTGATCAGGGCATAAGATTTATGTCTTTATTTAAATGAAGAGTGAGAAAAATACAAGGATGTTATAGATATCTAGGATTAGTATGCTAATAGAGAAGATCCAAAAGCATATGCAGTGACAAAGGATTGGGGACAAGCAGACTGAAAATGTGAAAGAGGCACTTAGGGGAACATCAGAATATTAACAGGGACAATATGTCAGATAGGCACACCACTTCCCACAGGAACAATATGGGCAGCGAGGAGTAGGGCAGAGCATCCTTAATGCAGTACAATCAAATCTCAGAATGTTGGAGGACTGGCCTTTGCTGTTGAGATGGCTCTGTAGGTCACACGAAATGGAAGTCACTTTACTGTCACCTCTTCAGATTAGACATCAGGCTTCAGTTCCTGAGACCTAGTCTGCTCTCCAGTTTCCAACTGTCTTTCTTCCCTACATAGAAAGTGTTTGACACAGACTAACTCACAGCCCTCTGGCCAGTGTTGCATTATCTTCCTGAGTAGACTATTTGTACTCACTCCTGATAGAGATGTCAAGTCCAAGCTCCGTGAGCCAATGAGTTTATTGGGGTTTTAAGAGCACACGTGATTTAGGAATCTGCATCACCGAAGTGTCCCAC
Source organism: Cricetomys ansorgei (assembly GCA_026225945.1). NCBI lineage: Eukaryota > Metazoa > Chordata > Mammalia > Rodentia > Nesomyidae > Cricetomys > Cricetomys ansorgei. The sequence continues at coordinate 307,754 of JAMJFZ010003951.1, forward strand.
CCCAGCATGGGTGATAACTCATGAAAGCTGCATCACTGAAATTCCCTGCACAACTTGCAGGTGGTTGCACTACTGGAATTTCCTCATCCCAAGCAATTGTTTACTGTTTACATAATATCAGAAAGGGACTTCCTAAGTCTTGTAAACTTCACGAGCTTCCTGAAACTCATAAGTTTCCCTCTCTCCACTAGGGAATGATTCAATCCAAAGGAAGCGGCTATAAAATACTAGCCAGAGAGGGATGAACCACTATGCACCAATCTTAAACTACCCAAATCCAGTGGTTAGTAGTGGCTATGCAAATAAGACGAAAACCCAAGTCAGTCAGGTTTCTGAAAAACATCTGTTCAAGGCACTTTGATAGTATGAGACCTTGCTAATAGATCATATTTAGAATCTACCCACACTTGCATAGTCTTGAAAATACCAAATTGTGATGGTCTCTATTTATAATATTCGTGAGACTGTTGCATAAATAGAGTGTTTTTCTAAAATTCAACCTTTCTCCTTTGGCCAAAGAAATAAAATAAAAATTCCATATTGTGCTTCTCTCAGTGGAACCTACAATGTGACAATTCTTGAGCACCAATGCATCAATTTATCTTTTCAGTTCGGCTGTTGCTATAGCAACCAAATGAACAAGCTATCAGCAGCAGCTTTTGTGGCAATTTTGGTCTATTGGCAACCCTGTAATTTCAAAGAAATTAATATTCCTGGGAAGAGTTTGATCAGTGGGAAATCAATACTCCTTTCTGTGGTTCCACAGATGATTTATTCAGAGCTACCTTTCTGCTCAGATCTTCAAAGCATCTCCAAGAGCTCACAGCAGCAACCAGTTGAAAAAAGAGAAAAGTTCTCCATCTCCCTTTGATGTACCACTCTGGTCTTTGGGTCACTTCCAGAGTGAATTATCTACATAAAAATCATTGTTAGAGGGTTGGTGGGTCCAAGGTGGGGTGGGGGAGGAAAGCAACCATTCCTTCAGGATAGCTTTCTTCAGCCATGGAGTTTCTGTGATCAAGGAAATATGTCTTCCTCTTTATGTCATTTAATGAATGCTTAATATAGCAAACTATTTACTCAAGATCATGTTTCACAGCTGGGCAATGGTGGTACATGCCTTTAATCCCAGCTCTTGGGAGGCAGAGGAAGACAGATTTTTGTGAGTTCCTGGCTGGCCTGGTCTACAGAATGAGTTCCAGGACAGCTAGAGTTAGAACAGAGAAACTCTGTCTAGGAAAAAAAAAATCATGTTTCACATCTTTCTACCTCAGTATCCCTGGGCAGCTGAAAGAGGATGGAGGCAGTGGTTCAAAGCTTTCCTGGATATTCAATCTGGTATACTCAGCCTTTGTCTAGAACTTCACAGAGAAGGGCTGGAGGAATGCCCACCCTCTATCACCATGATATGCTAAACTCCCCAAGCTCAGGAAGTTGGCCAAATACCCCTTGTCACTCTAATGTACACCACCAGTTGAGAACCATAGCACAGACCCATCCATATATCCAAGATGGAAATTATTTAACCAGCTATTAGTGCTACTACAACAAAAATACTGTTAAAAAGACAAATTGTAATCTCAAAATGAGGATGAAGGAAAATGATATTTGGCCCTCTGCATGAGAGCACAGAGACATTTTAGTGACTGAGTGCATGCAGCAGCATTGGTAATACAGAATCAAAGTGAAAAACTATGGCAATCTATTCCTTTATTGATTTGAGACCTTTAATGGTTCAAGCACTATAGGGGGTACAGAGGATGAAAGGCAACCAGAAAGAGTTTCTGCTTTCAATAATGAATGGTAATAACACCAGTGCTTTGAGTGAGAAATAAAGCAATAGGGACTCTAATTTTTTTTTTTTTATTTTCTACTGTTCATACCAATCTGCTGTTGAGGAAAGTTTCTCCTTTTCTCCTATTTGCAAATTCTGGCAAATCTGCAACTCTATAAAGTCAATTTATTTATTTTATGAGGTGAGTCTCATTTACTTAAAATACTCAAGATACACATTTTAGAAAATTCAAAAAAAAAGCATAGCCAAGAAAATAGAAATTACTCTCACAGAATTATTTCTACATTTTGGTGGCTTCTTTCCTTTGTATTTTTTTTTTGGTATATGAATATATGTTTATAAAAATGCTCATTTATTCCTGAAAGAGAAACTTTTTGTGTACTATATTTTCACTTATGCTACAACATTTCTGGCTTAATTCCTCCAAGTCTTGTGTCCAAAGTGTGTGTTCTTTTTCAATGGTAGGGTTTTACCTTCAAGTTTTCAAAGGCAACTAAAGGCAATGGCAATAGTCTATATTTTGGGGAAGTCTGTTATAGTCCTTTGACCAGTAATTAAAACAGAGGTTACTCATGCCTGGCATTGGGGTTTTGTTAGTCTACACTCTTGGGGTGGGGGCACCAACACTTTGTGTGGTATAAATTCATTGAAATTATTTACATTTATTCACACAAACACACATATTTAATGTAATTTTAGGTAAATATAAAAAAGTATTCTTATGGCTGCTTCAAATATCTTTATTGTCACTAATCTCTCATTCCTTTCTCTCCCTCTATACTGCCCTTCCTCCACTATTCTCGGTCAAAGCCCCCTCGTTTTTCCTATTTTCCCTCAATGCCCTACCATTCCTCTCTCCAGAGCTCCTTCTCACCATACGGTCCCTTTCTGCTTTTCTGGTTTCTGTAGTTACTCCAATTTATAGGTTGCAATCTAAACATTAAGCAGTGGGATCCACAAATAATATAGAACATGTGCCATTCATATTTCTGCATTTAGGATATCTCACTCAGTATGATATGTTCTAATTTCATCTATTTACCTGAAAAATTCATAATTTTATAGCTGAATAGTATTACATTATACATATCACTTTAATTATCCTTTCATCAATTGAAGGACATTGAGGTTGTTCCATTACTAGCCATTGTGCATAAGGCAGCCATGAACGTGGCTGAGTCCTTTGCACATATGGTAAGGAGTGGGACAGCTGGGTCAAATGGCAGATCTACATTTAGATTTTTGAGAACTTTTCTGGTTTACTGGATTAAATTATGGCTGCTTCAGTTTGTGTCTTACACATCCCAGGCTTCCCTTGAACTTGCTATGCATCTAATGATGGCCTGCCCTCAACTCCCAATCTTCCTGCTTTCATTTCCCGAGTGCTGGGATTACAGACATGCACTATCATGTCTGGTTTGGTGAAATATTGCAGATCTAACCCAGGGCTTCCTGCATGCCAAGCAAGCACCCTACCAACTGAGATACACCACTAGCCCTCTATTTATTTATTCTAAGGTGGGCTTTCTCTATACCTAGGCAGGCCTTGAATCCAAATCATTGCAAGTGTTGGGATCTTAGGTGTGAGCTGCCATGGCCAGCTACCCATTCTTCTTAAACAAAAACAGCAACAACAACAAAATGATCCTGTAGTTTAAGTCACAATGCACAGTCCCAATGCAGTAGTTGAAATGATTTATACGTACTGAGGAATAATAAAATCTCTGATCTTCACTAAGATTCCAATTCAAGTTCTCCCTCTATTAGTTTTGTTTGGTTTGTGCTTAGGATGAAACCCAGGGCTTCGGTATGCTGCATGAGTGTCCCACCATGGAGCTACTCTAATCCCAGTAGTACATTTGAAACTGGTTTTAGAAAAATCAAGAGAGTTATGAATTCTTAGCAGGTTCTTTACTTTCCTTATTTAGTTTCTAAAGTTCTCATAAATCCATGCATGTGAATGTCACTGTAAGATCAGAAACTCTATCATCATTTATTAATTCTGAGAGTGAAGAGGAATGAGCTCTTCAAATTGATGCTCTCATTTGAAAAGTAGTTCAGTAGGACTTAATGGACTGTGACATTATAGTTTGAAATTAATGGGTTTACCTAGCAAAGAACACTACACTGACAAGGAACATGAAAGGTCAACTGAAGTATTACAATTACTTTAATATGTTAAGCATCTTGGATATTAGTGTCTATTGTTTTGACAGATGTTGGTAGGAGATAAGAGCAAGGAGCTGTGTCTTAGAGCAGCCTTACTGAACAGTCACTTGCCAAGTACTCATACATGTGAGCCCATGATGGATGACACCATCAAAATGCACATACCATCTAGGCTCTGAGAAAGTTCTCTCTAAATACTTTTCCATAACTATTATATACCTGATACTGATTCTTGCTCTGGCTTATCAAAACTTCAACAGTCATTGCCCAAAACGAAGAGACAGCAAACATATGGTCAATCAGCTTTATTTTTAATTATTTAAGTGTATCTTAATCTATGAATGGAAGCATAATGGAAGATACAAAAGAATGACAAAGACTCCAATTCTCAAGAAAAATTAAAATCATCTGGCAACACTGCACAAAACAGCAAGGCTAAAGGGTACCTACTGAGTAGCATGATATCAGTTAATACAGAATCAATCCACATAGGAACAACCATCAGTGACTGTGGCCTCGACTTGTAGTCCAGTCACCCAAATACCAGTGACTTACAGTAGGACTTGTGTGGTTAAGTAGAACATGAGCTGCAGATGGTATCTAATGTGATACAGTGATAACAAGACAGGATTCTAAGTACAACTGCAAAGGACTTGGAAAGGTGAGCCTATAGCAAGCACAGAGCCACGGGGTTTGGAAAAAAACTGTGTGCATAGGCAGGTAAGTTGTGATAAAGCAAGGAGCTTAAGCAAGCCTATATATCTTTCTAAAAATTCAGAGGGCAGGAATGCTGGAAATGGGCAAACGCAGTAAGGGGACGCTAACAAGCAGCCAAAATGGAGAACAACAGAACAATGTTACTGTGCTTTCTCACTCCAAACTCTGTCCTTGGGAGATTTTTATAACAACCCCCTCCCAAAGCCTCCATGCCACACAGAATGAAACTATGGGTGTGTAAAGCCTGTCTTTAGAACCGCACAAGCAGGCCCCTCTTGTGGGCCAGGAAACCCAGGGCTGTTGCTGAAAAGATGGTCGTCAATCCAAGCAGCTTTAGCAGGCCTGGCACAGAAGGCAAGTGTCTCTCCAGGAAGGTGCTGGTAATAGGTCGTGCAGGAACATCCTGGGTTCAGAAAACATTTGTGTCAGTACAGGATTCTGCATGCCATTCCAGAAACTAGTTCTTCCAGATGCTTTTTTTTAAAAAGATGAACCAATCTTTCCTACCTCTGTGGTATTAAACATGACATCCCCTCTGTAGCATGGTTCATCCCTCTGCTTCACTTGGCCCTTTATGTCACTTTGCTAGTCTTTCTACAGCCCCTAGACTGAGATGGATCCACCTTTCATATTTTCTCTCAGCATATCCTGTCAGAATTGTACTTTGATGTTATTATCTGTCTTCCAACCTGAAATTGCTGCCATTCTCAGACCACAGTGGCCCATGTGCATCAGAAATAGTTGTTGAGGGAGATGAATCAAATGTCTCCTCATTCCACCATCTTATTTCTAGCAGATGCACCAGACACTTATTTTGGAGTAATTTTGGCTATCCTCTATGGCTTCTTGCTTTAAAGGCTAGAAGAATAATTGATCCTTTGAATTCCCATTCTCTCTAATTTCTCTCCAATTTCTGACTTGTCAGAAATTTTTTCTAGGGTTTTGTTACAAAAAGAAACATAGTAGGAAATGAGTTTAAATGTGCCCCATTTTGTCCCCACCCTTTACCCCTGGATAGAAGATAATCAATTCTCTTTTCCTACCACTGGTTGAGAATCATTAACTCAGATCACTCAGTAAAGACATTGACTAAATTCTTATTTTGAGGGATTCTTTTGTCTTTCTTTTCTTTTTTTTTCTTCTGATATTACAGATCAAATCCAGAATTTTATATATGCTGCCATTGTGCTATGCCCCCCAGCCCCTACTGATTTCTTAACATGTCTACGGCTCTCTGGGAAATATTTCCTTACCATCGAAAATCATATTTTTCCTATTAATCTGCAAGGGATGTAGCACTACAAATTTATCAGAGTTCATCTAAATCTGTGACCCCTAAGTCATGTGATTTACTTAGACATCCATGTGTTGAATCATTAGGAAGAGGTATGTAGATATATATATAAGTAATCATTCTTAGAGAAAAGACAAATAAATTTGTGAAATATAGCTTACCACAGACTCTGGTTCTGGCTGCCAAATTTCATCTTCTGGAATCTTCCCAACAGCATGCAGAACCTGAAATGAAAAATTACCTTGGCAAATAGCAAAACAGATACTATCTTTCTTTTCTTCTTTAAAAAAGAACTAAGTGAATGTCTCTTGGGATATCCATCAACAATGTCAAGGTAAAAGGCAGAGCAATCCACTTGGCCTTTAAAAAGTCCCCCAAAGATCAGTTATTTATGGCATGAAAGGTCTCATCCATTAGTTTCACCATAAATTTTAGTACTTGTGAGCATATCTTAATGGAATGAGAAGAGTTTCCAAGAAAGAATAAAAGTGGATTTTGAATCTTAATAGAAATATTTTTTGATTCTGTAACATCAGACCTATGTCATCTTATTATTTTTATTTTTAATTAAAAGTTTAAAAATGTATGTGTATGTGTGTTTGCCTGAGTGCATGTAAGTGCTCCAGGTGTTTGGAGGAAGCATTGGAGATCAGAAGAAAGCACCGGATTGCCTAAAACTGAATGTGAATGTGGGGAACCAAGCCTCTGCAAGAGCAGCATATGCTCTTAACTGTTGAGCCATCTTGCCCCAGATGGCTCTATTTTTAAAGATCTGTTGTGTTTGTCAATATGTGCATCATTGGTCTAATGTGCAGATGTCCTCTGAGTTCAGATGATTATCATCTTCTGAATGCCTTGGAAATGAAGTTTACAGGCAGTTGTGAGCCTCCTGACATGGGTGCTGGGAACCAAACTCAGGGAAGCACTCTAAACTGTTGAACCATCTCTCCAGTCCCATCATCTCTTAAGTACAACTGAGTTCTGACCCACTTTAGGTCAACTACTAGATGCTTTCATTATTTTGTTTAAAGTGTCCCCTTTACCTAAAACTGCTATGATAAGGGTGTTTCCTGGGTCTTTAGATGGGAAATATGTTTGGGGTGCTGCCAAGGTCACAGGCATCTTTGAACTGTTTATCAAGTTTTTGTGTTGCTTCCTCTCCCAGCACCCATGGCCCCCTGGGCCCTACCTCTCTGGCAGCTCTCTCCCCAGCCTCCACAGCCCCTTCCATATAGCCGCTCCAGTGTGAGGCAGTCTCGGTGCCTGCAAAGAAAATCCTGCCCACTGGCTGACGTAGAACCCTGGGAACAAAAACAAAGCAGTGAATTGTCATTGGATACAGCCAGAAATGAGTTCTCTCATGGGGACCAAGATTGATTGACTTCTTCAGGTTCAAAACTTCTAGAGGGACACTGGAAATGTGGAATAATGTTCTTCAGGTTCCTCTAGCTCTTGTATCATCTCTGTCATGGGCAAAATGAACCAAAAGCTGAAGTTCACACACTCCTGTACCAAGAGCTAACAGAGAGAAGAGCTGACTTCAATGGAGGGGGATAAGTATTTGATTCATCTTGATGAAGTGAGGGACTGGATAAACCCAGTCAATTATTCCTTCCTTTGTATGAGAATGGGACACATGTTTCTGATTTCTTACCTAGTTATTCTACCCCTGAACTTGACAGCTTCTTCTTACCAAGCTCTGCCCACCTCTTGTCTTTATCGTTTTTGTTTTGTTTTGTTTTGTTTTTGTACAATACAGGATGGAGCCCAAGGCTTTATGTATGCTAGGCATGTCCTCCACTTCTGGACTATATTACGAGCCCTTATCTATCTCTTAAAGGGATAGTCTAATGATTTTTAAGATGGCTTTCATTAATGACACTGAAGAAATAAATGAGTCCTTTGGTTCATTTCCAACTGCTAGGGTTCAGAACTATTGCATTAAATTCTTTTTAAAATTTGTTAGGCACTAGCTCTTCAAACTTCACTACTCCTCACCATAACCCCAAGGAGAATGTGGAGGTAGACTGTGGGAGACACTGTGATACACTACCAAGAATGAAGGACTTGTTTGTTGGTGGAAGTCCTTTCAGAAGATGGTATTCTGATGTTAGCACACTTTGGAGGTGCCTGTTTCCACTGGAGAGAACTACCTTATGCTTCCTCCCAGCAGCAACTACATTCAGTGACTGACTAGTAAGAAATAAGCTTTTAAAGATGCAAGCCCCAAACTCCAACATGAGACGACTCAGAAGGACCATTCTACTTCCAGAGTGCCTCATGAGGTCAGATGGCACCTTTATTGGAATTGCATTACCACCTAGCTTCCCACCTTCCATCCACTCTGGCTTCCTTTCCATAGGTGTATATCCTAGGAGTACAGTCTAATATCTATCCTGTCTACTGTTGCTTCAGTGTCTGCTTCCTAGAACCTAACCAACGACAAAGATCAAGGCATTTTCTCTGGTCTGCAGACAACAAATGGCAGAGGCAGTATTTGAAGCCAAGTGATCTAATGCTGAAACCCACAGTCTTGGTCATCTTGATACATGTCATCTCTGTAGCACATTCTATTTTGTTTCTAATCTTTTCAAGAATCCCATGGCAGAATTTCCAGTTAACATCTCACATTATGTATAAACAAATGGGCTTGCAGAAATGTACAGTGGCTCCCCAAGAGCCTTGGTGTGAGCAAACAGCAGAACCAGCGTTTGAAATATGTCTAGATGTCAGCGTCTCTATTTTTATCATCTGGGTGCAGAGTGCTCACATGCTAAGCAAAGGGATGGAAAGGTCACAAGCATTTAGCCTCTAAGGACAGTCCATTATCACTGTTACAAAGACACCATAAAAGTAGTACCACCCAGATGTCATTTTCATCCAATCACAATCTTCAATGATGAGATAAGGGATATATAGAGTTCAGAGCAATGCTTATGTTTGTTAACACTTGTCCCTTCTGGGCATGTCTACAAGAGTTTCCAGGGGCGATTTGATCATGAGGTCTCTATTGATGGAGTCACAATGAGAACAGGCTATTGTGAGGTGACAGAACTGTGGAATGTGGGGTCTATTAGAGAAAATATGTCACCAAGAGTATGTCTTCGGGGGCCAGACCTCACCCTAGCCCCTTCTTATTAATGCTCTATTTTGCTTTCTGCCTGTAATTATGTGAGCTGTTCTCACATGCTATCTATGCCGTGATAGACTGATACCTCTAAATCATGAGAAAAATAAGTTATTTCTGTCAAGTACTTGGTCCCACTGAGAAAAGCTAAGTCGTATAATACAATATGTTGCTGAGCTGCTTGTCAAAAAACCATAATAGTTTCACTTGAATTGTTATGCTTTCACCAGTATTTATCATGGCCATACAAAAGTCAGAGGAATAAAAGAAAAGATATTATAGAGTATTAGTAAAATTCTTACAATACATGGGATCATCTGTAATAATTGGAAGCCTGAGGACATTCAAAAAGTGTTTCCAGGGACAGAAGGTGGATTTGCTCTCTCCATGCTTGCTAAACTACAAGGCATTTCAGCATATGCTCACTTTTTACAACAGAAGGAAGTGCCAGTTGGAGATCTGGAAGGGGGTTACTATGGCCAAATCCTAGTTAAAGACTGTAAGACTAAGACATGGGGAACTAACCATGCTGACAATTGCATGCACAATAAAGAAAAAAAGCAAGGATTAAGCAAGAGATGGTTTCCATCCAATGGTTGGGTGGAAATGGTTTTCGATCGTGGGAGTGGGGTGTCCTTCCTCTAGATGAGAAGGTGAGTGGGCAGACAGTGTATGCAATAAGGATGGAGGGGAGAGAGTATCATCGAGGAGACCTTCAGGTATATTCCTCATGAATTATGTATTTTGCAGAATAAATGCTCCAATCCATTTTTCATCTATAATATCCACAACAGAAATTTCTTAAGGAACATGCATTCAGTTCTTTACTAAAGTTGTTCTACCAATTTTGTCTTCTCTCTTCTAGGTGAAGCAGAAGACCTTTTGAATACACATAGGGCCCTAGGAGGAACAGGCACACACAAGAAAATTCACTGAAGTATCCCTGGTGTCATGGCCCTACAAGGTCAGGGAAATCGTGTGATACAGCCTCTGCTTAGGCTGGGGGTTATGCCATTAAGCTATGCTGTACCTTATTTCTACCTTATGACATGAAACCTGACACACATCCCTGTGAAGGGACAAAGATGAAGGCCATTGCTATGTCACCAAAAGTGCCTGATGTAATGGGACTTGTCTTGCTTTTCACATTCAGTACAAGGCCTGATAAATTAAGGGTTCTTTGCACACCTCACCCCAACAGGCATTTTCCTGATATTCTATGGGACTGAGCACAGAGATCAGCACTCAGTGGTTAGATATCAAATCACACTACTTAAGTCCAAATCAATGGAGTGGTTAAAAGACAAACTTTTATAACCTCTAATATGTCATATGACACAAAGAATTCTATAGATCTTTCTAGTTTAATCCTTGATATTTTATTAGATGTTAAAAAATTAGTTATGTGTATGTGAATGCAGGTGCCCACAGAGGTCAAAAGATCCCTTGGAGCTGGACTTACAGGCTGTTGTGAGATGGTTGATGTAGGAGCTGGCAACTGAACTCAGGTCCTCTGCAAAAGCAGTAAGAGCTCTTAACTGTTGAGCCACTACTTCATCCCTGATTCTCTCCATTCTGCTATCAGTATCACCTATAGCCCTGTCACGTAGTTTTGTGCCCAAGACCTTACAAGAAGTTACAGGATTCTAAGTAATGGCTGTTTCCATAACATTCAACCTGGACTGCATTCCCCATGAAGTTTCTTCTGCCCTTTACAGCCTGATACAGAGCCACAGCAAGTTTCACACAGTAAGGTGAGCTTGCAATTCCATGGATCCCCAGAATATTTATACTCCTTAACTAAAGCACTGGCCTTAGTAATTTAGTACTTCATTTGTTAAGTTCATTCTTTCCTCTGTTCCCCATCATTGCCTCCAACACTGTCAAGCCCTCAGCAGGGAGGTATATCCTTTATATTGACATTTTTAAAAGTGGTCAGGAAATGGTTGGTATTTATCAAATACACACTGAATTAAACAATTTACTAGTGACTTAGTCTACACTCAGCATATCTGAAAAGTAACCTAATGACTCGGAAGTTTATTGAGCAAGCACATTTTAGCCCTGACATTTTCTCTGGATTCTAGTTTGGCATCCATAGGCAGATAAAGAACATAATCTCCAAAGCCATTAATTGTCTTCTGAACAGCAAGTTTTAACCCTTCTTTCACTGGTTTTCACAGAAGTTGCACTCATTCACTAACACTCTGTACTGTACTCTTAACACCCGTTTATTATCTTTCTCATTTTAGTTTACGGTTGCTAGGAGAGTCAGAGTAATGGCCATCAATTCACACCTTGTTATCATCATCAAATGCACTGAACTCAGCACCAGTAACTCATACTTGAATGCACAATGCTGTGAGTGTTAAAAGCTTGTGAACTCAGGAGGGGTGAGTCATATCATGTGTTATAAACAGAATAAAGTTGCTAAAGAATAACTCAGGCTATGACCACATTATCTTGTGTTTTCTCATCCACTTGTTAAGGAAAGTAAAAAGCAATAAATGACTAAATACACGATTGGTAGGATTAGAGTTGGAACCCAAACCCTTTCCTCCCTGTTCTAGAACTGATTTTGAGTTTACAGAGCCATGCTCAGGTTGACATACAGGTACATTTGATGAAGTTTCCTGAGTTCTAGACTTAGTATTAGAACACTGTACTGGTAGTCTGAATAAACCCTTTCTCTAAAGTGCTCCTTATGTGCCACCTTTCCTGCGGTTATATTGATCTGGTTCGTTTCTCTAGAGGAATGAAGAATGGAAGCAGCAAAATGACACAATGCGGTGTCTTCCTTTGTGAGATTAATGAGCTTCGAAGGAAACTGGGGATATTCTTTCTTTCTGATATTGATAAGAAAGCAAAAACCAGGTGGAAAGTATAGTAGTGAACTATTTGAAGCTTGGCTTCAATTGTAGAGGCTTCCAGGAACAGCTTGGCGCACTTTTATTTATTGAACATGCTGTGTTCGAATGCGTACTAGCCTTGTATGAGTTGGCTCAGGGATTGGGTATTACCTTCCATACTGGGTCATGATGCCGGGAGGGAAGTAGGTTGTATAGCAGCCCCCGGAATACTGCTCCTCACACCAGTTCTTTTCCTCATAATGGACCGGCTGTAAGACAGAGGAACAAAGGCTTGAGAGAGAGGCAGAGAGAGGTGTCTCACCTAATGCACATCGAGCACATGCTAGTAGACTTCACTGTAGAAAACACATTCAGAATCTGAAGAGCAGTGCTTCCAAGCCTCTCTGCTTTGTATAGCTTCTCACAGCCCTTGTAGAAAGTGGTGTAGTGTTTAAGTGTTTTCACGTAACCTGTGCTCACCCTTCTGTGTACTTTCAATCATCTCTGGACTATTTATATATTTAATACAACATAAATGCCATGCAAATACATATCACACTAAATCTTCAGTACATGATTTTTTAAAAAAATATTTTCCATCTGTGCTTGGTTCAATTCACAGATGCAAAATCTATACATATTAAGGGCTGACGGTATTTCTGAAATAGCTCCTTATTATCTTGATGTTTCTGAAGACAGGTATTTGAATGGGTAGATGTTTTCAGTAACAAACTTGTGACAAATTCAGACTTTAAAAAGAAATTTTTCTCATTTGGCACATGCATCTCTTAAAATTCTTTTGAGACAAAGTCTTGTCATATAGTATAAGCTAGCCTGAGATTCCTGATCCTCCACTCCAGAGACAGCTCTGAATTTAGGTACAGAAAAAGCACTGCCTAATCCAGAGCATGTCACAGGTCCCTTGTCTCATCACCCTCATAGTCAGAGCTCACACTTTCTGGGACCATGTATACATCAACCCTACATGCACAGACCTTTCTGTGAGTCTATTGGGGAGAAGATGAGCTGTAGGGTCCTGCTGACATGAAGCCATCCCTGAGAAGCCTTTCAGACCAAAAAAAAATCCTCTCTTTATTGGGAAAAAGCTAGGAAAGAGCCTTACCTGCAGAGCTTCTTGTGAGTCCAGAACTTTTGCATACAGCTCACAAAGTTTCTTCATTCTGTACAATAGAGAAACGAAATGTTTTAATGATGAAAGTGAAGGTTAAAGGAACTAAGGGAAAGAAAAAGCGAGAGAAGTCTCCGGGTGCCACTGTTTCCACTTTGATATTTCACATGAACTAGTTACTATTTTATTTTGTTTAAGATGTTGTCCTGCTGTGTATGTAGCCCAGGCTTGCTGGGCATTCTCAATCGTCCTGCCCAGGCATCTCATGTGATGTGATTATAGGCAAATGTGACCATATCCAGCTTCATTTTAATTTTTAAAAACAAGAAATTTGTTCTATTTCTAATGTCTTAAAACCACGAGCTCACAAATAGTAATGTAGTAAGACTGTTGCTGAATCATTAAGAAAAGGAAGTAAAGTGAATCACTGGGTACATCAGCTTAGAAAGCTTGAGTTTCTGGTTCTGCCCCTCACTTCTTGACTTAGAAAGGACAGTGGTGGTATCTGTGTTTCCCAAGTCTCCCAAGTGATTCTCAAATTTGAAAACTACCAAAAAAGTTCCTAGTTCAATAATGGTTTTTAGTAAATAAATGCTCCATAAATACTAGCTCTTAAGTCTAGTGGGGGAACTGGAAGTAAGCCAACAGTTATAATTAGTCAATTCAGATGAATCAACTAGCTTCTCAATTGACACAAATCTATCTAATGATATTTCTATAAATAAACATAGCTGTTTCAATACTGGCTTTTATAGACTAGTAATGTGTTTTTGTTAGCTACTGTATGGGCTCACCAAGAGAGACAAGGAGGCATAATCATCTGGGCCAACTCTGCCAGACCTCAGCAGAGGGAACCACCATCACGGCAAGCTCCATACTGAACAGTGGAATCCCGAGCATCGGAGCTCAGGTGTTTTTATTGATCTAGAACTCCTCAGGTGTCCTACTGACAGCATGTGCAGATCATAGCAATCAAACATTCCCACATAAATCCAACACCTGCAGACAATACAAAATGCCAAGGCCCAGGCAGGCCCTTTTCCAACAGTGCGCAAAGCAATTATTTTATACGTAACTAAAAATAAACTTCTACAACAGTTATGCACAGGGGGATCTTAAACACTAGAGCTTGGACAATGAGTTTTAAAAGTAGTATTATTGTGGGCTGGAAATATGGCTCAGGGATTAAGGGCATCGTCTGCTCCTCCAGAGGACCGGAGTTCCAGCCTCAGCATCCAAATGGCAGCACACAGAGGTTTTTAAGTCCTGACCCAGGGCACCTGACACACTCTTCTGGCACCAGTGACACAAGGCATGGCACACATGTGGTGCACAGTCATCCATGCATGTAAACACTCATACATATAAAAATAAATCTCTTTCTAAAACATAATGTTGCTTTGAATCTAGGAACTCTTTCTACAGGCAAAATTGTAAAAATTTTCAATTTATTTTGCCCCTCTCTTTCTCTGAAATAGCTTGACACAAACAAAGGAAAGGTGACAGAGTGAAACTATGCAGTTAACCTCAGAGATAGAAAGAAATATATAAGGGGGTTTAGAATTCATGAAGGTGGGCATTTTAAACCCTTGGAAAAGAGACCGTTAATTAAAAATATGGCTGCCCAGGAAAGAAGTGAAGCTGAATCTTCACTTCGTTTTTTTAAAATTAAGTTTTGGTTAATTATTTGAGCATTTTGTACATGTATACAATATATTTTGATCGTGTCCATCCCCCAATCCTACCTCTAATATCCACTACCTCCCCCCTTTTTTAATAACTCACTAATCCAATTTGTGCTAGCTATGTATTCATGTGTATGGGGGTCATCTGCCAGACCATGGTCAATTTACCTGAGTCTATACTCTTAAAGAAAACGAACTTTCTCTCCCCTACAAGCCATCAATAGCTTTGTGGTTAGGAGTAAGTCCTCATGAGCGTTATCTCTTAACATCAAAATATAAAACATACTTTGGAAAAATAAAAGATTTTCAGCTAGTCGATGAGTTCAGAGATGGGCATGATGATGTATGCCTGTAATTTCAGCACTTGGGAGATGGAGGCAGGAAGATCGTGAGTTAAAGGTAAGTCTGGACTATGTAATGAGTCAGAGGGCAGCCTAACTAAACAGCAAGTTAACACACTCCTTTGCCATCATGAACCCTCAAAAGTAGTGGAAGAATAGATAATTAAAAATAAGTATCCTGGAGGGCTAGAGAAATGGATCAGTGGTTAAGAGTGTGTATTATTCTTTTGAAGACTCATGTTCATTCCCCAGCATCCACACTGGGAAGTTCATTGCCTCCTGTAACTTCAGCTCTAGGGATATCTAGCACCTATGGCCTCCAAGGGCACCTGAACTCACATCACACACTTAAAAATAAAATGTAAACAAAAGATAAATTTAAAACAGTAAGAGAAGAATAGGAATTTCTCACTGTCTGATCATTTATAAAACTGCTAAAATGAATAACCTTGACCACATAAAAGATGTAGTTGTTACAGTATATGATGAATAATCTATGAGCATGATCAAAAAGACAAACTGGAAAAAGATTTGTTCAAGGCATTGTAGATTCAGCAGTGACTCGATCAAATAACACTTTCTAACCTTAATGGATCTCATATTCCAATGGGGACATTTAAATGTCTGTGGCCCAGTCAGACCTCTACAGTCCTGGTCATGTACCAAGCTGGCACTGGTTATGGAGGAACAAGCTGATGCATATTGAAAGACTGCACTGTAACATCATTTGGGCTTTGAGTCATTAAATATGATATCAGTAGTGGTGCAGGTACACATGTTTGGCAGTGGTGAATACAAACTGCCAGAAGAAATTGCCACCTCCGGAAAAATTAGTCTCTGTACCTATAACCTGTAATTGCTATGTGTCACTTATGTAGTACTGCCTAACCTAGCAATTTGCTTACCTAGTTATTCTCCTCCATAAGTAAATGTTTAGTGCTTGCATTATGTCCATTTTTACAATGTTCATAGTTCTTAGCGTAGTATCTCGTGTGCCATAACCAGGTAAGTATTCATTTGAATACATGGTTCTTAAGTAATAAGCATTGTGACATGTAAGATCTTTATCATTAATATAACAAAATTCATCACATTAGCAATACATATGATATGAGGTGTTCCTTAAGGTTAAAATGTTAATAAACATTGAAAGGTAAGCAAATAGTCAAAAAAAATGAAAGAAAGGAGATAGAGAAGAAGGAAGAGGAAAGAAAGAGGTGACTTGCTTGAGAAGTCCACACTCCCTATTGAATATGTGCATTTGTTCTAAAAATTTTTCTTCTATCAATTTATAAAAGAAAAGAAGGAAGGAAGGAGAGAAGGAAGGAAGGAAGGTGGGTGGTAAGGGGGAGAAAAGAAAGGAGATAGGGAAAGGAGACAGGGAAGGAAGGAATGCAGAAAGGAAGGAAGGAGAAGGGGAAATGAGGGTAGGAGGGAAGGAAGGGGAGAGGGAAGGAAGAAAGAGAAAGAAGGGAAAATAAACAGTTTGTTACCTTTCTTCCTTGGTAAGGCGTGCCAGTTTTCTAGCTTTGTGAGCAAGGATAAATCTAAAACGTACAGAGAAGAAAAAGGGGAGAAATTAAATCTTTCTTTCATTTGCACTTTATTTCTATGGCCTCACATACCCTATGTACTACACAGAAGGAAGCATCATCTACTCACCAACTTACTCGGTGTTCATAGTGGTCCTGTTTCTACATTGCATTGCATTCTACATTGCACTGAGGAGCACTTTCTGGCTTTGGGGGAATCAAGGGACTAAAATGATTGACCATGATTTTTACCTAGGAATTTGATGACTCATCCGATGCTCTCTAGTGGGCTGGTGGTGACCACGAGAATGAGACTTTGGGCTTCAAATGCTCACTTATGGCTGTGTCTGAGCCATCCAGTCCTCCCATGTCCTTTGGCCCTGTCTCCACCATGATGCCTCTGTGACACTCAACTTTTTAAGTTCTGTCTCTTATTTCCAGCCTTACAACTGCTTTCTCTTAAAGATTTGTTCTGCCCTCCTGTTCTCATCTTGGCTTTCTGTTGGCCATCTCAATTTTTACTTCTCCATCCAGGTAAATGCTTCTTTGCATCAAGTACCGGCTCCCAAGCACTCTTCAGCTATGCCAGTCTTCCCTAACAAGTGGACGATAGGGCTGACCTCCATTTCTTTCTAG
Source organism: Cricetomys ansorgei (assembly GCA_026225945.1). NCBI lineage: Eukaryota > Metazoa > Chordata > Mammalia > Rodentia > Nesomyidae > Cricetomys > Cricetomys ansorgei. The sequence goes on from JAMJFZ010003951.1 coordinate 325,028, forward strand.
TGGGACTCAGAAAATCTCAATAACCCACATAAATAATATTTACTGTTTTATATAGAGTTATCATCAGCAAAACTCACATTGAAATTCCATTCACAATATAGTAGTATTGAGAGGTGGTAGGGCCTTTCAGAACACTTTGAATTGGGAGGAATTCAAAAGATTGATATGGTTCCCACGACAGTGGATTGCTTCTTGGGAGAGTTGTTTTATACAGGGAGAGTTATTTTACACTTGGCACAGGGCTATTTTATACAGCAAGTTTGACTTCTGCTTGTATCCTTGCTTCCTCTCTTGCCGTGTGATTTTGTGGCAAATGTTTATTCGCTTCCACTTTTCTACGGTGTATGGAGCAGCACAAGGCCCTCATCAGAAGTCCAGTAAAAATTGATTCCATGCTCTCGGACTTCCAGAACTGTGAGCTACAATGAACCTGTTTTCTTTGTAAGTTATACAGTCTTACGAACTTTGCTATAGCAACTGAGAATATAGTAAGCAACACGGACACCCACACAGTCTCTATAAGAAATACTTTTTAGTAAAACACTCCTCTGAGTAAAACACCGAAGTAACATCAGTCTATCATCTAAAGATGGCTCAAAAATATATTTACTGATATATTATATGAAGTAGAAAATTAATATAACAACGTAAATGGAATTGGTAATTGACATCTAGGTACTTACTATTTAAGAAGAAGCGTTAGGAATATTTCTAACATTGAATTTGGAGAATAGTACTATTAAATTCAAATTTTCCTTAACAAAGCTTTGTATACTTTAATAGTGTGTAATTATCTTGCCAACAGAAAATACAGCTACAATACCATAATTGTTCCTTACCCCATTATAGCAGCATAGCTGCCATCTGGTTTGGTATCATCCAATGTGTACCCAATTGCAACTTCCTCTCCTTCAATAACCATGGTTCCACAGAAATCTTAGAAAAAAAGGAGAAAGTGAATGAACCTGTCCATTAACCTATCATTTCAGCCACAGCAACTGCAATGAAACACAGGGTTTTCAACTTGAGAAATTTGGAGACCAAACATGGCACATTGTATTTTAAGTGTATGAAAGCACACTAAACTGATGTCAAGGAGAGGGCTAGGTAATCAAGGTTCTATAAAAAAAATCAGAGTAGGTCCAGAGCTTTTTGGCACAGTTGGTATGGTGCTTGCCTAGAATGCAAAGTCTTGGATTTGTTCCCCAGCACTGCACAAACTGGGTATGGTGGTACATACCCATAATCCTAACACCTGAGAGGTAGAGGCAGGAACCCCACTTATAAAGTAATTTTGAGACCAGCTATGTGAGAAACTATCTTGGACAAAAAGAACAAAATTAGTGGCCAATGGACGCATTAGTTCACTGTGAGAAATACAAGAGGCTGTGCATTCCTATTTTATGAGGAGCCTCTCTTTCAACTTTTAGAGACAGTGCCTCACTATATATTGTTCAAGCCAGCCATGACCTCCTGGGCTCATGTGGCTTTCCTCCCTCAGTCTCTTGAGTAGCTTGGACTGCAGATATGTACTGTGGTGCCTGGTCACTTAATATCAGTTGAAGCAGCTCTCAACTTTTAGGAGACAGGGCAGAGAGAACACGGAAAACTAAAATGAACAATGGAGTCCTATTTCAAACCTTTCCTCTGAAGAGCCCTTTCCTTTCAAGAACAACAACTTGAGTAAAAATTTCATTTTATTCTGAACAAAAGTACTCTCACCATCACCCTCTGAAACAAAATACAGGATTCTATTCCTGTCAATTCAAATTTATGATCAAAAATATTTTTAAAGGACAGATGTGGTAGCACACATCTTTAATCTGAGAACGTTCAGGACAGAAGCAGGAGAATCTCTGTGAGTTTGAGGCGAGCCTGGTCTACATAGCAAGTTCCAGAACAGCCAGTGCTACATAAAGAGATCCTGTCTCAAAGAATCAAAAACAATAAAAAATTACATCTGTATCATATATTACATATTGGTTATACATATATATATTCATATGTACATGTGAATATATATATTCATGCACATAGTATATACATATACATGATATAATAGTTATTTCCACGAAAACGTGATATATTAAGTATTTTAAATAGAGATGAGTTAGAGTATATTCCAGAATATTTGTAGGTCTATGCAAATGCTTTGCCATTTTCTACTTACGAGCATGAGTACTGAAGGAGTGTGTTATCCATGGGGAGTCCTGGAAACAATCCCCCATGTACACTAGGGATGACTGTTATGCAATTTCAACAAAAGACTGACAGAACAGGGAACATGTCAGGTTAGAGTCTGAAATGTTATAATAATATCCCGCCGCAATGCAGTACTCCTCTTGCTCTATCATTTACTTGCAAATTTTAGGTTGTTCAAACACAATGTTTGTGTAAAACTCTGGAGCAAATTCTGTGTAGAAAAGTTAACAGTAGGTTTTCAAAATGAAAAAAAAGAGCAGAGACAGGCTCACACCTCCTCACACTGTGTGCATGTATGTGTGTGTGAATAGCCATAATCTGAGGCCTCCTAACTGCATCTGCTTCTCTCTCTTCCCACAGCTCTTTCCTAGCTAGGTATTGGATGGATGGATGCTTGTGTGTCTCCCAGGTTTTCTGGTATAGGAAAGATACTGAGAAATAAGGACTGAGGTACTGAGAGGAAAAAGATGTTCAAAGTACGGGTGTTGTACCAGGACAGACAGCTGTGCTGAGCTATTCCTGTTTCAAAACAAAGCTATCTTAGTTCAGAGAAGACTGGGTCACAACAACGTCATTGATGTTGCCAAGCAGGGCCACAGATAGTTGATCATAACACACGTTAGCTAAGAAATGTGGATGCTGGTTTAGGGGTAATTGAGCTACATCATTTCTGACTCAGGTGAAGACCATCATTGCCTCAAAGCTAGGGTGTCGCTGACTATGATAATCCCCATCTGCAATTAGTACAGGACTCTGTGATGCTGAAACACTGCCCGACTGCCCATGTGGAATTCTATCTGCATAAAAACAGCACCATATGATGTCGCTATGAAGATAGTTTTCTCTCTACGGTTCCACCCACTGCAGCTGTAACATGGCTTATCCAATAAACTCTACCGTGGTCTTTTTCTGTCTTGGAGAATTCAATCATAGCCCATCAACATAGCCTATCAACACCATCCATAGCATGGCATAAATTTTACCCAAGACCTCAAGAAGGTTTAAGAGTACAAGAGAACTAGGTAAAGAAAGACCTATTACAAGCAAGCAAGAAAGAGAGGAGACAAGTAGGACAAGATCTCAACAGAGTGAGCAAATTGTATGATCATGGCAAGATCAGTTGATGTGATGGATGACAAGTAGGCCTAGAAATGCTGATTTTCTTCTCAGAGTGAAACTGGACTCTGAGTCATGTACGGATGCACTTGGAGAAACTGAGGAAATAAGAGGAAGACACAGTAGCCATGTTCATGCCAGACTGAGCTAGGCTGCTTTATGGGATTTCCACCACTGGTCCCAGATCCGTTCCCATGTACACAGCATCTCAGCAGTTTTGTGGGACACCATTTTTTTAAATGGACACAAGGACATCACCACATTTTAACAAGATCTTTTAAGAAGAAAAGAGAAGGTAAAAGCAGAACCAACCAACCAAAAGGGACTCTTGGGGAAAACAATTCAGCAATCCAGGAAGGGAAAAAAAAAAAATACCTCCCAAAGCACTAACATCATTGGAGGGAAATCGGGAAGGAATGAAGACATAATGTCTTCACTGGAGGGGAGAGAGAGGAGGACTTGGAATAAGATAAAACAGATTTTTTTTGAGTGTAAGGATGTAGAAAAAAGAGTTTCAATTAAGCAATGGTAGCATTCAAACAGAAGAGTAATTGAAATTTACCAAGAACAGAATAAAGGAAAAATAAGGAAAGAATGTCTCTTTAAATATCAAAAACATATTATGAAGCTATCATGATCAGAAAAACAAAAACAAAAAACAACCAAAACCAGTCTATCTTACTCGTCCTAACCAGCCATCTAAACTTCATGGCCTGAGTCTCAGGAGGAAGAAACTCAGCTCCATTGTGCTGTTTCTGTTGGATTCAAAGGGTGATGAAAGGACAGAGGTGAGTCCTTTGCAAAGGACAGAATACTTGCTCAGTAGATGTGCAAATCAATATTGGCACTAATCATGACTACCTGCAGGGTGGGAAGATAACAGAGTGAGGTATGGCTGAGGAAGGTTACCAGCTGTCTGTTCCTCAGTATTTAGGGGGATTTGCTCCAAGAACCCATAGGAGAACCAAAATCATTGAGTGTACAAGCCGCTTACATAAGGTGGGCATCTAAGCATGTTCTCTTATATACTATAGATCATTTTGAGATTACTAAAAATACCTAATAGGATACAAATATTGTATAGATTGTGCTTCTACTGAGTGGTTTAGGAAATGACACAAGACAAAAGCCTATACATGTTTGGGACAGGTATAATTCTCTTCTGAATATTTTTCATCTTCAGCTGATAGAATGTGCAGATACAGAATCCAAGGATACAGAGGGCTGGCTGGATACAGGAAATATCATCCTCACGCCAAACTCTGACATTGTTTCCAATTGTCTCCAGGACAGGCTTCCATCTACAGTCTTCCTCATCATTCCAGTCCACCCTGCACTTTGTTCTCAGCCCCAGGAATTTCTATTTTTTCAGGGTCTACACTCGGTAGCTAAGTAGATATGACCACAGGCAAAAAAGAAATGATTGTACATGTTGTCCAAGGCAGCAGATACTAGTGGCATGTGGCGATGTATATATTCATTTAAAGCAACTAAAATGAAACGTAATTGTTGATTCAGTGTCATAACCTACATTTCAGGTGTTTGGTACCCACATGTGGCTGGTATAGAGAGTACTAGACACAACAGGAGCATTTCAAACAATGAAGGTTGCAGCCCTTTTGGGGGCAGTCCCATGCCGTGTCCTACCTGGTATTGTAACATAATGCATTGATGAGTTTGTGTCAATACATTTTTGTGTGCAAGAATTGTACATAGACAAAGGTAGTGGCACACATCTGTAATCCCAGCACTCGGCAGGATGACACTGGAGGCTCATGAACTTTCTGCCCAGAATTCTAATAAAACTAGTTATACCCAAATACGTATCTTGATACAGGTTTCTTGTACCTTCTCTGGTAAGTCTTTATGTCAAGAATTCACTTACCCTTCTTCCTCCAGAAGGGCTCTTTGTAATACACCATGCACTTAATAACTGAACCCAAAGGCACACGAGTGATCAGCTGGTTTCTCAGCATCGGCAGAGGAGGACTATAGTGAATTTTCATGCCCAGAATGGGTGGAATGGCACTAATCAGGTATTTAGCCTGAAAGAAAAGTAGACGTGACTAAACATCATTGTCCTATTTTAATCATTTTCTTAATCCCCTCTCTGTCTACACTTGCTCCTTCTGTCCCTTAACACTGAAGCCAGAAGGACCGAATTAAAAGCTAAAGCAGCTTTTACTGCTCACTAGTGCTAAACCTATACCCTCTCGGTTACGTCTCCATCCCACATCCTCTTAATCTTTTTTCTCAGCCTGTTGTTGTTTACTATTTTGACCACCTTTTGTTCCTTGATCAGTCCAGATATTCTCCCAACTTAGGGCTCCGGTCCTGGTTGTTGTTCCAGCCATCTGGAATACTCTTCCCACAGAGAGTCACTCATCTTCCTCAGTTCTGGGTTCACCTATCTCAACAAGGCCTTTGCTAACAACCTTATTTATAGTGACATGGTCAATTGGCCCAGTCAACCTTATGGGATGCTTTCTCCTTTTCCTGCTTGATTTCTTCCACACTCCCTACCATTAGTTGACACACTTCAGATTTTAACTATGTATTTGATTATAGCTCTAATCCTTTACTAAAATTTAAAGCCTCATGAAGCCAGAAGATTCCCAACTCTCAGAATGATGCCAGGCCCATAAGCCATTCTTGATATTTATCAAATAAATATTTCCTTTGGTTTTATAATTACACAAGTGCCTATTAAAGAGAGTTGAGAAAATATATTTTCAATTCTCTCTCCTCTCAAATAGCTTCATTCCTTTTACTTTCTTTCAGGTAGAAGTAGCTCTGGCAAATAGACTCTATGAAGTTTGGGCTATCCTTGGCTTTATGTGAGCTTCACTTATCCATAAGAGTCTGATTTCTTCCCCTAACTTTGAGAACCTTGCTTACCTCGTATATTTCGTGGTTTAAGGTTTCCACAACAACATTTTCCCTGTTTGGTCGATGTGGATCACAGGCCTTTCGAGCTTCACTCGATCCCCGAGGAGGTCCTTTATCCGCTCACTCACTTGACCGGACCCACCCACAAATTTCCTCTCCTGGAAAGAAGGAAACAGAACTCAAAGTGGGTGGGCAATATAGAAGTTGACATAAACAGCTAGGTGGCTATTTTTTTCCTGACTATTCCTCCTCTAAGCTATTTAAAATTTCATTTTATTATTGGGAATAATTTCCTATACCTTGTTGTTGGATTTATTTTTGTTTATATTATTTATTTATTTATTTATTTATTTTATTATTGTTAGTTGGATTTTTTTTTGAATTAGAAGCTGCTGTCTTTTGACAAAATTATAGATTTACTAAGTCACCTTAAAGTTATACTACTATGGATTTCAGGGATCCAAACTGGATATTCTCAGAATACCTTTATCTCCTTTTTGCTGGTCACTACATTTCTCTGGGCCTGATTTACATTCGTTGGCATGTCCATTGGGCCTAATGGAACTCTGCCTAGAGCCATCATTTTCCTGAGTATTACTAACACTTGTCCCGTGACTCAGGCTCAGACTCACCCCAAGCCTGCCTTTCCTTCACTATATCTCCAGCCCTAAGCCAGATTCCTCCTATTGCGAGTTGGCCCATCTTATCTAGGGTCAGATGCCTCCTGCTCCTATGACCACCAAGGACAGCTGTATCCAGCTGTCTTCAGCCCTGCTTCCAAACAGTCCAAAGCTTCTGAATGCTCTACCTGGCTATGCACACAGTTTAACTGACTGCCTCCTCATCCTCAAATTTCAGAGAAGGTAATTTAAAGATATTCTATTATTATTATTATTATTATTATTAATTGTGTATGTGTGTGTTCACACATGCATGATGTGTATTTATGAGCACATGTATGGACAATATTGTGGAGTCAGTTTTTTTTCCTCCAGCTACTATTGCTGGAGGATTGAGTTCTTGGGATTGAACTTATTTGTTAAGCTTTTACAGCAAGCTCTTTTACCTGCTGAATATCTCATTGTTCCCTGATTAATTTTTCAAAGACTATTTCAAATAGGTCCACGAAGAAGAGGGAAAAGAGGAGGAGGAAGAAGAGAGGAAGGGAGGTGAAGAGGACAAGAAGGAAAGGAACATGACCATGAAAGAGATTAAGAACTCAAATTCCCTCTCTATTCTGCCTAACAGGGGGCCTTATGCAATGCTCAGGAAACACGCATAGAATAAATGAAACAATGAATGAATTCTCATATGTGGTGTGGCTTTTAAAAACATTGTTTTTCTCCTTCTTTTATTCCTTTTTTAAATTTTTTTTTTTCTTTCTTAATGATGGAGATGGATCCAGAGCCTGGTTCAGACTAGGAAAGTGCTCTGTCACTGAACTACAGCTCAGAGCCTGGTATATTCTTTCAAATTTAAGTACATTTCCGTCTTTCCTGTTTGGACTTTCTGAGGAGCCTAGTCTTAAACTTACACTGACCACCATTTTCTCATACTGGGTACCTGACAAGACACGATTCCTTCTGAAAACAACTTGAAGCTACGATGGTAAAGCATGAAGAACTTTCTTGTAAGCCTGTCTCAAGCATCAGCATATATTGACTTTAGAATGACCCCCATCTCTGTAGTAGTTGTTATATGTTGGTACAGTGGGGAACGGATGGGTACCTGCCCTCCATTGGTTGTCGAGATGATTCTGGTTGTGCCTCCACACTGCTTTACATACCACAGGAACCACAGAGCAGAGACCTCATGGGTCTCTGCAGTGACACACAGGTTCACGAAGAGATTGGCAAGCTGCTTTACAGATCTGCTCAGGAAGAAACAAGAGCATGATTAGCAAATGCAGGACATAGTCTTCCTAGGATTCTAGAGCAGTCAAGCAATATGTTTTCTTGACAACATTTAGCACAATTTAGCAAACTTCAAGGAAGTGTTGCTGAAATTCATTATTTCAATATCATAAAAACATGAGAACATGGACTTGGGAAATACGATATTTATGTCCCTTAAACAAAACACCTTATTCAGAATTGACTTTGGTATCATTCTGTGTTACCATTGTTTCTCCACACCTGCTAATTTTCCAGCAATCCTCATCTTGGTAAAAGGTACTTCCGTTTACAAGACTGTTGATATCAACTTGAATCTCTATCTTTATCTTTCTTCTCCCAGAAGTCAGTTGCTTCTCATCACATTTCTCTACCACCATTACCACAAACTTAGAACCATCATTTGCTAGGAATACTGCAATTGTTTCTTACAGATTGGTCTCCTTACATCTACTCATCCTTATGTGGTAACTATTGACCATAGCAGAAACCAGATGCTCTTTAAAAGTTCTTTACATTTATTTTTTTGTATGTGTTATCATAAGTGTGCGATAAGTGTGTGTGTGCACGCGTGTGCGCGCGCATAACACCACACATGTGAATGTCAGAGGACAACTTATGGGAACAGGTTCTCTCCTTCCACCAGAGAGATCATCAGGCTTGGTGATGATCTTTACTCTCAAGTCATGTCATTCTGTCATCTGAACCTCTACACTTGAATCCTAGAAAATCGAGGCTATGATTCAGGTCTTTTGTAATTCATTCTTGCCTATGAGAATACAAATCTTATCTTTATTGCTTGCCACAGTGTCAACCTTTTAAAAAGTATATTTGTGCATTTATGCATATGTATGTATGTATGTGAATGTGGTATGACAAGTGGGCAATTTATGTGCATGCTTATGTGCATTTGGAAGCCAGGGGGCATCATTTCCCATGTTACTAGTCTGAGACATGCTTTGGACCTGTAGCTTATGTTTTTAGCCTAATCTGATAGCCAGGAAGCTCCAAAAATTCTCCAAACTTTGCCCCACATAATCTCTGGAGTTATAGGCACATGTAGGATTTGTCTTCCTTGTTATGTGGCTACTGGAAGCTGAACTCAAATCCATATACTTGTGCAACAAAACTTCTTTCCCATTGATTCATCTCTCCAGCTCTAATAGTGTCCCCAATGACAAAATATTTTCTGGAATCTATAGGCATTCAAAAATCACTTGTTGAATGAATGAATGAGGAGAAATATCAGTTAAATGCTATTCTGTTACATTTTATTTATTTGGTGTGTGTGTGTGTGTGTGTGTGTGTGTGTGTGTGTGTGTGTGTGTGTATGTGTTGACAGCACATGTGTAGAAGCCAAAGGAAAATGTGTAAAAGTTGGTTCTCTCCTTCCATAATCTGAGTTCTACTATCAAGTATATTCAAGTTCTCCACTCTGAATATCAAACTCGGGTCATCAGCTGTTAGTAGCAGATGCCTTTTCCTGATGAGCCATCTCACTAACCCTAATATTATTTTTTAAAGATTTATTTATTTTATATGATCTGTGTACCTGAGTGTTTTATGTGCACTACCTGTGACCAGGTGCCCAAAGAAGCCAGAAAAAAGGTGTTGGATCTCCTGCAGGTGGGGTTAGAGGTAGTCACGTGCCACCTGATATAGGTACTGGAAAAGGAACTCAAGTCATCTACAAGAATAGCAACAGCTCTTAACTGCTGAGTCATCTCTCCAACCACTTATCTATTACTTTTTACTGAAAAACCTAAGATCAAATTTAATTTATAGATCTGGGGGTATAGCTTGCCAATTATGTGTGAAGACTTGAGTTCCATCCTAAGCATCACAGAATCCTTTAATTTCCTAATTAAGGCACGACAATAAATTAGCAGTAGTTAATGCTAAAAATGAATAATCATAAAATTATAAAATAACACAATTTATATAAATGTAATCTATTGTTCTCTCCTATGGAGGGAGTGGATGTTCTTTCTAAAGAGAGACAAATAATCAGTAATTGAAGTTGCAGATAAAATAGGATACCTGCGTTTCATGTGTCAGGCAGGTGAATTCTTAATCTTGTGTTTGATTTATTCTGGGAGTTTCAGTAAGAAAAAGAATGATCTTTATAGCATTTAAGGGCGGAAAGGTCAGGCAGTCTAGTGTAACAATATTTTTAACTTTTGCCTTGTTGACTTAAAAAAAGATAAACGTTATACTAGTTTTCTACATAAAAATATATAGAGAGCAGATGAGCTTTGGAAATTCACAAGATAAATATATGAGGCAACGGGTATTTTTCATATTTCTGTCACTGAAAGGCATTTATAAGTTTCATTTCCCCAGATATAGTTTTTCTAAAGCACAATCACAAATCTATGATCATACTGAAAATAATTTTGTGCTTCCGAACAATATTTTATAAATTACAACTAGAGAGATGATCATCTCTAGCCTTTAAATGTATGTTTGTGATTTACTTTGAATGTGAAAAAGTTAGTTATTCTGAGAATTGCTTCCTTTAACATCAAAAAATGATCTCATGTGTACCTTGCTTAGGAAAATTAGAAAATGCCCTGATTCTTGTTTACATAAATATCTCAGCATTCTTTCTTGTAAGTTGACAATCCGGGGTATTCACTAACTGGAGGATGAGGTCAAGGCTGTGGTGGTAAGCTTCAGGTTACTATGATCTCAGAGAAACCTAAGTAGCCCCACTTTGAAGGTGCCTAAAAGCTCTTTGGGGAAAAAAGATAAAACTGAATTTATTAAAAGCTTTTCATAACGGAAGTTCTATAACAAATATAGATTATCTTATTTGAATTCTATAAAATTGATAAATATAATTCTATTACAGTTCAAATAGGTTCTCTTATAAACTATATTTTCATATGAAGTTTTAAGTAGCATAGACTAGTGTTTTTAAATGATGTAATACATAATAGGCCTCAATTTCATTGCTCAAATGATCATTTCAGAATGGATTGCTTTCAAAGGCATATTATATAGTACACATAATAATAATGATGATGATGATGATAATAATAATAAAAGCTTTGAGGTAGTCAAAATGTCCAACACAACAGTAATAGATAAACACATTGTACCATTCACAATCATGAAATATTTGGCAGCGGGTGTTCATTGCTTTTACAATATATATTATAAGTAATTGATTTTCAGAGATAGGATTGTATATCACACCATTAATACTCCATGAAAGCCTGCCTTTTTTATGTGTTTAATACTATTTTTCAAACCACTAAGTATTCTTCAACAACATGATTATAAAACCTTTTAACTTATCCATCTTTTGGATGTCCTATAATTAATTTAACCAGTCTTCTGTTATTAGAGCTTCAGATTTTACCTTTTAAAAATAATATTGTGAATTAATCTCTCTCTCTCCCTCTCCCCACCTTCTTCTCACTCTCGCTCTCTCCCTCTCCTTTCCACTCTCTTTAAGATGAATTCTAAGAAGCCGAATTTCTATAAAAAGTATATCCATTGCACGTTGTTGGGATCCAGGTTACCCAGACTATGGAAGCTTTAGCTTGACAAGGTTCCTGGGCATCCGCTGTCGGGAACTGGAATTCCTTAACTGCCTTGCCCCTTTCTTATCTTTACTGCACGGTGACATACGTTTTCTCATCAATAATAAGATCTGCATAGCCTAATAGTAATATCAAAATTAATCCCTGAGCTGGCCACTGTGGGCTGGAATGAAACACAGCCATGCTATTCAGAAGTAAATTGTAATCACATCCGGACTTCCAAGTCCTGGAACGTGAGAGCAACCCAGGTTTATTGCAAGTGCATCATAAAGCTATTCTGGAGTAAATGCTGATCTTCCCAGGAAGAGATAAGCCTTAATAGATAGAAGCCAGAGAGCTTAGTTAGAAAGCTAGTGCACCTGGAAAAACAAACAGACAATTAGCCCTTCACTAACAAAGACTATAGCAAGCCTGCACCAACTTAAAAGTAAACATTCCCAGGACTTAAAGAGAGAAATAGCCTTCAACCTAGCCAGGCCACCAGATAAGATTAGAAATTTAGAGCTTTGATCCAGAAGAATAGATACACACCAAGGAACAAAAAAAACCATAAAATCTTCCCTTGGCAGTGACATCCCTACCATCCACTAACTGATTGTTGTATTGTTTACTCTTTGGTGAGAACTAAGAAACCTTGAAGCCTGCAGCCGTAAGGAGGAAAGACACCTTCGCACTGGTTCCTGTTTTGACATATGCCCGAGATCTGCATCCTTAGATAGGCATTCCTGCAGTGCTACTTAAGCTACAGAAAAGTCTTGGTCAAAAGAAGAATGAAGAACAAGAGGAGGAACGAGAGAGCAAGACGAGAAGAATGGACGAGGGTGAGGACGAGGACGAGGACAACGGACATAGAGACAGAGACAGACAGACAGGAGAGACAAGAGGAATGAACTAACTGAGGAGAATAGATTGCAAGGCTAGAAAGTTGGATTGCTAGCTGAGAGAAACTTTTTTATTTCCTTAATGTGCACATTGTTATTTTCTTTGATTTTATTCTTTGCTTTTCTTTATCTTTTTTTATTTTACTATTAAAGAATCTCTCTTGCGTGTCATAATCACCATAAGATGTATTCTATGTGTCTTATTAAAAGAGCTTTAAGCTTGCCAACTAAGGGTCCCATAGAAGAGTGAGATACTGCGCTCACTCGTCGCTAGTTTCGATTGTTTACCCTCCTTTGTGGAAGCTGAGGAACTCATTGCGGGGACTAGAGCTGGACTCAGACCCCCCCGAAGCACGTATCTTGGTTATTCTCACATCTTATGTCTACAAACCCTGTTTTTTACCTTGAGTGGTCAGTGTTATCATTTCCTTCCTTAATAACCAGAGCGGAAAAGTATCGACTCCAGAGCCAAATAGATTTTTTAAAGAAATTCTGTTTATCGTGACAGGGCAATGTTCTTGAACTTAGCTTCCAATTCTATTACTTATGGGCTTGAACTTGACTTGGACTTGAAGCCCTGTAAACCTTCCCACTTTCTCTGCTTCCCATGAAAAGTGAGGCCTTAGAAAACTGTATACACTTCCCAGTGGTGCAAACAAGAACTTCAACCTTGACTCATAAATGCTTGCTTTCAACACTATAGGCTTTTCACTAATTGGGACAAGTGGGTCCACTCACATGTTTCCTCTACAGGTATGAATTACCTACAAGTTGCTATTTTTTCAGTTTTTATACTTTCATTTATTATTATTATTATTATACTTTTATTATTATTTTAAGTTTCATGCGATGCATCTTGATAACGCCCTCTTCCCATTCCTCCCTGTTCTGCCCTCAAAAAAAAAGAGAGGAAAATAAAAGGAAATTAAGTCAAGCTTGTGTGGCAGGAACATGGATAACAGGCTTCGCCATGGGCTTTGGAGGCAGAAGGCTGCTCTGATTGTGGACTTTGACCTGGCCGGTACTAGCTCGAGATGACGCAGAACAGAGTTCGACCTGAAGTTGGGCCTCACCACCCAAACCGGGACACCCAGCAGGCTCCCTGGTATCCTGCAAGCACAGGAGCATCCTGCAGCCTGCCCCCCAGTATCCCACAGGGACCAGGACCTCCCATAGGCATCAAGGCCTCTTGCAGGTCCCCAGGCATCCCATGGGCACCTAGACACCTCACAGGCACCAGGATACTGCAGATGCCCAGATATCCCATAGGCACTAGGACATCCTACAGGCACCTGGGCCTCCATCAGGCACCAGGGCATCCCAAAGACACCCAGACATTATGCAGGCACCCATTCCTCCTGCAGGCCTCTGGACACCAAAGAGGTACCTGGGTATCCCCGAGGTACCCAGATATCCTTGTCTCCTGGACTTCCTGCAGGTATCTGGCCATCCCACATGCATCGGGACATCCTGAAGGTCCCCTGGTACCCCACAGGCTCTGCCCTACTCTGTCAGAGAGGGTGCTATGAGCAGCAGCCTCAGCCATGGGAGCAGCACCTTGGCTTAAGTATGTTAGACAGCAAAGCAGCCATGCAGGTCCAGTAGCAGCCTGAAAGGCCTGTTCAGAGACCTTGCCCAGATGAGATTTGGACAATCTTTATGATCATCCTGGCCCAGGGTGTTCCTGTAGTTTGGCAGCAAGACTGTCTTCACTCTTCATGCCCTGTGCCTTCAGCCCGCTTCCAGCAGGCAGCACTGAAGTCTATGCTCTCCCCACCCATCCAGGGAGGGCACCAAGAGCTGCAGCCACAATCACGGGAGCAGCACCAGGAGCAGCTCCAGTCTGGTGGTCATTGGAGGACTGGTCTTCTGTCCACCCTGGATGCACTCCCATGCTTGCCATTACCCCCAGCCATGAGTTTCTCAGCAGTGCTCACCACCATCTCCCTGTCTATAGAGCACCCCACCCCCTACAGAGTGTGTCACTTTGCTCAAGTTCCTCTTTTCTGCTGTCTTGGTTGTGCCAGCACTGTGACTGTGCTTCCAGTTTAGATTCTCTCCACCTACAGTGGAACAGTGCAGATCTGCTGCATTTGGTTCCACCAGGACTTTAGCTCCACGTCTCCACTGTGTACCTCACTGCACTCCACCCTCTTCCCTCTTCTCCCTCCCAGGCAGCCAGTCTTCCAGGTCTGCTGTCCTTCCAATCACTCTCAACTCTCGAATCCTTTCGGCTGAACCCAGTTGGTGGGGGAGCAGTAGCTCCTGCCTCCCAGGGGGACCCCCACTCCTGATCTTGTCACATCTCCACTGTGTGCTCCACTGTATTTTGCCGTCTTTCCTTCTTCCTCTCATGGGCAGTCGGTTTTCCAGTTCCGTTGCCTTTCCAATCACATTTAATTCTCAAAACTTCCTTAGAACTTGGCCACAGAATAGTTTCTCTGTGTCCATAAAGTGAGGGGCCAGAGGTGACTGACTATATTGGTGGGGCAGCAGGGCCCCACCAGTATCTTGGAATCCTCAGAAGTCACTCTTTAAAATATTGAACAGTTGCACTATATCACAAAAGGTGTTTCAAATGCTTATGCTATCTACACTTGACCACCAGTGAGAAATGCAAAACTAGTCCTACATTAACAACCTGGTGAGTCTGTTAAACCGCTGGTCTTTAAAATGTTCTAAGGAAAAAAAAAAGATGGCTCATTCTAGTTTGTTCTGAGGACTTATAGGGGAAATAGTACCTTGGAGGTGCAAAATTACACCAGAGAAATAAAATATACTTATCTTTAGGGAAGACTTAGTTTCAGCAGTTTTCAACTATTCAGGTAGCCAGTGGTATGGTTTTAGACATAAACCAGATATTTGCTTGCCGCATGGCTGTTAAATGCCATACCTGAGTAAACCCCAAGCATCATTACAATAAATGCTTTTGCCCAATGGAAGCTCTTACTTGGTCCAGCAGAGCTTATCTATCAACTCTTTCATTGTCATGTGGTCCCACTCTTCTGCAAGGGGTGCCTTCCATGGAGCATCACTGGGAATCTGCATTCAGATACATTAAAGAAGAAACAGAAAAACAATTTTCCTTTCAACTACTTGAACAACATTAAAGGCTCTAACTTAAAGAAGAAAAACTTAAAAATTTAATTTTTTCAAAGTACCCCTAATAGTTTCTTAAATAGCATAAACTTCACTGTGTAGCTCTTCTGTCATAGATATAATTACTTAGTTTATAATAACTTTCCTTCAGAATAAATGTATTTTTCTTATAAATCTACAATAATATTTAAGTATTAAATTGTATAAGCAATATATTAACAAAAATAAAACAGAGTGCTTATAACAATGTATTGTAATAAGTTATGTGAATGTGGTCTCTGTTTCTGGAATTTTCTATTTAATATTTTCAAATACAGTTGTCCATAGATCATTACAACCATTGAAAGTGAAGCTGCACTCCCAAATTCATCTCTTCAACTAAGATCAAAGACCTGCAAGTAATCATCTCAAAACCAGAGTTTTCAGTTAAACTTTCCATGTGTTTACTCATGGGCAGCAGATTTGGGTGTGATGGAGAATCAAAGAACCTCTTATGCCCTTAGAATTTTCTAAATATCATCCCAGGAAGGCTGCAGACGTCATACTTCTCTACTTGCTCATCAAGTGTATACAAACAACAGTTTGCTTGATACCTCATTCTTTTAGAAACAAATTAACTCATGCATTTAACTGATGTTTAGTAATTAATTGTTAGTATGAGCTGGATACTGTGCCATGCGAGGGATGGCTGATACTTTGCACCTGTTTTCTTTTGAAGACTAATGAGAAGTACATATGCAGTCAAAAGAGTTTTAGGAAATGTTACCTCTTGCCCCATGTCATCCATTGTCCTCCAGAAGTTGTTACTATCTAGGTAGGTGATTGGATTCCATGCTGGTGGGAATGGGCCCCTGAAGGGGTATGATTTTCCCTGTGAGACACATACGTATAAAAGGAAACATTTACAACAGTGTAAGTTTTGTTACATTTGCTAAATTGGCAATTTTTTAAGAGCAAAACCATGTTTGCTACTAATATGTGACTGACCAATGTCTAATACACACTCAAGTCTTTTGGCACTTGTATCCATAGAATTCTGTGAACAACAAAATTGAAACTTTGCTGGCATAGATTTCTCTAGTAAAATCTTTTAAACAGATAGGTTTGATGATATGTCAAGAAGAGTAAAGAGGATTTTCTCTGCAATTGGGAGCCTTACCATATAAAAATCTAAATGTCAGTTCAGAACAGAGTCACCAAAAGGTATCTCTACTGTCAACAATCCTTGTAAGTATCTTAGAAACAGGAACCACTGTGTACACAGAGAATAAGAAAATTACAACTATAAACACGATGCAAGTTAGAAGGGGTGGGAAATCACATGTGTACAGTTATGTGAAGGGAGAGCCACAAAACAGGACCAGAACAGGAACTCAGAAGTCTAGATAGATGCAGGAGTTTCCAGAGGTCAGGGAAATCAAAGGAGAGAAACGAAACAAGCCCTGGCCTCCCATGCAAGCATTTAGACACTAGCCAGTTCTCCCCACCAGAGCAATGCTTTGACATAGAGATACAGGAACACAGCTTCATAAAATATTGACAATAAGACAACATACAAATCACATCTGGGAGGCTTAACTTGCTGATAGCAATTAAAGGATACATATCAAAACCAATTTGGGGTCTATTTAAAAACCTGGGTTGTGTCGTGCAGTATGACAGCATCTTTCAGCTGAACCAGAATACATTTCCCAGTAACTCTGAGTCACACAGCAATGATTCATCTTGTATTGATTTTGTAGTCAGGGCAGCTGAGTAGCAAAAAGAGAAGAGGCCTCATGCTAACCCTTGGTCTTTTTTCTCCATAGGCCATAAGACTGAGAAAGAGGAAACAGTTCTCAAGGAGGAAGAGGCAGAGAGATAAAGATAGAGTAGCTCATGGGAGGAGGACATTGACATTTGTGAAAGCCAACAGGGTAGATCAGACACTTGGGAAAGGAATATGATTCAAATTCAAAGGCAGTAGGCTAGTATAATTCCCTCTTCTTCAAAGTCTAATTCTTTTTTCTTAAGTTCCGAGGAGCACAAGATAAAACGGAGAGTCCAAGTTTGATTCTTGAGCTTGACCTGGAAAAGGGAGAAGGACAAGTTCGAGGCCAGAGTCGAGTCAACTGGTAAACCATGACCTGTAGTTGGGACTTCACCCAGTGACTAGAGCCCGCTTTTCCTGCATTCATCTTCTCACCAGGATACCTTGTGAGATGAGTACTTCTCCGGAAGCCTTTATCCTTTGCCCAAGTACAACACCCTTGCACAGACTGTGTCATGTGGAAGTTAAACATAGGGGTGCAGCTCAGAGGTTCAGGTGAAATATAACCTAAGATAAGGTATGGAGCTAACCAAGCTATAAGACTTCAGCAAGGTGATTGTGGCAGAAGCCAAGTGCCAAAGTGATGCTACTCCAAAGTGATGCTACTCCAAGGACATGCTTCTAAAGGGACTGTTTTCAGAATTCTGAAACCAAATCCAGAGTGAGAAGTAGCAATCTGTGTGAGCAAATTGGCAACCAAACACTATACTAAGAACACCATGCTGAAGAATCCACATGACTCTCTCATGCATGAATTTATTCACAGTCCTCGGTGTCTTACATCCAAGCAGATAAATGATTTAGCTTAGCTAGATTCCTAAAAGCAAATATGATTTTATAAGATGAGGAAAGTTTCTGATAAATACAGGAAAGAGCTATTGTTGGACTCATTAAAAAAATCTCAAAGCTTTAAGCTCCAGGGAATTAACAGGAGAGGAAGGAAATGGAAGTTTATAAAAATCGCACAACCAAAAGGCACTGCAAAAGGTTTGAACATCAGATTTGGCTATGGCATAAACAATCCTGTAATTGTTACTACTTTGAATATTGTCCAAGGCAGTCTGTCCTTCTGAAGAAATCATGAAAAACCATCAGAGAAATTCCCCAGCTCAGAAAATGCCAAGTTGCAAAGTCAAATTCCATATAACATTTTTGTTTAATCCTCAAAATGGCCTTATGAGGTAGCACGGTAATTTTTTTCTTACTATCATAGGTTAAGAAAATAAAGCACAAGTAGGTTTAAATGACTACTTTGAAATATTGTAAGTCACACGTGAACTCTATTGGACTTTCAACTTGATTTATAGTAGCTGTGTAGGTCAAAAGTGAATACACAAGTGCATGTGTGTACTCATGCGTACCGATGTGTATGTGTGAAAAGAGCATGGGAACTATGTGACAATTGTCAGGAAATAATCATTAGCCAGTAAATATACTGCTGACTAATAGCAACATCATTATGATCAAAGTTAAATAAGTATCCTAAAATAAGCACTATGGCATAAGGTGCTATCACAGGGATTAGGGTATTTTAGAGAAAGGTACATTGTCTTATGGGCTCCCCAGAGAGAAGTAGACTTATGGGAAAATATATGGTGGGAATCCAAAACAGCCCCAAGCTATTTGTGGGATACTTCAGGGAATGTGGGAAATCGTGAGGAGGGCAGGAATGAATAGCAAAGGTGATTAGCTATGCTTCATTTAAATGTCACACACACATATCTTAACTTATGATAGTAAAACACACACACACACACACACCACAACACATCATTATAAAAATTCTAGATGACAAAATTATGAAGAATAAAACTTTATGACAGAGAGTATAACTCTGGCAAAACACTTGCCTATCATATCCTGGGTTTAGTTCTTAGAATTACAAGATGTAAAACTGAAACAAAGTAATCATTTATAATTTTCATCAAGCAAAAATCTATCTTGGTTATCAATACTTCAACATGTTTCTTTCATCCATTTATTCAGTTATACATTTGGTGGTTGAAGTATAAGCATACTTTCTTGTGGTTTTCAGTCAATTTTATATTCTAAACACATTCTGTGTCATGTATTAAACCTTGTCAGTCATACTTTTCTTGATAATTAGATGATATTTTTATGATGTATGGAGACCAAATACTGTTAAACTGAGATTAAAGGATCCCTAAGGGCTCCTGAAATGGACAAGGTAGTATTGAGAGTCTTTATTTTCCAACATCCACATGAGGAAAATTTTCTTCATATATTTCATTCCAAACAACATGTTTCAATCAATTCAATGTTAATGCAGATACAAGAATCCAGCTATTTCCCATGGAGCTGGATGTGAACAAACTACGCAAAATGTAAATAAATGTCATTTACTCCTATTTTTTGTTTTAAAAATTCCTTATTTATTTTTTCTCATCCACTATAGTTTGAGCATATTATATCCCCTCCCCAAACCCTTCTAGATCTTCCCAATCTCCTTAATCACCTAACTTCTCTCTCCCTCTCTCTCTCCCTCCCCCATTTCATTAAGCCCCCAAAGCAAAAATTGAAAAACAAACAAAAAAGCTTAAAAATGACAAAAAATACCAAACCAAACCCACTCAAAAACACATAGATTTGGGGTCCTTCCCTGGAGTGTAATCAATATTCCTAGTGATGCTCCACTGTAGAAAACAGATTTTTTTTCCTTTGCCAGCAGCTATGGAGAGATAGCTTCTTGGTTAGAGGTGGGACATTGAGTCTACTCCACCCCTCTCAGTTCTGGGATCTCATCTAGCCTGTGCAGGTCTTACGTATATTGCCACTATCTCTATGAGTTCATGTGTGCATATGCATCAGTCCTGTTATATCTGAAAGACCCTGTTTTCCTTTGAGTCATCCATTACCTCCAGATCTTACAATCTTCTGCATAGATCCTTGAGCCTTGAGAGGAGGGATTTGATTAAAAACATCCTATTTAGGGTGGAGTGTTATAAAGTCTCTTACTCTCTCCACACTGTCCGGTTCTGGGTCTCTATGCTAATTACCATCTTCTTCAAGAAGATTTTCTTATGAGGGTTAAGTGAGGCACTGATTTATGTATATAGCAATACGTCATTAGGAGTCATTTTATTGCTGTTTTCCTTTATCAGAATAATAGTAGTAGGCTTTCCCCTAAGGGCCATAGCCTATTTAGTTTCAGGTTCTTGGACACATTAGCCATGTCACATATGGGTTGCATATCATGGAGTAGGCCTTACATATAATTTTAGAAAGTGGCTTGTTATTCCCACATTTGCAAGCTCCAGTTCTCTCTCTTTTAAAGATTTATTTGTTTTTATTTTATGTGCACGAGTGTTTTTCATGAATGTATTTATGAATACCTGGTGACCACAAAGGCCAGAACAGGACATCAGATCCTATGGAAGTGGAGTTACACAGAGTTGTGGTCCATAACGTGGGTGTCCTCTGCAAGAACAGCAAGTGCTCTTAACTGCTGAGGTGTCTTTCCAGCCTCAGTTTGTTTTATTGTGTGATTGTATGTATGTATGTACGTATGTATATATGTATGTTTGTAGTGGGGGTGGGGCTGGAACTGCCAGTCTCAAGCACACTACACAAGTGTTCTACCATAGATCCACACCAAGCTCTTGTTCTCTTAACTTTAGAATCAGAATCACAACCTGTATCTCATGGGTATGCAGCAGGAAGGACTGAAGGTTATATGCAGCACAAAGGATATGCACAAACTAAATGGATGTGGCTGAGGGTTTTGAGAGCATAATAAACTGACATTTAAGGAACCTTGTCTTACTCATAACGCCACATCCAGTTTTAAAATTAATCTCCTTTGGGTAAATTCTGAAGAGTTTGCACTACTGGCATGAAGACTTAGATTCAACTTTTTATTTTAAACTTGATGAAAGCAAAAGCACCATTTGATCTTCATGTAGCCTTATTTTGGGGCCTGTGAAAATTTGCCAGGTTCTGGAAAACCATCTGAACTCTGCCTTCTCTAACCTTTACTTAAGAGAATCTGGTTTGCCTGGTGGCACAGGTATTGTCAGTGTCAGTGTCAAGGTCCTACAAGACCTTTTGTTCCGGAGGCCAAGGCCTCAATTTTTATGTACTTTCTGTCTTCTTGTTATTGATGCTGGTGCAGGTATAGGTGGCATTGTTCTTTTGAGATCAAGCTTCTGAAGGATAGCCTTTTTCCTATTAGAATATCACCTGAAGTGTTCGTGGAAAACTTGCCTTCCTGGCCATGGGAACCTAGGTAGGTTATTTGTTTTGTAGTATGGCCACTTTTATGCATATCAACTAGTCTATACTTGAGTCATATATTCGTTTATAAGACCAAGATTTCTTTCCTTTTGATCTATAGTTTCAGGTTGAGAGAAAAGAAATTTAATATTTCCCACGGGATAAGAGAGAGGAAGACCTGCAAACTATACTTGGACAAATATTTTTCTTCCTCTCTTGACAGGCTTTGTGGTCCTCATTCATATTTATAAACTCCCAATGTGGCATTGAGATTCTCTTTTGATAGCATCAACACATGGGGGCAGATGTTGTTTTGAAATCTGCCAACAGCATCCCAGCTGAAATAGTGAAAAGCCTGTCACTATTCATGTAGGGAGAGAAAGGAAAGATGGAGTTGCAAAAAGCAGGTCAGGCACTGTAGGAATAATAGTAATAACCACAACAACAGATAACACAGGACTTCCTCTGCACAGGCCTCTTGGTTGTACTTCATCCCAGTTTTGTGCACTTCTCAATGTGTCTAGGGGACATGTACAAGATGAGCCTTTTGAGATAGGGAAATTGAGTAAGAGAGAGAGACGAAATAATTATTTGTTGAAATTCTCGTAACTAAGTGGCAGGAAAATTTTAATACACATATTCAAAGGCCAATGCCCCTAATCATGAACTTCTCAACCTCTTAATTATCTAGCACAACTTGCCAGGTATGAGCTAATAGTTTTGATTGAATTATTTAGTTTAATCTTCACAACAACTCAGTGAGTATTGGTGTGTGAATAGAATGTTCCATTTTGGAGATCACTTCCAAGGATGACCTTAGTAATGTGCCCAAGGTTGTATGGTTTCCACATGGTAGGATCAGAACTTAACCTAGTATTCGTGCGATCATTTTTTATGTCAGTGCTGAGGATAGAACCCAGGGTTTTGGGCATGCCAGGTAATGTCTACCATTGAGCTACATCTCCAGTCCTCAAACTCATTTTAAAAGTTTTCCGGATTCCTGACTGACATATGATAGACTTCTCAGAAGAGTAATAAAGTTCAGGTGTCTGTTCTATGAGAAACATCTCGGGTGATGATAGAAGGTCTCTGGAGGCTTTTAATCTAGTAATCACTTCAGATTCTTACAGGCCTGGCAAGAGCTGATGGTCAGTTGAATGACTGGC
Source organism: Cricetomys ansorgei (assembly GCA_026225945.1). NCBI lineage: Eukaryota > Metazoa > Chordata > Mammalia > Rodentia > Nesomyidae > Cricetomys > Cricetomys ansorgei. Next base: position 347,867 of record JAMJFZ010003951.1, read on the forward strand.
TAGATCATTTCTATAGTGTTTTTTTTTCCTTTTTCAGCAAAAGCTCAGTCCATCTTGTCCTCAAATGACTGTCACATCAACTTCTTTATTCATCCAGCAAGCACTTCCCATGTTCTTGGCAATGCTCTAGGCACTGCATACACAGCAGACAAAAATCTCTTCTCCTTGGTAAGTTTATAGCCTAGTAAAGGAATAAATGAACCAATTGGACAGTAAGAAAACCAAGTAATGGATGAGGAAGGGGAAATGCTAAGAAGACAAAGAGTAGGGAAGACAAACAGGAAGTGCTGGCAGCTAGTTGCAATTTTAAATAAGGGCTAGTTGTAACTTTAAATAAGGTGCTCAGAGAAGACATCACTGAGGAGTTAACACTTGTATGTTGAGACAGGGGAATTCTTTGACTACAGTGAAGAAGAGTGCTCCAGTCAGGCAAAATCTTAGCATGTATTCTGGGTTAAGAAGAATGGATGGAATAAGACAAGGCACGGAAAGGAACAAGCCCCACTCTTTCCTTTCTTCTCCAACAGAAAGACCTCCTTGCTCTCTGGGACAAATCCAGGCTCCTGAACCTGATTTTCAAGGTGGCCAGAAGAAGGTAACTGTCAAGAAGAAAGTGACTGCCTTTGTGCTTGGTCCGACAGCTTCCTTGATTGTTGTGGGACACCTTCATGGCACCTTTCTGCCAACACCCTTTATTTTATCTTCCGACTTCCAGCGGGAGGTACAAGCAACTTGCCAGGCCCAGATCTTAAGATTCAGTTTCATGAAGAGGCATATAAAACTCATCTTGCCCCAACCCAGTGTCTGCCAAGAATATCCATTTGGAGTTCCTACCATACTTTCCCATTGCTATTTTTATATTATTGTCTGGATGCTGTGTACATCTCTCTTCTGTCTCCGGCCACTGAGGGAAAGGAACCAATAATCTATAACCTCTCATAGTGCTTCCACAGGAGTCCAGTAGGCTCAACTGATGATTGATAAAATTGAAGAGATGGATGGGGATGTGATGGGCAGAAGATGAATGATTGGTTAAATATTAATTCTGAAGAAGAGGAGTTCTTCAACATTTAAGGCCGGAACGTGACTGCTTTGTAAATAAAACCACAGTTAAATTCTCATGCCTGGAGTATAACTCAATGGAAAGGCACTTGCTTAACCTGTGGGGGTTCGTGCATAAGACCTTCACCATCATCCCTCAAATTTAATTTTTTTCTGAAAAAGTATACGTTGTAAGTAGAAGGCCGAAAATTGTATCTCTCCCCTCAAAAGAACTTATGATTTGTCTTCTTTGCCTTCAGTATGGGTTTTGAATATACCTGCTGGTGAAGGTAAGCCTGAATTCCATAGGAGGGAGTCCCAAATTAAACTGCTGACTTCAAAGAATACTGTGTTCCCAAGGATACCCTCAATCCCTTGATGCTTGAATCAGCCACTGCCAGCCCTATCATGCTGTAAACCACCAGGACAGCCTGCCAAAGCCAAGAAGCTGTTTCCAAAGCAGAATAATGTTCACAGCTACAAACCACTTTGCTGCGCCAACTTTTTCAGTCTCTCCATTTGTAGACACTTAAGTGTTTATTTGATCAAACGGCATAGGCATCTAAAATATTTCAATAAATATCATCCTTTTGTTTAGACCATGTAATGTTTAATATCCCCAAATATATTAATAACATACACCAGTCCTAACAACCTTGCAGAGTTCTCTAGCCCTGGACTCCTGGATAATGCACTTTTCAAAAACAGAGACTGCTATTTAACAGCTTTAGATTGTTTAGATGAAGTCTTGGCTCAAAAGGCTGCACCATCACAATATCAAAGACAGTAAGAAATGCAAAATCTTATAGCAATGGTTCTCACCTTGTTCAATGCCATGGAACCTCTCTAGGGCACTGGACTCTCACTCTCTCTCTCTCTCGCTTGCTCTTTCACTCTCTCACTCTTCCTCTGTCTCTCTCTCCCTCATCATTCTGTATTTAATACTAAGAGGGGTACTGTAAGCTCATTGATGGGCCACTAAAACCTACCTTTGACCCCTTAGAGTTCAATTCATATTCATAACTGTGGGACAGGGATAACTCTGTGAGAGAGTGCTTTCAGAGCACACACAGAACCTCAGGTTCTATTCTCAGCACTGGTGCAAATGAGAAAAGTCACAAGGAAACCAGAAATACAGATTACACACAGTTCCATTTGTATAACCCTCTAAAATAGGCAAAAATCAATCTATGGCAACAGATCAGCATGGTAGTTATGCTAAGGAATGAGGTGATAACTCTAAAGTAGCATGAAGAGGTCTCTGGAGACTGCCAATGCTCTGCTTCTTGGTCTGCATGCTGGATTCTTGGGTGTGCTCACTTTTTGAACATTAATCAAGCTCTCATTTCAGTTTTGTCTCATTTTCTATGTGTATAATATATATTGGCAGAAATTCACATACTCAGAATAGGATAAAATCCATTTACTTGCACACTTTTAGTGGATAAGTCATGTATTATCTGAATTATATATCAGTGAAGCTATTGCTGAAGAGGGTCAGAATCTAGTAAAACAAGTGCAGAATATCTTTAGAAATACACATTCATTGACCATTGGTACTGTATATGTGCATATGTACCATGCCAGACTGCTGGTGCTGAGGCTACCTTGAGACAATAAATGCATGTTCTGAGGGTCTGCAAGGGGCTGATCCTGTGTTTGAGGTTCCCCAGTAGAAAATGCTGACTTCTAAGTCTCATGGACTCTAGGGGGCCTCCATGGCATTCCCAATGGCCACCAATGAGTCTAGCATCTTTTAGTCTGTTATTTCTTCCAGGTACACATTCCCCCCCCCTTCCCTACGTACTGAAATGGCTTTGAGAAACTGGTGAATTTTACTGATTAATTCTGTTTACTCTCGCTAGCCTCCCCACACCAACTTCACTCTTCCTGTCTGTGATCCATCTGATCCATAAAATCCTAGATTACCTAAAATAAGTTGCTCGGATGAAAAATCACCCTCGATCCTTTTCAATTTTTCCAAACTCACATGTAATCAGCTCTACATTTCAAATATATCAGGAAGGCAGACAGTTCTCAGCTTCTTTACTTTGAGTTCCCAGATCAAAGCCACTAACACCTTTGACCTATGCTACTGTATCAACTTCCAAAATTCTCCCATTTTCTACTGTTAGTGCCCAGAGTTTCCATGAATATCCCTTCTAGAACTCATACTGGAATTTAGCTTTCCCCATAGTGGTATTTAGGAGAGGTACATCTAAGCACTTGGGGGAGGCAGAGGTAGGAGGATCACTGCAATTTTGAGTCCAGCAACCTGGTCTACACAGCCAGTTTCACGTCATCCAGGGATACACAGTGAAACATTCTTACAAAAGTATAAAAGAAAGAAGAGGGGGGCAAGAAGAGGGAAGAAGGAAGAAGGAAGAGGAAAAAAAGAAGAGGAGGAGAAGGAAGAAGATGAGGAAGATGATGATGTCAATGATAACTTACACTTTTATGGTATGATTAGGTGAACGTGACTAGGTTACCATGGAAGAGGGTTAGTGATAATAAGAGTGAGTTTCTTATCCTAAGGATGAGTTCATCCTGATTGTGCTCTCTTTGTTTTGTGCTTGCTTGCTTCCTGCTCTGTCATGTATTAATGCAGCAGAGGCCATCATCACATGCCAATGACATGTCCCTGGACTTCCCACTCCCCGGAAGTATGAGCCAAATATACTTCTATTATTTATGAATTACCTATCCTATGATATCTTGTTACTACAGCATGAACTGGACTAACACAGTATGATATAATTAGTAAGCCTTCAGAGAAGTAGCTTACCTAGGATTACACAGCTAATAAGTGAACTACTTTCCAAGCTCCTGCTACCTTTCAAGCAGCAAAGAGCCAAGATCTGAAAAAAAAATCCCTGTGCACAGACAACATCAAGAAGTTCATCACCATATCCCTCTGGCTGCTTACAGAGACCTTACTGGGACCTTAAGGATCCTATACAGAGGGCCAAATCAAAGGACAACTACCCAACTGAAGCAAACACTAAGCTTGGAGATTGACCTTAGAGGAAAGACACTTGCTTAGTGTGCATAGTGTCCAGGGTTCCATCCCCAGCATGGAACTAAAAACTCACATTACATTTTGCTAATTGATGAAGAGAATGAATTTGGCCTTACTGATGAGTTTAGATCGGCCCAGGAAAAAAATCTCTTCAAGTGTTACTCTCAATATACTATTTCTTCTTGTGTAAAGTTAAAAGAAATGTATCGATGACAAACTATAAATAAGCATGACACAATCTGGAGATATGGACATGAAATCAGACATAGCATCACGTTCAAGGGGCTCTAACGTCTAGGCAGAAGGGCGGGTCCATAGAAACAGAATTCTGGTGCTACTATTGGTCTGATTTAATGGTTTCACCTTTACTTCTAACTCCAAAGCCACTGAGTCAGCCAGACAGCAGGGTATATCCTTACTAAATGAAGCTTGGCCTGGAACTATTGGAGTTCACTTCTCAAGTGCTCAGTCATGGCTGTTTAATGAGCCAGCTGGTCCAATCATCCCTCCTTCTGGAAGTTTCCAGGCCTGCTCTCGGTAACAAGACTACTATACTTTCTTTTCCTTCTCCTCTGCTGCCATTCATGGCGATAGGCACGGCAGAAAGCAGTAACACCTTCAGAATCTCTATCCCAGGGATATGCAGTGCCTCAAACTATGTTAGACACTTTTGGAACCAGGCATAACGGGACCTCATTTGAGAGCAAGGATACTTTGAGGCAAGTGTTGAGGAAATGCTAGTTTCTTCTCGGTTGTCCTCCCCAGACTTGCTAGAAAGTGGGAGATACATCAAGGTCTGTTACAAACATATACAGACAGCTGGACAGACTGAAAGGGTGTATTGTAGTTCACTTGATATCATAGACTATAATGTAAAATACCATTATGTTCATATGATAAAAACTTGGCCAGGGAAAGCAAGAGTAAATTTATCATCTTTGCTATGTGTCTCCAGGAGCTGGAGCGAAGGCTCAGCCTGAAGAGTACTCCCTGCTCTTCAAGATTCCTCTGGCTTCTGAAGGCACATTCTTCTCTCATATGCACATACTCACATGCAGACACACACCTACATACAATTGTAAAAAGTTATTGACTAATAAGTATTTTGAATTGTTTAGAGAAAGGATCTTGGAATTAAAATCCACATGATCTCCAAATTCATTAAAGCATAAATAAGCTTAAATATTAATTTCTTCCATACGTTCTTATTGTGTGGTGTGTCTGTGTGTGTGTGTGTGTGTGTGTGTGTGTGAGAGAGAGAGAGAGAGAGAGAGAGAGAGAGCAGATGTAGAGGAGAGAGGAGAACTTTCGAAAGTCAATTTTCTCCCATGTGGGTTACAGGAATAGAACCCAAGTCCTCAGTCTTGACAGCAAGCACCTTTATCTACTGAGCAGCCTTTCTGGCCTGCAAGCATTTTTTTAAATGTATCCCACTAGCTACATTTGCTTAAGTACATTATTTTTAAAGAAATGGAATCTTTTAGTATCAGTAAAAGATTTTTTTAAAAATATCTCCCATAAATAATTTACACAGCACACAGTTTTCCCAGCTCTCATATTCTAATTTAATTAATAAACCTAATGTGGGTTTTCACAGACAAAACGAATCAATAAAATGCTTACTCAAAAAGCCATTATTAAAGGCATAAACTTTTAGGCTCATATATATGTGTTATGGTTTGGAAATTTTCACTACAGATGTGAAATGATTTTTATGGTAACTATATTATTGTAAAGCAGTAAAAATAAAAAATAAAATACAAAGCATTAGCATATAAAGAGAGATTTTGCTTCATGATAACAACTACAAATCTTTATTTTGTTAGAATCAAGCATCAGAAGCAACCTAAAAGAAGATCCAACTATATCCTTCAAACTCCCACTCAAATGTCTGAAAGACCTCTTTCTACATGCCATCTCTTAAGGCCTCTCCTACTGTATGGTTTACATACGAAGTACCCACTCCCCAATATTTATATATCCTAAGGCTCTGTTTCCAACGAGGCAATGTTCAGGGATGGGGTTTTTGAAAAATGTTTGGATCATGAAAACTCTAACTTCATCAATGGATTTATTCATTGATAAATTCATAGTTTGATAGCTTTGCTTGGGTTGGACAGAAACTTAGGAAGTGAGGATGGGTGAAAGAAGTAGTTCACTGGGATAATGCCACTGAGGAGTAAAGAAGCTAGGGAGCTTCTTCCTAGCTGACTATCTCTGCATCCAGGCCACCATGAATTGAAACATTTGCTACATCACAAGCTCCCTACAATGATACTGTGCCTTACCAAAGCCTAAAAGCAATGGAGCCAGCAGGCCATGGAGTGAAAACCGTGAGTCAAAATATATTTCCTATTTTCATGTTGTTTTCCAGGTATTTTGTCACAGGAAAAAAGTGGCAACTACAATCACCTCCCCATAGCATCAAGCTGGGGACTTACGTTTTAGTACATAGGCCTTTGGTGGACACTTAAGATCCAAACTATAGCAGCAAGCATCTTAATACCATCATCACCATCACCATTATTACCATCACCCTCACCATCTGTGTTATCAGCATCATCATGCTTGTCACATTCTCAACATTTGCTGTGTAGTGAAGCCTTCTCAAGGATTTTTTTTCTGGCATTTAATTCACCTCTCTCTCTCTCTCTTAACAACTCTGTTAGAAATGTGTTGTTATTATTATCTTCATTTTAAAGAAGTTTGCCTCAAACCACACAACCAATAAGCAGTAAGCCCCGAATCTTCTGTGTTCCATGCATATTGTTTCAATCTCTGTATTGTTAAAGAGGTACTGATTGCTGTATCTTTTGACTTGCTTAGGAAAATGCATAAAGAGAATATACATTACAAGGACTTGAGGAGCTCTGGGACTATAATGCCTACAGAGTTTGGAACTATTGTAATAGCAAAAGACTACTAAGATCAAGGCTTTTTGTCTACAGGTAGGCAATACATCCATTAAGATGTCTGTTAATTCATGGCTTCCATTAAATGTATGTGCCTCTTTCTCTTTCTCAATATTATTTTCAACTATTTCACAATTTTCATTTTTAAACCTCTGTATTTGTGCTCAGAAATTATGTCATTATACTATTTTCTTTATTTAATGAGTATCATTTGGACCCACTTAAAATTGATATTTTAATATAGGAAGCCCATACAATATCCCCTATACCATTCTTATGCACTGTTTCAACTTAGAAGTTCTTGGGGGATATTGCCTCATATGATGGCCTTAATTCTAAAGTAGGTCATAGGGTGTAGCTACTTTCTGCAGACTTTCAGGATGTTTCAACAATAACCATGATGTGATATTGTAATGCAGGCTGGTCTAAGTATAGGTTCAATATAGTCATCTTCAAAATTATTTAATGACTTCTAACAACATCCTTTCTCCACAGGCATTGTGCTGGCTAGTTATGTCAATCTGATACAAGCTAGAATCATCTAAAAGGAAGGAACCTCAATTGAGAAAATTGCCTCCATAAGGTCTGGATATAAGGGCATTTTCTTAATTAGTGATAGGAGAGCCCAGACCATTGTGGATGGTGCCACTCCTGGGCTGGTGGTCCTGGGTTCTATGAGTAAGCAGGCTGAGCAAGCTGTGATGAGCAAGCCAGTAAATACCATTCCTCCTTAGCTTCTGTGTGAGTCCTGTCTCCAGATTCCTGCTCTGCCTGAGTTGCTCTCCTGAATCCCTTCAGTGATGAATGCTGATGGGAAATCACAAGGCAAATAAACACTTTCCTCCCAAAGATACTTTGGTCATGGTGTTTCATCACATCAATTAGATAGTAATCCTAAGATAGGTATAGGCATCAATTTGTATAGCTTATGAGCAGGAGAACTGAGAAAAATCCCTAGAGTACTTCCATCACAAATGAATAAGATGAAGAGAAACAATTGTGATGATGCAAGCTTTTTCAACACATGCTAAATTTCATAGGTATGAAAAACTCAAAGGTTCAAAAGCCACAAAGATATGTAAGATATGTATTTCAGTGGATTATTGATTAAGTAGCTTCATGAAGAAAGAGGATATGCTCTTTTCAGGGAAGAATGTGTGTCCCTTTTCTATATCTGTCTAAAGGAAAGAACAGAATGATGACTGGTGTGACTCATCATATATGAAGAAGACATATATGTAAACATGCATATGTGCTCAACATATACAGAATCATAGAGAATTTACTGGTACCTGCAGGAACTGCTGTAGAATTTTTTTCTTTGTAAAAAAGAGTAAGCTAGATGTAACACATCTTTAATATCAGTACTTAAGAGGAAGAGGGAGACAGAGTTTTGTGAGTTTGAGGCCAGCTTGATTTATATAGTGAGTTCCAGGACAGCCAGAGGTGCATAGTGAGACCCTGTCTCAGAACAAAACAAAAAAGAAAGAAAGAAAAGAAAAGAATGAAAATGAGAGTTGGGTCACGTTACTTCAATACTTCAAACCTTCTAGACTTTAGAATCTACATCACCAGGCTTTAATAAGCCAGTGTTTTTAAATAGTCAATGTTCTAATATATGCAAGTTCCACCTCTCTGGGGGATCAATTAATAACAGAGGCAAGATTTTTTTTAAATCACATCTGTACTGAACTATAGGTAAGATTTTCCTTCTTGTCATAATTCAATATAAGTATTTGTACAATATTTAAACCGATTAAGTATTCTACATTATCTAGAGATGCTTAAAGCATATGAGAGAATATGGGTAAGTGTATGCGTACACTATTATCATTTTAGGGCCCTGGGCATCACTGAATTTGGATATCCATATTGGAAGAGCATCATGCAATTCCCTGAGGATGCCAAAGGTCAACAGTACAGTTTCCTTACAAGACTTTAGTGGTTAATGCAATGTAAATGTCCTGTAAACAGTTTCTAAATTATATTGGGTATTATAAGTCATCTAGAAATAATTTAAAGCAAACAAGAAGTTGTTCATAGATTCTGTGTAAACATTATATCATTTGATATAAGGGCTTTGAACATCTAAGGATATCAACCTCCAGAGAGGATACTAGTACCAATCCCCTGTGGTACTTATAATAAATGTAATTACTTACTGGCTGGGCCCTCTATCATCCAGCTCTAATGACTCTCTGCCCTCACATCAAAGTGCTGGAACCTAGACATACTCATAGGAACCAACTCTGCTCTGCCCAAGATTGGAAGCTCAACATCAGCAAAGAAATATTTATACCACACAAACTCTACAGATGACAGCTGGATTTTTTGTTTGTTTTGCTTCGTCTTGTTTTGCTTGTGAGTGATTTATCAGCCAACAGTCGTTTCTCTATCTCAAGTCTTTCTTGACTTCTCTTCTCTGAGTACACAGGCTTCTTACTCTTCACAAACATGTGTCACATGCCAGCTTCCGGCCTTTGAATCTGTCAATCATCCCCTGTAGCTGGAACATCTTTGTCTCAACAACAACTTTTTGTTCTCTTGCCTCTTTAAGGTTTGTTTGAAATGTTACTTCCTACTTAGCGTCACATCTCTCTCACCTTAGTCTCCATTCTCTGAGCTTAATTGTGCTCTGAAAGGAGCAAACTCATAGAGAGACAGAGATCCATTCTTTCTATTATTTGTGCAAGAAGCAATTACTTAAAGCCTATTAAGCATTATATTCTGATACAAGTATATCAATGGATAAAAGAATAATAATAATAATATTTAGATGAAAATATGTAAGGAGATATATATAAAATACCAGTTGACATTTCAAAACATGGAGAAAATCTCAAAATGCCCCATTCCTAGAAGAAGAGCTATCCTACAGACAGTTTATGGCTGCTAAAAGAGGGAGAACCAACCTCTCCAAAAAAGAGATCTCTGATAATTTATCCAATTCCAAGTGGTCAGCTCTATACATATGTACATAGGAACAACACTAAAAGGAATCAGAAGGCTATATTTATGAATACATATGTGTACACACACACACACACACACACAGTACCAATAATTAAAGAAAAGGTCCAGAAATTGAGAAGAATGTGGAGCATGGGAAGACTTGGAGGAGAGAAGTGTTGGTAGAAATTATGTAAATATAGTACTCTTGAATGAACTTCTCAAAAAATAATAATGAAATAAATGCTAAAAACAAAATTTAAAGGATGGTTAGATGGCTCAATGGATAAAGGCACTTGTTTATTAAGCCTGATGATCTGAGTTTGATCCCTAGGGACCACTAATGGAAGGAAAGAACTGATTTCAGCAACTTCCTCTTATCTTCACTTGCATACTGTGGTATGTATACACACAAATACACCCCTCTACATACACAGAAATTAATATTTTACAAAAAAGAAAAATATGTATGTTGCTACATACGTATACATATATGCATGAAAATATACAATGAAAGAGAGAAAAAAAAAACTCGTCTGCCCTTTTAGGTGGCCTGAAAAGAGAAAAAAGGGAAAGGAAGATATATTCATAGCTCTTTTGGGCTGTTCGAAGCTTGAGCTGATAGTGAGCTGAGCTAGCATCTTAACTCAATATTCCTGAACCTAAATTCTCCAACTTAAAGTTCCTCTAAGCAATAATCAGCCAAACAAACAAACCAACCTACCAATGTCCAACAACCATGCAACCATGGCTCTCTGGGCTTCAACCCTGATATACTCTAAGCAAAGTTCCCAGAAGTCCAAGTGGCACACAATCATAAAGACAAACTACACATGGCAAAACAGCTGCACTTAATCAAATCATAGCCACTAGTAGTGAATATTTCAAATCCAACTCATTGTCATCCACTACACCAGGGACAGGAACAAAAACATAGTCCAAATGCCATTTTGTGTTTTTAAGGAAACCAAAATCCCTAACTCCTTCAAAGCGTTCCACTACATTGTTCATATCATGTTGTATATATGAGAGAGAGAGACAGAGACAGAGAGAGAGAGAGACAGAGAGAGACAGAGAGAGTCAGAGATAGATACAGAGAGACAGAGAGACAGAGACAGAAAGAGAGAGGGAGAACACCAGGGATGAAGTTTTTCTAGGATACACCCTTAGAGAACTACTTTCTTCAGCTACACTACATCTTCTAAGTTTTCCACTATCTGCCAAAATATCATTAACTTGGGGGACGAGCCTTCAACACCTGAACCTGTGGGGGAAACTTTATATCAAAAAACAGGGGTTAACTTGAGGATAGAAATACCAGCTAGGGTAGAGGTGGATACTCCTTAGGTCACTAGGAAAGGCCTTCCAAGTGGAGGAAGTAACAAATGTGTTTGGGTAATCCATTGCTGTATGGAGAAATCACTCCACAATTAACTACTTTAAGACCTAATTTTGTCTTACAATTTCTATGTGGATTGACTGGACACAGCTGGGTAGTTGTTGCTCATGAAGCTGTGTCAGACGTTGGTATGGCTAGAATAATCCACTACAGCATAGAGAAATAGCCCCACAATTAACTGGCTTAAAAAACCTCAATCTAATTTTCTTTTACAGTCTCTATGTGGGTTGACTGGGCACAGCTGTGTGGTTGTTGCTCATGGAACTGTGTCAGATACTGGTGTGGCTAGAGTCTTTTGAAAGCTGAGCTCAGCTTAGATATACAGGGTAGCTTCATTCCTGAGTTCAGTACCATAACAGGAAGGGCTCAAAGACTGTACTAATCTGGAACAGGTAATAAGGTGTCTACATGTAGCCTTTCTAGACTGACACTTTCAGACTACTTGGACTTTTCCTATGATCCATGCAACTCAAGGATCTAAGAGTGAGTACTCTAGAGAGAAGAAGAACTTGCCAGTTTCTTAAGGCTTGTGTCCAGATGGAACAGTATCACTTTTGTCATGTCAAAGCAGTAACAGAGTCCTCTGAAATTCAAAGGGAATGGGGCATGGGATCACCATCTCCCTCTCTACAGGAGCAAGACTGGCCAGAATCTTTACTTAGCAAAATCCAGGAGATAGGAATAAATTCGGCTCTCAAGAAGACAGAGTAAAGCTTGATGGGGTGGTGCCCACCTTGAATTTCAACACTTGGTAGGATGGGGCAAGAGATAATAATAGATTTGGGACCACTACATGCTACATATCAAATTAAATGCCATCCTGGGCTAGTTGGTAAAACTCTGTCTTAAAAGTGAATAAATGCGGGCCAGAGATTTGGATCAGAAGTTAAGAGCATATACTGATCTCACAGAGGACCAAAGTTTGGTTTTCAGCACCAACACTGGATGACTTACAACTGTCTCTAACTCCAGCTCTAGTGTAACTCCTACACTCTTTTCTGGCTTTCATGAGCACCTGTACTCATATGCACATACACATGTACACACACACACACACACACACACATAATTAAAAATGAATATTAATGTTGAGCTGGGTGTGGTGGTGCACATCTTTAATCTCAGCATTAAGGAGGCAGAGGCAGGTGGATATCTATGAGTTTGAGGTCAATCTGATCTGCATAGTGAATTAATTTCAGGACAGCCATAACTATGTAGAGAAACAGTATCAGAAAATAAGATAAATAAATAAATATCAATCTTTTCTTCAAATGAGTGAATAACAGAATAAAATTAAAAGTTATATAGTCAAGCGACCTTAGCTCCAACCTGGATGGATTCTGGGAGAAAGGCCTAGAACTAAGCAGGGAAAAATATGAGGTCCTCAAAATAGAAGCAGCATAGCTATCCTGACCTTAGAAAGAGCAGAGGCACCTTAAAAACAACCTGTTGTTTTTAGATGAACTCACATCCTTCCTAATCCAAAGGATCAATGTCACCCAGTATCACACTGTACTCTTCAACAGCCCACACACCTACGCCACATAGGTCTCTCATGGAAAACAATCCTTCCTCTAATCTCCAACTGTGATTTATACTCTGTAATAGGAACATCAACATAAGATACATGTAGATCAATCTCCTACGTTTGTCTCATATGACACAGAGTACCAGAAGTCTCATTGGAATGGGCAACTTTAATACCTTTTTAAGTTCCTGGATTAGGTATGGAATGTGATGGCTTAATATTGTGTTCGTGTGTTTTCAGTTGCTATAAAGAATATCTGAGGATACTTTACAAAGGAAAAGAGGTTGATTTGTCTTATAGTTTTGAATATTCAGGAATACTGTGCTAACATTTTCTCAACTCTACGAACCCACCTCTCCTGGTCCCTAAAATGACCATGTCATACGATGACAGATAAATCATGGAAAGAGTGCATGTGAGAAGGAAGAAATCACAGGGAGAGAAAGAATGGCAAAGAAAGTAGGGGAGGAGCAAATTTTGGTCTATTATTATGGTGTGTGTGTGTGTGTGTGTGTGTGTGTGTGTGTGTGTGTGCGCGCGCGCACGCAAGTGACAAGTGCATGGAGGTCAGTTTGCAGGATTGGGTTCTCCCTTTCCACCATGTTTTTCTTGGGGATGAAACTCAGGTTGTCGGGCTTGGCCTTATCTGCTGAAGAATCTCGCTGGCCCCAGTCTTGCTCTTTTAGAGAAAACAGTACTCAATGGAACTAAAGAAGTTCCCTGAGAACTACTGTATTCTCTTCAAAGAGTAGCTTCCACATAACTTAATGATAAATCTACAAGGCATAATCCCTTAAAGGTCCAACTGTCTTTTAACATCAACCACAGCATTGGAGGCTAAGTCTCTAGTACATGAATCCTTAGAGGAAAAGTCTGTGAACTCTGTAATGCTCTGATCGAATCCCTACTACAGCACTTACCAGCATGGAGATCTAGACTAGGTGACATAAATGCTTTGTGCCTCAAAGCCTTCATTTGAAAGAATGCTTGCTTTTAATCATCAGACCTTTAAATATTAGTGATTTAAGGCATATATAATGCTTAGAATGGTGCATTGCAAATAGCAAAATCTCAAAAGATGTCAGTTATTGCAGTTATTAAATTCAGTTTTGAACTGGATCTTTAACAACAGTTAAGTACACATTTGTTTTTACCCACCAACCTACACTGTAGGTAGTTAGAAATTGTGAATTTTTCTTCTAGTTTGCTCATGGTAAAAAGGTGCCTTGAGTATTTGCCCTTAACATTTGCCTACTTAAAAATGGAGAAAAGGTAAAGGTCAGCAGTACAGAGATCTGTGTCAGTCTGCAGCATTTTCACCCAGGATTGTGCACACAGCCTGCACACTGAAGGAGGACATGAATGACAAAAGCCCCACCTTCTCGGAGACTCTTTACTCATCGGTCAGGTCATATTTAAGACAATCACCACGGATAGTACTTTGGGCTTGTTCTATGTTTTCTCCTGAGTTCGTCACAGTCAGGGACACACTGTCCTATGTGTTAAAATACTGACCCTATGTGAAAGCTATTTATGCCTGCCATAAATTCTTTCTCTTCAGTTTATTGTGTCTTTCAAGGTTTGGGGAAACATTCAAAACCTTTACTCACAAGTTGTTTCCCTGGTTACTTCAACCGCATTAAGTTCTGACTTGCTCACATGCACCAAAGTCATAGGGACATGCCATCACCTTGTGTACACAGGAGAATTTTCTCAAGTTTTCTCAAAGGGAGACAAGGCTAATCTGCCCTTAGGGAGCAACAAGCATAAATGGATTTTCATTTTTATTTATTTCCAAGTTCTTTGTGATGCCAGATGTTTGCAGCTGCAGCATAAGTGACGTTAATTTGTGATATAAAGTCTATGTTGTGAGAAATGGGATTTATAGTGATGCTTTAATTTTTTAAGGTGGATTAAGAATGTTTTCAAAAAATACATAGACAACACTAACCCCTTAGCATCTGCTTTCTAATCTGGTAGCCACTAGCCACATGATGAGCATATGTGATTAATTCAAATAACATATGCTATAAACTGACTAAACATCAGTTTTACAAAAGTTGTTACAAAAAGAATGCAAAATACAGCATTCATAGTGCTTTATAGTGATTAGATTGAAAGGCTGAGATTATAAATTGATATGATATTTTTAGATACACTGGTTGTAATAAGATGTATTATTATTACTATTATCTTTTAATACTTCATGCAATAACAATTATTGGGAAAAGAGGCCATAAAGAGCGGGTAGGAGTATATGGGAGGGTATGGGGGAAGGAATAGGAAGGGAGAAATGTAGTAATTGTAACTCAAAAATTTTAAAAAAACATGAGAATATAAAACTTGTATTGTACTGGTATTTCACCTTCATTTATGTCTTTGTACCACATCCTTGTTTAGTGTCCACTGAGGCCAGAGGAATGATTTAGATCCCCTGGAAACAGAGTTACAGACAGTTGTGAATCACCATGTGGGTGCTGAGAATTGAACTCCACTCCTCTGGAAGAACAATCAGTGCTCTTAACCACTTAACTACCTCTTCAGTTCCATTTAAGATTTTAATAAAAATCGAGTTCACCTTTTCTTTTCATCTGTTATTATGACTTCTAGGAGTCTTTAAATTATTTATATAAACAAATTTTATTTCAACTGTACAAGACAGCTTTGCACTATTTTCATGAGTTTTTCTCCTATCTCATGTCTATGACAAAGAGAAAATAAAATGAATGTATTTCAGTACTCTGAGCTTAGTTCCATATAATAGTTCCATATGAGCAATGACTGCCCCTAGTAACTTAAGGAAAGGGTCTCAACTGAACTAGTCATAACCACTCCCCCATATTCTATTCTAGTCTAAATAAATCACAGCAAAGTAAAAGGAAATTTAGAAGTTAATACAAGCAGAAAATGGCCTTTGGTTTCTTTTTTATGATCAATGTATCCTGGTTATGTGAGTTTAGCTGCAGCCAAATGGTGATTCCTAGCCTACTCACAACTCAGGAAACAAACAGAGGAAAGAAGACTGGATTTGAAGGGTCAACTCTCAGTTCAGTGTCCAAGGAGCTTGCAAAAAATATTTTTAGGATAAATTTACTGGCCTGGTTTATTTGTAAAAAATAATTTGGAAATCTTTATCCTATCAGGTATCTCATACTTCATGGCAAGAATCAGAAAGTATGTTTTCTAGGCTAGAGTGACGGCTCAGAGATGTTTAGCTCTCAACACCTTCAATGGGCAGTTGATAACCACTGAAATTCCAGAGGATCTGATGCTCTCTTCAGGATTATGTGGGCACCTGAACTCCTGCATGCACACATACACACATGCACATGCACATTCACACACACTCAAGCACACGATTTTCAAAAAAATAAATTTTTAAAAAAGAAAAGTGCATTTTCCAAAGAAAGCCAAAACGATTGTCCTTCCTATTAAAATGTTCACAAAATCTTAGGGGTTTCTCAGTATCTTTGCCAGTGACAATATTAGTCGCTGCTTCCTCTTTAAATGTATTTTCTTTAAAACCTAATAGTATTACATCTTTTCCGATGATGGAGAAATCAAGGCACAAAAGTACAAATAACATGGCAAGGTGACACAGAAGTTCACTGGTGGTAATTAATGATGGTGGCAATGTTAAGGGAGGAAGAGAACACCCACAGAGAGAAGGGGAGGGAGGGAGTGGGGAGGAAGAGCTGGGAGGAAGAGGTGGGAGGGAGAGGAGGGAGGCAGAGGGAGATGGAGAGAGAGAGAGATTGGGAAATGCTGTAGCCTAATAATACCAGGATAAGAGCCTTTGAGATTCTGCTTTAGAGCAGCTGCTTTGGGATCTAGACTGTGTTAATACTAAGACCGGTTAGAAGTAGCTTAGTTGTTGTTAACGGATATGTAACCCAGGAGACTACTACCTAGACAGGTGAGAGGCACAGAAGTCTGCTACAAACAGTGACCCAACTTCTTTTCACAAATCATGAGTTCACTAAAGCCTGCGTCTAATTACATTTTTAAAAATAAATGTGACAGGAGGTCTTTGTAAAAAATAATATGTGATACAAAAAGAAAGCAACATATGACAGAATCTCATGACAGAATCTGTGTTTGGAAAACACCATACAATTCAGTGTATGAAATTGCAGGTCTCTTTATAAGTCTCTACAAGATAGAAAGATGGATAGAAAGATAGAAAGATAGATAATTGCTACACATAGATAGACAGACAAATAGGTGATTAGGAGAGAAATTAAACAAAAAAATGAAGAAAGGTAAAAGGGAGGAAAGGACAGATAATTTGAGTACTGAATCCCGTGCCTTTGAATTTAATGGAAGAGATACAAACTGAGCTGAACCAAAGGAAGTGATGGACCTCAAATACATATTTTGTAACTGTCAGAGTCTTGTGATATTAAGTCAAAAGATCACGAAAGTCACGCAGACTTCTGTTTTTGTTTTTATGAAGTTCAAGTTTAGCACCAGGTGGAATGGATGCCACCCTGTGACAGGTTTAGGGAGCTTTCCTTCTCACCTTCCTGCATTCTGATTTTTAGCAATTTAAAGGCTTTGAACACTGATTACAATCTGGGTTACAACTGTTAATTTCTCTTTTTCATCATATTTAAGCCAGTTTAGTATGCTTAACACCAATCTCACCACAGCCGAGCTCTTCCTGGAGCCAACTTTGAGTCAAAATTGGTAATGTTTTGAAATGGAGCTCTGTGAGGACAAATCTTTCAAGCAGCTACAAAACAAGGGCCACTGCATTAAAATGCAGAGAAAGTAGCAAAGCACTAGAACTGTTGACTAGAAGGTGGACATGGTGGTCCATGCCTATAATCCCAGTTGGTTGAGGCAGGTCTGGGATGCATAATGAGACCTTGTCTCAAAACAAAACAAACAAAAAAGAGGGTAATGAAGAAAACTGTTGCTAGGCTCATTTGGAAACAGATCAAGTACTTGCGATGTTTGAAGCTCTCACAGAAACTGCTGAAAAGATTTTTAGGGATTATCATCTTAAAGTGGTAGCCCATTTGCTCTCAGCAGTGGTGGAGCTTTAGAGATCAAACAGCCATGTTTAGGAACCTTATATTTCCCTCATCATCAAGTTTCAAAGATTCTTCTTGTGGGAAGTTTTAAGGAAAGGAGGATTAAAAAAAACTTACTTTTGAGAATTTAATATACAAGTACTATATGTATATTATTTCTGTCACTCTCTTCCTTCCAACTCTTCCCAGCTCCTTTCAGGTCCTCCCAACTCCATAAATTCATGACCTTTTATTCTTTAAGTATTTGTTTTTTTTTCTTAAAGTATTTTTAAATTCTTAAAGTATTTTCTTTACATATATGTTACAAATATATTCATAAATACAATCTGTTGAGTTCATTTAGTGCTGCGTACACACACACACACACACACACACACACACACACAGGGATTATCCCAGACAAAGACTGCTTCTCCCCTTCTCAGAAGCCTGTAGCATGTCTTCATCTTGCTGTGAGATTTCCCTCACCCACATTAGCACGTCAATTGGTAGTACCAGTTTTCAGGGCTCCCTTAGGCAACCATATTGTTGAGACTTAACGGATATAGCTTCTCTGTCATATATAGAGGACACTATCTCAAAGCAGACATCTTGGTCCTCTGAATCTTAAAATCCTTCCACCCCCTCTTCCATAATGTTCCCTGAGCTATAAGTATAAAGGTTGTTTTGTAAATGTATCAATTGGTGCTGGGCTTTCCTAGCCAGGTGGTCTCTGCACCTTGACCACCAGCTGTGGCTTTCTGCAATTTGTCCCCATCTGCTGCAAAAGGACAACTAACTATTGAGAATGAGCTTAGAAATTAGAAGTGGTTTAGGAAAGAAGCAGTAGTAGGTTCTCCTCTAAGGTTCATGACATCAGCAGCCATGAGCAGTGGGCTAGGTTTACAATATCAGTCATTAATTCCATATTAAGCAGGCCTTATCTCCAATGAGACAGCTGTTGGTCACCTTCAGGATATAAGTGCCACTGTTGAACCTTTTGGGATATCTTGCCATTCTGGTCATTGTTGTGCTTCGTAGGCTGTACAGCTAGAGAAGACTCTTGATTGCTTTTCTCTTTTGGCATCTTGTATAACTGGAAAGGAGGATATTGAACCTGATCTTTCTGGTATGTAGGAAGACAAATTTGGTAGGAAGGAAAGTGGCTGCTAGGGATCAGAAGGAAATAGTAGAAAGCCCTTTCCCCCATCCTGCAAAAAAAATATACTATTTGTTATAAGCCCAACCTCTTTAACCTTTATGTTATCACATGGTAGCAGCAGAAGCTAAATGAACAATACAGGTCATATAGTGGACAGTCTGAAAACCCATTTCTAAACCTTTACATAGACTGATAATAAGTATCAAAGAAGGCTAACATACTCAAGACCATCCTGTACTTCTGTCACGTAGTTGCACTGCATCTCTAGGAGAGTTATGCTACTCCTATAAACCATTTGTCCACAATATGCGATCATCTGGTACTAATAGAGTAAACTGCTACACAGATTTTCGTAATTGTACACCTACTATGGTGGCTCACCTCACAAGGAGGCATTCTCATATCTGCAAACTCAGCAGAGGGAACCACCATCATGGCAAGTCCATACTGTACAGAGGAATCCTGGGGGTCTGAGCTCAGACGTTTTTATTGACTTAGAACTCCTCAGGTGCAGATCATAAGCAATCAAATATCCCCCACAGAAATCCAACACCTGCAAACAACTCAAAATGCCAAGACCTATGCATCTCTTTTTCCAACAGTGCACAAAACAATTATTTTAAACAAAACTAAAAATAAACTTCCATAACAGGTTTTAAATTCCACTTCCATTTCCGTTAGGTAACAGCACTGCCATCAGGATTTTCTTAAAATTATCTATGCTCAATTTTGAGCATAATTTAAAAGTTAATTGGTGTTCTCCAGAACTTTAGTCACTTTTAATTTTATGTGCCTGTGTGTATACATAAAAAGTATTTTTACTGACCTAATTCCTATTAAGTTCTGAATGGAAACCTTGCAAGACTAGAAGAAATGTATCTCATATCTCACAACGGTACTCCAAACCCCACCACCAAAGGCATAATTATCATCAAATTGTTACATGCTGAAGAGCTGTCTGTATTCTCTAATGAAAAAAAAAAAGCATTTCGGTTTCCATAATAACAGCAGAGGCTTCAGAATAATCTCTAGACAAATGAGATCTACTTGCTACACAGGAAATTACAATTCTTCACATTTTTCCCTTAGGAAAATCTCCTATGATGATAAGCCATGCTTGTTTCCCATGAATAAGCTGTGAAGTGGAGTAAGGTTGGATGTATAAGAAAGAGAAGATTTATTAAGCCTACCTCAGACATCACAGAGTATCTTAGCCAGTAGTCTTGACTTGGTATGTGATGTGTAAGGTTTATACAAAGAGATCAGCAGTTCCTGGGTAAAATAAAAGAGCTCATCTAACTTGTCCCTGGAGAGTCCTGTCACTAGGAGAAAGAACATGTGCACTTTGGAGTTTGAACCAGGCTTCCTTGGTTTAATATTACTGTGTGTATGTGCAAGAGGCAGGGGAAGCTAAGGGCCCAGAGAAAACAGGAAACTTCCAACCCACTGATTTCTGGGTAATGCCAAGGTCCTATATACAACTAGACAATTTCCATTTGTTAAATGCAATTGCCATTTGAGTACTTTATTTCTTGCTATTTCTCTTCTAATTCTGTAGCTATCCTCGAGTACTAACAGTTGAAGGAGATGGAATTACAGAGGGAGATCTACACTTTGCCCACTCTCTATGTTATTTCCATGCACCAGGTTTTCAAGTGGATTTCAGAGCTGTCAAGAAGACTGAGCTGTGCCAAGTGCTCCTCCCTCCTTCAGGATAGTTTAGGCAACGGCAGTTATAACAGTAACAAACAGATAATCCAATAGTGAGGTGTCTCGCCAGTTACATGATTCTGTAGCACTGAAGCTGAGCATAACAACACAAACATGGACTTTGACAATGAACTTAGCTTCTGCCCACCGGCAAGCAGATCAAGACCTAAGTGCCTTTTCCCTTAGCTTCTCTCCTTAGTTGAAATCTAGAAACAAGTATCAGTATGAAGTTTTGCTTTTGATATTAAGTCACATTACATCTTTAGGTTAACCAATCGCTTGTTAGATCATCCTTTAGTCCTAAGGTGGTTTCATGAGTACTTAAATTTAGTTTCAATTCTCATACACATGAAAGTTTCTGAAAGAGAAATTTCATTTACTGTTAGCCTCAGAATTGTTTCCAAAATCTTCAGAGTAAGAATTCAAATAATCAACAGCCAAATAAGAAAACAATCACCTATTTATGTATATGAAAACACATACAAATGACAGAGGATGAAGCAGAAGCCCAAAATATAGCAGGTCTCTCTAAAAAGTGTTCTATTAATTTTTCTTTTTAGAATTATGGTATTTTTAAAGGGACACAGTCATTTCCAAGCCAGCTATACAGCTATCTTCTAAATAATACCATATGAAATTAGCATCACAAGATCAGTAGATTCTTAACAATAATTGCTAAGAACTAATGACTGCATCACTAACTTCATTAATTTTTGTTTCCTTATATTATTTGTATGAACAATGGTTTTCATCATGATATACCATATGGAAAAAAACACCTTATAAATTATATGAATTTGAGCTGAAGTGATCACTTTTCTCACAGATGTTAAATCTCAATAACTTTGGTATTACTTATTTTTTATCACAAAGCCATGTAATGCAGATCTATAGCAACACTAAGAGAATGAAGCTCCATAGATATAGACAGTCTAAAGAGAACGGATCTAGACAGTACATAGCCCTGATCATCACACCAGGGGTTCCCGGGTGCCTATTATGGAGACAGCAAGAAGAGAGCCATCTATCAGCTTATCATGTCTCCTATAACTATCAGAGAATTCATGATTGTGGGAGTCATCCTCTTTTGAGGAAAGACACTTTTTGGTGTGGGTAGCTACCCCATCATGAGCTACTGCAGCCTTCTTCTCTAGGTGGTCTCATCTCATCATTTTCAATATCTGCCAGCAGATCTTGGGATAGAACTCAAAGATGCAGAATTTGCCTAGCATGTTTAAAGCCATGGGATTGGGATCAATGTAAGCATCTGAAACACATAGACATTTATCAACCAGCTGATTCAGGTTCTTTAGCCTAATATTCATTCTTAAGGCTGTACATAAAAGTATCTTCCACTAACAATCATGCAAGAAATTAAAAAACAAACAAACAGATCCTTCTGACAAGCTAACTCAAGAGAAGATCTGCTTGTCTCAGGGTTCCAGTTAATAAATGCATGAAAATCCACTGAAGAAATAGGGGGGAAATTACTATCTAGTCACATAAACTGTAATTTGACCTTGGAGGTAATAATTATTAAAGTGCTTAATAAAGGCCAATATTTAAACTCCCAAAGCACTGGCTTTCTTAACAGAAGAGACAGATTTCTGAACCACTGTCTAGCATGTAGGAGAAGATTGAGTGCTGGTAATAATCTCAGAAATACACATGGTAATCTGACATTTTTTACAGGTTAAAAATATGAAAAGTGTCATGTGGCCAAGGACATGGTAGGTGCAAAATACTTGTAAGTTTTAATTTGAGGCCAACTACCTAGTTATTTTATCATCATGTGGGTCTTCACTGGATATGAGCACTGAGAGATCAATGTGGCACCTTGTCCATACTGTAGGACTTCAGTGTCATTGATGTTTCAGTTTCTATTACTAATGAGTATTCTCTAGAGATTAAATTAGTATAGTAACCATATATACTTATGCATATATGTGTAGTATGTTAAAATGCACAGATATTTCCCATTTCCTCCAGCAGAGGTCAGGCAAAAGCAATCCTGGACTATGAAAATCTAGGAAGCAGTAGACTATTTGAGAGTGATTTTGTTTTCAAGAAAAGATAATGGAGGGTTTCTTTTTTAAAAATGTGTTTCTATGCTCATATTTTACAATTTTATTTTTACAGTAGGCATGCTTCACTTTTGTAATAATTAAAAAGCAGTAACGTTTACTTTAAATTTTATGAAGAGCACAATTGGCACATATATTTACCCTGTATTAAATTAAGGTCACAGCTTCATTATTTATATTTTTGTAGATGAACACAGGTTAATAGAATAGTCTAAGAAAGAAGCATTTTCAGCTTCCACTGTGAAAAATAATTTATGAACAACATCATGTCCACAACTGATAACAGAGCATTCTTTCCCAAGCAAGAAGCTTAATATAGCTGTAAGATTGCCAGAACTAAACAAACCTTCCTAGACATAGCTATGAAGCAACAAGTACCTGCAACATGCAAAGAAAGAACATCAAATATAAGCTCTGGCCATCTCCTTTGTCTGGAGAAATCTAAGAGATCTTGGTACTGCAATGAGTCAGTTTCTGCAAGTCATGTGGGCAGAATAAGGAAGACATTTTTCTTAGATAGTCAGTTTGACAACACATTTAAAAAGCAAAGAACCTAGCAGGGGAAATCTACTGAGGACTGTCTTTGTTCAGAAAATCACACTACCACTGTCTTGTGTTCTCATTTCTAGTTCAGGTGACTCTTTTTCAGATAGAAACAAAAGAATAGGCTTATAAAACAAAATTTGAAGGTCAATCACTTTATACTACATTGTGCCAAATCAAGTAGCTGCTTCATTTCTATATTACTAAATAATTCACAATGTACGGTCTGTTATTTGTGCTTCTTAATCATATCACACAAATATCAGGGCATTACACTGTTATACAAATCAAAACTGCTAGTAATTTCTTTTTGTTGCTTTGGTTTAGTTTTGAGTGGTGCTGAGGACAAAACCGAGGGCCTCATATATGCTTAGCATGAGCTCACACACCAAAGGCTTCATACAGGTTTAGCATGTGCTCACACACTGAGGGCCTCATATATGCTTAGTGTGTGCTCACATACCAAGGGCCTTATACAGGCTTAGCATGTACTCACACACCGAGGACCTCATACATGCTTAGCGTGTGCTCACACACTGAGGGCCTCATACATGCTTAGCGTGTGCTCACACACTGAGGGCCTCATACATGCTTAGCGTGTGCTCACACACTGAGGGCCTCATACATGCTTAGCGTGTGCTCACACACTGAGGGCCTTATATATGCTTAACGTGTGCTCACACACTGAGGGCCTTATATATGCTTAACATGTGCTCACACACTGAGGTCCTCATGTATGCTTAGAATGTGCTCACAAACCGAGGGCCTCATACAGGCTTAGTATGTACTCTACTCCTGAGCCACTGTCTCAGCTCCTCTTTCTCCCATTTTCTGAGGGAGTGATTTTCCCCCTGTGACAATAGGTTTCTACTGCTTCCTTCCACCTGTGTGAGCAACTGAAGGAAAGAGGAATGAAAGAAATTCAAAACCTCAGTCAGAACTGGTGTAGTGGCTCACAATAGTAATCTCAGCACCCTGGAGGTAGAAAAGAAGGATCTTAAGTTGAAGGTAAGACCTGGATACATAATTAGACTCTGTCTGAAATGAAGCCAAAACACACACACCAAAAAAAAACTCCACAATAAAACCTTCTACTAGTTCTTCTGTGGGACTCCCCAGTGAGTCCTAGAATAGATGACTCTTTGCTTATTACAGATAATTAATGGCTTTGAAATCAAAGTGGGGATTCTGGGGAAAAAGGGAAATTCAAGGAAATAGATGTGAGACATGAAGAGTCATGGCGGGTGAACCGGAGTTCACAGAGACGTGCAGTCAGTATGAAATCCTCAGGGGATCTTTTCTCTGCAGGTTATTAGGATGCTGGCTATTTAGTTTAAAGCTGCCAGATTTCTGCTTCTCAAAAGTCATCCATTTCTCAAACCCTCAACAATGTGTGATACACACAGATGTCAGGATGGACAGAGGGAAATTACGACGCAGAGGTAAGTGTTAACCCTGGTTGGCACAGAGAAAAAGAAGAAAAGATTCGTAGACCATGAGATGTGAATAAAGATAAGTGTAGAGGAAGAAAGCATGAGTCACAAATGATCTAGGAATGAGAGACACACATATTCAGATAAATCATGGAGGGAGGAATCAATGGAGATTCCATGGAAAAGATGGGATTTACACCAATTTACAGAGAAGAATAACTTTAACAGACATGTAAGATGCAATGGTAATAATACTGAAATATTATATTGCAAATGGTGTTTGTAATGTAAAGTCCAGGGAAGCCTTTGAAAGACTACAAGCAAATTATTACATAGTACACAAGTGCCACAGGTATTTAAATAGAGATATTTAGTAAGCAAATCACATATATTTTTCTCTACTGAAATAGTTTATCAAATGGAATTATGACTTTGTCAACAGCTTTCCCAAATAGGTTTAGAATTGCCTCCCAATTTGCCTTTGATGATAATGAATACATTCTCAGAGTGGCTGAAACCTTCCATGTCTGCCATTGGCTTACCTTTACATGGTGGACCAGACGCTCAACTTCATTCACTTTGTAGGTCTCCAATCCTAGGTCCTTGGCCAATCTTAAGATTCGATTCTGGGTTGGCCCAACATAAGATCCTCCAAGATCCACATATTTAACATTTTTATTCTGTTTTACCATGGGAAAAAATAAAGATAACTGTTTATAAGAACATTTTTAAAATAAAAAATTCTGAAATAATCAAATTAACATTTAACAGGTACATTTGAGCTGTACCCGTGGAAAACCGAGTTCTGTTCTCAACTCTTCTGTATTTATTCATGTGACTTTAATTATTAAGCCAATCTGTAAAAGAAAATTGCCTGACCACTGGAAGAGTAAGACGTTTCAGAGCCCATCACCTACAACAGAGTGCAACAGCTCTGACTACACCACAGACAAACTAGGTACTCATTAGTCAGTCACACCATGGTCTTACTTGTTTGTATTAATTTACTTGTTTACTATCTAGCCCCTACCCTCTCTGAAAGGAGTCATTTGCTACTCAAAAATTGTTATTCTGTATGGACAAATAAAATATACTACAGATACACCCAATGCAATACTATCTAGATTTTACAAAGAAGGAAGTTCTGTCAGCACAGCATAGATGCATCTGCAGGACATTCTACAGTGTGAAATAAATCAATCCGAGAAAGGAAAGTGCTACATAATCTCACTTAGATGTGGAATCTAAAATGATTTAAACTCATAAAAGTAAAGAATACAGTGGTGGATACTAGAGGTTTCATGGATGTGGATGTTAGGGTCAGAGAAAATGGGAGCTATTGGTCAAAGCATACATGTTTCAGTTAGGTGGGAGGGGTAGGGTTTGAGAATGGATGCATAGGAGGGTGGCCCTGACAATAATGTCTTGAACATTTCAAAGGAACTAAGAGTATATTTCAAGTATAATACCACAAAATGCCGAGTGAGAAAACAGTCAATTAACTTCATCTAATCGCCCACATTGTATATGTATCATACAGTATTGCATAAGTGTAATAAAAGTATAATTTGGTGTTTAAAAACAAAATAAATTAAAATAGATAAATAATTAACTAAAAATGAGATTCTCACTGCAGTCTCAAAGTTTAGTCTGTATGGTTGAGATGATTATTTTAGTGCTAAAGAAGCCTCAAAATTAGGGTTGCGAAGTCCAGACTTCTGATAGCTTTCCTACTACTACTACAATACAATCTACTTTTCCATTTTCTTCCTTCCCATTCCTAGTTCTACAGAGCTAAACTTAAAGTGAGAAGACTAACAGAGAGAGAAGAAAGAGTAGAAAGAGAGTTTAATTCAAGAAGCTAAGCTAGACGTGCTGCTCCTGTGATTAGCATGTGCAAGGCCCTGTATGGAACCTCATTAGCACACACAAATGATGATGATGGTGGTGGTGATGATGATGATGATGATGATGATGATGATGGTGTTGGCGTTGGTGGTGGTGGTGATGATGATATTAAGAGAAAGACAAGGAGAGGAGCTCTAAGGAAAACTCTGAAGCCATATTCCCTCTCTTAGAAAATCAGCAATGAAAACTTTCAGAGACAACAAAAGTCTGCAAACACAACTCAGCTTCAGACTCATGTTTCTCATCATTATCTTTAGTGTTTCTTACCCTAATTGTGTAAGTCCTGCCTCCCACACGGTCCCGTGCTTCCAGAACCACCACACTGAGGCCAGATTCCTGCAGAAGTTTGGCTGCTGCCATACCTAGGAGAAAATATAAGAAAACGTTATGATCAAACCTGTTACAAGATTGCAGACAAGCTCCTCATGCTACCGGCCAATGAGAAAAGTCACATTCATATAAAGTCTACTATAATACAATTAATGTGTAGATAGGAAATCTCTGTAGAGACTTAGTCTCCATCTAAGACACCAATCAATACTTCCAGAAAGAATAAAAGAAATTTCGTTAGAGGTGAATATCTCATCTAAATAAACATTCCATGTCACTCTACCAATAATACCCACACTTTAACAACTAAATTATAGGTCAGACAACCTAAAGCAAATACAGGACCACAATCAAGAACACGCATATGCTGCAGCAATAGAGGTCCAATGCCAGCCACACACACTATTGTCAGTTTAACTAAGAATCAGCAATGTGGGAGAAAGGTGGCCTTTAGCACTATAAAAGGCCCTAGAATTTATTAAGAAAACTGGACTTTTTTTATCTAGGAGATGACTAGGATTTATTGGGAAAACAAATAATGTCTTCTTGACAAACATTTTAAAGCTAAGGTTATGAAACTGATCCTTTTTATACATCTTAAGTTCAGATATGCCTCATCACTGAAGGATGAAATGGCTCCATTCATGTCCCTTAATTATTCATTTGGTCAAAATTATTTATTTAATACCTGTACAGAGTCTTTTGTGCTAACACATCCTAGACACAGTGTGGAGTTTTAACTCTTAAAGCCCTGCACCTTTTCTGTGTGATGTGGCTTTTGAAAGGGATGTTTTCTTCTTTTATTGAAAAGAGATTTTTTTCTCATGTAATATATCATGAAATGTATGTACTATTTCTCATGTAATATATCATGTAATAATGAAGGGAAATTATGGTTTCCCTTCACTCTACTCTTCGCAGTTCTTCCTCCCCTCCTCTCCCATCTGGATCCAACCCTTTTCTGTCTCTCATTAGAAAATAAACACGGTCCTGCAACTTTGAAATCACTCTTGGGCTATGGCTATGATTCAGAGGCAGGCCATTTGCTTAGCATGTGGGAAATCCAAGGTTTCTATCCACAGCATTGCCAAATATAAAAATATGAAATACAACCACTCACAGAATTTAGCAAGAACTGCCTCCAAGAACAGATGCTCTTACGGCAAATTGAATTTACTCACTTGCTTTATGGGACCAAACAAAATCAAAGGAAAGCCAAATGCTACTGTGCCTCACAGATACATAAAACAGCTCCTTTACTGCCTTCCGAAAATAATCACTGTGTGATGTTAGGCCCCACTACTGCAACTCACCTAATGTTTACTACATTTAAACTACTGTGTGCTTCCATGTATTAATTCATGCTGGGAGTGTGGTTTCGACATAGATTTTCTTAGCTCATGTGAAACCCTAGATTCCATTCCCCAGCAGCATTAAAAAGAAAACAAAAAGGTAGAATTTATAGTACACTGATTCAATGAACTCATTCCAGCAACCTAGTGAGCCAGGGCTCTTTGACAGCCTATTTTATGGCTGAGGAAACCAAAGCACAAAAAGGCCACAGAGAGTAACTGAAAAAGCTAGTTCCACTCTAGCATCTGTATTTGCCTCACAACCAGCCTCGTCTCTGATGACATCTCTCAATGTGTGCTACAGAGAGAAACTCATTTCTAAGGCTATTTCTCACTTTATTGGAATCAACATGTTTTGAAGACATTTGAATCTTGTGGGTTATTAAGAATTCATTGAACATAAAATATGAGTCTGAATGAAGAAGCATAATGAGCCACGGCTTCAATTCCCCATCTGGCAATGATTTTTCAAAGAGGAAACCCATTTTCCAGAGAGATTGAATTAACATTTCATTGTTTGACTTAATGTATGTTTCCACCCATGTCCTCAGAAACAGGGTCAAGGCTTCCAGTTGGCAGTAGAGTAAGGACCTAAAGACCACACTGCAAGCAGCCACACCTATAACACAGAAGCATCCCATGACCCAGTTTTGGGAACACAGGTGGCTTGCAGATTTAACTTCAGTTTCCCAGTTTTACTGCTATAATGGAAAAATAACCGTTTTCTATTTAAAATCAGAATTGCAGACAAGTCAATGATTTTTTTTAAATCAAGCATCAGTATAACAAATGAAACAACATGCAGCCATAGTAACAGCTGTTAACAGCATTCACATAAACCCCAGGAGCATGCTGAGGCTTAAATAAAACAATTGGGAAGGAAATACAGTATTATTTACAGACACTTGCATATGAGATCCCACAAAGGGTATTGTCTTAGTGAATACAGTTACTCAATAGTATCTGATAAGAAGCCTAAGCAGTTATTAAAGCAAACCACCTAACAGAGTTATCTCTACCTGTATTCTATTAGAATTATAAATAGAAAATGACAAAAGCATTCTTAAGCAACAGATAAGTATTTTTCTTTTGTAAATCCCTTGCAATTTTTTCACTTCTATTTAGGATGCTTGGAGGAGCAGTCAAAACGTCTGTTAAATATCAACTGACAAAAAGGGAAAGTTAAAAATACAAAAATGGACTTAACTGGCATAAATATGGATGGCTTACAGCATCACTGGATTTTTGGAGGAGAATTAGGGGTACTTAGGAAATTTAACAGTCAGAGTCCAGTCTGGATGTGATTGAGATGATCAAAAAGAGGTAACTGTAAAGGGATCCCACAGGGATGACAGATAAAGGGACCGGGGATTGACTACTCAAAGGATAAACAAATGCTAACTCTCCAAAGCTTCTTGGCTCAAAAGTGTATTATTTCTCATGTATTCCTTTCCATGTTGGAACCTTTAACACATTTTGCCATGGAAACAAAATATGAGAAATGGTACATTCTTTGAGAAGTCTAGTAGGTTCAATAAAACCTACTGTAAAAGTTTTCATCAATTAGCAGCAGCATTGGCCCTAAAATACTAGACCAGTGGTTCTCAACCTGTGGGTCGTGACCCCTTTGGGGGGAATCTAACAACCCTTTCACAGGGGTCACCTAAGACCATCTGCATATCAGATATTTACATTACAATTCATAACAGTAGCAAAATGACAGTTGTGAAGTAGCAATGAAAATAATTTTATGATTGAGGGTCACCACCACACGAGGAACTGTATTAAAGGGTCATAGCATTAGGAAGGTTGGGAACCACTGCCCTAGACAATATAATTGGCTCTTACTCAACATGAAGCAGTTTCTGAACATAATGTGAAAATATTTTTATGGGATCTGTATTAGCAGCTACCACAATAAAATATGGAGCACTTCCTTAGCTTTGTGCACAAGGCTTCCCACAAAGCCCACTTGGTTCTCCCCACAGGGCTGAGAAATATTGTCATCCTGATATTCAGCAGTCATATAGGTTAGAAAATTAGTAAATGGTGGAACCAGAGTTCAACCCACAGCCTCATCTCTTAGCCACTGTCCTTGCTCCAAAAGCAGAAAATTAAAAATATAATAACCCAATATACCAATCCTTGCAGACTATCTTAAAGCATTCTGCTCTATATCTAAATATGAAGAATCACTAAAAAATGCAAGATTTCCTTTTTAACAGATATTTGACTTTTGAAAAGTATTCAAAAGCAAGTTTATCATCGCCATACACTTGTACAAGGTTAATGAAACTTGACTTTCATATGCAGGGTCAATTAATATTTCATAAAAATAGTTATTTTGTTCTTTTAGAAATAGTCCATACAGATCCTTAAGATACAAATAATAGAAATATACATCTAATGCTATGAAATTACAGAAAGATTGCATTCTGCCAGGCATATAATATATGCCTATAATCCTAGCATTCCGAAGGCTGAGACAGAAACTGTACAAGTTCAAGGCCAGCCTAGATTACATAGTGAAGCCATGTCTTAAAAATTTAAAAGCAAGCAAATAGAAAAATACTGCAGTAGCTTTTATGGAAAAGGTTTCAGCATACCAATGATCATGGATAATATTAAAAACCAGAATTATTTTAAAGACCTACGAATCAGTGACATGAAGAAGCATCATTGACAATTGTGCTTCCAGTTTGGAGCTGTAGAAAAGGGCTTGAGTTAGAGTCTAAAGGACTATATAAACGGTAAGAGAAATGAGAAAATGTGAAATCAGAATCCCCATCTACCTTGTGCTTTGTTTTGCCAATGTGTTTCATGCCCTTTCAATTAAACTGTGATATTCACAAACTTTTACACTTTAAAATAGTGAATGGATTGTCTTGGAAGCACTATAAAACATCTGTACTTTATTACTACATAAAGACCCCCCCCAGTCTAAATTTACCAAAAGAGAGGGGGTGAAAGAAACTTGGTAACGAAAACTGACAATAAACTTCACAGCACCTCAAAGCACCTCTAACTGTGTAACCCTGACAAATGATATAGGCATTTCCTTAGGCCTTAGAAAGCAATAGTATGCAAATGACCTTCATCACTTCTGTCGCTTCTGACAAAGCCAGAGTTTTATAAGGAAATTCTAGGAACAGTTGAGCAACCTTCTGATCAAAGAACTGGAATTCTTTGATGTCTCCAAAGAGAATGTTTCTTTAGTTATTTAACACAAATATACCTCAAGAAAGGTCAGAGTATGAATGAAAACATTCCCCATTACAAGTCAAACTCATTAAGGGACAGTGTGTAGGAAGGAGTCAGATGTTAAAACCACTATGCAGTGGAAGCCATGACTGAAACAGCTTACACTGAAAGCAGTAACTGAGAGCCAGCGGACGAGGAGGTAGATGAGAATAAGCAGGTGCAGAAAGGGAAGCTTACAGAGGCAAAGAGTGCTCCTGAGATCATGCAGCTAGCAAATGGCAGAGACAGCATTTAAATCACAATACACACAGCAAAGTGAAGCATGAAGAGACTCGCTATTTACAGTGAAATTGATCTCTTAAACATCTCTGGCCGATGTTAAGTAGCAGGGCAGCTTATTCAGTGCCTTTGTGTAAATTACTAAAAAATCAACAAAACAACAACAAAAAAAACCCCCAAAACTACACGTTCCTGTAAGATAATGTTCAAAAAGTTGTTCTTTGATGAAGTGAACGAAGCCCACAAAGACACAAATGGCTTGATTGACAGGGTGGGAGCTGAATCGCATTTCCTTTTTGCTGTGTCACCTGGATACCCATGGAGCTCAGAAAGCTCATTTCCTGAATGATAAGATGTTAATTATCTATGCTTTCTCACCTTCTGTGCCAGGACACAGCTGGTGTTTAAATGTTTTTGTTGAATGGTTATATTTAATATCCTTAAACAAAGATGAAATTGAAATGACTTTTTGATAAAGAAATAGATGGGTATAGTAGTATCCAAGTCTTTTAATGAGGTCTAAGAAACTAAAATATTCAGACATATTGAAATCAATTTCCTTTATTCAAACCAAGTATGGTAAGCTATCCCTGGCCTTTTGCAAAAGAAAGAGAGACATCCAATTCACAATAATTACAACTTCACATTTGTACAGCATTGCAGTTTCCAACACTGCCGCACACTCAACCTCGTAAGCTGTGAGGTCGGTGTTGTTGTGTCTGTTTCTCAGATTAGGAAATGGTGGTTTGCTCAGAATTACACATCTAGTGAAGGCAGAACTGGGTCTGAAATATTGCTCTGTTCCAGGTCCTAAGTGTTCTGCTTAGTCACAGTCCTTCCCATAACAAAAGGCTTTTTTTTGCTGTTGAAACACATTCTTGAAGCAGGCAGAATTTTAATTAAGATCAGAATGTTTCCTTTATTAACTTTCTTGGAAAGAATATCTTGTTAAAAATCACCCAGAGCCAGCCAGTATCCAAATCCCTGGGACATGCTCCTTAGAGAGACATCCAAATATATTTGGAGAAAGAAGTAAGCAGGGTCAGCTCAACCACTGCACATGGAGAAGAGCTTTGACCAAACAGTTCCTCATCTTTTATTCAGAATGATTTTTCCCTGGCAAGATACCTAGTTTGCGGCAAAATTGAAACAACATAGACCACACATACGTTTGCCACCGGGAAACAAAGTCTAGAATGACATTATTCACATCTTCTCTACATCCTTCCCCACACATACACAGAGATAAAAAAAAAAAAAAACAGAACCCAAATATTCTTGGAAGGGTGGTAACCTTTGCCTTGTTTTCTCTAAGACAAATCAAAGCCTATAACACAAAAACAAACAGCAATGGCTTGTATGATAAAGGAGACCTTCATGGAAGCCTCAGGCCATGGGATGATTTATGCTCTTGAAAAGGATAAAAAAACATCAAGCATCCATAAGTTGCCATAGAAACCTTTTTTCAGATGCAGCTGCTTCGAAATACTCGAATGATATTGTCTTCAAAGGCCTTTCAGAATATACCTAAAACCATAAAAATGGTTTCTTCTTCACAGTTTATATGCAAATGATGACACTTTTAGAAAATGTCAGCCATCATAATGATTCTTGTTTTTATAAAGAAGCATTTGTTTTTACCCTTCATTGTTTGAAAGCAGATGAGTTTCTTTTGTGCATCACAATTGCACTACACTGCTTTACCTCAGCACTATCTCCCAAGAACCAAAGACGCACACCAAGAAATTAGTTTCTCTTTCTCAAGTATGTGTGAATTATTTATCTTTAAAACCAGTCAATAGCTTTAAATTCCACCTTCTTCGAATCATCTTTAGAACTAGATAAAAATGAATAGGAATAAATACAGCCTTTTGGAAAACAACTGTGTGGTTGTTTTTTTTATTGTTGTTGCTGTTTGTTTGTTTTGTTTTTCACTTCGAATGTGGTGGCACATACATTCAATCTCAATACTCAAGATACGGAGACAGGAGGATCATTGAGTGTGAGGCGGGTAAGGCCTAAATTTCTGTCTGTCTCTCTAGCTAGCTAGCTAATACACACACACACAATGAGAACCTTTGGGTCTTTTTACTTTATTTATTATTCTGGTGATTGGGGCAGTGGTATTGAGATGCATGCATCCTCATGTGTGCTGGGCTGCATCCCCAGCCTTCACACTGTTTCTAAGAATAAAAGAAGTTTCCTTGAGGGTGGCCTGGCAATAAGATTTCTGTGGCCACAGTACTGGTCCTCCTATGGATTACTCACACAATTGTTAGAATTGTAAGCGCATTTAAGGTAGAATATAATCATGGAGAACTGTCCCACACACTCCTTGACATTCACACTCTCAGACTCAGATCATTTCTCAAATAAGTGGTTGTCACAAATGTTATGAAGAGGGTCAGGGGTCTACTTCTCCCCCTCATCAGATGTCAGATGATGGAGTAAGAATTCTAGGGAGATAATTAAACATAAGCATTGACATGGAAAAGAAATCTGGGTGCGATATAACGAGTGGATGGAAGAAACAAAGTTACGCTTGGGCTACATAGCCCTTCCTCTATTTTGAGTTGCGTGGGGAGCTGCTTTCCTTTGCCTGCAAATTAAGCCTAAGAAATGAAGGCAAATGCTACTGCTCTTCTGCAGCACAAGCACTTGTCTTAATAGGCTCCTTTCTGGCTGCATAACCTTGGGCAAGTGCTCACCTTTTGGAGCCTCTCTTCGATTTTTCACAGGATGATGTGATTAGATCAGACTCCCTCTAGTCGGTGATTAAATTAAGTGGGGCAGCATGGTGATCACACAAGCTATCTCATTAGCAGGTGATATTTCCATGACCCCAAAGCATCTGCTCTGTGAAACTTGGAATCTAGGGATGTGAACATAACATGTAGCATGTGTGCTCCCGGAGGAGGAGGATAAGAAATGATGATCTAAACAATTTTGTTTAGGAAGAGGTGTGTTAAAATAATTAGGGGTGAAATATCATAGGACCGGTGATTTATTTTGAAATGCATCTACAGACAAGAGAGGTTGATAGATGGACAGAGAAATGGAGAAAAGGGTAGAATGGATGCAATGCATAATGCAACTGCAGCAGAAACACTCATTACCGAATCTAGTTTGTTAGGCATATGAGCATTTGCAATACAATTCTTTAAAAATTTTCATAGTAAAGAAATTCTGGGAAAAAGTTAAACAGGCTTCCATTCAGATGCACTTGTCAGAGACTTCAATTAATGTATCATGCAACTCCACCAGGACACATATTTGTTATTTATATAGTTTCTTATGTTTTTTTTATAACATTGGAGAACAGAGGATAGAAGTAATTTTTGTAAGAGCAGAAATTCCTTCTTACATGTTCTGGAAAACATACCTAAAGTAATTGGTCTGTTTGGATCATGTGGGTAAAATTGGTGATGGGTCAAAAAAACTTCCTGTCAAGACAAGTATCGCTTTCCGTAGTTGGTGGAATATTTCAGGGAGACAGCATTAGCATAGGATTTGGGAGGTCCTGGGTTCCATCTAACACCACAGTAACAAGATCGCCCTTCCTTCCTTCCTTCCTTCCTTCCTTCCTTCCAACAATCTAAACACTGTTCACACCATTGTCCTTCATCTATACACCATGGAATTCATGTCTAAACCATATCTTGTTTCTAGAAAATGACAAAACTTAACAGGAGAAGCACAAGTGCAGGGGAAACTACAAGGTACAGTTGCTTAGTATATAACATTGCTTCAGTCAATGATGAGCCATATAACATGATGGTGGGCCCCTAAGATTGGATTATCTAGTAATGCTGTCTCTGCTTGACACTGTGTTGAAGAGACTTTCGTGTCACGTTGACCAAAATACTCAACAAAAGTAACTTATGCAAGAAAAATATTTTCTTTGTCTCATGGTTTTCAGAGGGGCCTGCCTATAGTAGTGTGGCCCCATGTTGTTAAGTAGAACTTTATAGACATGGCAGTATGTGGAAGGAGAGCTGTTCACTTCATGGCTTGCTGGAGTATCCAGAAAAGGGACTGGCCATGCTCTATAATCTTCCATTGTTTCTCCCTTTTATTCAGTCTTCACCACCCATGGGATGGTGCTACATGCATTCAGGGTGGATCTTTCTTCTCCCAGTAAAACTTCTCTGGAAACATTCTTATGGACCCACTCAAGGTAACAATGAAGATTAGCCATCACAAGTACTCTACAATGCTCTCATTGTTGCTATGAGTGACTCTAACTTTCTTTATTCTTTTTCCTTTTCCCCTTCTCAGACAATGACCTTCACATTGCATTCCTGTGATCTGCTTTTTTTTTTTCATCAAGACAGAGTTTATCTGTGTAGCCCTGACTGTCCTGGAACTCGCTTTGTAGATCAGGCTGATCTTGAACTCACAGAGATCTGCCTGCCTCTGCCCCTGAGTGCTGGGATTAAAGGTGTGCAGTACCAGACCCAACCAATCACGCTTATTTTTATGATTTAGTTCCAAGACCATAAAACTGACCTAAAACTGAAATGCTCCAACCTCAAGATAAAACAATGCTGTCATAAAGAGTTCACCATGTCAGGTATAGGAAGAATTGTCTCCCACAAGTTCCTGGGAAAACGCTGATCTTTGTAACGCAATCCTTGACATGATCCTCATACACATATTCAGCATCCCCCCAAATGGAAGATGATAATTAAGACATTAGTCTTTCTCCTTCCGGATTGAATAAAGCCTACTTTCTTTCTCTCCAGTACTCATCTCTTACGCACTTTAGGTGAGAGGGTTTCTGAGCCTGAGTTTAGGAACACAGCGATGAAATTGCCCAAGGACACACATCTTAGACTGTGTTCCAATCCTTATATAATATGTTTGTATTTGGAACTGGAAGCATACTTGGTACAACTAGAGTCACATAAAAGTGAGAAATGATAACAGGAATGAAAAATGCAGTGTCCTATAAAGAAAGGTACAAGGGTCCCTCTTTTTCTTTCCCAAGCCTGTGATACAACTAAGGCAAGTCACAGATAGCAGAGAGCCCAAACTCTGAAAGGCCTAGGGCAAAGGCCTCTGCTGTAATACTTAGAAAAGGAAAATTTGCTGTCACCTCTGAGGATCCATGAGCTAGGAGAACAGCTAGATGAATAAATTTGAGTAACCTACCACTGCATATAGAATGGTATGTGTATATTCCTCACCTTTCTACTCAAATCCATACCTTGAAATTCAGATCTCTTAGGACCACAAAATGCAACCTTACTTGGAAGCAGTCTCTACAGAAATTATCAAATTTAAATGAGGTCATTAGGATAGACCTTAACCCAAACTGAAATGGGAAATTTGGGCACAAAGACCTGCACACAAGGCTGAAGGCAGGGGTCAGAGTGACGCCCCTGCAAGTCACGAAGTGTCAGAGATGTCTAAAAAAAAAAAAAAAAAGCAGAAGGTAAAGGAGGGACAGAGAACTGAGTTCATTCACAGGTCTCAGGAGAATCCAACCCTGCTAACAGGTTGGTCTGAGTCTGTTCTTTTAAGCCATTTCCTTTGTGTTCTTTGGTACAGCAGTGCTGGGAAACTAATACATGCACATGAAACCTTACCGCCTGTATCAACTTAACTTCACTGATAACTGTACTTATTTGGGTATATCACCAAGACACAAGTCCTAATTAGCCAGGCTAGGCTGGCACTTTCCATATTTTTAGGAGTATTTGAGTGTTAGGGGATGGTGAGCAGAGGAGATTCCTAGCAAAAATTCTATTTCAGAAAGTTTGAATGGCTTGGAGAACGGAGCATTGGCCTAAACAGTGCTAATGTTAGATAAGAAGCCTGCTGAGACTCACAGCAACAAAGCCTAAGGATCAGCACTGCATCCCTGTTAAGTAGCATAATATATCAAGAGGGCTTTGATCCTACAACACAGAACTGGTCAGTAAATAGTGAGGGTAAGAGAAACATATAGCACCTAGGACAGGACTAAAGGTTTCTTGAGGTAGACATTTTGAAATGAGATATGGCCAAGGTTATACATATTTTATGCTTGATACAAATTCTGTAGCATTTGTAGAATGCCTGGGGTGTATATCTCTCATTAAATTCTAATCAAGTTAAATAATTCTCAAAAACATTTCAACTCATCAAAAAGCACTCTGGTGTCAAACCCTCATTCTCCCCCTTAGCAAAGCTATGAGAAACCCAGACCTCAAGAAGCTCCATTACACCAGCTCCAATCCTTTGGATCCCTGGGGAAGGAAAACCTCTCAAGAGTTTGAACTTGATTGGAAATACACCATTAAGAAACATGAATGGGAAAGTCTGATCTTTTAAGGCCTTAACAATCACTTTCAGACTGAAGTCAAAAGAAAGAGAAGAATCCATCTTAGCATTAAAAACACTGGCTCCAGTAATCACACACCAAACATTTTCTTCTTTTAAGAATTATGTTTTTCCTTCATCTACTTATTGAGTATAGTGTGTGGGCATGTGCTTCCCATAGTACATGTGTGGAAGTCAAAGAATAATTCACAGAAGGTGGTTCGATCCTTCTTTACCATGTGGGTCCCTGGTATTGAACTTAGATAGTAAGGTTTGGTGGCAACTTCCTCTATCCACTGATCCATCTCACTGCCTCAGGTTCTTTGTTTGATTTTTTTTTGAGACAGGGTTTCTCTGTTGTAATTCTGGCTGCCCTGGAACTTATTCTGTAGACCAGACTGGCCTTGAACTCACAGAGATCCTTCTGCCTTTGCCTCCCGAGCACTGGGACTAAAGGCATGTGCCACCACTGCACCGCTCTTTGTTTTATTTTTAAAAATTATTCTCTCTCTCTCTCTCTCTCTCTCTCTCTCTCTCTCTCTCTCTCTCTCTCTCTGTGTGTGTGTGTGTGTGTGTGTGTGTGTATGTAATACAACTTTCAGGAATCAATTCTCACCTTCCATTATGCGGTTTTCTAGGGAATGAACTCTTGTCTTTGGATTTGGCTGGAAGCACCTTTACCTGCTCAACTGTTTCATCGGCCCTATTTCTAACATCAAAATTGGCTCATATCAACACAGTATAGTTGGTATGGTGACATATAACTGTAATACTAGCACCTGGAAGGCAGGGGCTGGAAAATTATGAATTTGAGACTAGCTACACAATGAGTTACAGGACAGTCTCAGCTACAGAGAGAGACCCTGCCACAGAAAAATACAAAAAGAAAATACAATAGTATATAGATCTTGAACTATGTAAAGTGCACAGAACTCATGCTCAGTGTCTAGCATACTAGTGTGTATACTAGTGTGTACACGTGTGCACATATGCATGCACAAATCATATGCACGCACTACAACTGTGATAAACGTCCATGCCCAAGAGCTAGTGTCTTAAAATGCAATCAGAGCAGTGGATATAGGGCCTCCTCTGTCACGAGCATCCACTGTCAGCACTGACTAGAAAGTCCTATCCTGTCCCTCAATCTTCCCAATTCTTGACTATCTTGACATAAAATCAGCATTGAGCAAGGCTGACAACCTAAAAATACTTCCCCAGAAGTGATTCATTCCCTGCCTCACATTAGCCTCAGGCTTCTTGAGAAAGGAAACATACTTGCTGCAAAGACTTATTTTCTTCCCCATTCCCCAGTGCCTTTGAAGTTACTTCCATATAAATTCTCTCACCTCCTAAGTACTAGCCCAGGAAACCAATTGTCCGGCCTTGCCTGGAAGTTATAGAATTGGAATTTTTAGCAAGATCTGCTCCTTCAGTATGTATTCCAAGTCAGGGTTTGAAAACCACAAAGGCCCCAGGAGGAGCTGGGTGGAGCAGGTAAAGTGTGAAAGATGCAGGGGTGAAACAACAGCCATGAATATGAGCAGTGGCAAGATGAAGACGGTGTGCCCTCAACAGGAGCACTATGACCAAACACTCAGGCGCGGGGAAAGCAGCCCCAACATGTGAGAGATTTGGCTTCCTGGGTGCTGCTGTGGAATTTTTGCTCTGTGCTATTGTATGGACCTCATCTCATTATTGGACATATGGATTCACCAGAGGAAATGATTTCTCCGGGTCCTTACTAATTCTTGTCAGCTCCCCACATGGCTTCAAAAAGATGGTGGTGGTTTTCCCTATCCCATCACAGAGCTTCTTGTCAAGTCCTTAAGAAAATGCCTAGTTTGGGGGATATTTACAAGTGAAGAACCGTTAGCCACCCTGAAACCAGTGCATAATCAAATCTCATCCATTATTCTCTGATTTCCCTCACTTTCTTGCATAGACTCAGTCAGTTGCCCAGGAGTTCGAACCTAAAACCGAGATTTCATCATTGAGTCTTCCTGATGATCTTTATCCCATTGCAGCCAAAAAGTATGAGCCAGGCCCTGTTGATTTCTATCATCACTTGTCTCTTTTGCAGTGCTTGAGCGAAAGCCACCTTTCCATGCATGGTGGGCAAGTCCGTGCTGTGTCTTTGAGCTGTGCCCCCTGCCCTTTCTTCTCCTATTCCCTACTCTGCAATCTGACGACACCAAACCACATCCCTGTGGTTCTTCCCATACCTAATACTGTTTAGTGTTTCCACTTCATCTCCCGGAACATAGCTCACCTGTCACCTCCTCTAGTCCCAAGTTTGCACTCAACATGTAGGAAACTGATTCTGGATCCCCACGCATCTATAGCAGTGAGTACTTCACCCACATAAAGAAGGGGCCTGGAGTCAAAAAAAGGCATGCTGAAGCAGTAGGTATCCAGATTCACAAGGATCTTTTGGGGAGATCTAAATTTTAAACATTTCACTGAACTTATTTTTGGAAAGAGGTGTTTCCTGTTATTTCACACCACCAGACTGAAGATAGGTTGGAACTTTCCAGCTGGTGGTTTGATACAAGACTTAACAGAAAGCCAAAACAAGCTGGCAAGGTTTGTGAATACAAGGCCTCAAATGGAACCCAGATGACATTACTTGAGCTTTTATTAGGTTTGACTCTGTTTTTTTGGAGACCTTTATGTGTTATGGAGAAGGTAATTTTCACTCTCAGTTGTCAGGACCAGTATCAGAAGAGGGACAAAGATGAACACATCCATAGAGATCTAGGGGAAAATGTCTGATTGCTCTGAGTAAATTATTGCAGGGGTGTCTGAAGCTAAGATTTGGTTTCTCATTCTTGTAAGAACAGCTACTTAGCCCAAATTCAAAACAGACCTAAGTGCACTCAGAAAATTTAGATGTCATTCTGAGTGGTGGGCCCAAACCCCTGCCAATTCAATTGTCTCAATAATTAAGGTGACTTTGCATTGTTTCCAAAAGGAAACTTTAGCATATTAAAAAATAATTAGATCTCATTGTGTGAGTCCACTGATTGGTGATCAAATCAGTATCTATTTTAAAACCACAACTTGCAGATCTATTTAAAGAGTGAAAATATTTGCCCCTATCTCATCAAATGGTTGTGGAAAAGAACACAGTATACAGTATAGTGTCATTGCATGGCAAATACCCAAGAAATATCTCTGAATAAATGAAGAGATAAGTAATCAGTGAAGGATAAAACAGGATGGGGTATTGGAACAGAGTCAGAGGATGACTCTTCCTTGGAGGTGAAATATGTCTTAACGCTCAACACACGATAGCAAGGGTAAATGTGTTGCAACAGGTTGGAACGGTTATTGCGAAGGTTCTAGAATCTAGGGTGAAAAGAGTCTTTGCATGCTCAAGGAACAGAATCAAATGTCTGCATGTGCTTCTAAGTACTTTAAACAAAATCTTTGCACTCCAAAGCTTTGGGTACAGTCCCAAACTGTCATATCAGATAGCACTGTAAATTGAAATGTGAAGCCATGTCTAATGGAAGGCCAGTTCCATTTCACTTTGTTGAAGGGAGACATAATCCAGATCTCAAAAGCTCTCAATCATTGACAAATCCTTTCTAGACTAAGAACTAATTCTTTCGCCAACTGAAAATAGTGGTGGCACCACTCACACCCAGAATTGCAAAAAAAAAAAAAAAAAAAAAAAAAAAAGAATACAATATTTAAAATTCTTTAGTGGAAAATCTTTAAATTCAGACATAATGGAGTTATGTTTTTTTTTTCCTTTTCCTCTTGTGTCTCTGGATTTCTGATTAACTTCAGGAGACTTTATTTCTAGATGTCCTGTGTATTTTTGTGAGGGTTCATCCCTATGTACATTCTTGGCTCTGTGTCTTACTAAATCCGTTTTCATCCCATAATTTCCCAGGCCCTTTGCCCTTTGACCCAATACAAAACCAGTAAGTGCTTACCAATTTCACATTTGTTGGCTTGGATAAAACATACACAGGGTTTTGGAAACCAGTTTACCGAGGTCAGGTTTTGTTTTGTTTTCTACATTGCTGGGGATGGGACTCAAGGCTTCATACATGCTAGGTAAGAGCTCAACTACAGACTCACATTCCTAGTTCCAAAGGTGACTTTTGAAACTAGTGAGTTTCTCTCAAAAATTTTAAAAGTAGTAGAATCACAAATACAAATTATACATGTAATAGTACTATACAAAAGCCATTCAAAGAATTCTACTTATCAGATTAGGGCATTGTAATTGCAGTATCAGGCATCACATTGTAGCTATTGTTAATACACCTGGGCATAAAAGCAATACACCAGCACTGGTCAGAAGCCTCACAGAAGTGAATGTATGCAGTGGAAGGGAGTAAGGGCTCCTGCAAGTTGAGAGAGGAACTCAAAGGCTTAACTAAGACAATTTGAATATTAACAACCTGTTAGAACAGAAACATAAATGAGCACTGGTTTATTTGAAATGAGGGATGGATTCTACCCCATGCTCCAATTGCAAACAAGTTAAGAAAAGGAATGAAATAAAAGCCATTCTCCAAGAAAATACAACTGAATTATTTGTAGAGCCAAGAAAAATATTTGAACTTTCTAGTCATTAAATATGAAAATCAACCATTTTCATCTCTCAATTTGTAAATATCACTTTCACTCTCAATTTGAGAATGATAGAAAATAAAAGGTGGTATTCAAATCTCCCAAGAGTGAAACAAAACAAGCCAGAGGAATAATTAGAAAATAAAAATTGGAAAAATCATTCAATGGGGTGTGTCAAAAGCCTTAAATTCCTAAACACAATTACTTATGAATCAATATTTAAGGAATGGCTATCAAATACAGAAAATGTAATCATT
This sequence comes from Cricetomys ansorgei, assembly GCA_026225945.1. NCBI lineage: Eukaryota > Metazoa > Chordata > Mammalia > Rodentia > Nesomyidae > Cricetomys > Cricetomys ansorgei. Next base: position 390,891 of record JAMJFZ010003951.1, read on the forward strand.
CCTAAATATCTTTAATACAGTGTCATTTATAATAGAAGCACACAAATAATACATAATGATCTATAGCTTAGTATTAAATATGAAGCCATGGTAAACTTTATTTGATGGTTTTACATTATACTTGCAAAGAGCATCATAATGTAGAATATGCTTAGTTTGTAGTATCTGGAAAAATAGAAAACTGTGTCTAAAATAAATATAAACATGTGACACACACATAGAGCCAAAGCAAACAGATGTATGAAGACGGAGAAAGCATATCCAAATGTATATATTTAGTTGTTTTTGCATGGTGGGAACTTCACATGAGCACATAAAAACAATTCATCCAGAAGCTGGGGCTGGGGCTGGGACTCAGTAGTAGAGCATCAATTTAGGACAAATAAGGTGCTGGGAACCACACACAAAACATCTGTCCCCTAATCTCTCGTGTTATTCGTGATACCATGTGAACAATTTTATGTACTAGACTTTAAGCATGATTCTGTACATAAATCATTAACTTTTATCAATGTATACATTTTAGAGTCCTAAGTTAATAATTTAGAGTCACATAATTACAAAACTTCTTTATAAATCTCAGCTTACTTTCCTTTATAGTAACCTTCCAGGAAAGTACACTTTCCAATTCTTTCTTTACACCAAGCAATTCTTTCCAAAGGTCAACTGTATATCAAATTAAATTAAAATACATTCAACTACTTGATATTTTATGAAATGTACTTCAGTAAGGGAATGGAGAAATAGATGCATATTAGTTTTTCAAGGCCAGGAAGTCGTTTCCCTTAATTGCTTTTTGTTTAATACCACCAATGTGTCATTATTAAATTGCACTGAAAACTGTGGCATCTAATAGCACTGTTTATATTGTGCTTTCTAAACTGATGAATATAATGTGTTGTTCACCAGTTAAGGGATTGAACTTGGCATAATTACTTGTAACTCCAGGCTCAGGGTCTAACAGAAATGTCTCAATAGTCACATGAAATCTGTGTCTAAGAAAATATTTGCTGCATGTTAAATATGGGAGCTAGAGGGATGGCTTGGTGGTTAAGAGTGCTTGCTTCTCTTGCAGAGGACCTGAGTTTGGTTTCCATCTTCCACAGGACAACTCATAGCCAGTTCTGGGAGATCTGCTGTCCTCTTCTGGGCTCTGAGGACACCAAAATCATTTGTGGTACACATATAAACATGCAGACAAAACACTCGTGCATAAAATAAACAATTAAAAAACCAAAAATGTAAATAATCATGTAAATTATGCATTCTGTGCATTTCTAGACAAATACTTAAATGTACATGGAACTGTGAATATTTTTAACCCTGATTTTCATGTGAATGTTGGTGCATTCTATTTATTTTGTGTGTGTGTGTGTGTGTGTGTGTGTGTGTGTGTATCAGAAATACCTATCCAATCCATACAACTAGACATAGAATATCATTCTCCATAAATTGTTGGGAATAATCATTTATAGTGATTATTATGTTTTAGCTTCATTGGTGTCATGAATGTCATTTATGAAAATATAACTAAAGTATGTTCAATTTTATATTTAGTTGCATTTCATTCTTGGAGGCATGATCCAGCAAATAAGCACCTCAAACAATAGATGGATAAACAGTGCTTTGATGAGGTTTACCTTTGCCAATGTGTGATCCTATTTGGATTTTTGGCTTAATTACATAACTGGAGGTTTAAATTTGATTATTAGGTCAAGACTCAAGATGCCCTAGAGTCAGCTTTAAAAAGCTGGGAGTAGTGAGGTTTGGCATGGTTCATGGGTACTGTGCCTCTATGTCACTTTTAGGAAGCTAAGTAATGTCAAAAATGGGTAAATCCCAAGGAATTAGCCTACTTGACAAAGCTAGGCTACCTCGGAAACTTGCTTAGTGACTCTCCTTAAGCTCCAATCATATAAAAAATGTAGAAGTAGACAACCCAGTAATCCAGGCACCCCTCCCCACTTTCTGGAAGGCAGCTGACACAAATTACTATCTAGATGCACTTACAACTGTAAGGTGTCTGACAAGATCACACCTTTAATCATATGACAATGGTTTCAAAAGTTTAAATATAAAATTTTCAAATGATCTTGAAATTCATCCTAGGCACATACCCAATATAAAAGAAAACATGTCATCCATTGTGTACAAATGTTCATGGCAACAGTATAATAGCCAGAAAGTCCAAAAATCTCAGGTGTGTATTAACTAATGAATAAAGAAATTATGGGTTAGTCATATCATAGAATATTATTAATCTTTAAAGAGGACTAAAGGGCTTATATACACTGAAACATGATTGAACCTTGCAAACATTAGACTAAGGCAAAAAAAAAAACCAGGCACAAAAGAGCGTGCAGTGAATGTTCTCATCCATATGAAATGCCCAGCATAAGGCAATCTATTGAGACAGAAAATAAGTTAGCTGTTGGAGATGGGGGTAGCGGTGTGGGCAAGAGGTAAAAGGTTGAGGAAATGACTTCTAATATTTTTGTTTCTTTCTTGGAGAGACAAAAATATTCAAAAAATCACATCGGTTGCAATCACCACACAGTCCTGTGAAACATGTTTTAAAAACCTATTAATTTGATGCCTTGGATGAGTAAGTAGTATGACATGTGAATAACAACGCAAAACTATTATTGAAAAAGTCTTAGATGAAATTTTAGAACTTAATACTGTTGATTAGTATTGTAATTGCTCATTTTCTGGATTATTCAAAGGATCGATTTTTTTGGCCGGACATTGGTTATTTTATTTATTAAAACTGTCTCAGGTCCCACGCTGGTTCAGAACTTACTGTGTAGCTCAAACTGTTGGTGAACTCTCTGTCCTCCTTGCCTCGGCCCTCTGAGTGCTGGGGTGACACAGCATCCTAATATCCAGCCATTTGGAAGTTTTAATGAAAGATGAGATAGCGGGTTTTGATTCCCCATTCTTATTACCTCACTATTCACTGATTCTTGGAATCCTTGTAACTCACTCTTTGAAGGCTTTCTTTGTGGCTATAGGTACTGCTGAACCCATGGAATCCTGAAGTTCCCCAATACCTTAGTGGGGACAACTGAGGAATCTTCCCAGCTCCCAAACAGGATTGAGCTTGAAAGCGCAGCTGTTGTACCATTCTACCTCTCTTATTGCTTCTCTTATGGGTTCACTGTATTCAAAATATTATTTAAAAAATTAATTAATGGCTCTCAGATCCTTCTCACAGGGTCTGCTTCTAGGAGAACCGAAACCAAGAATTATGGTGTTCCTCTTTTCTCGCTTCTCAAATAATAGTCGTAACTTTTCTTAATAAAGAAATATGAAATTATAGTTCATCAAGTCCTTAATGGAATAGCTCTGTAGTTTGGGGTTAAACAAGAGAGAGAGAGTGGGGAGAGGGTGGATATGAAGACAGAGACAGACAGAGAGCAAAGACAGACTGACAGAGATTGAAATTAGACCTTGGTAGTTCATGAGAAATGTGGTAGCCTTGGTACCAGGATCTATAGAGCCACTGTCTATCCCTGAGAGTCATGAGCAGAAAATTCTGAGGCTTCAGCATTAGCATCTTGCAGTGTAGTTCACAGAGTGGACCACTACTGCACCTAAAGTCCATGGTGTTTTTACACTATGGAGGGCTTCAAGGGAGCAGGGATTGGAGTAGGGACTGGAGCTGACAGACTAGTATATGGTATGTTCCAGAATCAGTCAAGGGTTAGTCCCACAGAACCCTCTGTACCTTCTAGGGTTTAGTATCATAGTTTCTAATGTACATCATCTTCTTAGTACATAAGATAAATTTCTTCCCTGATCTTCAATTTTTGGGACAAATGCAACTGAATTTCAGATTTGAGAGTCAATATAGTACACAAATACCTGTTATAAAATATCCTTAGCAAGAACTGAGACAGCTATTATGAAATCGTCTGTATTCTTGTATCTTCTATCAACAAGGCACATCAATTCTAGTCAGGTTTTGCTGAAAGCTTTCAAATTTTAGAGCTCTCTGTGTTTGAGAAATACAGATAAGGTGTTGTGTATTGTGCTATGGTGGATTGGAGCCATAATTGTCATCAACAGCTGAGGATGTGCATGTTTTAAAAAATGGGACAAAAGACCCAAGAAACATGAGGATATTTTCTTAATTATAAATATAATTTTCTTAGCCCTCTGAGTGGCGGCAAACAACTATAGCCTAAAAGACAGTCTTTAATCTTTAGTAACTATAATATATTAAAGAGAAGAAAGACAGCATAGAAAAAGTTCAAATAGAATTCAAAGACCAAAGTTCTAAATTTTATCTTTGAAATTCAAAAAGTCTCATGATGAAGCTCAGTGATAGGACGTTTGCCTAACAGGCAAAAACCCTGTGTTACTGGCCCATCATTAATAAGTAAAATAAATATTTTTATTTATAAAAGATTCAATGAGTCAACTGGTACTTACTGGAAACCTACTATGAACCAGCATCCCACCTCCCTTGCCACTGAAAATTACAGTAGTTAAGACCAAATATATATATATATATAAATTATATATATGGAACAAGATGTTACAGGAGAGTAGGACTTTGGGGACACAATATAATTTGCACAGGACTGTTGGATAAAGAGACTCTCGAAGTGGACTTTAAAATAAATTCAGAAGAATGGGGAAAGGTGTCTGTGTTTGAGTTGAGAGAGAAGAAATATAGAAAAGAATTCTATATGAGAGAGTAGTCATAGTATTCAAGGACTTGAGGTAGGCAGCATAACTGCAGAATGAGAAAAGTGTGGAAGGCCATGTGCCATGTTGTTAATGTGACCTGCTCAGGTGGGCTGGGGAAGGACAAGGTATAACAGTTGAAGTAACTAGATAAAAATCTTTGAATAATTTGTTTGCTTTACTTCTGACAAGAAGTAAGTTCTATAACACTAATGGTTTTTGCTTGTTTGTTTACTATTAAAAAACATATTGTTCTTACTTAGTCTAAGAATGAATTAGATGGATGAGCCTTGAAGATATTGAACTAAGTGAAAAAGGCCAGACACAAAGAGACAGATACTGTATAATTCTACTCATAATGAGGACCTACTATAGCCAGATTTACAGAGATCAAAAGTAGAATGATGGTGGTGAGGAGCTGTTTGGGGGGTGTGGAATAATAGGAAATTTGTATTTAATAGGCAGACTTTCTTTTTGAAAAGATGTGTAAGTTATAGAGATGGATGGCGGTGATTTATTCCAATGTGAGGCCACTCTACTGTAAACTTTGATAGTTAATAAATTGAGCAGCCTCTGAGGAGCACAGTAATGTATAGAAAGTACACTAATCCCAAAAAGCACATAGAGAGAGAAGTTGACAGGTTTAAAGTATATTATGAAGCTAGAAGTCACAGCTCTTTAGAAATGATAGGAGAAGACAAGAAGAATATCACTAGAATAATTGTCTGAGTTAGTACCAAAACAGACCCTAAAAGAAGGAACTGGGAATAGCTGATGAATTTGGAAGACGCCAGAAGCTCTGATAGGGTTGTGGAGGAAAAACAAAGGAAGAGAGCCAATAAAGGAGGTAGTGTTGAGCTTGTTGCTACTGTAGGCAGCCAGAAGACAGTCTCAAACAAGCCTGAGTTATTCTCTGTAAGAGGTCAGGATGACTTTCCACAATTTATTTACAAATCATTTCTTTAAAAACATATACCACTATCTAGCAAAAAATAGATTTGTTCAGGGAGAAAATAAATATTGCTTTCCTTATGTACACAAAGACTATATGTGACCAAGATCCTTTAGAACTACCAGGTTGACGTCACTGCTACTACATTCTGCACATGCATTTTGTTTATTCTTCATTTGAAGCTGTGATTATTTTTTAGCAGCAGGCTTAAATAAACTCTCACTTTAAAAATGACATGCAAATATCGTGTTTTCAATGCCATTAGGGTCTTTGTCCACTTTATTTTTTAAATGTTGAAAAAAAAAGCACTACAATTTTCTGTATTAAAGTACATTTATGTGAAGACTGGTTTAAAGTCTAAGAGTCAATAACTTTTTCAGTTCCTAAGAAAAGATATTCAAATCTTAAAGCACACATCTATTCACTGAAAATTTAAAATTCACCAGTGCTTTTCATTTTAAAGACTAGTTTTAAATTTACTCTGAAACAAGCTTAAGCCCAAATGCCCCTTTCAAAGGAATTAATGTTTAGGGAAGGAAGTCAGATTTAAGAGATATCTGTGGCTGAAATATATCCTCCAAAGAACACAATGGGAGGAAAAAAAAAAAAAACAACTAAGGGCTTTAGCAGTTTCAGCAGCCTTTCATTATTTTCTCCTCAGAAACCAAGACCAAGAAATAAGGAAAGCACAAGGTCCAAGTGGGTTTTCTGTCTGCAGATAAAATGCTTTTGCCAGCCTTACCCATACATCATCACAAGAGCTTTGTGCTTTCCCTTTTTCTCAGAAATGTCCAATGAAAGTTCACCATCCGGGTCTAGTAGGCTGATTTATCTCCACCAAGCTCACTTTCCACTTGAACACATTCTCCATGAAATCAGAGAGAGGGGGAATGAGGGGAGATATGCAGAACACAGGCAGTGTGTCAATTCAGACCACATGATCTCCTTCAGCCGCTGACAGTTCCGATGTGCGGCGGCTTTCTGATAACACAAAAGTCAGTTTTGTGATCATCTGTTTACCTCCATCTCAGGCTGGAAATACTACACCATGGTGAATAAAAAAAATTGTAGAAGCTAATAGAGGGCAGGGAACATGGATTCCCAAACCAAAGTGATTTTCAGGCTCCTATCTTTGTCCATATAAAAGATCTTTCACGAAATCAAGAAGCTCCTTCTATTCGAAATGGACCTTTTGGTGCATGCACTAATGACAATAGTCCCAAGAAATAGAATTTCACATGATCTCCCTCCCTCTCCCTCTCCCTCTTCCTCTTTCTTTCCCTCTCCCTCTCCCTCTCTCTTTCCCTCTCCCTCTCCTTCTCCCTCTCTCTCTCTCTCTCTCTCTTCTCTCTCTCTCTCTCTCTCTCTCTCTCTCTCTCTCTCTTTGTGTGTGTGTGTGTGTGTGTGTGTGTGTGTGTGTGTTAGGCTGGAATTGTTCCTTGATTATTCATTCCTAGCATCTATCATGAAGATGGAATTCAGTTATTGCCACCCAAGAGTTGTGTGGAGAATAACTAGAAGAGTCTGAACCACAGAACTCAAAAGTACTCTGCAATTTTCTTTTATAGACACCTCCATAAACAGTGTCCATTTTTTTTCAATCTGAGACCAGGATCTTCAGAGTGCTAGACACCATAGTGCTAATAGTTTAGCCCCAGGACATTGCATTTGGTGGGGCATGGAAAAAAATGATGAATTCTTAACACTTTTTTTTTTCTTTTTGTAATTATCTTCAAGGTGATGAGCTGGTAGGTAAAGTCCTTGTCTCCCAATTGCTCAATACTTCAGAGTCCTAAGTACCTTCCTTCAGGTCCTCTCTCCATCCTACTGCTCATCACTTCACACAGTGTCACCAACAGAGGAATTATCCTTCCCAGTGACTATGGGAAATTTAAACACACACCACCATTTAGAAAATTCCCAAACCAAAGAGGATGACTGGTATATTTCTAAATCTGACAGAGAGGTCTATCCTTCATTCCTGAACATCACAACTGGGTAGTTGTTTCCTCTGCCAAACTGTTAAACCAATAGCTATTTTATTTCTATAAGATACTGTTCTTCTGGCTCTTATACTATTTGTTGAATCAAACAGAGCATTGTGCCTCAATCTCTGCATGCTGACTCAATAAGCTGCAATACAGGTCAGAGGGTCCAGTGGTAGAACACATATGAGGTCCTGGGTTCAATCTCCAGCACAACACCACCCTCTGCCTAACAACATTACTGCCATTTTCAAAATAAAATAAAATAAAATAAATAAAAGGCTGCCTGTGAAAACCCTACAACACAGTCATGATTTTCCATCCTTCCAGTTCACTTGCTCAAATCCCTCAAACATAAACATCCTTCAACTAGTCTGTTAGTCTTGCCACTTAAGCTTACAAACCAGTTCCCTCTCTCACAGCCTCATTTTCTTCCTTCTCGTTCTGTCATCCAGCTTATAGCCAGGATGCTCAGTTCCTGTGGGAAGTCTTATAGGATGTTCTATGAAAATGGTGGCAAGAAATAGAGATATGTACCAACAGTGCTATTTCCCAGAAGCCAAGAATCAAAGTTAGGTCCAGGATACATGGACAGACCTTGATCTTTTTTATTTTCTTGATTTTTTTTCTTAGACAGGGTTTCTCTGTTGTTACTCTGGCTGTCCTGGAACTCACTCTGTAGACCAGGCTGGCCTCGAACTCACAGAGATCCTCCTGCCTCTGCTTCCCAAGTGCTGGGATTAAAGCAGTGTGCCACCACTGCCCAGCTCAGAACTTGATCTTATATATCAATTCTTCACAAATTATGGCTGAATGTTTCATTATTTCTTCCTTAACTGCACTACCAAAGATTTCTTTAATAACTAAAGAAATCCATATTTGTAGAATTTCCATGTAAAAGGCCCTGAATTTCTACTTTAAACTATCCCACAAAATGCTGAGAGAAGTAGATCCTCTTAGACACATTTGAACTGGTATAAAGACCAGCCTCCACATTTCATCATGCTCAGGGCATTCTAATAGACCAAAGAGAGGTTATTTAGAAAGAATGATGCTATGTAACATCCCTGGGGCCTATCAGCTTCTTTCACTCATGGTATTAAAAGGATTCATCCTTTATTGACTTCTACCTTCAAACTGGCTTTATCAACCTCAAGATAAGAATATCGCATGACATGTAGATCAAGATGCTGCTGAGCCATTATCTGTCTAGATTACGGTCCCTGACAAACAAGCTCAGAGAGAGATTTGCATATAGAAGCCTTATCTAGATTCAACATGTCCAAAGAAGAGAGGCATTTTGCTGAGGGAGGGATTCAACTGAAACACAGTCACAAGAGGGAAATCAAAAAGCAACACTGAACTTGAAGTGGCCCTTCAGAGTCTCATGAATTGAGACAAGGATTCCAGGCCTTTATACTACTACACTCGTTGTAGGGTGCCTTCAGGAAAGGGGAGCACTCATGCCTGAGTCCATTTCCTCCAGCTAACAGTGATTTCCAGAGAAATTTTCAACTGTGGGCTAGTAGCAGCCAACATTCCGAGTCTGTTCTGAATGGATCTTCAACAACATACTATAACAGCCACTACACTGTCATTTTAAAGGTGACAGTCAAGGAATACATAGAAATTTCAATGCTTTAAGTATATTAAAGTAGACTTATATTTCAGCCACTTAAAAGTATGTTTGAGAGAGTAATATTCAAATAGGCTGATGATCTCTTCAATAAATATTATCAACCAGTTTTCCTCCAGTGTTTCTGAGGCCCTTGAAGTAAAGCTGCTATTTCCCCACAGTGTCTCTTTTAAACTACAAAAACATGTCTCTCTCACCTCACTATTCCTCAGGGACTTCACCTGGGTCTTTGCCTCTCTCTGCTTGGTGTACATCTCCAAAAGTATTGCCCATCCATATCTCCTGACATTAGCTCAATATTTGGTAAATAGTGCACTCACTGAGGTTTGTTGAATAAACAAATTCGCCAGACAATGAACAAATAAACAAACTTAGTTTTGTCCCACACAGAAATAACAACACTGAAAAATACATTCGGTGAAATGAGAACAACTCATTTTAATGCACACCTTTATGTGAGCATAAATTGGTGCTTACCAAGGACTATTTGATTGTTCCTGACTAGCATAGCATGGAAGCACCGTTCTCAGCCAGCTGTATTTTACATCTCCCCTAAGTACACTAAAATCTGTCATAGGATTTGAAGGCAAACTGGAAAACAAATTAAAATGTAGACCATGAAACAGCTGTTTGCTCAGCTGTTACAATATACTCTGGATGATGCTGTATTTCCATCTTACATAGATGGGTAAAAATAATTAGTCACAGAAAATGATTGGTTATAACGATACTTTCTTTTCTATATCAAAACTTATCAGTTAGTTAATGATGGTGACCTTCTAGAAGAACAGGATAAATAGTAACAAATATTTCTTTTAAGTTATTAAGAATTTGTGTTTATAGTAAGGCACTGTAGACATAAGGTGTTGACTGCACATTTATAGATGGAAAAAAATCATTAAAATTTGAGAAAAACTGAAGCTGTTTATGACTTCTACTGTCAACAACTTCAATGCATTAGAATTATGAACTGATGAAGAATCACTGTTTTCTTTGTGCTGTACTAAGGATGCTGAGAATGTCGGTTTCCTATTGAACTGATAAAGAAGCTCATTGCTAAGTTCTACCATAGAGTAAATTGGTAAAATTTTCTTGGGGTGACAATTTTGAAATACTAAATGACCTGAAGGGATTCCCAAAATTTATTTCTAAGAATTTCCTAAGAAATAGGATTACATACAACAATTTATATGTTTCATAGCTTATTTAAAAGAGAAGTTTAGAAAAAAAGACAGCAATGTTCAATAGATGATGCGTTAAATAAATTATAATACAACAATATGAAGTAATCTTATAAAGTTATCAAGACCATATGGAATCCCAGAATTCAGGGGTGGGAAGGCAGAAAAATCACAAATTTGAGACCATCTTGGACTACATAATGAACTTAAGTCAGCCTAGGCTAAGTGCGTCCTGGGTAACTGGGCTGCGTAGTAAGGCCCTGTATCAACCAAACCAAAAATATATAAAAAATATTATATGAGGACAGAACATTATATGTTGGCAGAAGCTCCTATTCTTAACCCACAAGCTAAGCTATCTCTCATTGACAAGTTCAATTAGAAAAAAAATTTTCAAAGGAAAAATTTGTTTTCACCAACAGACTCTCAGTGGGTAATGCTAACCAAACATCAGGGTAGGCCCCATCCCCAACAGTAAATAGTCAACACAAAATGAAGTCAATGGTATTTGTGGAGATTTTTTTTTTGGTCATACTGCTTTGTTTAGGCATTTTCCTTTTCTTTTTTAAAAAATTTTGTTTATTTTTATTTTATGTACATTGGTGATTTGCCTGCATGTTTGTCTGTGTGAGGGCCTCAGGTCCCCTGAAACAGAAATTATAGACAGTTGTGAGCTGCTGTGAGGGTGCTGGGAATTGAATTTGGGTCCTCCGGAAGAGCAGTCAGTGCTCTTAACCATTGAGCCATCTCTCCAGACCCTGTTTGGGGATTTTTCATCCTACTAGTCTTTTGCTTGTATATTATGGTTTCCAGTTTTACATCTATGGGTTTTGTTTGTGTGCATGTTTCTTGTGCTTTTTTTCTGTGTGTGTTTGTTTTGTTTTGTTTGTGTTGTGGTTTGTTTTCTTTTTTACTGCCTGTTTCTTTTCTCTAGAAAGACAGAAAGAAGGTGTGGAGTTTGATGGGTTAGGAGGTAGGGAAGATCTGGGGGAAAAATGGAGGGAGAGGGAAGCTTTAATCAGAATACTTTTACAGTATGACTTTTCAATAAACATGAATAAATAATAAAAAGACATATATAAACATTCATAGGATGTTATTAATTTAAAAATGAATAGTAATGAGTATATAATATATAGTCTCCATGAAGAAAATATAGATTGAAATAGTAAAAGTAAGTTAGTTTTATGAGGTCTGATTATACATGATTTTCATATTCTTCATGCCATTTTCTGTAAATTTATAGATTTTTCAACAAATGTGACTTATTTATATAGTTTTTCTTATTAAAAATATTCCCAGCTCTCTAAAAATGTTTGTCAAAGTATAAATCACAAAGATGAGATGACTGCAACTTTCATTTATCTAAGGGGCATTGCTTCTTGCTAAACTTCTGAGGATATTTTGGTTATTAATGAAATTGGCTATTGACATTTCATTCCATCCTCCTGTTAGATGACAAAGAACATTCTCAATAGTTTGCTGCTCTAATGTAGAAAACTTGGAATAACCCATAGAAGTGTGATAAAATTTAAGAATGCAGTCCAAGATAGAAACACAACTGAGAGTCTAAGAGAAAAAAAATAGCCTCACTCCAAACAATGCGGCCACAACTCCACATTCAATATGAAAGAATCGTTAGAAATGTTGGACAGATTAATTAAAAAGAGTGAGGACAATTGTGACAAGGAGCAAATAAAAGTAAGATCTATTAGGACATCTCCACCATTGTGCAATTCTGAAAAATGCTAGTGATGAACAAGCCAAAATGAAATAGTGACGTGAGAGAAAATTGATAGAAGATCAAGGGCTTAAATTTTAGACAGACTGCAGATGCGATTTAACACTGCATATGGTGAGATGACTAATGTTTGAAAGATACGCCCATGTAACACTTGAAGGAAAGAACAACTCCACAAAGTTGTTCTGTGACATATGCCATGTCACTAATATCCACACATACATCACACATACACACTATACTACTACTAATAATACACAAGTAAATAAAAGATCCTGTTCCTCCTGCTGGGTTGCCTAGTTCACCCTTGATGTAGGGTTTAGTACCAGGCCTTGTTCCATCTTGTTATGCCCTGTTTGAGCAGTAACCCTGGGAGGACTGTTCTTGTCTGGGAAGAAGCAGGGTAGGTTTCGGGGGCAGGGGATATGTTCTGGGGATAGGGGAGATGGAGGGAGATGGGAGGAAGGGAAGGGAGGAGGGTAGTTTGGATGTGTTGTACCAAAGAAGAAAAACAAAAAAAAATTTAAAAAGTATGAATGCTACAAACATTGCTGTTTAGAGTGCTATTTGTTACAATGTTTATAATCCAAAATAATATTTTGTTTTACACTGGACTGACACAACAAAATAAAATGATTTAAATTTAAAAAGTGAAAATAATAAAGGAAAAATTATAAAAATGAATAAAATATTCTATAAACATAAAAAAGTATTTATAGAAAGAAATAAAATCTGGCATTCTTGGGCTGGGGATCGAACTCAGCAGTGGAACATTTACTTAGTAACCATAAAGACAGACAACACAAGATGAAACAAGTGGCAAAAGGGTCGTCTTATCCAACACATAAAAATCTCAAGATGCTTTCAGACTCAGAAATCAATGATCTTTCCCAAGCCAGTCTCCGAAAAACACTAGCGGAAAGGAAGTTTATCACTTGGATGTAAAAATCAAGTAAGAATTTTACACCCCTATACTCCTCCTGTAGCATAAGTCAGTTTTATGTAGATTCCTTAGTAAGAAGCCTAATGAGCCCTTGAAAAAATGGAAATTCATGGCTGGAAAGATGACTCAGCATTTAAAAGCATTTGTTGCTCTTGCAGAGGTCCAGGGTCTAATTCCCAGCACTCATATGGCAATTCTAGGGAATCCAACACTCTCTTCTGGGCTCTGTGGACATCAGACACACACACACACACACACACACACACACACACACATGATACATATGTGTACATGTAAGTAAACACTCATGCACATAAAATGAAATTAAATAAATCTTTAAAAAAAGAAAAATGCCACATGTATAACCAGAACACATCTCCAGTGCATTATGTTAAAGGGACAAAACTACCAGTTCTTTAGGTCCACAGTACATCTATCTAAATAGGGACTCACATTTTTACATGCATTTGGACTTTGCAGGATATTTAATTTCTCGAGTTTTCAGAGTACCTTCAGTGAAGCATTGCCCAGTGACTTGTAAAAGCAGCAAATTCAACCTTTACTGATGGACCAGCCTCCCAGTTACAGAGAGGGATCCTGAAACTAAGAAAGTGATGACTTATCCAAGTTGTACATTTGAACAGTTGGGATTTGAATTCAAGTCTCAGGCTCCTCCAACAAGGGCAACAGAGGTCTTTGTTAGCCCTCTTCCTTTGGGAGGTACATGTTTAGATCCATTCTTCAGCAGGCTTTCAACTATGGAGCTTAGCTTCTTTTAGTTCAGAGCCTGGGAAAACCCATAATCCTCATTAAGGAATTCTATTGGTTTAATTCAGTTTCTGGGGGTCATGGAAAACTAGAGATAGGAAGAGAAATCATAACATGTCCATGATTTTGACCAGTTGTGATCAGATGAAGATTCATAAATCCTTAATCATATCATTTGTCTTTTGAGACATGGTCTCACGTACCCCAGGCCTACCTGAGATTCACTGTGTAGCTGAGGGTGATTTTACACTTCCAATCCTTATGTTTCTGTGTCCTGAGCACTGAGAGTACAAGGCATGAATCACCGTGCTTGGTTTATGCAGTACTACAGATGGAACTAGAGGCATTGTGCATGCTGGGTAAGCACTCTACCAACAGCCCGAGTTCTAAACAGATAATATAAATAAATTATAGTAGATGAGATGCAGAAATAAAGGCAGACACGGAATACTACCAAGATTATAAGTATCAAGTCCATCAAACCTAAAGTTGAAAGTGAAGTTATGGGTGGTTCTTCCACAGGATCATATGCAACTACACACATTCCATTTATCCTGCATCCAAATTAACACCTACCATTGCACTTTTATCTTGTCACCTGTAATAATTTAATATCACTAATTTTTTATGTTGTTTATGCTGGAGACATTCTAACTTAAGGCATACCGATCACTACACATGTTTATTTGAATATTAATAGGAATAAATGTATGATTTTACTAAATTGAGTGATAATACACCATTGGTCATTCTTGATATCTGGAGTAAATACTATCAACAATGAAGTATCATTATATAGACTTTACTGTGACAATGCTACTGGAGGCCAACATCTTGGAGAAGTAATCTAGAAACTAAAGTATCTCTTCAAGTTGACCAGGTAAATCAGACCCAGAGGCCAATTTGTGTCATATTTTGTCAAAAATATAGAAACTATTTAAGCAATTGAATTCCTCAGTTACACGCTGTGGTGTTTGAAGCAAACTTTAATTCTGTACATATCAATAAGGGTGATTATCCTAGTAAAATCTTATACAGATGTGTGTACTTGCATCCATGTGAGTGAATGAACTATGCCAGAGCAGAGTTCATTATTATTGTTGCACAGCTGGGCATGGTGAGACACACCTGTCATCTCAGAATCTAGGGAGGTGAGGCCAGAGCATCTCAAGTTGAAGAATAGCCTGGGCATCAGAGTAAGACCTTGTGTCCAACAAAATTATTGTTGTAGATAAATGGTTGCATTTGACAAAGGTTAAAAGACTGAAATGTGTTTCTCTGGTAATGGTATTTTCACAAGGACTAGAAGAAGTTCAATGGGGAAATGAATACTAAGTGGAATAGCATGGGGTCAGTCTTATCATTAACATTTGCAGGTAGCAAATCAATTGTAAGTCCTTATAAAGACTATAAATCTTAAGGTTTATAAGGTTAACAGTTTATAAGGTTTAAACCTTAAGGTTTATAGTCTATTATGTTGTAGATATATCTTTCAAAGTGAGTTTTTAAGCTTTTTCTTTAAATTCAATCACTGGCTGCAGATATCATCTGTATATATGAGCAAAATAAGCAGTGTTTACAAGCAGCATTCCCTTTTATGATAAGAGTCCTTGTGTGTGTGTGTGTGTGTGTGTGTGTGTGTGTGTGTGTGTGTGTGTGTACACAGACAAAAGCAAATTCCTCAAGTCAATTTCTCAATCTATTATTGGGTAGGTGGTCACTTTGTGAGCCTGATTAACAAAAATAGCCAACATCCATTGTGTACCTTGCAGATGACGAGCCTCTTCCCAAGCACCTAAAATAAGTTTTCCCCTTTATTCTTCCCAACTACTTTATGTAATAGATAATATAGATATTATTATTATCCCCATTTGCCAGATAAAAAAACAAAGGTGGGGAAGGCTATTTTACCAAAGGTAGTGAAGTTTGTTAGCTAGAACCAGGCTAGACAGACAGGCTTGAAGATCCTATACTTTGCCACTGCTTCTGCCCTTATAAGGCAGGAAGCCTAGACCTCATTGCCCAGCCAGTGGGGGAGGTTATTGTAGTCATTTTCAAAGGCTTAGTTGTGCCTTAAGCCCACTCTAGTGACTTATGAGGATGTACAACGACCCAGAAACTCTGTGTCTAGTGGTATGTGGTTCTGCCCACATGGCCTACAAACAGGCTCCTTCTACCAATAGACCCTAGGTGTAAAGGGGTATTGTCATTCAAACCCTAATGAAGCTGCAATGAAAGGTCAAGCATGTAGACAATGCTCAATATGCTACCTCTTTTAACTGCTATTAAATAATAGTATTGAATGAGTAATACTGTTTGTTAATAATGCATTTGCCTTTTATTACAATGAAGACAGGAGTCGAGGGTCCACAGTGAGAACCACATCAGAGTTAGAACAGCAGCCTGGCTAGGGTGATGCTGAAGCACAGACCTACAGCTTTACAAACTTCTCAAGAGGAGGACCCCAGTGAGCTCTAGTAGCCCCTTGATGGGAGGTTGAGGCATGGGCTGTGGCAGGACAAAGCTGGAAGTGGACAAGTTCCTGTCAACATTTGAATGTATATGCCACATTCTGTTGCTACCTCCTGTGTGTGTGTCACTTCCAAAGAAAAATATTGGCTGCTGAAAAGGAAGTAATTATTATATTAGATAGTGCCTGTTTTTGCTCTCAGGGATTAAATTGTAGGACATTACATCAAGAGAAGGATGCCAGACACAGATAAGCAGTGTATGACCTCACTCATATTTGGAAGCCAAAACTATTGATCTCACAGAAGAGAGTACAATGGTTGTCACTAGGGGCTAGGAGGGGCAGGATTAAGGTTATACAGTCAGACAACAGATATCAGAGCACAGTCACATATAACATAAGTTAGAATGTTCCATAGCACTATAGTGGACTGTAGAATACATCAGTTTTAAAAACTGTTTTATTTTACAGTTCTGGGGATTGCACCCAGGGCCTTGTGCATGCTGGGAAAACATTCTGCTACTGAGCTATATCCACAGACACAATTTATTATATATGTTACAAAGTGCTAGAAGAGGTAATCAAAGGCTCTAACACAAAAGCAATACATATTTTAAAGAAAAAGAATGCTAATTACTCTGATTTGATTATACTTGTGAGTGTGTGTTTGTGTGTTTGAAGTTTTCAGGTAACATTCCTTAAATATGTACAAGTGGTATATGTCAGTTAACTTAAGAAACAAAGATTCATCTGGTTTATACCCAGGAAGTTAGGTACAGGGATCTCACTAATGAAAGCTATTTAATAATCCATTATATGTGTGTGAAGAGAGGAGCTAGACGTCTCCAAACAAAGAATAATGGTAAGAAGATGGGGACACAAATCACCTTAATTTGATTAGAACATATTATCTACATCTATTGAAATATCACACCATTCCCTGTAAATATGTTCAATTAGCACACCTGAATGAAACATACTTTGAAGAAAGCGATAAAAATATTAACTATCTGATTTGATCATTACAGACTGCATACATGTAAAAGGTTTTCATGTAGCACACAATATAATTGTAAGATTAAAATTACAATTAGAATTAGAAGTACATACATAAAAAAGATTGTTTTTAAATATCACTATTTGTATTGTATAGAATGTTAATGACTTTTTACAGTACAAAGATGAAGGCTCTATCCTGTAATAATTATATGTTGAAAGTGCTTTTTAAAATATGTTTTGATATGTGGCGCCTTTAATCTCAGAACTTGGGGAGGCACAAGTAAGTGGATCTCTGTGAGTTCGAGGCCAGCCTGGTCTATAGAGTGAGTTCCAGGACAGCCAGAGTTACAACAGAGAAACCTTGTCTAAAAAAAATAGTCTTTCTCTTGTTTTATTTTTCACGGGGGCTGTCTTTTCCTTTCCGACTCAATGAGAATTGACTTCCTAGGACTCATTTTGAATCATTTCTAATTTAATAATTTTTGTTCATCTTTATCAATTAGTAAGCTTTCTTTTCTAGTGAAAAAAAAGAAAAGAAATGCTGAATCAAGTGATGCAGTCATGCAAAGTCATGCAGGAAATGGGACTCAAGTGCAGTTTGTGTGGCAGCGATCTATGCTTACGGAATATTGCAATGGCCTCTCTGTTTCTCCTTGGCTGGATATACCAATTTCCAAGGACATTATCAAATTATAGCTATTTTAATATCTTGGCTTAAAGAGAATGTCTCCACTTTGTCTTCATGACAAATGAAGAGGTAGCTTGACACCAAAGGTACCTCTGCCCACAGTGTCCTTGAACTCATGCTCTCTTATGCCATGGATGACACTCCCTGTTCAAGTTAGTCCACCAGTAGGCAGACAGTGCACTCTCCTTACCATATAGACCACTCCCCTCACCGTATGCTGGATTTAGATTGCTGGTTCATATTCCTCCAAGAATCTCAAGCAAGTGCCTCCTGCCTCTCCTTTCCCAAGCCTAGCAAAATCTTTCCCCTTTCTGCTTTGAGCTGCCCTTTCTTAGCTTTTATTTTAGTGGTTGAGTAGGATCCAACCCAAAGTTGCAAGATAGTTCCTACAGTTGCAGCAACTCAAACATTAAAGTTGAAACTTGGGACAGAGGCAATGGGCTGCTGTGCTGCTGGCCAGCACCAAGTGGAAGAGTCAGTTTGCCCTGCCAAATTTTGGGAGATGGATGACCTGCTCTTTCCATGTAGGAATCACTTATAATCAGCCAGATTGCAAAAGAGGTATTCCTCAATCACGTTGAAATTGTTTGCTCATAAAAAAGAAAGTTATATATTAACTAGCTGAGTGTCTCTCTCTGTTTATCTGAAAGAGACCGATTAAAATTTGCTGACAGCTTCCAAACATATCAGGGAATTATCAGATTGCCCTAAGTTTAATCATTAACAACGTTTAAAAAACAGAATGTAAGTTGGACACTGTGAAATACAAACCACTGTGTCAATCACCCCTTGAGTCTAAAATAGTATACTTGGCGTGGGCCATTTCTCCCACGGCAGTGACTTTAACTCCTGTATCATGCACATCTGTGGCACCAATTTCCCCCTGGGGTTTCCAGCTGCTAGATTTCTACTCCAAATTTTCTTCCCAGCACTTCCCGCTCCAGATGTCCTGATTTTTCCCCAAAACCTGTCCTCTGTTCATTTCAGTTTTTTTGCCAGGACTTCCTTCACATTTCCAATCATCTCACACATATCTTCTATGAATTAAAAATTATCATATTCATGCACTAAAGATGTCAAACGTTAGGGTTGGGCAGAAAGACATAAAAAGGCTCCCCAAAATTCATCTCTAGTGACTTAAAAAAAACTTTGGGATTAAAAAAAATGAATGTACTATGCACCCAGATTTCCCCGTAGTCTTTCTGCCCCTGCCCCTGCCTCTGCCCCTGCCTCCGCACCTCTGCCTCCACAACACTGGAATTATAGACTTCTGGCACCAAGCCATGATCCCAACTGACCATTTTAGTCTTGTTTCTGTCAGACCTCTTCCCCATTCTTCATACTGAAATTCTTTTTTTAAGAGGCTTTAGTTTTTAATTTTTTATTTTTGAAATTAAAATACAATTACATCACTCTCTCCTTTCCCTTTCCTCTCTCCTACTCCTCCCATGCCATTTCTAGATCTCTTCAAATTCATGCCTCCTTTTTAATATATTGTTTTATATATACATATACACATACATAATACATGCACACACACATATACATATATTCAAATGCATAAATATATAAATACAACCTGCTCAGTTTGTTTAGCACAACTTGCATGTATATGATTTCAGGGCTGACCATTGGTATTGGATAACCTATTTGGAGGCTTTCACACACATACCAGCTCCCTCCATCATGTATGTGTGTTTGTACGTGTACCTGTATAAGTGTTGTCCATATATGTGTGCGTATGGTTGTGCATGTACGTATATGTGTGTGTGTGGTTGTACATATACCTCTGTGTATATGTCTGTGTGTTTCTCTGTGTGTAGTTTTGCATATACCTCTGTGTATGTGTATGTGTGTATGGTTGTGCATGTACCTCTCTCTCTGTCTGTGTGTGTGTGTGTGTGTGTGTGTGTGTGCACGTGTGTGCCCACATGTGTGTAAGCTAGAGGTCAACATTCAGGTGTTGTCTATTTTCTTAAGATAGGGTTTTTCAGTGGCCCAGGCTTACAATATGTGTATGGGAGCTTGCTTGCATGCATGTATGTCCACCCTATGCATACTATGCATACCTGAAGCCCACAAAGGCCAGAAGATGTTAGATTCCCTATGACTATATAGACTGTTGTGATCTGCTATATGGATACTTGGAATAGAACACGACAGGTCCTCTGCAAAGCCATCTCTCCAGCCCCACCTACTTTTTTTAATTGATAAGTTTTGTCATTTGACAATTTCATAGATAATGTGTCCTAGCCATTCTATTGCCATCGTCCTCTCTTATCTCCCTCTTATCCCTATCAATCTTCCATCTCATCGATACTAGTCACTTTCATGACTTTTGGTTTTATTTTGTGACACATTTATTTTAACCTGGGCCATGTGTGCGATCAATGGATTTGAACTACCTATTTGAGCCTGGTGGAGTCATCAGTGGGCACTTAGCTGAAACTAATGGTTTCACCTCTCCCTGAATCTGTCAATAGCAAATAGTCCAGCAGTGGGTGGTAGTGCCCCAATAGCCTCTACTACAGCCATAACTGACTGTCGATGGGCCCATTCTTTAGCAGACCCAGCATGTGCATCTGCAGCTCCTCTGACTTCATGATTGCACTTACTGTGTCTTTCGAATCAGGTAACGTTCCACAGACCTACTTCCTATCTACAAGCTCTCATCTTCTCTTCAGCTGTATTTTACATGGGTACTGAGGACTAAACTCAGCTCTCCTGCTTATGCAGCAAATACTTTACTGACCGAGTTAGCTCCCTAGGCTCTGTTCGCTTTAAAAATCATTTTTAAGTGACAAATAAAAATGGTACAGAACTAGGGATGTAGCTTAGTGACAGAACACTTAACTCAAATGTTTGAGGCCTGTGTTCCATTGCCAGCACTGCAAAGGTACATATTTCTAGGGTACTGTGTGGTGTTTTGATACAGGTATGTACAGTATAATACTCAAATGAAGATTGGCATTTCTATTTGCTCAAACATTTGGTTTTTTTTTTTGATGAAAAGATTAATAATTCTTTCTTCTAGTTCTTGTTTTAATAGATAGTGCATTTGGGGTATTTATACTTACCCTACTATAAACAGACCACAAGAAATAATTTCTCCTTAGTCCTTTACATACCTCAACTAGCTTTGTAGAATGATAGATCTTTTGTTGTCATTTAAGACAGGGTTATGGTATAGGAGGCTGGCTTAGGACTTTCAGTCCTCCTATTCTCCTGCTTCCTCCTGCCCAGCACTGGGGATCTGAATGTGTGCTACCATGTGTAGCTGTCTTTCATTTTGACACCTTTGGTGCCCTGGGTACCATATTTTAGACTTTTCAAAACCAGGTCTCACATTTTCATTTGCCCTTCACAAAGATCTTATAACCTGACTATGATTAACTGGTGTTGTCTGCAGGTAGAAAATAGAGCAATTAAGTAAGACAAGACCTTGAAACCCTTGCTTTCATTAGAACAATGCCCATTCCATGCAAAATTCTAGACAAAGGGCGGTCTCTTCATTATCGCCTTGCTTTAATAAGAGTTAATGCAGAGGTTCGTCATGGTTTATAAAAACAGTTAAACCTTTACCCACCTCCCCTGTATGAGTCTAACATAAATCATTTCAGTGAGTTTGAAGGTCTGGATCATAGGGACTGGGAATGTAGCTCAGTGGCAGAGGACTTGCCTGATATGGTTAGGCTCTGGGTTCTACTCCTTTCACTAAAAATACAATCACATTGTTGAAGGTTTGAAGCATAAATCAGAAAGGCCAAAATAATGGGGAAGAAGTAGAAAACCTATGAGGGCATTTTGGGAAAGTAAAGTACTTTGGTTAGTGGTCTGGAAAGAGAAGGTTCAGTTTCCCATGAGATAGAGTGTTGAGCAAGACAGTGTCTGGGGCAATAATCTTTTCTATGGCATCTAGGTCTGGATGCTTTTATGTCCAAGTTCCTCTTGGAGAGAAGACATTAAAAGTATTGCCATGAAAGCTGAATTTGTGCCCAGCCTTGCCACCTCAGGTTCTGTGGTCTTGCATTGATTCACCTGCAGTATCAGGCTGCTTACCTGCTATGGGTAAGTTCACCATAGCTGGATACACAGAGGTATTAGCCCAAGCTCTGACCCAAAGGTGAGGAGGGTTGCCATGAAAGCACAGAACCAAGATCAGCACCCAGTATCCGATGTTTGTGGTCTCTGTCTGGTTCCCAGTGAGTTAGGTCACCCTGTTCTGTGCTCATGACAGGAAGAAAGGATAGCTTCTGCTCCATGTGGTCATTTAAGATCAGGTGAAGGTAAGTCTTAAAACAGTTTGTCTATAGATTTTGATAGTACCTTCATTACTGTTCCAATAGCAGAATCCTCTGGAGTCTAGGTATCAGTTAAACTGACCATGCTGAGAGTGTTGCTTATTTTCATTGGCTCTCTGCCATGGAGTCTTCCAGGCCTTCCTTAGAGAGTCCCATTCCTCACAGGGCCCACCTACCCCATTCGTCACTTCTGGCTTCTGTGCTTCTTGTCCTTGCTGTGTCCACAGTCCCCGGATGGATGAAGAAGCAGTCTTTGTCCCATTCTTACCAAATATGGGTTGGGCCTGAGAACCTAGTAGCAATTTGGTAAAGATACTCAAGGAGAGAATGGCAGGGTGGGAGGGACTAAAAGAAGCATTTACCAAGAAGGCACTGTTGGCTCTGTTTGACTCATGGCTATGGACGGACCACAGAGAACGAGATAAGTCTGAAAGGTCCTTGGCAATTGATTGCCCAGGGTCCAACCTATTTTCTTGTTCAAGGTCACTTGCTCAATGCCAAGGTCATGTTGCTTGCCTGTTCTAAATGAGCAAAGTGTCTAGGTCAATCTGGAACCAATTACTGAGCTTTATGGGTCTCCCAACCCCAACAAGTGTCTCCAGCCTTCCAGTCCCCTTCCCCTCAGTTGGAAAATTCCAGCAAGCCTAGCAGCACTCTCGGAGGAAAAGTTCAAAGTCTAACTCCAAACCCTCAACAAGCTTCCAGTCTCTCACTTGTGGCACTCACTAAATCCTTTCCCCCAAGGAGAACAAAGCTAGATAGTAGCTGAACTCTGACCCAAAGAAACAGCCTCGGCTATAGCAACAGTCGGATTCTGGGGTCAGCCCCCACCCCTTTGCCTTGCAGGCCTCCCTTGAGCCAGACACTGGTCTGACAACCCAGGAGAGCTCACGGCGGCGACTGACCTGAGATGCCGCCCCCCACCACGATCACATCGTATCTGTTGCTCATGGTGCTCGCCAGGTTCCAGGCCGCCTGTGTCAGCTGCTAGTGATTCTGGATCTCTGCCTGCGCCGGCGCTGCGCACTGTCCCCTCGCACTAGCGCCTTGGCAGAGCTGCTTTATGCTGGCGGGGCGCCTGGACTCTGAGCCCCGCCCGCCGGCCGATGCGGCGCACGCCTGGAGGAGCTCAGCCCTTCGCACCCGCCTCCTGCCCAAGCAAGAGGAGGGCGGAACTCCAGCTGAGAAGGTGACCTGGAACCTGAAAGTTTCTTCCCTGTGTCAACACTCCCTTGCCTTCTGCAAAGACTGCCCCGAGATCACTCTATGCAGCGGAGGGACTGCAAGGTCTTCCTATCAGGGCGGAGGATCAGATTGAAAACCTCCCAACTGCCAGGCGTTAAATTCATTGTGCACGATTCCCGTTCAACTTTGCAATGACACCTTTTACACAAGAGGAAAGCAGACGAAGTGGTAATATGCTGGAAAGAAAAATCATGCATTAAAATGTTGCCTTGGAGGCTGGAGGGATGGCTCTAACAGAGGACCCGTGTTCAATAACCAACACCCACAGCCATCTGTAATCCCAGTCTCAGGGTTCCCAAGCCATCTTCTCACCTCCAGGCCTCCAGTAAGCATCAGGCACGCACATCGAATTCATACATGCAGGCAAAACACCCGTAAACATAAAAACAAAATAAAATAAAAGCACATTGTACCCAGTAGCTATGTGTGATTAATATATGTCTACTTACAGTAGTAACAATACAAACAAGAAGAGTTCAAGGCTCACCTTGATCTACCAATTAAAGTTATTATTTTCAGTCCTACTCACCTCCTTTTCAATCATCTGCACCCCCCCACACACACACACCATGCCATTGTTTAGTTAAATGCAAAAGTGTGTTCTAACATTGTGGTAAGGCACCTAGCTTAAAGACATTTTACTTTTCCCACTTTTACAAGGGATCGAAGAAGCCATCTGCAAGGGTGATGGCAGGCTTGCAGTGGGGAGCTCAGTGGTAGAGTCTTGGCCTATCATTAACCAAGCCCTTATATCCCCAGTACAGCAAGGGAAATAATACAACCAACTGCTTATTGAACAAGCCGGTGCATCTGTATCCTAAGCCATGGAGGCTGCACACAGAAAGTTGGTGATGACAGGGAAGAGGCCTTGGATAGGCAAATGGAATTCAGATCTCCCCAGTGTTGCATGGTGAGTTGTTTTTATGTGACCTTGGGATGAGTATCTGGGGACTATGGCCTTTGCAAAGACAGCAATCACCAGGGTTATAAATTCTTAAATGGAGGTGACCCAGGCAAAACAGGGACAATCTTGTTCTAAGCAGCAGAAAAGCCACCTTTGAGAACTAAAAGTGAGAAGTGCATAATGAAAGTTATGCAGTATTATATGGTAAAGTTCTACGGGTGCTGTGTTTCTGTTCGAGATAGTGGAAATGCCACCCTCAGAGGAGCTCGCACTAGTGAACTGCCCAGTTGAAAAACACCAAAGGCAGACCTCTACCTCATGTTACTTCACTGAACCCACTTGTCACTAAGGTAGTTTGTGCTTCTGTTGCTCTCACACTAGGAAGAGTTGAACACATCTGTTGTTGAGCGTCACTGGAGGCAGAAAAAAAAATGTCCAATTTTTAATGTGTTCATCATCATTTCAACTTAGAATCTTCCAGGAAGCACATTTCCAGGTGTGTCTGTGAGGGTATTTCCTGAGATGTTTAATTAGAAGACCCACCTTAAACATGAGTGTCACTGTTCTTCTACCCAGATTGAATAAAAAGATTGAATAAAAATTGAATAAGAATGGAAATAAGAGGCAGCAGATGAAAAACAAACAGCGTTCACCTCTCTCTGCTTACTGACTGAAGATAGGATGCACAATGTGATCTGTTCCTGCCTCCATGCTTTCTCCACCATAATGGACTATTATCCCTGAAGTAAGTCAAAATGAACCTTTGTTCCCCTACAGTGTTTCCTGTCGTGTATTTTATCATAGCAAGGAGAAAACTATACAATATACCTAGATTCTAAAAATGTCTAGATGCTTGAACCCTGAACCTCAACCTACAACCCCACTACTGAGAGTAACAATCTGTCCCATCCTGCATCTAGCCTGCACTGACCTCTTCCTTTCCACTCTCTTCTGAAGTCACCTCTGTCCTTAGCTCCCTGAGGCTGTGGGCTTTTATACCCTGTAACCTTTTCTTTCAGCTTGCAAGTCAATCACATGTCAGATAGGGTGAGATAGATGGAGAGGATCCTTTCAGGATCTGCCTGAAATTCCCTTTGCTCTGTTCCAACAGTGTTTCAGCCAAAGGCTTGAACATCTAAGGCTTTGAGTTGAAGATAGACTGTACCTTCCCTATGTCCACCTGACAACAAGGCCAAAGGGAAATCCAGAGGAGTTCCATGGTGTCTGGAGAAAACCCACTGTTCCCTTTGAACAAAGCTAACCCATTACCTTGTACTTTGTAAGATATGAATAGGTTGAATGAGAACTCAGGCCTTGATATTAGGGAACCAGAAGCCCTTAAATGGTCTCTGAGGCTACATTTTGTCCCCACATGGGCAGTCATCCAGACCTATTTAGAGTCCTGTGTCCCCAGGTGGAAAAACCCCTATAGTCTGTCTTCTCTCTCTGCTTCATTGACAAATGAAAATAGCGCTTCCTAAACTTGATCATGCATACACATCACCCTGGCTTGTAGGGAAAATCAAAGGAAGTACATTTCTAACAAGCTCTAGAAGCTCCAGGTAATAGCCATGCTGCTGGTTCGTCATCTATACTCTTTGAGCACTAATATAGGATTCTGCATCACTCTGGATTTTAGACCAACATCCATGCTCTAGAACCCCTTATGAGCTCCGAGGAGCCCCTTTAACATTCATGTGAGAGGTATCTGATATGGTTGAAACATGGCTTCTTTCCACTAGACCACATGTTGAGGCTTAATTCTTCAAGGTGACAGGAATTGAGGGATGGATTGACATTAAAACCTCTAGGCATGGGAGCTCCTCCTTATCAAGGGATTTATATTGTTCAGAAGAGTAAGTTATTATAAAGAACAGGTTGTTGTAAAGGGAGCCTGCCACCTTCTCTCACTCTACTGTATGCCTCTCTTCTTATGTGTCTCTGTCTACTTTTCTGTATGCATTGAGTAGCATGGGTCCCTGGCCTGAAATCAGCTATATACTAATTCTGTGTTCATGGCCTTGCAGAATTGTGAGCCAAAATCAATAGTTTTCCCTCTCCAAATTTCTTGTCCTTGATTATTTTGTTATAACAACAGAAATGAGACTAACACGGTGTCAATTTATTATGTTAGCATTTACTGGATACCTGCTATGCTGAGACCTGGAGAAGAGAACAAGACAGAAGCTTTCACTTACTTCATGGGGCTCACATTCCAACAGGAAAGACAGTCAGGAAGAGTGAACACACATGTAATTCCTAATGTCACTCTAGGACATGTGTCAGGGAAAGACAACCTAGCCAGACAATCATGGAGTCCCTCCAGGAGGAAATGATATTTCTAATGGGATGAATAGAAGTTATTCAACTAGTGAGGATGACAAGCATTCCCAGGAGAGTAAACAATAATTCTAAATTGGAAGGCAAGCCTGAAGCCGGAGCTCTGGAAGGAAATAGACCCAGGTTGATGCAGAACCAATCCTCACCACCTTTCAGACTATCCACAAACAGCATAAAATTAATAACATAGCAATGAGTGATTTAACGGTGAATAAATGCTAGGAAGCATCATTTGTTTCGGTGTGTATTCCTGTCTTCTGTCCCCAGCTAGACAATAAATCACTGCAGAAGAGAATGTGTTATCTTTTATTCATCTATTCAAGAATAATTTATTGAGCACCAACTTGTTATCAGACATTGTGTCCATCATTAGGAATATAGTATCATAAATTAAAAATGATGCTAATCCTAGGAAGATTAAATATAAAATTGGATAATTGCCAGAAAGCTAATTTATGTTCCATCTGAGCAATGCGCGACACCTCTCACAAAGACACGCAGAGCGGTGCTGTTTGCCCCTAGCAGGATTTATTTGCGTTTTCAAACTTTATGAAATCTGTGTTTCTTTCATCAATTAAAATGAACATGCTTTGCTTTCATTTCTTTTTCATTAGAAGACTGCCAAAGAGATAAAATGTTGTTATTACTTCTTTCTTGCTGGCTAGCTTTTCATTAAGGGATATTTCAGTGAGTCTCTTATGCCACAGGAGGTTTCAATAAAAAGGCAGGCTGTGTAGAACACAGTGCACCAGATACTATCTAAGTAGTACACTTCGCCTTTTTTAAAAAATGCTGGAAGCTTGACAGGGGGTACAAAATTCATTTTAAAATTAGATTCTTTAGAGCTTACCAGTTTCTCTTCCCCAACAACTATGTTAATCTGTTTTCAAGCATGTATTGAAGGATAAAATCATGGAAGCAGCCAGCCCTTGCAGCCAAAGCAGCTCTTTCTTTAATAAGGTGCAGTTGAAAGTGTTGGGAGACCTGTGGTGCATGCAATGAGGTATCTGGCCTCATCTTGGATGCTAATCTGTGTGTTCTTTGGGCTTCAAGGGGGTTTGGTGGATGTTTACAGGATGAGATTATACATTCATGGAGTCCATAAATTGGAACGGCTCAAGAATCTGTATCTCACTCAAAAGTCCATAGGCTAATTTAAGTTGGCAAAGGAGTTTGGACATGGTGGACATAAGCCAGAAATCCCACCATTTTGAAAGTAGAGTTCAAGAGATGAAGGCCAACCTGGGCCACATAAGACCCTGTCTCAAAATACAAGCAAGCAAGGAAGCAAGCAAACAAATAAAAAACCAAAAACTGCCAAAGGGAGGACTTCTAACAGGTCCAGAAGACTTGTCAAGAACTGAGTGAAAGTAGTGCCGGCAGGGAACAAGCCAGATGACTTAATGTAACTCCCAGAAGCTTTGTGGATGCATTGAGCAGGCTTACTGAGTCAACATAGGAATGGATAGGAAATGACTTCTATCTGAAGAGCACAAGCATGGCTCTGCTACAAGCTCATTGCCATAGCACAGGCAAGACATGCAGACTTAGGGACACATCACAGAAAGGCCAATTTCAGAATCCACGGAGTTGAGCAGAGATGCCAAGCTGCGAGGCTTTGGAAAAACAGAGGCAGCACCTAACATCTTACAGAAGATAAGAAAGAAAATCAAAACCTCATGCACACTGTAAGTGCCCCGTTATCATCACCCAAAGTGAATGTTTGCTTTTTTACAATGACTAGTATTGAGAATAAAAGACCATTTCTATAGATCAGAAATAGGACCCTAAACAATCAGAAGAGATGACAAGGCCAAAAAAAAAAAAAACCCAAAAACAACTGTATAGGACACAGAGGAGAGCACATTGTTAAACAATCATAGCTAGGAGCTCAATAAATGAGTATGTTTTTTATTTATTACTTATTATTTGAGAATTTCATACATGTATACAACACATTTTTATCAGATTCATCGCCACTCCCTTTTTCAACTCCATCCAGGGCCCCATAAAACATACTTCCCCCAACATCACGTCTTCTTAATTTTTATAAACTTGTGAGTCCAAATAGTTCTGCCTTTTGTGCAAGAGTGTGGGGCAATCAACTAAAACATGCGCAAACTGCCAGTAGCCACACCCCTTGATGAAAAAGACCTTCGCTCCCTAAGCAGCCATCAACTTCAATAATTTCTTAGCTAGGGTCAGGGTCTCATGAGGTCCTCGCCAATCCAAGCTGCACTATTGACTGGCTTGATCTTCAGCTGTAGCTGCTGTGAGTGTATCAGCTTACCAGCCTCATCATGTTCAGAAAGACAGCATTGGATGAGCACAAGCAGGCAACCAAAGGTCTACCGACCTAGGACTTCACTTTATGTGTGCTATGTCCACAACCCTCTTCTAATAATCCACATGGCAGGCTAGGTCCCTTACCTGCACATACTATGCACACATACACACACCTCTCTCCAATCAGTATACCTAGCAGCTTGTAGTATACACACCTGCATAAAGCTGTCTAACACTCCAATATGAAACAGTGAAGTAATTTCCTCCTCCTATTAATTTTCATTAAATTTAGACAGATTCTATTCAACCATTTTCCCTGATGTACCTGTGGTTCTGGAATTGCAATTGGCACCTGAAGTCAGGGCAACCTTATGAGACTGGGTCACTGTCTTGTGGGGATGAGCCTCATGGAGATACTGGGCTACAACTTGATTTTAACCATGAATGAGGCTATTTAGTTCATTATATTGAGAACTCTCTGAAAAGAACATTCGAATTTCTTTGTATTAAAGTGTGTTGATTAAAATCTCTTGTCACTTGCAGCATTTTTCCCCCCACATTTTCGTGTGGGTTTTCCACAGAATGTCTGAAAATGAGGACAGTTTTACTTTAAAATATTGAAAAAAGAAGAGCAAAAATAAGAGAGACAGGTGAAAGTCTGCCTTTATGATGTAAATGTGTGTGCACATGTGTGCATGTATGTGTGTGTGTGTTAAGGACACCCAGGCTCAACAACAACACAGCATCTCTCATGCTCACCATCCTGTGCCTTAGATGCCCAGAAGTTACTCATCTTATAATTTTATCATGACATCACTTCTCTGAAAACTATTCATCTTTTCAGTGTGTACCATTTTCTGCAACCCACCCCCATTCATTCTTGGCAGTTGCCATTCCACTCTCTGCTTCTAGAAATTCAACAATTTTAGTTCCATATATTAATGATATCATGCAATGCTTGCTTTTCTTCATCCAGATTCTCCCTCATAGGTAGCACAATGTCCAACAGTTTCATCTCCATTGCTACAAATGACAGGATTTTCTTCTCTTTGTGACTGACTACTCCA
The DNA here is from genome assembly GCA_026225945.1 of Cricetomys ansorgei. NCBI lineage: Eukaryota > Metazoa > Chordata > Mammalia > Rodentia > Nesomyidae > Cricetomys > Cricetomys ansorgei. The sequence goes on from JAMJFZ010003951.1 coordinate 421,092, forward strand.
TTTTCTAACCCATTCATCAATTGATGGACAGTCCATAGATGGCTACTGTGAAGTGTGCTGAAACCAATACAGGACTGCTGATATCAGTGTGACATACTCCTTCCATTCCCTTTTAATAAAAAGCCAGAAGTATAAGATGATATCTCATTGTAGCCTTGATGTGCATTGCTCTGATAACTAATGATGCTTTTTTGCCCTTTTATGTGTTTATTGCTCTTTTGTATTTACTTTAGAAACAAGTACATTTGGCCCTTTGCATATTTTTAATACTATTTAGTTATATAAGTTCTTTGTGCATATTGGTTGTTAACTCTCTATCAGATACCGATGTTGTAAATATGTTTCTCTCATGGTTTGCTGCATATCACTTGGAAAATTGCTAAACTACTGTATTTTTCACATTCTCATCACAAAAGAGATAAGTTAATGAGATAATGAACATGGTGTCACTTGTGTTATTGAGCTTAGCCTTTCTGACAGGTGTAAGATGGAAACTGGAAGTAGTTTTGATTTGTATTTCCATGATGGTTAAGAGTGTTGAACGTTTTTTAAGTATTTATTTCTTAGCCATTTGAATTTCCTCTATTGAGAATTCTCTGTTTAGATCTGTACTACAGTTTGTTGATGGGATTATGTGATTTTTTTTTGATAACTAGCCTTGAGTTCTTTATATATTTTGGATGTGAGTCTTCTATCATGTGTGGAGTTGGTAAAGCTTTCCCCATGCTATAGTGTGTGGTTTGTCCAAATGATGGTGTCCTTTGCCTTACAGAAGCTTTTAAGTTTTGCGAGGTCCCATTTGTTAATTGCTTATCTTAGTGCCTGCGCTATCGGTGTTCTGTTCAAAAAGTCCTCTCCTGTGCTAATGAGTTCAAGGGTATTTCCCACTTTCTCTGCTGTAGGTTAAGTGTATCTGGTTTCATGTTGAGGTCTTTGATCTATTTGGAGTTGAGTTTTGTTCAGGGTGATAAGTACGGATTTGGATTCTTCTACATGCAAAGATCCAGTTTGACCAGCACCATTTATTGAAGACACTGTCTTTTTTTCCGAGTGGATTCTTAGCTTCTATATCAAACATCAGTTGTCTATAGGAGTGTAAATTTATGTCTGGGCCATAAATTCAACTACATTTATCAATGTGTTTGTTTTTATGACATTATCCCGCTGTTTTTACTATTACAACTTTTTAATACAATTTGAAATTGGGAATGATGATACTTCCAGTTGTTCTTTTATTGCTCAGGATTGTTTTAGCTATTGTAGGTTTTTCTGTGTTTCCATATGAAGCTGAGAATTGCCCTTTCAAGATCTGTGAAAAATTATGTTGAAATTTTGAGGGGTACTGCATTGAATCTGTAGATTGTTTTTGATAGGATGTTCATTTTTAATATGTTAACCCTACCGATCCATCAGCATGGAAGATCTTTCCATCTTCTTAAGTTTCTTTCTTCAAAGATTTTAAGTTTTTATTATATGAGTCTTCAACTTGCTTGGTTAGGGTTACCTCAATGTATTTTATAATGTTTGAGGCTATTTTGAAAGGTGTTGTTTCCCTGATTTCTTTCTTAGACCATTTGTCATTTGTGTATTGGAAGGCCACTGATTTTTATGAGTTAATTTTGTATCCAGAATCTTTGCTGAAAGTGTTTATCTGGCTGTAACAGCTCTCTGGTGGAATATTTAGGGTCACTTATGTATACTATCATATCATCTGCAAGTAAAGATACTATGACTTCTTTCTTCCTTTCCAATTTGTATCCCTTTGATCTCCTTCAGTTGTCTTATTGTTCTATCTAAGATATCAAGTACTATATAGTATAGGTATGGAGAGAGTTGGAACCCTTGTCTTGTTCCTGATTTTAGTGGAATTGCTTTGAGTTTCTTTCCATTTAATTTAGTGTTGGCTATAGGCTTGTTGTAAACTTCCTGTGTTATGCTGAGATATGTCCCGTATATTGCTAATCTCTGCAGAACTTTTATCATCAAGGGGTGCTGGCTTTTGTCAAGGACCTTTTATGCATCTAATGAAATGATCATGTGGTTTTTGTCTTTCATTTTGTTTATATGGTGGATTATGTTTATTGATTTATCTATATTGAACCATTCCTACATTTCTGGATTGAAGCCTACTTGATCATTGTGGATGACCGTTTTTATGTGTTCTCAGATTTAGTTTGCAAGTATTTTATTGACTATTTTTGCATCTATGTTCATAAGAGAAACTGGTTTGTAAATGTCTTTGTTGGTTGGGTCTTTGGTTTGGGTGGTTTGGGTATCAGGGTAACTTGGCCTCAAATAATGAATTGGTTAATGTTCCTTCTGTTTCTATTTTGTGGACTAATTTGAGGAGTACTAACATGAACCTTTCTTTAAAAATCTGGTAGAATCCTACACTTTGAAATTAGCTATGAAAACTCTGAAATAGTGTTTCACTGCTGCTGAGATTCAGGGTAGCTCCTAGAATTTCAGGTCATCATGGTCACTGTATAAATAGGATAATGTTCAGTATAACACGGGGCTCAATAAAGAAACTAGGTGAGGTTAAATTTCATGATTACTTGTGCAAATAATTGAGACTAGAATAAGTTGTAGCCCTATATCTCCACTATAAAATATTAATGAGCCATGTAAAACTCAGGTTTGGAATGTAATGCACCTAAAGACAAACTTTTACCCACTCTATCCTTCTGGGAACAGCAATTTTAAAACACATAAGATTTGCATTCTCTTGTCTCCTAATATGATACAATGTAACTCATGTTAGAAATGCTATTTCCTGAAATCATGTTCCTTCCTTCAACTTACAATTGACTTAACTATAATGTGAGCATGAACTAGAACCAATTACTCACTGTCACTGCCTTCAGAGGGAGAATATTTTCACTTTCTAACTGCCTCAAAGGAATGAGACAGCTAATGCCTGATGAGATAGTGGCAGCACATACAACCTTGTGTCATGAGTCCTTGCAGATAGAGAAACATAATAAAAATGCTTGCCCCTGTCCTGGATATGGTTACAAAATTTATCAAACAGAAATACAAGCTGTCCAGTTAAATTTGAATTGAAAATGAGCAATGACAAACTCAGTATGAACATTTCCCATGCTAAACTAAAACACATTGTCACTGATCTCAAATCCAAATTTAAGCTCATGTTCTGTGCTTGATCGGGTCACTCTAGTCTGAGAAAATATTTTGTTATGGTTCAATAGAGGAAATGAACTCATAGACATAAAGCAGAGAGTAATAAACAACAGAGTATGGTCAGGTACTACATCATAAGTTACAGGAAAAGAGAAGTGTTTGCTAAAGTCAGAATTCCTTCCGTAGAGTTGGTAAAATAGCTCAGACACAAAAAGTCTAGGTATAGCCTGATGACCTGAGTTCAATCATCAGAACCTGTATGGTGGAATGAGAAAACCAAAACCTACAATCTGTCCTCTGACCTCTATATGCATTCACTCCCCAACTCACACTTTTTAAACACATAAATTTAAAAAAAATAAAAAAGTATTCTATAGATAGTGAGATACCCAAAGAGTTCCGTCTTTGTGGAGACTTGCTAAGGCCCCAGTCCTTAGTGTTGTGGTAGTAGTGTTTAATAGCTTCTAAATGTGCTGAATAAATGTGCAAGTGAACGAGTAACATCAATCAGTGTGGGAGAAATTGAAGTGAGTCTTTGTCCATGGGACAATTCACTGTGGCAAGGAAATCCTGGTGGCTGGATCTTGAAACAGCTGGTCATATTGCAACCACAGTCGTGAAACCGATTGATAGATGCTGCTGCCTAGCCGATTTTCTCCTTTTCTATAACTCAAACCCAGGCAGTGGTGCTACCGAGTTTTAGTGTGGGTCTTTCTACATCAAGTAATCTAATCTAATCTAATCTAATCAGCACAATGGCTCACAAGGCATGCCCAGGGGCTACATAATCCCACACAGGATGCTGGTGGATTCTTATGCCCTGATGATTCCAGATCCTGCCATGTTGACAATGAACAGGTACCATCACAGTATGGAAGGCAGATGAAGCTCTGTGGGGAAGAGCAGAAGACAGAAGGACAGACATACTCATCTGGGCTGGGAGCTGGACAGGAAGGATCAATACAAAGGAGGGTTTCTTCAGACTGCCATTAGTGCTCAGCAGAAAAAAAGAACTGTTGATGCAAAGGGTAGACCTTATTTCAAAGTAAATAAGAGATTCTTTATTCTGAGCCAAATATGAATGACTGTGGCCTGGGAACAAAGACTTGGGTTTATCCTGAATGAAATGGTCTGCTCTGAAAGCATGGCATTCTATAGTCATAGAACGAAAAGTAACCACAATTCAATGCACTGGTAGAGACATCAGGCAGGCAGATTACAGCAAAGCTGTGAAATCTCAGCTATGTGTTTTAGATGTTGTCTGATGCCATTCTTACTTTTCAAGTTGGTAGAAAATTGGATACAGAGGTGGGTGGATGATAGCCCAAGAAAATTTGGTTCTGGGTCTGCTACAATCTAAGCCTCCACATATCATGAAGTTTTAATCCATCCATCAATCTACATACTCTTCAACATAGATGCAGCTTTTTCAAGGAACTAATCAAAATAAATTAGATAAAGAAGTCAATGTGATACTCCTAGGAAAACTGATGTGAAGGTTTATATCATTTTTAGGCCCATTTATATCACTCTTCAGGGGATTCCTTGTAGCTACCAGTGGCCTTGGCACAGGATATTAAAGGGACAGATTAAAAGAACACAAAAGGAGAAAATAGTCTTTAACTCCAGAATCAGATTGAAGCCTCTCACCATCGAGAAGCAAGACATTTCAGTACAATTAACATTTGCTGTGAAGACTGCTGACACAGAAACAAGATTCCATTCAGAGAGGTTGCAAAATAGAATGTTAAAACAGTAGACAATACTTAAACCCTAAGCATGCGATCTTTGACTGGCTTGACTCTTTTTTCCAGCAGTGAACGTGCAGTTTTCTGGGAATTTCACAAACAAGACTAAACTTTGTCTACAGCGAAAACAAACTTTAATTCCCTTGTGCAATCTATGTGCACAGAGGTTTTAACCTTATCAGTCCAAATCCTACTCAGTGCACCTAGAAATGACCCCATGGGTCATTTAACTTTCTCAAAAATCATTTGTAATGGAGCTTCAGAAGCAACCAAGATCACGAGTAGTATATTGTAAAGACGATTAAATTCAACTCTTAGTAAGTCCATACTGGAGTGTCTACCATCCTTTCTCTGAGCACTTCTCTCTTGCTCTTTGTGTTTAAATCAATGTCAGAATCTCTTCTTAATAAACCTCAATGCTGCTTCATACTGACATAGTCTGAAATTCTTTTCTAAAATGGAGTCAACTATCCCAGCTTTACCCGACTAGAGGTCTGTGAAAAGGACTCAGGCTGCTACAGTCACAGAACCTAATGATTGTATTTTAAGAAACATTCAACTAGGTTACAGGTGTTAAATTTCCTGAGTTAGAGAAAACAAAACAGCTCAAATTTTAGGCCTTTGATGTTTAATGTCATGAGCTTGATGCTGACTTGAAAAACTTTAAAGGAATGTTTAAGTCATGCTGTTTAGGACTAAGAAACATTAAAACTCAAACTCTGAGGTTGCTACTGGGTAGGTTAGGATTTCATAACCTAAGCACATGACATGTGATTGTGATAATTCTTTGTTATGAGGGACTATCCTCTGCATTGTCAGCATCCTGGGCATCTACCCTTTGAGGTGGCACCCCTCAAATTCATATTTTAATGTAATCGCCAATGGAATGGTATTAAGAGTTGGGGCCTTTAGAATATGATTGAGTCATGAGCAGCTTTTTGCATATGAATGACAGTAAAGCCTTGTGAAAAGAAATTTCTCAGACTTAGTTCCTTTTATGTGCAGCCCTCTGTCAATGAAGGCACAGCTTTCACTCTTCTTGCCCCATGATAACACAGTAAAAGGCAGTTACCAAACATGGAACTTACCAGCATTTTGCTTGCTTGTTGACTTTCCAACCTCTAGAATGTGAGAAACTGACTTTCTTCTTTTATTCATTGCCCACCTGCATTAGCTCCTGAGACTGACTATCAATATAAATAATAAAGCAATAAGCTGGGCAGTGATGGCGCACACCTTCAATCCCAGCACTCGGGAGGAAAAGACAGGCAGATCTCTGTGAGTTCGAGGTCAGCCTGGTCTACAGAGTGAGTTCCAGGACAGCCAGAGTTACAACAGAGAAACCCTGCCTCAAAAAACAAAACCAACCAAGCAAACAAACAAAAGCAATAAATAATAAGTAACAACTCATTTGTTGCATTTTCCTATAGTGATACAATGGACTAAGACACCACAAGATGCCAGAAAAACCCCTCCTTTGTTTGCAATGAGCAAAAACACTCTTAACTATTGGTAAATATCCTTTAGAAGCAAATTCTTCCCTTGTTTGGAATCATTGATCTAGATGAAAGCATTCTGTAAAGGTTCAATTACATGTCTGAGTCTCTACCATAATTTTCTCCTATCCAGTTGAGGCAAATAAGGGATAATTTGAGCAAATAAACCTCTGCATTTGAAAAATAAGTTGTCCTTTCGATGTATGAAAGTGCTGCCAAAGGTGAATACTAGATGATGAAAAGGCAAGTGATGGTTTATGTTTGTTAAATTCACATGCAGTTACTTCAAAAGTCCAGACTTCAGTAGCCCTGGGTCAAGCTTATTGAAAAAAGTGCACTTGACCAAGAAAGGCAAACAATAACTAGATAATTAAATATATGAGTACTTCTAATAGATACTTCTACATCTACAGCATTGAACCAAATTAAAATTACTCTTTGATAGAGGAAAACGAGAAAGACCTTTGGAAATCCGAGGATCCTTCCCAGAGGCAATTCTCTTCAGCAGGTGAATATTATGTCTTAGGTGCTCAAATGCCATCTGGAAATTTTGCACAGTCAGTATCATTTTTCTGAAATGTTGCTTGCACGTTTGGCCTCCAATTAAAGACATCGTCCCATCATTCTAAAGAACACTTGCCACTTCCAACCAATACTCAGGAGACAAGAAGAATTGATACCCATGGGAAAGATAAGCAATATAATTTTCCATGCAATAATCACTCTGTGTATTTCCTAATTTAATCAAGTAATAATTTCCCCTATGATGAAGATAAAGTCTTTTTAAAAAATCTATCTCTTATGACAGTTTATTTTAAGTGAAATCAGCTACAGAGTTGCAAATAAAAATATGGTAGATTTTCATACAGATACAGAGATAAATGACTGATAGATGATGGATGGATGGATAGATAGATAGGCAGACATACAGGCAGGCAGATAATGTTTTTGCAGTGCTAGAGACTGAATTCATGGCTTCATGTATTCTAGGCAAGTGTTCTACCACTAAACTACATTCTCAATCTAAATATTCTGAATGTTCTCTCTTTTATAGGAATCACCGAGCAAACATTAGATGAAACTGTACAATCCTTGCATTAAAAGTTAAAGCAAAATATGAAAGTTGAAAGTTTCAGAAGTCTAAATGACGAGTATTAGTCAAAAGATATTCTCAGTAAAGTATTGTAATTCTCTACTCATGGTAGTGCTAACTGATTTTCATATATATGTTTTTATTTTCAGGGGCATGATATACTACATAAGCAAGTCTTAAAACTTCACCCAATAAAATATTATCCTCACACTCAAAATCTAGAAAAATGCAAGAGACACCACATTATATTTTGTGAAAATACCCAGGCATAAAATGATACAAAAGCATATGGTTTCTATAATAATTACACTACCCAAAATAGGTGAGTTCATAAAAACAGAAATCAGAGTGGGGTTTTCCAGAGCCCAGAAGGTAGGGAGGAATGGAAGATTCATCTCTCAATGGATATGGGGTTTTCCTTCAGGGTGATGAAAATGCCTTAGAAGTAAAAAAAAAAAAAAGTGCTAGTTGCCAGCATTGTAACAAACAAAATGGCACCCAATTATATACCCCAAAAGGTTAATATTTTATCTTATGTGAATCCTTGCTAAATTACATAATCTTTGATTATGTGTGTATAACTGTGTATGGCACAGGGCTGTGTTTGAACTGCTTGGGCAGCCAAGGCACGAGGACAAGCAAGTTCAAGGCTGTCCTGAGATACGGAATGAATTCAAGAGCAGCCTAGGCAACTTAGTGAGACTTTGTTTCAAAATGAAAAGTAAAAAACAAAGGTCTCAGGGGGGAAAGTGCTCACTGGATATAGACCACCAACCTGGAGTTATGAACAAAGATACATCTCTTGTTCAGGGATTTGGATTTGAAAGCAAACAAGCAAAGCAGCAAATGACAAGGATGAAGAAGATGGCAACTAAAGCCTCACAGTGACAGATGATAAATATTTCTCATTTGGTATTGCTTATTAAGTATAATCAAAACAATGGTCAAAACAGAAGAAAGTGAAATTCAACAGTTTTTGATTTGGAAAAAAAAAGAGAACTAAAATCTTTACACATGATTTTAAAAGCTAAAGTTTATCTTAAGTGATTAAATAAAAGGCAGGGGTTCAAGAATAGAAAAAAATAGGGGGGTAAATGAGAAAATCTCGATTTGATCAAAGCATACTGTATTCACAAGTTGAGAGTATCACTGCACTCCATTCACGTGTATAATTACTACATGTCAATCAAAAACAAAAGTAAAAGAATAAAATAGAATAGAAGGCCTTAATTCATAGAAAAAATAAGTTAAACTGAAAGGATGTTTGGAAAGCATACTACATAACCAACAAAGAATTTCTAAGCTACAAATAGTTTTCAAATAGAAAAATTTATACCTAAACAAAGCACATAAAAATAACACAAAACTAACTAGCAGCAGAGGGAGAATTTCTAACTTGTAGTGACAGAAAAGACCCATTACTTTTAGGGGCCTAGAGGAAAGTCCAAATTCCAGAGGAGAAGAATCCTACCCTTTGCCTATTTACCAGATTACTCGAAGGCCAGACTCCCCTCCCCCTTCTCCCAGTGCAATTACACAGGTAGAGATACTAAAATTTAGTGCTCAAAGTTTCCCCGGTTCCAACTGACTGATACATGACAGAGCTATTAGTTATCCCCTGATCTTCTGAAACCACTAACAGAAATTTCTATCATTTCTTTGAATAAGCATCTTTAACAAAACAGTTGGAAAAAAACCATGTATTTTCTTGGCTTTGTAATCTCAGAAATGGTATGTCTTGTTAGAAGGAAGAAGGGAACAGAGCTGGATGACCGTCCTCACAGGAAAGGGCCCTGTGCTATGTCTGGGGGTTGGAATGAAGGCAAATACATGCCAGTGAAGATTCAGAAAGCTGAGATTACCCTACTTTGGAAACCATCACCTGGGCAGATATTATAGCCTCTTTTTGGTAGTGGGGGAATGCACTTCATTTGTCCTTTATTTTATTAAGAGGTGCCAAAAGTCCATGATCTCTAAAAATCTCTTTATATGAGAAGAGTAAGATTTGACAACCTTAAATTAGTCAGTTGATATTTCTAGTGAAACCCTCTCAGCCTACAAAATGGCAAAGTCTGAGGAGTCTGCAGTTGTGGCACAAAGAAAGCAAAGCCTAATAGGAGAGTGTTGGCCATGCTGTGTGTGTTTATTTGTGAGCCCGTGTGTGTACGTGTGTACGTGTGTGTGTGTGTTGTGTGTCTGTGTGTGTATATGTTCATGTGTGTGTAAAATTGTGTATGAGAAGAAAACCACAGAAACATACAAGAAAAAGAAACAGAACGGCCAGTACAGAGTTTTCAGGAGAGACTTCAGCTGAATGTAGAAAACTCTCTTCCCCCAATACCAACACCACTACTGGGGATAACTAAAGAAACTCTCTTGGCAGGCGAAGATGTCACTTATGATCATAGCACATTAGTTGAGAAGTCCAGATTAAGTGGAGACAAGAAACCAACAGTAGCTGCTACCTGCTATAAATTCTAGCCTTCTGCCAGTGAAAGCTTAGATTGGCAGGCAATCTTCTAATGTGCTATGATCATAAGTGACACTGGCACTATAGGTGAACTCAGGGTTTCTCACTTCCCTAGGTGACTAACATTCTCTCACATTTACTTAGTGGCTGCAGTGACCCGCTTTGCATAATCACTTAATAATTGGGTCTCAAATGCTACTGTCATGAGACTCCTTCAATTCCCCACGATCTGGACTGGCTTAGCTCCAGCCTGGGATAAGTCTGAAGTGTCACATTTTTCCAGCTTTATTAAAGTTTCAGAACACTTTCACATGGCATTTCTTACTTAACCCTCACACTAACTTTAGAGAAATAGGCTCCCGGCGCTGAAAGGGACGGCTATATTCCAGAGGTCGCTTAGTGCCCAAGCCATTAGGCATTGGGATCTCTGAGCACGCTCTTTCCTCATGAGCATTTTGCTTGTTGTTCCTGACACTCTGAAAACAACTTCGAGACAAAAATGGCTCTCCTACAAATGAGGTTTAAGCCATCAGTTGTGAGCAGCTTCTGCCACCAGTGGAGCATGTCACTTCTATCTATTGCAAGATCACACGGCAAAGATATGAGCTGTCCAACAGAGTTGGGAGAAGCCTTTAGCCTTCAAGGCTAGAAAGCAAACAAGGACCAAAGTTACAACACTAACTGGATTATCTGTAAGCCATTTAAATCAATAAAGACTTTTGTTTTGCTCAAGCTGCATGTCTGCCTTGGAGTAGAAGAGGACTCTGCTCTGCGGGGTCATGCAGAGCTCTAGGCTGATAAAGAAATTGCTGTCTCAAACATTGCCAGAGGTAAAAGAAAACTCTGGATGGTCTTATGTATGAAGTAGATGCCTTACTTCTAGCATAGCTCATTAGCCATAACTTGTCACGGGACCCTAAAAAAAACCACAGTGCTGCTAGGACGTAAATAAAATTATACATGTATCAGTAAAAAATACCACAATCAAACCAGGCATGATGATGACTTATGCCTGTAATCCCAGCACTTAGGAGGCTGAGGCAGTAGGACTGACACAAGTTTGAGGCTAGCCTGGGTTATAAGATAAAACCGTGTCTCAAAACAAGACTACTGCAATCATGCGGAAGGAAAGTTCTTTTGAGAACTCTGAAACTACCAGTCACCACTTGCATTGCCAAAATGAAGCCTAAACTGCCCTTGTCACTCCCTCAAATTCATGAATTTGGATTCATGCATATCCATTGAAGGAGCTTGGCTCACATGAATGTACCCAAGCAGTCAGGCCTTACCTTCAACTGTGTCATCCTGTAAATTCCATAGAAGGCCCACCCAATGAAAGACAGTGTTTTATATCCTGGGCAACCAAAACAGGGAAAATTTTCCACCTTGTGATTAATGTCTGAGACATTCAACTTGCATAAGCAAAGAAGGACATATACACAGTCCTGTTCCAAGTACTATTCTTACATGTTCCTTGTATAGGAACACATGGAAGCTAGTGGCACATGAGTATTCACTCAGATCTTCACTTACATATATGATTGGGCAGCAAACATGCACTGAGATCCAATCTGCTTCCAAGCACTCTGAAGATCTTACCTTGAGTAAGGCATGATTCTTGCATTCTAACACAAGATAGATATTAAGTAATTGTGGGGAGCTAAAGAGATGGTTCAGCAGTTAAAGAGCACTGGCTACTCCTCCAGAGGACTCGGTTTCAGTTCTCAGCATCCACATGGCAGCTTACAACTGTTTGTAACTCCAGTTCCAGAGGATCTGACACCCACACGCAGACATGCATGTGGGCGAAGCACCAATGTATGTAAAATAAAAATGAAATGTTTAAGAACTTGCAATTCAGTAAGGCATGGAGAGATTAATGCTAAGAGGTGTGTTTGCAGGGTCTAGTAACTTTATTGGATGTAGAGCACACCATTCAGAGAAGTCCACTGTAGGAAGAAACTGTGGTATGGTGGGTAAGGTGTCTAGTATTTGCCTTAGGTAAATCTGAGCAATGAAAAAAAAAAATGACAGGTCTGAGACTGGGAATGGAAGTGGAGGCCAGATCAGAAAGGACTTTCTGGCCATGTTGGGTAGGAACTTTGCCCTACAGATTTGGGAGCACTGACCTGTGTGCGTGTGTATGTGGAAGCCAGAGGCCAATGCCAGATGTCACTTTCAATCACTCTCCACTTAATTTTTTTTTAATCTGTTGAGACAGAGTATCTCATTGTTGATTCAGCTAATTAACAAGCCACAGGGTTTCCATGTCTCCCAACACTGGAATTGCTTTTTAGATGAGTGCTAGGGATCCAAACCCAGTCTTCATGCTTGTGCCATGAGCAAGTTACCCACTGAGCCATTTCTTAAGCCTGGCAGGAATCCTCCCAGACTATGAGAAACATGCAGAGGCACAGGTAGATTGTTATATCTCTCAAAAGGGGTAAAGATCTCTAAAGAAGGGAGGATAGGAGGAACAGAGGGCTCAGATGGGCATTGTTCTGGGCTACTGAGGCCCATGCAGCAAGAGTCACATGAGCTAGAACAAGAGTTACATATTTCAGTTTCAGGAAGGGGGCCTAGGCCTTTGGAGGGTAGATGTAGAGTTAGAGCAATACCCACGGCTAGAAGCCTGTCTCTCTCCCTCTCTTCTGAGATTCTCTTCTCTCCACCCCCCAACCCCCCGGAGACTGAATGCATACTAGGGCAAGGACTCTATTGCCAAGTTACCCCACCTAGCCCATTATTTATATCTTAAAGGACTAGGTACAGCAGAATCTATAAAACAGGTATGAATGATCTAAATGAGCGCAATCAGCCCTTGGAGGAAAGAGCAGAGGCATTGGGCATGTTGCCAGTCTGAACTAGGATAACAGGTTCATAGGGTGGAACTTGAGATAGACGCCATATATATGCAGCAGAAGGTTAACTGCTACTAGTGTATTGCTTCTTAAATACAGTGTTGTGGAGTTGCAACAAGAAGAAGAAAGAAGGAATCTAGATACAGGGAGCCAGGCATTGCCTAGTTAGAAGCCATTGACATGGAAACATTCAGAAAATATAGGTTCTTGCTACAAATGTCCATGCATTATGGATCTGGAAAGTAAATAACTTTCCTCCAACCCTTCTAATCTCATAAGTTTTCTAGAAAGGAGAATTAAACATATAGTCCTTAGCAAAGCACACTTATTAACTGTTCTCTCCCTAATGATATCTAAGCCACTCTTCTGCCTCATATTTGGCTATCTTGTGATGCCACATACCTGGCTATTCTCATTTATGTGCCTTTAGTAACTGATGTCTATAATTAGAATTACTCATGGGGCTAGAGAAATAGCTCAGTGGGTGAAGTGCTTGTTTCACAAGCAAGAAGACTGGATTTCAGATCCCAACACCCACTTAAAAAGCTGAGAATGGTAGCCTGGATCTGTAATTCCAGCGTGGAGAATAAAGACAGGAGGATCCCTGGCTTGCTGGATATCAGTCTGGCAGAATCAATGGGCTCCAAGTTCAGTAAGATACCCTGTCTCAAAGTATAGTGGAGAGTGATTGAGGAAGACATTGGTCATTGACTTCTGGTTTTCACATGCACATAGGTTTACCACATGTGCTTGCACACACACACACACACACGAAAATGGAATTAGGGTTGTCAGATTTAGGAAGCAAAAATACAGAAATTCCTATTACATTTTAATTTCAGGTAAACGAGAAAACTTGCTTGTATGTTTCATGCAATACCTGGGACATGTTTATACTAGTATTTTCCTTATTTACATGAAATTCAAACATCTGCACTGTGTTTTTCACTTAACCACCTTCTATATTTTACATGTGTCCTGTACCTCGTGACCTGTTCTAGTTTGCATGTGTCCACAAAATATTGCAAACATGATCCCCAAATTCATCTATTGATTGCAGATGGGACCTTTGAGAAGTGATTGGGATTGGATAAGCTCTTTAAGGTTGGATTTCTATATGAGACCGGTGGCTTTGTAAGAAGAGGCAGGAACCCAATCTAACATCTTTGCTCTGTCATGTGATACCTTGACCATGTTATAATGCAGCAATAAGACCCTCATGCTGAGGGCTGTTGGTTGCTAAGCAGTTGTTGGATCTATGCTCTGGGGCTTGCCAGCCTCCAGAATGAGTCAATTGGCCTTCTATTCTTTATAAATTACCTGGTCTTGTATATTTTGTATAGTGATAAAAAACAGCCTAAGACAACCTTTTTACTAGAGTGCTTCATTTTCCAGAAAGGGTCTCAAGGAAGTCCTAGGTTGGCTTGATAAATATGACTTTTGTAATTCCAGGACAAAGGCTGTTCAGTAAAATTTGATTGACCTTAATTAATGTCTATGGAAGTATATAGTCAGCCCCACCTCTGCTTATAACTACTCTCCATATCTGTTGGACACAAGCAACTATGAAACAAAAATATTTGAGAAAACAATATGTCTGAATCTAGTATATATAGAACTTTTCTTCACATTATTACTCAAATAATAGCTACATAAGAACCAGTTACATAGCATTTGCCTTTCAGTGGGCATTATGAGCAATCTAGAGAAGGTTTAAAGTATACTGTGGGGTGTGTCTTATTATGGTGTTTTATATAGGGACTTGAGCATGGAGATTTGATGTCCAAGGGGATCCTCAAAGTAATTTCCCATGCTCTCTGAAGGATAACTGTATGTGTAGTCAAATAACTGCCACAACCACCAGCCCAGAAATGAATTTCTTAGTACTCTTTCTTTTTTTTTTTCTGGGTGATAAAAGAAGAAAGACTTTATAAGAACTGAGCCTATGTTAGCTGGCTCTGAGTGAACTTACAGGGCTGTTGTAAAGAGCTTTAAGAAATCGGATTGCCTTCTCCAGAAAGCATCAAAGTTCAAACGGAGAAGTTTGACCTTTGAGTGTAAAGATAGGCTTGTAATGTTACTTTAGGTGAAAAATACATCACACATTGCTCAATTTTGAGGTGCCGTTGAAACAATGATGACAATGTGAAATCTTCAGTGCTTTTGAAAAAAGTCACTATTGCAAGCCATTAGGCACTCTAACAAGGACTAAACCCGTTTTCTTGACTTTCATCTTAGTGAACAAGTATTCAGCCAAGAATCAAGAGTATTCTTTATTTGTTCAAAGCTGCTACTTAACAAAGAAATCTGGACCCAGAGAGATTGAGTTTCCCAAAGCTATTGAGCTGATGAGTAACCAAGGACTAAAGGTCTCTTGCTCCTCAACCCAGAACCCTTACCGTTGTTTACAGAAAGCTCCCAGGAAAGACGCCAGCATCGTTGGAAAATCTGCTCAAATGTTTATCTGAGAACTCTTATAATCTAAAATGAAAATCCTTCTTTTCTTTCATCTTATCTAAGACCCCTATTCTGTTAAAGTGCTCCTCCAATGAAAAGAATAAAAAAGAATCCTTGCTCTCACCAACCTACATCTTACATAAAGAATGCTACTAAGTTGGAGCTGGATCTTCTCATTCACAGATGAAAACTAAAATAAATGGTTGTATGCAGGTTATTTCCCTGGATAAGTACAAATGTGTCCTTTAAATTATACCTCCCCCCATAAACAAATAAGCAACAACTAATTTTGTTTTTAGTTTCTACATTAGAGAGATAAGAATAAATATAACAGTTTGATACAGACTTGCCCAGTTTGAGAATAAAGAGAACTCTACTTTTACCTGTTAATTTTCGTATATTCCCAGAGGCTAGATGACTACATGTCCTTAAAATAAATATAACATGAGTAAAACAGCTTTTTGTTACCCAGTCACAATCCTGCCATTTGCCTCAAATTATGGCAGCTTTATTACTGTCAATAGCAAAGGATCAATGAGATCTCAAGACCTTTGTTCTGGGATCATGCATTGGTATTTCATGAGCTCTATCCCTTGAAGGGCTTCTTTCCACATAAGTTGAACTTAAATGAATTCTATTTGCTGTACTTGTGTTCTGCCCTAGTTGTGTTTTCTAAGATCTCAAAAACCACAAGTACATAGGCCATAACTCTTATCCAGGGTAAAGTGTATCATATACCAAGGGTTTTAGGTCTAGAGTTCTTTCCTGAACAATTCTCACTTAGTTTCCAATATTCATTTTATTTAATCTCCTTCTCAGCTATTTAGCATGTGTTATCCTTGTTTATAATCTACAAAATCTTTGATTACCCTATAATAGCTCAGGCTTATAATCTTTCCTTATAAATTTATTTCACAATTTTAAAGGCATACAGTGCCTGTTTTTAGAGACAAGGTCTCAACTCTGTAGTTTTGGCTGACCTGGAATTTACTATGTAGACCAGACAGGACTTGAATTCACAGAGATGCACTGCAATACCTCTATTTTAATTTAAAACTGTTGGCAAAGGTATTATCCTATTATATATAATCTGTAAATTTGTGGATCAATATTAAAATTTTGTTTATAATCAAATGTGAACCTTTTAGATGTGCAAAGTGCAATATGTATGTGTGAAAATATCATAATTAAACTTGTTTTTTATGCTAGCTAAAATTTTCCATTAAAAAATAAGCCAAACTTCAAACCATAAAAGGAAAGATCAAAGACCATTTTCTATTGATTTATCACTTTTGTCCACAAAGATACAAGGAAACATTTTGCAAAACACCTTGCTTATGAGTCATTAACACTATCAAGAAAGGAAACAAAGTTTTCCTTGTTTGTTAGTGAATTCATTCTTTCAGTTGGCTATGACATGTTTAGCCACATCTCAAACCATGTTTATTTTATCTATATTAGAGTTTGGTTGAGCATTTCCATCAAGCACTTTTTTCTCTGGTTTTCAGAAATAATTTTTCTTCCATTTTAGAAAGTGAGAACATTTTTCCAATTCCAAACTAGGTTCATTCAGTTTTATATTTTCTTCACAGAGTGTTTCATGAAATTTCCTTGCTCGATTGACTTTTGTGGTTTGCCTAATTTGATGTGGAATTCTTCAAGTGTCTTTGGACTTGATTGGAATGTATCCAGAGCCTTAGTGCTCAAATGATCCATTTGCCTAGTAATTTAATAACTAGCCTGTATTGCAAGCCAATGAATATGATAGGTCCTTTACAGGCACCATTTCCTTTAAGTTTTACAAGGTTGCATTGGATTTCTTAATATCTTTATCTCATTTACCCCTGGATAAATAGGGATTTAAAATGACTCGTATTTCATGTTCTTCCATGGTGCTCTAAATCACCAGGAAGAATAACTGCAAAGAAGAAGAGGAGTTAGAGAATGAGAAGTGAGACGCCAGCAGAGTCGTAGAAGCTTTAGTGGGTTTTTAAGCTTCTACTTTCAGCCCCTTTCTGTACACTTTTTCTAAAACAAAAATCAAAACAAAACAAATTCTTCCTACTTAATCTAGTTTTAAATGATATCTGCTATAAAGATTAAGTTTTGTATCTGAGCACAATAGCATGCACTTGTCATTTCATCTAGTACCAGCTATTCAGGAGGCTGAAGCAGGAACCTCAAAGTTCAAGATCAGTCCAAGCAATTTAGCAAAACTTTGTATTTTTTAAAGGGGAGACACAGTTGTAGCTCAGGTTGGCCTTAAGCTTACTAGGCAATCTTGAACTCCTGATCGTCTTCCCTTTGCCTCCCAAGTGCAGAGATTACAAGTATGCACTGCCATGACCAGTAAGACAGTATCCTGATTTAAAAGAAAATACATAAGGATCTGAGATATAACTAAGTTGTAGACTGCTTGTCTAGTATTTACAAAGGTCTGTGTTCCATCCCCAGTACTCCAGCAACCAAATTTACGTCATAATTAGAAATATGTTCCAGTTCAAATTTCATTTTAAAGAGGCAGGGGTTTGCTACATAAAGAAAGAGTATTTGCAGAAGATGCAGCATCCTGTGAGAAAGTGATTCAACACAGTTTAACATTCAGGATGTCTCAGTGGCTCCAGTAGCAAAGAACCCTGAGGAATATGATTGGTGGCAAAGCATAGGAAATATAATCATGTTGAAAACATTCACATTGAGGGGAAAAGATTTCAAATGTATCCTGAATATCAAGGGAATCATTCTAATATTGGCAAAAATACATACTGACAGTTAATTGCTGCTGGGGTGGGACTGTCATTTTTTTCAGTGGTGCAGTATAACTAGTAAGTTGCCCGTGTTTCAGTAAATAAGTTGACACTCATGTTCATGAAAGCAATCTTAGTGAAACTCAATAGGTCACCAAAAACAAACCAACAAAAACACGTGAAAGTAAGAGGAAGACTTTTTGGCAAGAAGAGTGTCAAAGCAGGAAGAGGTAGAGGAGGGTTATGGGGAGTGAGTATGATCAACGTCTATTGTATACATGTATACATTTGTCAAAGAAAAAAATATTTTAAAATAAATACAGTAATAAGCATAAAACAAGGGAATAACTTATATGTTTTATAATAATAAAGTGAAGAAATTTTAAGGTAGAGAAACAATTTGTATTTCAGACTGATTATGCTGACAAGGCACCTGGTGGGATCTAGGGGATTCTAGATTGTTAATGGTAGTACTGAGTTCTATGTAAGACTCCCCAATAATTAAAAGTATTCAGTTTAGACAAACTTCTGATCAGAAAAAAATAAAACAAGGAACCCAGTGGGATCTAGGGACTTCTGGACTGCTGGGGGTGGGCGAGTGCTGTTTAAGACTCTCCAAGGATGAAAAACATACTTTAGACAAACTGCTAATCAGGAAAAAAGAGAAGAAAAGAAGGAGATTTCAGTCCCCTCATTGAGAAGATCTGAACTAAGGCATCACATCATTACATATGTACACCACCTTGCTCCACGCAGGCATGATCTCCCTATAACCTTACCCAATCTCAGTGGTACATGAAGCCACTGTTGCTGAGATTCAGAAGATGAATGTGAACTTCAAACAGTAACATGTTTCCACCATTGTAAAAAGTTTTAATTATGCCTGAATTATAAACGAATCATTATTGCTCATACTTTTCTCATTTCCATAAGAAAATAATGACAAAGAGTCCTTCTATTTCATTAACCACTCCACAGAGTCTCCTCCTGAATACTGCTGATTGTATTTCTTCATTCACTTGATTTTGGGGAATAAAGGCCACTTGTATGCACACTTGCCTCTGTATGAGTCAGGTATACATGGATCTGTATTTTTCTGGCTTATTTAACCAACCTGTTGTGTTCCAAGTTTTATCTCCTCCCCTCTCTGCATAATGTCTTGCTGTGGATCTCTGTATTTGTTCTCATCTGCTGTAGGAGGAAACCTCTCTAATGATGGCTAAGTAAGGCACCTATACATGAGTATAGTAGAATGTCATTAGGAGTCATTTAATTACTCATTAGGAGTTATTTTATTACATTATAAAAGACCAGTAGTATTTTATTTCACCCTAGGTGCCTGGGCTATCTAGTCTCTAGTTCTTGGTCACCCAAGCAGTATGGATTCCATCTCATGGAATGGGCCTTGAGTCAAAACAGACATTAGTTCGTTACTCGAACAAGGAAAAAGGTTCTTCTAATTCTCAGTGGAACACACAGAATGTTTATTTGGATTTTCAAGGTAATTGCAAAAAAAAAAAAAGTATCTTAGACAAATCTCATTACTTGTTTCAGTAACAACTGTAGCATATCTAATTCTGACCCTAACAATAAGAAATATTTTTAAGTTGGCCAAATGTGTGTTCTGAGACAAAGCAATAGAGGGTATGTGTGGATGTGAACAGAGAACAAAGGAAGGATTTCATAGATTCGTGTTCTGATATTTTTTGGCACTAAGATCAGACATTATGAACTACATGATCCTGAAACCCTTCCTAGAGGAGAACAATACTTCTTTTCTCTACTTTGAATCTCTCAAAACAAAAGACATCTGTAAGGGTCAGCTTCAAATTCAAAAGACTCTTTAAAGTAAGGCTGTGTATGAAGTGTAGTATGAAGTGTAGAAAGTATGAAGTGCAGAAAACACCAGATAAAATTACTTTGAAATGTATTTTAACTGTCATGTGAAAGGATATATATATATATATATATATATATATATATATATATATATATATATGTATAGAGAGAGAGAGAGAGAGAGAGAGAGAGAGAGAGAGAGAGAGGGAGGGAGAGAGAAAGTCTCACACTGTAGCTCCAGCTGAGCAATCTCGCAAGCCTTCAACTTTAATATTTTGAACAGTCATGTATGAGACTCTCAGCCCTTAAATTCTTGCCAGCAATACTGCTTTCTTTTAATTTTTGATAATTTGATAAGTATGAAATAAAATCGTATAGCTAATTCAATTTGAATATTTTTAAATATTTATTGGACCTTTAATTTGATCTTGTCAATTATTTATTTTGACTACTTTTCTTTTCCAATTTTAGCACTTCTTCATCATAAATGTTGACTCTCTGCGATTTCATTGCATATATTCATTGGTTTCAAATTTTACTTGTTAAACATTGTTTAAGTTAATAATTTCTCCCATTTACATCATGCCTTGTGGTTCCTGATATTTAAGGTTTGGTTAACAATGTTTCTATATTCCTCAGATTAGCTTTGTACAGTACATTAACCACTAGTGATATGTAGCTATCGAACACTTAAAATGTGGCTCTGTCTACCTAAGATGTTCCATAAGCATAAAATACAAACCAGGATTTGAATAGTTGATATGAAAAAGAACATCGAATTTATTACTGACAACTATTCATGTTGATTATATATTGAAACAATGACATTTCAAATGTAGAAATAAGTCAAATGTATTTTGAATTGTACCTACCTCTTTTTATGTTTTTAATGTGGATACCAGGAAATATATGAACTTTTAAAAATACACTTCACATTATGATTCCATTGAACAGCCTTTGTCAAATTATCTAAATATAGTCTTACAGTTTTTAAAAAGTTATAACCTGTTTTTATGGTGCACAACTTAATCCCAGCACCTGGAAGACAGATCTGAGTTTGAGGTCAGCCTACTCTACATATCAAGTTCCAAGACAGTCAGTACCATACAGTAAGACCCTGTCTTTAAAAGAAAGATGAAAGAAAAATTAACCTTTTGAGGATAGAAAGATAGTTCAACTGTTAAAATGTGTACTGCTTTTTCCAAAGATCTGTGTTCTAGTCCAGCCCCAGTTTGGGTGGTTTACAACACTCCCTAACTCCAGTTCCAGGGGATCTTGTGCCTCTGACCATGGAAGAAACCTGAAATCATGTGTATATACTGCCCCCCCCACATACACACATACACATAACTTAAAATAAAACATCTCAAAATAGCTTTCTTTACATTAATTATTGCTTTACAAGAAGATGTTTTCTGTAATGCACAAGAAAGTCTTATGTTTTAGCTGATGGTGACATCTTGTCCAAATAGAGTACAGTATCAAGTTGGGATATATCTTAATGGTTGGTAGATCATTTTCTCATATTCATAAGGCCCTGGATTCTAAGTGCAACATCACACACACACACACACACACACACACACACTCACACACACTCACACACACACACGCACACATATATATCCATACACACTTGCATAAACATAAATGAAATGATTTTGGTGCAATTTATAGCACTTACTCTGATGTCTCCAGCTTTGATTATTTTTGTATCTTTGTATTGCAGTGCAAGGGATTGAATCACCCAGGTTCACACTTATCGTAGGCAAGTACTCTGATACTGAGGTACATGCATCCATAGCCTTGATTTCTCCAATCTTATAGACATGTGTGTGTATTTGTGGATGGAGTGTGTGTATGTGTATAGTCTTGTGTAATTTTATTTCATATGTAGATTCGTGTAACCACCATCAGATTAAACATACCAAATAATTCTATCACCACAAAACTTCTTCCTCTGTGATCTCTCTATAGCCATTCCCACTTTTTCTCCTATTCTTAAACCATAGCAGACATCAATATTTTCCCATCCATCATTACTGTTCTATTTTGAAAAAGTTGTATAAATGCAAAACAGCTTATCATTATTTGAGTTGTTTTCACTTCTGGCTACTATAACTAAAGCTTCTGTGAACAACAGTGTGTAAGTTTTTATATGAACCTAAACTTGCACTTATCTGAGATACGTGCTCATATGTGTAACTCTTGAGTGGTACCACAGTTGTATGCTGCAAACAATATGCAAGGGGTCTAATCCCTTGCGTGATGAATATTTCTGAGTCTATCCATTCTGATAAGTTGATAGTTTTTTCTTGTTATGGTTTAAATGTATATTTTTTCAATGTTTTATTATATTGAGCATCTTTTCATGTGTTTGTCATGTCTATGACCATTTATTCCTTAAGCTAATTTTCCTAATCAGATTACTTCTGCTGGGGGATCATACTTTCAACATCTATATTCTTTTTCATAATGCATGTATAAATTTTTGTCAATTTATTGTTCTAAAAATAAGCTTTAGCATATATTAACCTAAATTGTCTACTCCAAACACCTCAACACAAAAGACTTTGCTATTTCTAGAGACTCATCTTCCACATTGTGGAATATGTTCCACTAATTCCAGTTTTCCATCCAATGAAGATGACATTTCAGAAGAGAATACACTGGATGTTGAGAATGGGGGAAGCAAACTTGTACAGGAGCTTGTCAGAAATGGGATTTTTCTCATGTGCTTCCATGGACTGGAAGTCCACTTAAAAGAGAAAGTAAATATATTTTGTCCACCATTCTCTACATTTGATGTATGTGAGATTGTCTAATATAATAACCTTTCCACAATTTCAGATATTAAAGATATAACAAAGAGTCACAAAGAGAAGAAGAAAGGGCTTGAAAGTGAAAGTAAAATGGAGAAGTAGACAGAGTTGAAAGAACGATGTTAGTAGATTGCAGGAAGGAAATGGGAGAAAGGAACAAATAGCAAAGGCAATGAAGATGTTCATAACTAATAGAGTTGAGTACTGTGTGTGTGTGTGTGCTTTGCATATTCTATATATACCTTATATGTATATTTTGCTATATAGATATATTTGTTATGCATACTTAAATGTGTGCCCTTTCTATTGTTGAAGGTCTCTAGAGACTTAGAAACCTTCCTCTCTTCCCAATATAAATAGGGAGACATATTTGCAAATGGGTATTTCTCTCATAGATAAATTTCCCCCATTAAAGATCAACATATGAGACTGAAGAAGTGGCTAAGGGGTTAAAAAAGTGTCCTGCTCTTGCATAGAGCCAGAGTCAAATGCCCAGCAGCCAAGAGCACCAAAGGATCAGTTGCCCTCTTCTGGATTCCACAGGCACTGCACTTACATGTACAAACCTATACACACAAAAAAAACTAAAAAATAAAAATTAAAGTAGAAAAGTTTTAAAAGGGAAACATATACTCTGATTTTAGAACTTCCCCAGTGTCTGCTATTTTTAGAATAATAATCTCAGAATAGTACTTATGGCATGGATATACATTTTGGGATGACATATTTTGATCTCCAAAATCCCTTAAGACAGAGTTATTGGTTTAAAATAATCCATTCTTTCCCTACTCCGTAGAACTATTATACTTGTCAATATTCAAGTCTTGAGTATACTAGTATATGATATTTGATGTGGCCAATATTATTCCATTCAGATCGTTATTCAAGCACAATTTATTATGAGTAACTTACTAAATATATTTGTGTTTTTTAAATTATGAATTGATTGTATAAGGGCAATTGTTATAGTCTATTGATCTAAGTATCTATCCTTATACTGATACCACACAACATGTACTTTATAGTAAATCTTGACATTTTTAGTAGTTTCTTGATAATAATTCTTCTTTCAAAATTGATAATTGAACATTTTGCTAATCAGAGACCATTGCACTTTAATGTAAATTTTAGAATTCACATAGCAATTCTCACCAAAAAAAAAAAAACACCACTATTTGCATTACGACTACATCTGCATTGGATCTATAAT
This sequence comes from Cricetomys ansorgei, assembly GCA_026225945.1. Lineage (NCBI taxonomy): Eukaryota > Metazoa > Chordata > Mammalia > Rodentia > Nesomyidae > Cricetomys > Cricetomys ansorgei. The sequence goes on from JAMJFZ010003951.1 coordinate 444,979, forward strand.
TCACTCTATCATAAATAGACATTTTGAGGCAGAGTTCTCTTTATAACCCATTCATAAGGAAACCTATCCGCTGCAGCCTCCTTACTGCTTGGATTAGGCATGTCATACTCCATTCAGCAGAAACTGGGATCTCAATAATGTTCAGTTCTCTTATAATGAACATAATGTTTTTCTTCATTTATTTCCTCTTAAATTTACATAGTTGTATTTTATATACTACAACATTTTGTTAAATTTACTATGTATGTGTTACGCAATGGTAGTTTTAATATTTGTTACAAGCCAAGTATGAAACTACTGCTGATGCGTGTATATTGCCTTGGTATCTAGCAGTTTCCTAAATTCACTTTATTAGTCACACTTTGTTTATATGCAATCACGTCATCCTTAAAAGCATCTTTCATTCTTTATTTTATATTTTTGTTTCTGTTTTATTTTTTCTTGCCTTGGGGCACAATGACCTCTAGTTAAATAAAACAATGAAGTAGCAATAAAATTCATTCTCTCTCTCTCTCTCTCTCTCTCTCTCTCTCTCTCTCTCTCTCTGTGTATGTGTGTGTGTATGTGCGTGTGCGTGTGCGTGTGTGTGTTGTTTCCCTAAGTCCCCTTTTCAGCCTTCCAAGTCAGAAGAAACACTGCCCACATGCACTGAAAAAGGACAAAAGTGGGATGAAATTCATGAAGGAAGATTGACCCTGGGGACTCAGCCATAGATGCAGTGGCCTGGACAGAAAGTATCTTCTCAGTCCCTAAGGGCCAGACCATCATTCAGGGTGAGCAAGGTAGAGCCCCCCTTGGAGTCAAAGCAGTAGAAGAATGGAAGGTCAGGGCATAGAGCCTAAGGAAATTATTCTCAGGCCCCGAAATCTTTCAGTTTCTCCTTTTGGAAAGAAATGTCTTTCTACTGTCTGCCCATGGTTTAGAAGCAGATAATTTGCCTGCTTTCTCAAGTTTGTGGGTGGTGACAATTTTGTCCCATATCCAAACTCTCAGTCATTCCTGATTTGGATGGTTTTCTAATTTTGCCTTCCAGAACTATGGCGAATGAACTTGTCTTTAGTCACTACATTTGTGATTGTTACACCAGAAACAGGACTAAAACAAAAATAAAGAGATTGCAAATATGAAGTACTTTGAAATCAGGGAGAAACAAATAGGCAGATGTAAACAAAAAGATTATGGCGCATGATCAAAGGTTCTGTTTACAATGTTCATCCAAGAGTAGAGAAAGGAGATAGCTATAAAAAATTACCTTAGTGAGAGAGGGTTAAAAATATTGGCTTTAATCACTTCCTTTTGGTTGAGCTCATATGGAGAATACTTGTCTTAAAAGTGTCCGAGGCCAGCAAGATGGCTCAGAGAGAAAAGGTGCTTGCTTTGAAGACTGACAAGCTAAATCAATCCCTGGAATCCACGTGATACAAAGAGAGAACCATCAAAATCATCCTCTGACCTTCACATGCTCTGCCCATTCCCAATACACACATTAAATAAATAAATAAACAAACAAACAAACAAACAAACAAATAAATATTGGTTAAGAGCACTTGGTTGCTCTTGCAGAGGACCAGGGTTCAATTCCCAGAATCCACATGGTGTCTCACAACTCTCTGTAACTCCAGTTTCTGAGGATCCAACACCCTCTCATGACTTCCACAGGCAACAGGGACTCCTTTAGTGTATATCCATATATGCAGGCAAAATATTCCTACATATAAAATAGCATAATGAATAAATAAATAAATACTGTAAAATCAAGCTTCAAAAAAAGAAGCTAGCCCAAGAGAAAGCTGGCTTTTCCTTGGTACCTTACCTAAAAGATGCTGAAACTTTCAGAAATTCTCATGTATCTATTTGCTTACTTAAAATGAAATGAAAAAGCAAAAAAGTGTACCTGTTTATAATGGAGTGTCTTGTTTTGATGCATGTGTACATTGTACAATGTTTAAATCAAGTTGTATATAGTCATCTTCTCAAGCATTTGCTGATTTTATGGTTAAAACATTCAAAATCCTTTCTTCAAACTTTTTGAAATGTACACTTTTTTAAAGTTTTATTTTATGTATTTAGGATTTTTGCCTGAATGGATGTCTGTACCTAGTACCCAAGAATGACAGAAGAGGGCATTGAATCCCTTGTGACTGGAGTTACAGATGGTTGTGAGGCATTGTGTGGATGCTAGGATTTGAACACAAATTCTTTGGAAAAATAGTCAGTGTTCTTAACTGCTAAGCCATCTCTCAAGCTCCAGATTCTTTGGATTTTAAGGCAGAGGCTTACTTTGTAGCCCAGATTGGACTCAAATGTACAGCCACCCACCATCCTCAGCACCTTGAGTTCTGGGATCACAGTTGCACACCATTCAACCTCACATTTCGAGGCCTCAGCTCAGTTTTCCAGGTAGAGTATAATGACTTTGAGATGCTCTGGTCTAGATGCTTTCATGTTTCCAGTATCTTCTGAAGTTGATGATCAACTCATTGGTGAAGAAATACCCCAGAAGTATTCTCATTTGAGGAAGTAGAGTTCCTTCTCCATCCCCCTCATCATGTTTTGTGTGTTTTTTTAATTTCTGTTCATCAACTACTTGTCTGAGTCTACAAGATTCCTAACACTAAGAGTATCTGTACTGAAAGGATACAGCTTTAGGGGTGTGCTACCATGTAGACCTTGTCTTGAATGTATTAGCTGCAAACATCTGGAAAAGATGAACTCTTAGTCCTAGGGATTTTACCTGCAAAACGGAGATAAAATAAAATCCACTCCCTGGAACCTGTAAGTGTATCTACGAAAAGAGAGTCTATGAAAAGCTATCCTTTGTAAGTATTTCAAAAATCATAGCTGGTAAAAATTATGCAATAAATTAAATTCTTTGGAAAAATAGTTGCATATTTTTATTTACACCATTTTTTTTCTCCCATAAGCAACATTTTTAGCAAGATAATCACTCTCATTTAACTATGCTGCCCATGCTAGCCTGGAATTCCTGGGTTCAGGGGATATTCCTGCTTCAGTGTCCCCAACTGCTGGGAACTAAGAATGAATTTCTAAGTCCATAGTTTATTGGTATAACATGGGATCTAGGGAGTAAATCTGGAGCAGCAAGAAGGTTCCTAGCATAGCCTGTGATCTTGGCCATAAGAACAACAATAAAATCATAGAATTTCAGGATCTGATGAGATTTTGGATGCCTTATCTGTCAACACTCGATCAACTACTTTAGAGAAATGAAAAATGAGATTCAGTGATTAAAAAGAATTCCCTAAAGTTAAGTAATATTAGAAACAAGACTAAAAGCTAGATGGGGCCTCTTGGTTCACGGACTCATATCCACTAATGGTAGATTTCATGGTGAAGAGGATGCAGAGAAGGTAGAGTGGAAGAAAGGAAGCAGGGAATGAGAAGTGTTGCTGCTGAAGAAGAAAAGCTGCTCATATGAAATCTGCTCTGCACCTCATTCTGACAAAGACCACCTCCCATTCACACACAGGTACTCAAACTCTGTATGTAGCTCAGAATGCAGCACAATTTATAAGTAATGTCTTTTTTACTTTCTTTTGTTACCTTAATGTCTTTTTTACTTTCTTTTGTTACCTTACAAAGAATTGTTTCATTATGAATTCTTTCAAACATAGCTCGGTTTGGCTGTTTCTCTGACTTCATTATTCCCTATCCTCCTGCTTCTTGTTACCATTTCGCCTCACTGGCCCACTTGCATGTCATACGTGATCTTTTGCTTTCTCCTTTTCTCTCAACATCTCTTGCTCTCCTCTCATGGCATCTTTATCTACTTTCGCAGTCTATACTTATTTTGATCTTGGAGTTCTAGCCAAGAATTGTGAGAAAATAAATTTCTGTTGCTTAAGTCATCCAGTGTGAGATATTTTGTTATGGAAGTTCTTATGAACTAAATTCCAGGGTATTTAGTTTATTTCCTCCTGCTGGGGTGCCTTGTCCAGCCTTGATGTGGGGGCTGGCGCTTAGCCTTGATTCATCTTGTTAGGTCCTGGTCAAGTGGTAGCCCTGGGAAGCATGCTCTGTTCTGAGGAGAAGCGGGAATGGGATAGTCATGGGGGAGGATGTGGGGGAGAGTGGAAATGGGGGGCTAGGAAGAGTGGAGGGAGGGTAGGATGGGGTTCAAGATGTAAAAGAAAAATAAATTATAGTGATAAAAAATAAAATGTCTTCACAAAAACACATCTGAGTCTCTGAAAAAAAAAAACAACTCTATAGCTGTTTATTTCTTTTACCATTATTTTAGAAAAGTGTTGCTGGGAACCTGCAGGAGCAAAGTAGACCTACATGATGGTGTAGATGAGTGAATGATTTTTTTCAGGTTCAAAATTATCATGCACACTTTGTCATCAAATCATCTCTTTCTAACTTGGGTGCAATGTATATCTCCTGATAACTCTGCAAGGACTGATTATACAATTATGAAGTTTCTCCTTTTCTCTTTAGATAGGAAAAAAAAAAAGCTTCTCGGATAAGTCTCTGAAGGCCAAAATATTATATTTCCGGCCTTTTCTTGGGGAATCATTTAAATTAATATCGCAGCTGAAAATACAGTATGAGACATATCGTCTTGTGATTTCAAATACCCTGAGTTCATTAGAACAGCAAAACGCTAGCTGATAATTTATCAGAAATAGAAAAGGTTGTACCTAGCAGATGAAGAAAAGCAAATTTAATCTGCAGTTTAATTAAATAGAAAAAGATTGTGATGATCATATGAATCATAGATTTTCATGGGGAGAGAGTCCATGGAAATCAAGGGCTTAATATTTTTGCAATTTTAACTTTTGGATTTTTATGAGACAGTAAGGAATTGCCATTTCTATGAGGCCTGAATGCCAGAAAATACTGTGTTCCATAAAGCATTCTATGAGATGGCTTTAGTTTCTTCACACACTGGAGATCATCACAAATCTTTATTTTTTCACATAAATCATGATAGGCTTTGATTAAACAAGATAATATACAAATAAAAAATTAGTTATTTTGTGCTTTCTTTTTGAAACACTGATTGAACCGAGAACCTTGCCCGTGTCAACCAACAGCTCCAGCCCAGGTTTCTGAGTCTGTGACATTACGTGGACATTTTTAAAAACAGCAGACTGATTGAAAATAAGCAGCTGTATGCAAATATAATGAAGTGATTTTATCTCTACAACTCTACTCTATTTTATAGAATTTCGGGGCCTGGAATTAGGAAGCTGAGGAAAAGAGTTCCTTTTCTTAGACCAATATTTCTAATTGCCCAAATAGAAATAATGCACTTATTATTCTTTAAGAGTCAATTTTTTTTAAAATTGTGTTTTCTTTCTTATCACAGGCTTAAAAGCCCACCAAATAGCCCTAGGGTATAGCTCAGCATTTGGCTAGCACATGTAAGGCCCTAGATCTCATCTCTAGCACTGCAAAACAAATGCCTTTATTTAATTATGAGCTAAGTGCATCCTGAGGAGAGACAGACAATTTAACAGCACTGTCAATATTCTTAGTTATCAAAAAAAGCAGAGTTTTGTTGATTTTTGTAGAAGTTTTATCAAGATTTAATATCCAAGAATGTCTATTTGTAAATTCTTTGCTATCTCTTATGGATGTACCATCCAGTTATTTAAGATGGTCATAATCTTCTCCAATGAAGAAGATAGAGGTAGATTGATAGATGTTGACAGCTTGATAACTGTAGAGCTGTATATATGAGTCTTGTGACAAATTGCTTTGTTCCGTTCATAAATGTGTGCAGAGATATATGAAAAGAAATCAATTCCTTCTGCTAAAGCATTGCCAAAGGCTCAAGACAAAAATATTGTGCTTGTAGCTTTTGTGATCTTCATCTGACTTCTAGAGCTCTATGTAGCTTCCTTCTGCTGTGTGATATTCTCACCATTCTTTAAGAAGCCTTAACTGGTGAGACTGTACCCGATAGTCTTTGCTATGCAACAAGTGACTCCAAAATTAAGTTGATAAAAACAACTGTGTGTTAGATTATGATTCTGTGGCTTGTGAATTTGGGGTAGAAACATCTAGAGATGCTAGTCTGCTAGACTTGGATAGACTTAATCATGTGTCAAGGGCAAGGATCAGCCAACTTGTTCTGCATGGGGTCAGATAGTGAATAGTCCAGGATTTGTGGGCTACACAGTCTGTCATTACTTAGCTTTGCTGTACAGTCATAGATGGTATTAAATGAATGAGCTTGTCTGTATTTCAATAAAACTTTATTTGCAAAACAGGTAGCTTCCCAGAGTGTTACATCAATGCCTAGATTATGGTCCAAAGCAAATTTCCTGTGAAGGACATGCACACACGCAAAATGCTAACCATGAAAATTTTAGACATTTACATCATTCAATTTAACTTCCTCTAGAGACTGACCTAAGCCCTCACACATACTAATAACACAGTTTTCCACTGTACTACACTCCTAACCCTTGGTGATTTAACTTTGATATGTCATTTATTCTGTGATACAGCCAAAATTGGTGTTCCACACAGGACAAATTTACAAAGATGATACTTGAAATTTGATTATTGATATAGTCGCTTTCATTTCTGAAAAATCCCAAATTTTAATAAAATATTTTGTATTTATTCTCAATAGATCCCAGTGAGTCCTGGATCAGAGGAAACATGTTGATTAAAGAGTGCTATTGAGACAAATGATGAAGTTAGATTGCTTTGAGAGTGATGTGTGTAATTTTAACTTGATTATGTAAGAAATGCTTGTCTCAACATTTAGAAATGAAACATAGTTGTATCTACTTTCAAGTGGTTCAGTAATGCATATCTATGTACACATATTTAGATCAAGACAAGGTAAGTGGAGCAAAATTAAAAATTGGGCAGTCTAAATAAGTATCTGAACAGTTAGTGCTTTTCTTGAAATTATTTTGTATTCGGTAATTATGTTTCATCATTAAGCTCTAAAAATATGGTGAAAATTATGTTGAAATCTTCCTTTTTAAAGATTTATATCTCTTTGGCTCTAATTCTATCTCTGAAATTATCTTTCTAGATAAATTTTTCTACTAAAACCGAATTTCAGAATTGGTACCATGACTCTTCCTTTTTCTTGTCATCCCCTCAGGATGAGAACTTGGCCTGATAGATGCTTTTCCAATTCCCAAGTCTTTTTTTGTAACTAGGCAGCTATACACACACACACACACACACACACACACACACACACACACACACACACGTGTACACCACCATAAACACCACACATCTGTTAAATATGACATCTGGGATGAGGAACCCTTGCCAGCTCCCACATGCCTAGTATCATCTACACGAATGGATGTGGATTTATTTTCTTTCCTTCATTCAATACTGCTGTTGTGACACAGCCAGTGTAACTTATGATACCGGCAAAGAAAATGTGGGTAGCAAAACGTTTTCTCTTTTGTCAAGACTGTGTGACTGATTCGACATCCGGAGGTCATATGTATAGAAAAAAGAAGAAATAAGATAAAATCTTGTAGAAAAGTTGCTGTTATGTGATGTGTTCTTTCCTGCCCCCCTTTTCAGAGCCAGACCAAGAAGAAGAAGAGGAGGAGGAGGAAGAAGAAGAGAAAGAAGATGCTCTATTTTATCAGTTCTTTTTAAATGAGTAAATAAGGTTTTTATTTTGTACTGAAAACTGTCACAGATGATGAATTGTACCACAACTTGATCTGTCAACACAATTGGACATTATAAACCAGGATCTCCATTTGCTCAAGGCACAACACAAATCCAAACGGCAAGCATATATATATTCATGTTTAAAGTGCTGATCTATGCTGTGGGTTGCATGATCCCTTTCTAGAGGGGTCATTCAGAATTATCAAAACCTAGCTAGGGCCACCAAAGTGCCAGAACTATGTGTTAAGAAGCCTCTGGATTTGTCTGTGAATGGAACGTGTTCCTCATATCTGGCACAAACGGTTGAAAGACAGCTAGACGTATCATCTGCTTCCTTGATTCTGAGCACCAAGTGTTCGAAGAATTCGCATTATAGAAGACCATTAGCACCACATAAAGGCTGCATGCCAAATGATTTGCAAGCATGCATGCTGTTATGGATTCTTTGGAGGAACAGTGCTCTGAAAACAGTTCCTTATCTGAAATGCAGCAGGACTCCACCATGCTATGATGATGTCTTCTGATGGTTCTATTTCTGGGGAAGTGAATGTTATCTGTAATACCTTCCCATAGTGCTTGCTTGCCTTTTTGAAAGAGGTCAAACAATGGGCTTTGTGTATTAAAAGCTGTGTTGGCCTGATTTCTTGTGCAGGTGTTCTATTATATTACAGCTTGGGAAATTCACTCCTCCGGCAGGTGTAGTCAGAAACTGACCATGCATAGTAGGACAGGCAGCCAACAGCCATTTCCCAGGCCTGGGGGTTTGGGGTTTCAGTTCTGCCTTGCTGTGTGTTAGGTTTGTGACCTCTCAGAGCTTCTGATCTGGAGTACAAGGTTATTTACTGGAATGTCACTAGGGCCTCCTCCTCCTCCTCTGACATCCCTCTGGTCTGAGAAGGTGATGGAGATGACTTATCTCTTACCTCTATTTCATGCCATTGCCAGACCAGTCTCTAATTGCGAAATTTCTAAGCCCAGCCAAGTTTCATCCAAATCCTTTGGAGTCAAAGTCAAGATAAATTTGACTTAAAATTTCCTCAGGAAGTATACATGGAGCCCCAGTGGTTCTCTGTGGTCCCTGATGTTCCTAGAAGTGGAGTGCTCCCAAAGGACCATTTAGAAACAAGGCTCATCATATGAAAGATTACAATGGTAGATTTTAGAAGAAATTGACCTTGAGCCAACTGCTTCCCGCCCCCAATGTAGTCAGCTGTTGAAATGTACCCTGTGTGAGGATCAAATCAGGGGACATACAGAAATGGAAGGCGGATGAAACAGAAAAGAAAAATGAATATTCACTGACAGAGATCTGTCAAAGTTGCCTCAGATGGACGAAGGATGCCATTTCTCTAAAGCCCTGTATTCCATGGTTGCATAGGTGGTTAGCCAGCAGAGTTGAGAGAATTAAATTCAATATCATGTTCACTAGATGCCTTACCACACTTGATGCAGGATAAGGCTGAGTGAGGTCATAGGCTTCTCAACTTCGAATCAGAGTCTCCTGCTTGAAGCTAAAGGCTCTTGCTTATGAGCACAGACCGACCAGATTGATTTCAAGGTTCAGGCATAACATACAAGTTGCCCAGTCTCCTCAGACACAGAGCGCAGGGTCTGGCCTTTGTCTTTCCAAATGTTTTCCCTACCCACTGTCTCCTGTCATGGGCCGCCCCAAGGATCCTGTCTCCACTTTCAGCACCTGCGGGCTTTTGCTATCAGGGTATTTGCAGTTTTCCTTTTCCTTTGATGGCCCTGCTATTAAGCAACTCAATTATGGATGAGCACTCAGCCTAAAAGCCTGTATCTCTCTTTTTTTTCTTCCTCTAACACCCCTGGCATATTTCCAGGCCTTTGGTAAAAAAACAAAACAAAAGGTGTTTGACTCGCCCACTGCCAAGTCCTTCCATCCTTCTGCTGGTTGGGGCTTTTAAAAAGGAAAGAGAGAGAAGACTAAGATGGGAGGAACAAAAAGAGAAATGTAATACTTTTTCCATTTTTAAAAAATATTCAAGGAGCTGAAGATGCACAAGGTTCTAGTTCCCACCCTCAGCACTAAAAAATATTCTTTTCCTAGAATGAATGATACATTCACTGCCAGCAATTCTACCCTATGTGACATAATAAAGCTAAGTAAAGTATGCTTAAAAACATATGTGTATGTATGTGTGTGTGTGTGTGTGTGTGTGTGTATATATATATATATATATATATATATATATATATATATATATATATATATATATACATGTGTATATACATATACATATATATTTACCAATACATATATGTACACATTTTTAGTTTTGGTGGTTGAACCTGGGACCGCACACATATTATGCAACTAATTCACCACTTAGCTACATCTTCAGCCATTTTTTACGTTTTCCTCTCAGACACAGTCTCACTGAGTTGCCCAGGCAGATCTTGTACTTAAGATTGTCCTGTCTCAGTCTCCCAGACAGCTAGCATTTCAGGCCTGTGACACTGGGCCTGCTTTAAAGTTTTATTTTAATGAGATGACTAGATTACAATCATTTTTTTAAATCTTCTTTTGGGGTATAAATTAATTAAATCAGTGCCCAATTATTGTACTGGTGATGCAAGCAATGTTCACAGAGCTGGTAAGAAGCTGAAGAGCAGTTGGTGTTGCCTAGCAACTACCACTTCCAGTCCCCCTGCCTCAGGAAAAGGGAATAACAACAGGCTGGCATAATGATGTTCAGGATGGGAACTTGATTACTCCCATTTTTAATCATGAATATAATACATCCTTTATGAAACATTTTTACCGTGTTTTGCTGCAGTGCTGGGGGAAATCCATGCCCTCACACATGCTAAGCATATACTTTCCCTTTAAGCTACAGCAACCCAGGCCCATGTGCAACACTTGGAATAAAAAGAAATTTGGAGAAACCCAATAAATAAAAATACAAGATGTTTTAGTGGTGAACATAAAAAAGAAGAGTATCTTTAAAAAAAGAAAGGACTATTAACTTGAGAACAGCCTAAGTAGAGTCGTGTGTGTGTGTGTGTGTGTGTGTGTGTGTGTGTGTGTGTATGTGTGTGTGTGTGCAAAAAGACAGCTTTGAAATCTGGTCTAAGGTAATATTAATAGAAAGACTAAGTAATTAACTTGGGAATCATAGTTGTTTAGTGGCAAGTCTAGGTACAGCAGGGTTCTGACTTTGCGGGGACTTCTGGAACTAACAATAGTGAATTTTAATGAAATTCTAAGGAACTATGTTCTTGACAAGGGCTCTGGCAAAGCGTGGCTCATTCATAATTTGCTGGCCTGTGCTCTTGGCTCTTGATCTTTGTCTTGTCTACCTTACCTGCTCCCCTTTCCCCCGTCAATGGTTTCAGTATATCCATGACATCTCACAAATGTGGACAGCTCCAGTTGATACTTACTCCCTGAGTGTAAAATACATACCAGACTTCAGAGAGTTGTTATAAAAATACACAATGCCACATTACCATCTTTCATATTGATTACATATTGAAATAGTAATATTTGAAATGTTGGACTGAATGAGCTATGCTTTAACATTAATATGAATTTTGCCTGCTTGCTTGTTTGTTTGTTTTAGTTTGTCTGTTTTTCATACAGATCCTTTTTGTGTAGCCCAAGCTGGCCTGGAGCTCACTATCTATTCCAAGCTTTTTTTCAAAGTCAGCATCCTCAGTGCTGTGATTACAACAGTGCATGATAATAACATCACACCTTGCCTTGTTTTCATCTTTCAAATAATATTTTTATTATTTTTTAAAGAATTTCAAGCAACAGATTTTGATCAATATTTACCCCTCTCCCAACTCCTCTCACATCTCCCCACACACCCCTACCCATCCAACCTTCAGCTTTCTTTCTCTGCCTCTTCTCCCCGCTGCCCTTCTTTTTGTCCCCATTAAATCTAGTTTATGTAACCCAACTAGTCTTGAAAGTGAGGCCTGCCCTGGCATGTACTCTACCTACCAGATGTTATATCATTAAAGGAAACTGACTCTCTCTTCAGACAGCTATCAAATGCCAATAGTTCCCCAGCTAGCAATGAGATTTCATGCCCACCTTCTCCTCCCTAGGCTGGGATTCTGTCTGGCTTGGACTTGTGGGTTTCTTGTGCATGCTGTCACAATTATTGTAAGTTCATTTATGCAACTGCCTGGTTGTGTCTGGGAAACACTTTCTTTGATGTTATTGCACACTACTGGCTCTTACACTCCTTCCAGCCTCCTCTTCCACAAAGATCCCTGAGCCTTGAGGGGAGGGTGGTGATATGTATGCCCCATTTAGGGGTAAGAACTCCACAGTCTCTTATTCTCTGCATGTTCACCAGTTGATGGTCTCTATGATAGTTTCTGTCTACTGCAAGGAGAAGCTTCTCTGTTGAAAGTTGAGAGATGTACTATTCCATGAGCATAGCAATAAGTCATTAAGAGTCATTTATTGTTGTGTTCATTTAATAGAATGGTAGTATTGGGTTCCCCCTAGGGCCTATGACCTATCTAGTTACAGGTTCTTGCCCAATAATGTTGGGTCTGAGTTCATCTCATGGAGAATTCCTTAAATCCAATCAGAAAATAGCTGCTATTCCTGCCATTATTGTACCAGTGGGTATATCTTGCCAGGATAATCACAATTATATTTTCCAGGGTTCACATGGAAGACTGATGATTGCTTTCCTTCTCTGGTAGGATGCATCTGGTAGCCTTCCACCACAATTAAAACTAGTCAGCAGGGATAGATCTTCTCGGTGAATAACAGCTTGATTTCTTCGTGTTCTGTGACTCAAGTGTGTGGTGTCTTCAGGAATAGGGTCTTATCAGCAAGTTCTGGAAGGTAGCAAAGAGTATTGGCAATATCTGTAATTCTTAGGTGGAGGGGGGTCTATGTAACCTCATTGGCTAACAACTCAAAAAGCGATAATTCATTCCCAGTATTGACATTTGTATTTACTAGCATGGATTATATAATTGGGATATTGACTCCCCCATTTTAGGTGATAACATTAAAACTCTTTAATCCATATATATGTATATGGATTATATGTACATGTATGTAGTATTATATATTATTATATATAATTTTATATATAATACATAATTATATATATAAAATAAATTATATATGTATATATATTATATAATACATTATATTATATATAAATAATATATAATAATATATTATAATATAGTAATAATAGATAATATATTATATACAATAATATATAATATCTATAATATAATAATATAATATAAATAATATATATAAATAAAATTATGTATAATATATTATAATATATATAATATATTATAATTATATTATATATACATATATATGGAAGTTTTTATAGTAGTAGGTTTCCATGTGACTTTTTCAAAAAGCCTTTAGTATTAATTATCCTCCCATATTCCTTCTACCCTGTCCTTCCATTTCACAGCCCAATTTAACCCTTTCTGTTCCATTATTTAATTCTTTATATGACTATGGTCTGTGTTTCATCTACCCTCCCCCTTTGAACACTCCACTCATAAACACTATGGGTATTTCAAATAGAACACATATATCTGAAGATTCAAAAGCTAAAATCCACAGATAAAAGTATGACAGTTGTCTTTCAGTTTCTGGGTCACCTCACTCAGAATGATTGTTGCCACTGCCATCCATTCACCAGTAAATTTCATAGTTTTATTTTTATTTTTTATTTTATTTTTTTTATTTTTATCTTTTTTTTAAAGAGCTGAATAGCATGCCACTGTGTAAATGTACCATGTTTTCATGATCTGTTCATCAGTTGATGAACACTTAGGTGTTTCTGTTTCTTGGCTTTTGTGAATAGAGTAACAATGAACATGGATGAGCAGGTACCTCTATAGTGTAATATGGAGTTCTTTGAGTATGTGGCTAAGAGTAGCATAGATGGATCATATTGTACATATATTTCTGGCTTTTGAAGGAGCCTCCATACTTGTTTCTATAGTGGTTGTAACAGTTTGTACTCCCATCAGTAGTGAATAAATATTCCCCTTTCCCCACATTCGTACCAGCATCTGTTGTCATTTGTTTTTATGAACTTGGCCATTCTGACTGGAGTAAGAAGAAATCTCGAAGTAGTTTTAATTCTCATTTCCTGGATGTTTAAGGATATTGAATGTTTTAAAAACATTTCTAAGCCATTTGCATTTCATCCTTTGAGAACTTTCTGTTTAAATCCATGTCCCATTTTTAATTGGTTTCTTAATGTTTCATATTTTGAGTTCTTTGCATATTCAAATACTAACCCTCTATTAGCTGTGCAACTGGTAAATATTTTTTTCCTATTCTGTAGACTGCCTCTTCACTCAAATGATGATGTTCTGTGCTGTGCAGAAGAATCTCACTCACGATAGCCTCAAAAAAAATGTAGGAATAATTTAATGAAGTAGGTGAAAAAGCTTACATAGTAAAATTTTTATGACATTGAAAAATAAAATCGAAGAAGATATCATAAGACGGAAAGGCCTTTCATGCTCATATATTGGTATAATCAACTTTGTGAAAATGGACATATGACCAAAAGCAATTGACAGGTTCAATACAATCTTGAACAATTAAAGAACGGCTGAAGATATCACTGTCCCTCATTTTAAGATATTCTACAGACCTATAAGAATAAAAACAGCACAGTTAACATAAAGACAGACATTTTGATAAATAGAATAGAATTGAAGCATAGACATAATTCTATAGATTTTTGGAGACCTGACTTTTTGCAAAGAAGCCAAAAATACACACTAGAGAAATGATAGTGTCTTCAACAAATGGTGCTGGTCAAACTAGATAGCTACATATACATGCATGAAACTGGATTTCCCATCTCTTACCCTGCACAAAACTCAACTCCACGTGGATCAAGCATCTCAATGTAAGACCTGATACCTTAAATCGGACAGAACAGAAAGTAGGGAATAGAGCTGAATTTTATAGACACAAGAAAGAACTTTCTGAATAGGAAACTGGTAGCCCAGGGCATTAAGACCTTGTTTTTATTTCTAAAATTAAGACAACTAAGGAAGTACAAAATTATATATGTAGCTCATGATGCAGTTCTATTAAGCAGGACCAACATATATAATATTAAAATGCTATTTTTCTATTTTAATCTGGTGTTCAAAAGTTTCTTCAAGTGAAAGACTTACTGTTGCATTTTCTGACTCTGGACAAATGACTACTGCTTGGGGGAAATGGACATGAACGGAAGAGATATATGTCTAAGAGTTACAGATGTGCGGCAATCTATGATTGAAACTTTTTTTGGAAAATGCTTAAGTGGCATCCATCAAGAGTTGTAGAGTTGTACTATTTTGGAAAAAAAAATGAGAAACACAGAAATGAATGGGAAGTTCACATGTATAAACGTGTGCTATTTACTATAATCCTCCCTACCTTGGGATGAAGCACATCCTCTCTGATGTTCTATATTCTTAAGTCTAAAATGGAGTCTCAGAGTGTGGTTCAGGAACAGAACACCTTTTCCTAGGATGTGTATTCCGTCCTCAGAGCTTTGAAAAAGAACAAAAGAAATTGAATTTCTCTTTTATGAGTTTCTTTCATTAAAACATTTGTAGAACAAACTTCTGAATAGGCTCACTTTAAGAGAGCTTGTTAAGGGATAAGGGCAACTTTGGAGAATAGTTGGATAATGGGAAGAAGTAAAGGTCATGAACTTATTTAATAAGAACATTTCCCAGAAGAAATCACTGATTGAGGTTCTGAGTGTAGGTGGACACATAAAATGATCTCAGGCTTTTTTTGTCACTTGTATTGATGTAACTTGAAGGCAGAGTACACAGATAAAAATAGCCAATGAAAGAACAGTGAGCTCCAAATTTTCTGATCAGTTCAAGACTACGTTTTGTTAAATGGTAACTTTTTAATTGTAGGGTAAGAGCATAAGAAGTTTAAGAAATAACATAATAAAAATTAATATGTAATACAATTTCTGCTGGAAAAAAATTCACTAAAAATAACATTCAGCTCAACCAAAGCTAAACTTGAGAAACAATAGCTTATTAAAAATGTAAGTGCATAAATACAAATCATTGCTAATGGATACTCAGGAGAGCTTACTGGGTGTCAGGTATGGTTTTAGATCTCTACAGATGAGGTATTTAATCCTCAAAAACAATGCCAGAAAACACATTCATATTTTCATCATCTCTGTCTTACAGATGTGGAAGCCAACATACACAGAGGACTAGGAACTTGCTCTAATTCACGTGGTCAGCAACAGAGCAGGGGCAACCTGGCTTTAGGATTTACACTCTTAGCAGTTAACGCGGAGCACTTTAAACTGAGAGGTGAGTGGACAGAGAACCAGAGAAACTCATACTGTGTTGCTTTCAAAAGCCATAAACACTCATTTAAGTGTTCATTTAATTGTCAGTCTTGATTCCTGCAAGAAGAATCAGAGCATAATAGCATTGATTGGTGTTGTAAGCATGTGTTAAACGGTCAAAAAAAGAGGATCTAAAACATTATAGAAATGATGAGCATTGGATTACATGCCTTTCATTTTTTGCTCAAACCAGAGTCTATATGGTGTTGTGCTTTCTCATAGTTTCTTCCAACAATGGCTACCTAAAGAATCATAAAGTGTGGGCATAGAATCTAATAAGGGAAAGAGAAAAATATGTCACAACAAGAAATGGTAAAGGTAAAACAAACACATATAACAGGATTGAGAGAGTAAATGCATACACAGAATACATAAAAGTTTGAAGAGGACACATTTCTAAAAATTTAGTTATTTGAAACAAAGCTTTGAATGTGAGCTCTCATACGAGGATAGAATTTCTCTGTCTATTTATTTTGAGAACACATGCAAGCACAGACACTTTATCTATATTTTAAGATAATGATGATCATGTTCGTTGATCATTTTGAAGAAAATGAAAAATTCTGGGATTCAATTCAGTTCTGAGCACACAATATGCTGTGGCTCACAAACCTGTGTGACTTCAGCTCCAGGGTATCTGATGCCGCCTTCTGGCCACTACTAGCAACTGCACCCACATGCAGACACAGATGTGTGCATATAGTTTAAAAAAATGTTAAAGAATACCAAGTCTGTGACTTTTTCACCCTCAATATCTCCAGTATTTAGGATCCTTGATGACAAGTTAGGTATTGACACACACTTTTAATTCTTGCATTTTAAGGATATCAGAAGACTGGTTGTTTTTTGAGACAAGGTCTTGCTATGCAGCCTAGACTAGCTTTGAACTTGTTATATGGCCCAGATTGGCCTCCAACTCAAAAATCCTCCTACATCAACCTTCCAAGTCCTGGGATTATGGGTGTGTGTCACAAAACTCACCTCAAAATATTGATTTGAATCCTTAAATATTATGAGCCAAACAATGAGACTAGGTAAAAAAAAAAATTATAGGTAAAAAAAAAAACTACTAATGGAGTTTGTGGTGTTGCTACTTATAAGGAATAAGTACTCCTGTATAAAGAAGGACACGTGATTACAAAGAAACCCCTGTGGACAGGTCTGGAACCAGGACTCTTCATAAGAGTTGTCCTTCACTGGGCCAAGGAAGTCGGACCTCTGTTAGCCATTGGATATGAATGTCTTCCTCTTCAAGAGGATACCCTTGGGAAAGGTGTCTCTGAAGCCGAAGAAGTCCACAAGAGGTTGACAAGTGAAGTAACAAACCTTTCCTTGAAGGTGAACTTGGTCGATGCATTTACATGTTTGCTGTATTTGTTCAATTGTAAATGTTCTGTTTACCACATAGAGAGAAGGAATTGATCTTTGAGGATACACAACGATCTCAGCAGGACATCTCAAATCGTATTTGCAATGGGATGAAAAAAAAAGACCTGTGCTCTTGTAGACTTATAACAGAGTAGA
The DNA here is from genome assembly GCA_026225945.1 of Cricetomys ansorgei. Lineage (NCBI taxonomy): Eukaryota > Metazoa > Chordata > Mammalia > Rodentia > Nesomyidae > Cricetomys > Cricetomys ansorgei. The sequence continues at coordinate 462,513 of JAMJFZ010003951.1, forward strand.
ATAAAACATTTTATTCATGACTTAGAGGAAGATGGGGACTTTACCATAGACGATTCAGCATGTGATGCTATCTTCTTATGAAACGCTATCTTTCATTAAGTGCGCTGGGTACCTGCCTATGTATGGACATGGGCATTATTAAGCAATGAGCTCTTCTTCTGATGTTTCCATACAGTTGAGTGCTAAATTCTTCCACACCACAAGATGTTCCTAAAAGGAGCAACTGTGTTGTCTACCAGGTTGTATTCTACTCTAGGGCCACAGAGGGGACACAAGCAGCAGGACATGCTTCCTTCTCTGACCTAATTCTTCAGCCATCTTCACATCTTCTGGCGTCAACACATTTGGCCTTCTGTAGTAGGAAGCCCATGTGCTCGAGTCATGTTTCAGTGGGGCCTAAGGAAATAATCAAAAGTAAATCCACATTTTAATGAAGAAATATACTTACTCTAACAGTCCCATGACCCAAATGCATGAACAGCCTGCTCTAGCTAACAATAAATAATGTACTGGGTAAGTTAGTAAGTACTTGAGTTTAAGAGAAATTAAACTGCCATTTCACCAGAACAAAGAAAGGTTGGCTTGTCCTTCATTCTAAGCTTCTGGAGAAAGTTCAAGATATGTATGTATATATATATATATATATATATATATATATATATATATATATATATATATATATATATATATATATATATATCTTAAAAAATAGGTCTGGGAAACCAAAATGTGAGGAAAAATCATACCAATTCATAAGGTCCTTTCGCTTATGTTTCAGTAGAAGCTTATGATTGTTAAGTGCTCATAAATGATGAGATTTGGATTGATTTACAGGAATACTTTCCTCTACTATTGCAAGCTAACATACAGACTTCTATGATGTAAGCTACAAAAACTATAATACATTTTAATTTCCTTTCTTCATGAATAGTAAATGGAGAAGGCAAGCTAGCATTCCGTAGGCATTCCAGGAATAATGTTCTTCAGTGATCAATGTTTTTGTTTGGTTATTTCTCTACCCTTAAGGGTAAACACTAAAATAGAGCTAAATATGTTTAATTATTTAAAGATTTAGTACAAATTCCATAGTAACTTAATATCCAGTAACATTTTAATCCTCTGGGTTCCCAGGGCTATTTTAAAGTCTTTAGGGGGAAGTATTTTTTTTTCTTTTTTTTCTTTCTCAGCTTTGGTATGTTGCCATTAAACGTCACTCAGTTTCCCTTTACTCTTTTTCAGCTAACCCATTTTACTCAGCATGCTAGACCCTAAAAATAACAGAGTGCTATTGTTTGGTGGAGGGAAGGGACACATTCATGGCTGTGGTGAGCAGGGAGTTTCGTTTCCAGTTCTAAATCCAAGTCCCTAAACATCTGCATCCATCTTTTTGTCCATATAGTTAGAGAGGCTGCTGGATTCTTGCTAAAGACCCTCAAATGCTCCAAGTATTTTCTGGTTATTATGCAGGAAGATTTAATGGTAGACCACGTAATGAGACCCAGATTGGCCCTTTTCCATGGCTTCTGAATATTTTGGAAGTATGAATCATATAACACCCTTCTGCTACAGACTTACGTATTTAAGAAGTAAATAAAGACTGGACTTTTTTTTATATTATAGACTCTCAAAGTCAAATGGCATTTCAAAGCCAAGAAGAGACCCTTTAAGGCTACAAGTATCCTTTCTATTTACAAATATTTATTTTATTTTTATTTGTTTGTCTGTCGGTTTGTGTATCCATGGATACCCGTGGAATCCAGAAAGGGGGTGAGGAGTTGAATCCCTTGGATCTTAAGTTCCAGGCATTTGTACGCTACCTGATGTGGGTAGTGAGATCCAAACTCTGGTCCTCTGGAAGAGCAATCACTGCTGAGCCATCTCTCCAGTCCTGTTTCTACTTTGGATTAGCAACATGAGAAAAATCCATAAGTCTGCACAGCAATGAACCCTTTCATTATCCCTTTCATTAACCTGGTGGGAAATATAACCATTTAGCTGGGTGTGGCAGTGTACTCTGAAGGCTGAGACAAGAGGATTCAGAATTCAAAGCCAGTCTGAGAAACATCTCAAACAAAGGGAGGGTATTATATAACCACATAACTTTCAGTGTTAAATTTACTTTTTCATATGACAATTTTTCTCTTCATGTAATGGTCCAAATTGTCACTTTAAATTTGCTTTCAGGATGAGGACATCTTCCGTTTCAGTAAACCGGCTGGTTCCATCGCCATGAAGGTTAAAATCAAGTTTAAGGTATTTTTTTTTATTCTGTCTCAAGGCCATGAATACAAATTTAACCCTGCTAGCTTTCATAAAATTGTGTGGAAGTGGTACCAAAGAGTGTAGAAAACCATCATCCCTTCAGGAAAAATAATTCACACGTTAGCTGTGTTAACAGTGGGGAGCACTGTCATTTCTGGTTAGTTAGGTCAGTGTGGTATCAAGGTTGCCCTGGAAACTGAATCTTCATGTTGGGTTTCACATTGAGGTGCCTGTAATGACATAATGCTGTGCCAATGTCATGATTCCTGTAGTGCTGAGAAGGATCACAATAATGCCATTTAAGCTTTGGAGCACAGGACATTTAATGGCACAGAAACTGTTGTTTGTGCACTCTGTCCTGCTGGCTCTGTGGACCTGACTTACAGATATTTAATCTTTTCTGAGAAAGAAAGAAGATATTAACAGGGATACGACATCTCCATTTCACGCCGTAGTACCCAAGGAAGCTAGAACACATCAGATTTTGTGCTAAAATTTAAGACCAACAGCCAAATCCACCCACCACAGTATATTGATTTTTTAAAGGTCCCATCATGCATTCTGGAGCTCAATCTCCTCCTGATTGTCTGTACTTCTACCTTATCCTTGGAGATGTCCAAACAATAGCTACAGGTATCTTATATCCACGTCATAGAACGATATTAAAGAGAAGAGAAGGAGGAGGAGGAGGAGGAGGAGGAGGAGGAGGAGGAGGAGGAGGAGGAGGAGGAGGAGGAGGAGGAGGAGGAGGAAGAATACTTATACAATGAAAATTTTGAAGGTACTCTATTTTTATTTCAAAACATGGGGACAATTCAAAATTTGAGCCTCAAGGACCAATAATATATTGGGACAAAATTTTCAGGGGATAAGCCTGGCCACCACTAAGACAAAAAGCTTCACATATACAGTTGGATGTTAGAGAATGATGCTCAAGACATGGCTGAAGTTATTGCATACCCACAAATAGATTCCTACTTGCTTGACTAATTCTCAATTATGAGTATGGTACATTCTCTATGACAATAGTAACGTATGCCTTCTCCAGAGTCAGTGCAGGATCCGTGTGTGTGTGTGTGTGTGTGTGTGTGTGTGTGTGTGTGTGTGTGTTTGAAAGCCTGATCCTCACAAAAGTTTACCACCTGCAAATTATATGCCTTCAGATTATAGACTCCTTATGTCACCTTTATAGCCCAAAAGTCATTTCTGAATAATAACTATAGCTCTTAGGAGTTCCACAGTCACATAAAAGAACCTGTGCGTTAGTTATTTTAGTATCACTTAGCTGTCTGTGAGTAATCCTTGCTAAACATATCCATGGAATTGGTATCTGGAACTTGAAACAGGTAACCTTTAGAGGTAAATCTTAGACCAAAATGACAAGGTGAAACAACAACCGAAGATCTCCTAAGAAGATTTGGGCAAATTCTTCCCTAATATGCACCAAATAGGGACAGCCTGACACACTCTTGCACAGGGTCCCACATTTTCCCACTAATGCAGAGTTGTCAGAAACCCAAACCACATGCAGAGCCAACAGGGGAAATGCCTGAATCTGAAAAGTAACCAAAAGAAATTCTTGCAGGAAAATGAGATGGGAATGGAAAACGAGTTCCCAGAGTCACTCTCCATTGAAAGCACATTGAGTCTTTAGGACTAGAATGTGCACAATCCTGTGGGACTCGCGCCATCTTTATTTGCCTTAACTCTTTTCTTGCCAGTCCTTCTCTGGCTGGTTGAACTGTTCCTGTGGTAGTCCCAGCCAGAAAAACACTCAGCAGCAAGCAAGCCTCAGGAGCTGCATTCCTCGCAGTGACAGGAAAGGATGTACCGGTAGGTGGCAGTGAGTCGCATGCCCCCTGAGCAGCGCAGACGCAGAGCCTTCAGTTTGGAGGTCTGAGGTCGACAGCAGTGACAGGAGGAACGGAAAGGTTGCTTGAGGACAGTGCTGAAGGACACCAAAGGCTCAGAGCGTGAAGCCTGGCTGCAGTGACCCTCACATCTGGCCAGGAGCACCATCTGGAAAAAATAAGGGGAGGAGGTTACTCTGTGCAGGTGTCAAAACCTTGGGTTATCACTGTATGCTTTGAAAAGCCCCTAGCGCTCCTTGCCGATTCCTGCTGGATTAGCTCCAATCTCTGATTATGAAGTTCAGAATCTATTGGTAAACCTAAAATATGTGGCTCAGTGGGAGAGCACTTGCTTAGCATGCACAAGGCTCTAGGTTCAATCAATCCGTGGTACCTGCAGGCTGGTGGGAAACCAATGAACTCTACCCCATCTGAAACAATTTTGAATTATACCAAGCTTTCATGATTTTCAAGATACTTTGGGTGACCACGAAGTGCAGCAAGTGCTTAGAATGCTTTAATCAGATGTACCACCGTGGTGTGAATAAAAATATCTAAGAACAGGTCTGGTGATATAGGTCAGGTGCTTGCCTAGTGCAGCCAGAGGTCTGGATTGAACCCGTAGCTGCATATAAACCGTGTATGGTGACACACACCTGTAATCTCAGCACTTAGTGGGTAGAGGAAGAAGGATAAGGAGTTCAAGGTCATCCTCAAGTACATAATGTGATTAAAACTAGCCCAGGTTACCACCTTGCCTCAAAAAAAATACAAAAAACAAAACAAAATAAACATCCGAGGACAAAATGAGTTTCTCCTGATGGATAGAGGTCTACCATTGCCCCAGTGTATTGCAATTCTACCAACAACAACAAGCAGAAAGCCATTTCTGATTAAAATCTAGGAGTAAACAGAGAATGACAGAGGGAGGGTTGTTCCAGTGGGAAATAGCTAAAAAGAAGGAATGTGGTCTCTGAGGAAGAGAAAGGAGTTAACTAAGTGTTGCTTTGGAAGATATATTCTAGGTCCAGCAACTTAGAATACAATGAAGTAGAGACAGGATACATTTGTACCTGTTATTTGTACAATTTGTATCAGCATCTTTAGAGTCATTTAGGCAAATTAACCCCGATCCTCTTCATTTCCAAAGGTTTGGGCTCCTATAACAGAGCATGAGTGTTCTCTATAGTAAGAAGATTTTCTTAATACTCTAAGGGGCTAGAGAGAGATGATTCAGTGGTTAAGATCACTTGCTGGTCTTACAAGAGGACCTGGTTTGTTCTCAACACCTACGACACATGGTTCACAGCTTGCCTGTAACTCCAGTTCCAGGGGAGTCCAACACTCCCTCTTGGTCTTCTTAGATACCTGCACCTACCTGATGCATAGATAAGCAGGCACACACACATACACATTTAAAATAAAAATAAATAAATCTAAACATGAAAGACTATGATTTAAGAGTATCAAAATTATCTTCAGAAAAATCTATATAATTACATACTCAACATTTTGCATGCAGCTTAAGGAGACGTGCAAAAGGCTTCTTTGATATTATAAGACTAGAGGTAAAGAACTTAGGGGAGAAATTTCCAAAGTAATACCCTTCCCAAACAAAGGAAGCCTGGAGGCTTCCTATGGGATCCTATATGCATTCACATGGGAAAGTACTTTAGGTGTGGGCATATTCTTGAGCACACTAAGTGTAAGAAGTTCCAAAGCATGCCAGGGTTGAGGTCATAGTTCAAGAAGGAAAGATGCTGAATACAATCCTTGGCATGCCCAAGTCAAAGCCATCAAATGGATGTTCAAGGGGATAAAATGATTGGAAAGAACTCTTCTGGCCATTGTTAGCTTGAATTATAACAGTGGACAGGTGGACTTGCATGCTCTGTTTTCCCAAAAAGTTTGAGCTAAACCCAAAGAAAAGATGATTTGAATGTGTGTGTATGTGTATGTGTGTGTGTGTGTGTTAACACAGGAGTTTGCCCCTCAAAGATAAAGGGTAGCTCATATCATTCAAAGATCCTGGAACCCTCGAGGTAGAAGACAGGCCTGAGATGGAGTGAGATAGCTTGATTTCTGAAGCTATATATAATCTTACCATATTTTGGTAATTAACAGTTAATATTTTAATTTAATTAATTAACAAATTAATATTTTAAAGATTCACTAAAGATGATCTCTGACATCAACCTATGGGGCCATATTTATACTCACGTATAAAAGGACAATAGCCAGCACATCTCTCCAAAATTGGGAAAAGAGAACTCCTGATAGTTATAGATTACTAACATCATTATCTGAGAAAATACTGGGGGGAAATTCAACAATTAATTCACAACCACAAAGGAAATGTGATATACTGGTAGAAAAACCTAGCAGGACTACAGGAGATACATTAGACTGGTCTAACCTTACTTTATTTGCAAGATCACAAAGGCAGAGAGAAAATGGCTGCTGTAAGCTGTTTTGAATCTATTAAAGCTTTTGATGCTATCTTGTCTGTTCTTCAAATTGACAGGCAAGATAAACACCACCCCCAAACAGATTTGATGGGATTATGCAATAGTTCAGTAATACATGGGCTCATCCCTGGTGTCCACACCCATCTCTCTAACAAGAGAGTCCAGGATCTTCCCCAGTTCCTTCTCTCTGTGCGCACACACACATATACATACACACACACACACACACACACACACACACACACACACACAGACACACGGAGGGGAGTAGAGCCACCTTTATAATGGGAACCGAACATGACCAGAAAAATCCCTTTCTTACTATTTTAACCCTCTTGAATATACGTTTCATGATTTCGAGCTGGGTATGTCTTCTTCCAGATGATCTCTGTATGTATGCCAGGCACAAGATCCATCCATGCCACTTCTCTACACCTTCCCTCACCAGCAACATCAAGACATGATGATTCAGCTCATCTCCAGGAATCTGAGCCAATCTCAAAGGGTTTTATGCCAGGCTGAGGTCAATGGCAAAATGACCATGAAGGGAACAAAGTAGCATAGGAGTGGCGAGACTTGGAGATTTGGGTGGGAACTCAGCTCACTCCGATGGCTGTCTGTAGCTGTCATGTAGGCCATAAATTAAACAGATTTGAATAGACATTTGCATATCCTGTTGCAAACAGATTTCCTATATCCTGTTGACCTGCAAGCATTATGGAGAGGTAAACTTTGCTTTGTCTTTTTCCCATTTTAATTTTGTCTTTAGCAACTTTCATGATGCCTGCACATAGTAGGCATTGTGTTTACTTACTTTAACAATCAAGTCATCTCTCGAGTGATTAATTATGTTACAAACTCTGTATCCCTAACTCCTGCCATTTTTCCCATGAGCTTCTTGGGCAGCAGCAGAAGATGGCTTGGGGATCTAACAGCTCCTTCTCAATCCTGCAGCTCAGTCTTTAATACTAGAAAGTGTTTCTCTCCTCAATTCCCCTCCTTCTTTCCTCACTGCTTGCTGTCTCACCTTGACCAAATCTCTTGCTGTTCCTATGGTTGATAAGAGTTCATTCTACTGGAACCTGGTGCTACTCCTGGGACCACCATCACCTACTTCTTATCAACTTGAACTTCAAACACCTATGGAGCCAGTTCACTTTGCCAACTCAGGTTCCTGAAAACCCAAGCCTGGTCCAGGGTTAGAACTAATCCCTGTACCTCCCCCACTCACCTGGTGAATGAAGCCAGCCAGTAGAGTCTGTTCCTGTTTTATCTCCTCTCTTAGCACCCAGCACTGTGGCTTACATTTACTTTGCTCTTCTGCTTTCCCCAACTCCTCCCATGCCCAACAGAGCCACGGAGGTTCACTTTCCTAATCCTTTAAGGCTGCAGGGATCCCAACAGCTACTGAAGTCTTAATAGTGACTGAAATAGAAAAGTGGGTTGAAACACCTGTCTAGCTTACAACTTCATCATCAGGATCATGATAGCATTTACTAAATGTCTATTATATGACAGGTGCTATACTGGCTGCTTTACAAATATTATCACTGTGGCCATACACACCCATGCTCTTGGTCAAACAGCTCCATTTGCAGGGGAGGAAACCAAGGCACCAAACAATGACTTGGCTTCCCTGAAACCACCCATTTGGAAAGCTGTGAATCGAGAATTGGAAACTATAACTCTGTTGACTTGAAGCCTGGGATGCCTTAGTTGCCTTCATCATTTTTCAGGTAGTCCATTTCCTCTAAGTGCAGGCCTTCAGCCCGTTTGCTTTATTCCTTTTAAGTTAAGGGAAATGTGGTCTCTTGGAAAAAGTAGACATGGATGTGTTATTCCCAGGCCCTTGTGGACCCAATTCTGTGAGATAGCATCACTAACAACATCACCAGGTAAATTCAAGCTGTGGCCACTCCGTCTTTCTTGGCAGGTCAGGCTTCTCCGCCCAAGTCTATTTCAGTTCTTTCCTGACTTGCTAGGAGAAGGGTGACAGGACTTAAAACTGGCCAAATGCAAGTTCAGGGCCATGGTGGACAGGAGTCCCACTAAGTGTCCAGAAAAGCCTTATCAATTTTTATAGGAAAAAAATAGGCTATGAATCATTACTGCAGGTAGCTAGGCTTGGATTCTTGATGGTAAAACCTATATTCTTTTGTATTTCTTCAATATGAGGAGACTAGTCGTGGGAAAATGAACCCTCCGAGGAAGATATTGCCATTCCCGGGCTATATGGCATGAAGAAACCTAATCCTTCTTTCCTTCTGGGCTGTGGATTTTCTTTGTTGTAGCATGGGGATGATGACACCTACATGGCAGGTGTGTTGGCAATGATTAGTATATATGTTGTGAAGTGACTGACACGGGTTAGCTGTTCGAGCCAGTACCCTCCCTACCCCACGCCACAAACACCATTCATCTGTATTCAGGAATCCACTGGATATATCTAGGTCAGGAGCATTAACTGGTAGGCAAAGAGTGGCCATGTGTCTGGAGAATATGTGGCCTTGACAATGACGGTGAAAAAAAATATTTGTAGAAATATAAAATCTGTCCCAATCTCTTCTTTCTAAACATAGGTTAAATGTCTTTATCCCAAGTCTCTGAAGGAAAGCAGGTTCATCAGATGAGATTCATTAGAAAGACTATTATCCTGAGTCTGTAAAAGTTAAGAACTATAGAATCTTTCCAGATGAAAATAGTTTTCTTTCTGAATACATAAAGAAAATTTAATCCAGAAAAGGTCCGGTAGCTGAAACTCTGCCAGGAATAGTTTTGTGGCCAAGAGAGGAAGGTTAATAATTACAAGCAGCATTTACATAAAACCATTGCTATATTTGGGGTCATTTGGGATGTCTGAAAACAAATCGTTCCCATGAAATTACAAATGTTTCTTCTATTATCACAGTTTTACACTGCTATTTACGGTGGCATCCTGGGAGAAGCAATGGTGAGAAACAATCAACTAAAATTGGTTTCTAAGAGTTGTGCTCAAATCCTGTTAATGATACTTCTTCCTTGACCTTTCCCCTCTTAGGTTTTGTCCAATCTTTCCCGATTATTTTTCATTGTTTTTGTTGTTGTTCTAGGGATGGAACCCAGGACCTCACACATGCTAGGCAAGTGCTCTACCATTGAAGTCCAACCCAGGCCCATTCAACCTTTTATAGATGTTACCATTTTCTATAATTCTTCTTTTCATCACAATGACATTTTCTTTAACCATGAATTTGTTTTCTCTTTTTTAAAGAAACATGACTATAGAAGACAGCTCAGCAGAGAAAGAAATCATCCATGGACTAGCAAACAGTGTTCTCTGCTTCTGAAGCAATTTCTGAACAATCCTGGTTATAAAAATGATTCTCTTATCTTTGCCTCTCCGTTTGTTTTAGTTGTTGTTGTTGCTGCTTTTTGTACTTCTGTGGTGCCGAAACGAACCCTAAGTAAGTACCCCTCCCCTTTGCCAGGTCCTGCTCTCCATTTTCGTGAAGGAATTTTAACAAAATGTATGCTCTTCTAATTATTTCTCTTCAGTTTTGTCCTTCAAGTATTAGTAAGATCCAGGACATTTTCTTAAGTGGAAAAAATCTATTTCTTTCCCGCACAGTTCTAGGTCTTATAATGGTAAAATTGATTTAACTCAAATTTTGACTCCTTCAAACTAAAATAAGGAGTCTTCCTTGGGTTACAACCACAAAAGTTACGGAAAATGTAAAAGCAGACATGTTTGGAAATGGAGAATGGAGAGATTGATTTCTACGACCGTAATTCTAGTGGTTGATATTATTTTGAAAATTCTTAATTATACTGCTAATTTAAAAAATTCTTGACATATGAGAATGTTTAAATGGTTTTTGTTGTTGTTGTTTTTTGGTTGGTTTTTTTTTTTTTTTTTTTTGAGTCTCAGGACTAAAGTGAAAATCCTTTGAGGTTGAGCTAAACAAAGTCTTATTTCTTAAGTGTGGACAAATGTAATACAATGGGGCTGGGGCAATGACAGTAATGAGAACTCTCATTTGGAATCCATTCCATCCTACATTGTGCCTCCCTCCTGGGTGGTCTACGACGAAGCCACTCTTGGTGGTCTTTTAGCGTGTTATTACTTTGTACACCTCATTTCAGCACTGAGTCATAGGTGACCTGTTCAAGAAGCACTCTATTCAACGCCAATAAGAATGAACTGCTAAGCAAGATAAAATGATAAATGTTCAAATTGTCATCCTTAGTTCTGGAGTCATTTTAACGCAACATGTGGCACATTAAAGAAGGTTTAGACCACACAGCCGGTTCTGAGGTACTTCAGAAAACTGTTTGAAGAACCTCCAAGAATGTGTTCCACTGTACAATCCTATCCCACAGTGTCCTTTTATTTTTGTTGTTGATGAAGGTAGAAGGAATTATGATAATTTGGGGCTCCATTTTTCTTTCTTCTTTGTGTGTGTGTGTGTGTGTGTGTGTGTGTGTGTGTGTGTGTGTGTCAGTGAGCGTGTGTTCCTGCACATGTGCGTATGTGTGCACAGGTGATTGTGGAGGTCAAAGGATGACGGAGGGTTTAGTTTTCAATTGATCCCTTATTTGTAAAGACAGGGTCTCTTACTGAACCTAGAGCTCACTAACTGGGCTAGACTGACTAGCCAGCATGCCTGATGGATTCCCCTGCCTCCACTTGCTCAGGCTTGGGATTAGAGATGTGTACCACCATTCCAGGCTTTTTTACATAGGTGCTGGGGATCCAAACTGAGATCCTCACTTTACCCACTGAGTGCTATGCCCAGCCCCTATTTTCTTTCTTGAAAATAAATATTAATGCTCATAAATTTCCCAGTCAGGGATACAAGACACCCCCTACAACAGGAAAACCGTACACATGCTCCATTATAGACACAGAAGTGCAAAGTATGGTGGGAAAACTCCTAACTTTAGAGTCTAAAGAAAGATTACCTTATAAATCCTGCAGGCCAGTCACAGAGCTCCCGTTTGGCCTCTGATCACAGTTCTCTATCCCCTAACAAGAAGACATGGCTACTTTTCTGTTAATGAGAGAGAAGGGTATCCTCTCAAAGATTTTGGAGTGATCTTGATCTTACCTTTGAGCTACATTTGTACAATGGGTGACTGATAGAATCGACATAATGATGCCTCATGCAGCGTTGAGAGTCCATCAGGAATGAGCTGTCTGTTTTGCTGTCTGTATCTCCCATTATGGCCAGCAGGGAGAGCATAGAAATGGATGCAGCTAGTACATGATTTCTCATTGTTGTAAGGGGAAACTTCTCCAGAAGAACAGCAGAGGGAGACAGAGGACGAAAGATGGGAAATGTCGTCACCTCCTAGGATCCAGTTCCTTTCAAGGCAAGGGCAAGATGGGGCTGCCGCTTTCTGGTTGTCATTGTCCTTTGTATGCCGGACTTTTGTGTTACTCCTTTCACTTGCAACCGATCACCAGTGTCTGCTGCACAGCTGGAATGAAAGCAGACATTATTTTACTGAGAAATATTTGCCCAGGAATATGGGTGCAACACAAGAGATATGAAGTCTAACATTATCATGTCATTTGGGGTGAAGAGCATTGGATTCTAGAGCCTTATTAGCTTATGCTGTCATCCAATTCATGTCTCCCCACTTTTAGTTTTTATGCTACATATTTACAGCCATTTGGAAATGGACAGGACAGTTGAGTGGAAGCATATGTTGATTTTAATTGCTTGACTCCATGTGCCTAGAAGCAAGAATAGTTTGAGCCCATGGTTGAGATTAAATACGTGATTCTGGCCACAAAATAACTAAATTGGGTGGTCTTATCTTTGTCCTTGGTTGGCAGGGCAGGAGGATTTATTCACATTCTCTCAAAGTTTTGGTATCAACATCAGCTTACAGGGCTGGAGAGTGCTAATGAACAGAGGCCATGGCCCGAGGGAGCACGTTTTTCATTCTATCCCCACCCACATAATTTTCCACGTCTCTACTCTAGGCTCATCTTGTTTTGTTTTAAGCAATTGCCACCCAGCATCAGTGGCCAGCTGCATCGGAAATCCACATTATGATCACTGGACTTCAGCATGGCTAAGGCACTACGTGTGTATCTCCCGATCAAGTCACACATTTTTGCACAACCTTTGTAGCTGAAGCCCACAGTATAATTTGAAAAAAGTGATCACTGGTGCAGAGACTTATGATCAAAGAGAAATTTTGCTGGACTGATTTTCCTAAAATTTACTTTGTTCTTTTAACCATACCTCCTAGTCAAAGGACTGAAGTTCAGCAATCTACTAAAATCACCTCACTGAAACTTTTCATCATACCGTAAGACACAAAATACCAGAAGTATTTCCAAACACTTGAGGAAACTGAGAGAACCTGACCGTACATCCCAAACCAAAGGAATGGAGGAATTAAAGCTTTAGAAAAACTTTAAAAGATATTTTAAATTAAATTTTGATTGTTTTGTTCGTAGTCAAAGTATTTCTTTAACTTCCTATTTATTAGCAGACTGAATAAACAGGGTAAAGTGTTGATGTGATCAAAATGAGAAGCTCAAGGTGGTATAAGGCAATTTATTTTGCTATGATAGAGTTTGGCCTCAGACCCACTTAGATGCAATTAGCCATCCTGCAAGTGTGGGGTGGGACCTGCCGAGTGGAAAAGGGTGTGGCAATAGGGCCATCTCAGAGTAGAGTATCCACGGCAATAGCAAAGGCTGGGATGAGAACCTGTGTCTCTGGGAAGTCCTATAGATTTCAGGAAGGGCAGGGACCAACAATGAGAGGACCCACCTAGACTAAGTCATGGCATAAGTATTAGTCAGTTGCAGCATCTTTCACAGCTCACTTAAATTCTTCCAGGCCATTTCCTCAACTATAGGATAGAGGAATTGACAGCGATAGCATCTGCTGTCGGCTCTTGCTCTAAAACACCAGCATTGAATGGTATATGCATATCTCAATATGCAGAGGTAATTCTAAAGATGGGAATGTCCCGTTCTTGGGTAGTCTTGCTCCATTTTCCTTTAAGTACATGTTCACAGTGATATCTCCTTAAAATGGGTTGAGACTGTGCCCAAATATCTCAATGGGCAAAGGCTTCAGAAGAGCATTTTTTTCCTTCGGAAACTAGATTTCTTCATACCATATATTCTGATTATAGTCTCCCCTCCTCCAACTCTTCCTGGATCCTGCCTACCTTCCCAACTACACAAAACCACACCCCTTCATGCTTGCTCTCAGAGTGAGCATCTAAAAAAATAATGATAAAATTAAAACAAACAAAGCACAATAGGACAAAACAAACAAGTGGGAAAAAAAAGAGCCAAAGAAAAAGCACAAGAAACACATATGGTTGCAGAGACATACTCATTTACATACACAAAATATCTTGTAAAAATACAAACCCCAAAACTATAATGGTTAAAAACTAATGCTCAGACAAAGCATTGTGAGACAAAAAGAAAAAAAAAATACCTCCCAAAATGCCACTGAGTCGATTTTGTGTTGACCGTCTCCTGCTGAGCATGAATCCTATTATTAAGTATGGTTTGTATACCCAGTGACACTCCATTGGAGAAATCTGATTTTTCATTTGAGAGAGGTTATCAATTAGAGATAGCTTCTGGGTTAGAAAAGTGGGCTTGTGTCTACCCCTCTCAGTGCTGAGCACCAGGGAACCACCTGTGCTGGGGTTATACACATGAACTTTTACATGGGTGCTGAGGACCTAAACTCACTGGGGTTCTCATGTTTGAGCAGCAGATAGCTTTGCTGCCTAAATAATATACGCAGCCCTGAGAACTGGTTTGCTTTTTTGAGGTGATAAACTGTACTCAAAGGTATTTTATAAGGGACAAAAGAAGGCTGGAGAGATGGCTCAGTGGTTAGGAACATTGGCTACTCTTCAAGAGGACCCAGTCCCAGCACCCACACTGGGGCTCACAACCATCTGTAACCCCAGTCCTAGGGGATCCAACACCCTCTTCTGGTCTTCTTGACTACCAGGTACACAAAGGGGTACACAGACATACATGAAGGCAAAACATCCATACGCATAAAAGGAAAACAGAAAAAAAACAAAATGACAGAAAAATAACAAAGGAAATGTGGTTTTACCTCTGATTTTAAGACTTTTGCTTTCAGGGCATTCATACAAGCCATGATGTTTTTGTTCAGTTTTTCTTTTAACACCGAAATAACAATTCAAGCAATGGTAATAAACACAGAATTCATCAAACCTTCAAAATGCAAAGGTAAGAGCTTTACAACATAACTGGGATTTGTGTATTTATTATTAGTAGTAGTAGTTTAGATCTATTTATTTTTATTTTATTTTATGTGCCTGCATGTATGTCTGCATACTAAGGGCAGGCCTGGTGCTGGAGAAGATCAGAATTCATCAAATGCGTTGGAACTGAAGTTACTTATGACTGTGAACCAGCATATGGATGCTGGGGATGGAACCCAGGTCCTCTGTAAGAGCAACAAGTGCTCTTAACCACTGAGCCATCTCTCCAGCCCTGCAATTTGTTTGTTTTTGTGCCAGACTCTCACTGTGTAGAGTACTTGAGATCCTGAGGCATGCTGGAATTACAGGCCTCTACTCTCACACTTGACAACAGCTGAGATTCATGTTGCATTTTGTTTTTGCTTTAACTGTGCAAACTGAATGGGCCGTGTTGAAGAAGAGGTAAAAATAAAGCCCAAGAAAGGACTACTGCAGCAAGCCATGGTGTGCACAGGCCAGGAGTTGCAGTGGGAGCAGAGAATTACAAAGGGGAACATGAGGAATTAAGAAAATTCACACCACCACAGGATTCCTTGCTTTCTGCCAGGCTAGGATATCTCAGCCTAATGGGATTTCAAGCGTTTTCTTGAATCTAAATTAATTTGTTTGTCTTTTTTTTTATTTTAGGCCATGTGCAACAAACTCAAATACACACTATCTGTCGGGATTCAGGACCTCAGCCAGTCAGCCCATTTTGCTTTGAACAACAAAACCACACTCTTGCTGAACTCAGTAGTCCTGTGTCCTCTTTGTGCTTTGATACAGTCTCTGAGACCTGAATTTGGCCACGGGACAGAGCCCACGTTCTCATGGCTCCAGCGCAGAGCTTTTGCAGCAGGAGAAGCACGTAGGCTAGCGTGCCCGACTTTGGAGCTAACCCTCCGAAAGCTACCAGTGGAAAAGAACAACTGGTGCCCAGATTTCCCCACCTGTCATCTTCATTGAAATAACATAGGGGCCTCCTGGGTGAGAGATGGTGCTGTGCCCACAGATCAGCTCACTCTTGGGCTGACCTTCCACCTGGCAGAGAAGAAAGCACTGGCTTTGTACAAGTGATTTCAGCAACAGGCTAAGAAAAGTGTCATGTGCCAACCATGGCCTTGTTTTTGCCCTACTTGTGGGGTGAAGGAGAGTGGTGTTTCTGTGTCTATAGTTCCCATGGCATGTTTTCAGTATTGAAATAAGCAGGTGTTCTTTGCCTGTTTTCTTTCAATATATATTCATGCACTGAGCACCTACGGTGTGCGTCCTTTTACTCTACCAGATAAAATCTAAGGATCAGGAATCAGGGTGTGTGGTTCACATGCCAAGACCCAGGGTTAAATGCCTAGCACCAAAAATTATGAAAAAGATAAAGGTCAGAGGGGGAAATCGGTACTATCTTCACTATCTCTTCTTGTTCATTGCATTTATAATAGAAGACTCTATTATTGGTCTATTATTATTATTGGTCTGCTGTTTTCCTGTTTAATTTTGGGGCTCCATTGATACAGCACCATTTACCAACTAATTCATATCAAGCATACATAACATCATCTGGGAGAAGATGTGGTAAAGTAGACAATATAGAATAACTTTGGAATGGACTCAGTGTATCAAACAGAAATATTTATTACTTATTATAATTTTGTTTTGTCTTTAAAGACCTAGTCTCTCTATGTAGTCTTGGCTATCCTGGAACTCTCTCTGTAAATCATGCTGGCCTTGAGCTTACAGAGATCCACCTGCCTCTGGATGCCCTAGAACTCTCTCTGGAGACCAGGCTGGACTTGAACTCCCCAAGATCCACCTGCCTCTGCCTCCTGGGTGCTGGGATTAAAGGTGTGCAATATTACAGCCCCGACATTTGTCACAAATTTTAAAAATCTCCTGAATCAAGAATAAGATAAAGATTGCAGTACACAGAAGAAAAGAAATTATAAAAAAAAGGAGGGGAATAAAACTCTGAGGATGGAAGAAAGCTTGCTACTATATAATACTTCATACAAGGATTGGAAAAAACAATAAATTCTGGGTCTTATTCAGAGAATGCAAAGTGCTAAGTAGCCCCTTCCCAGGAACCCAAAGAATTCCAATGGGATCTAGTCAACGAGATGCCTTGGAGAATAAGTCAGATGCTTCTTCCCAAGACACTTAATTTATAAACTGTAAACAGAATGTTGGAGTGTATAAAGCATCCTCTGCACTCAATGAATGGTTTAAGATTATTTCTATCTGGCAGCACATGAGTAACAGTCAAGAAGCCAAGCCTGGGCTGACCCTGAAGCCATGGTACTTGATGGAAAAGATGTAAGACCCCCGGGAATCTCCATGGATTCAGCCATAATGTCAATAAGGGAGACTGTGGCTCTTGTTCCTTTCATCTCCTCATGTCTGTTCTACAGTGGGAGGCAGTGGCCACCTCCATAGCGCTACCTTAGGTGAAAGAAGAAAATATCCTTGCAGTTAGGTAATAAATAGTCCCCCATTCTATGATGGGACACTGTATTTTCTCCACTGTGTGACTACCCATCTGAGGTGGAGCTCCAGTAGCAGGAAAGTGTGTAAGGGGAGGAATTGATGGAGGAAGAGCAGAGGAGAGAAAGAAAAAGAGGAGGAGGAATAGAGGCAGGAAAAGAAGCAATATATCACAACCTCAGTAGATAAGAGTGATCAAACAAAGGCCCTTGAATAGAAATATCTTGGTGGTGAACAGCAAGGAGTCAATTGTGAAGTAAGCCCCACGTGTGTGTGTGTGTGTGTGTGTGTGGCTTGAACAGTTTCACAGCATGGGGAGGAACTACAGTGGGAGGATTTGACCTTGAGTTTGACTGTAACTAAAACTTCTGATCTTGAGACATTTGTTATCCAGTCTCCTACTTACCTGCACTGCCATGTCTCCTTCCTCAGAATCTTGCTAGACTACGTTATTAATGTTCTGTATCTCTGAATTCTGCCCCCACTTGTCTGAAATGATGAATAACTATTTCACTGCATTCTGAAACCTACAGAACGCTCTGTTGTTGCCTGATCCAGTAGAAAGAAGGCTGATTTGATGATCCTCAAGGTGCATCATGCCTTCCCATGACTGACTATGAGAGCTTTATCAAGTCGATTTTTTTCTCTGGGACTCAGTTTCCTTATCTATACAGTGAATTCATTGGTTGTAATACTTCACAGCTTTGTCCATTTTCAATCCTATTTGTCTCTTCCCATGCTTCTCAGACTCTATCACTGCTCTGGGACTACATACTCCCCCAAGAAATCTAGCAGCAAGACTTCCTTTCTTCTTCAAGGGGTTAATGATCACTCAAGACTCCAAGAATATTCTAATGAAGTGCTTGAGACAACAGGAGGCCAAGCTATTAGAATGTTCTCTTCCACGAGGCCATTTGGGTGGCCTGAAATAAAAATAGCCTCCGATAACCAATTGATTTGATGCTTATGATTTTCTAAATGTAGTTCAAAGATTATTAATATCTTGGTTTTCTTTGCTTTTGTTTTGGTTCTTTCTAGACAGGGTCTTACTATAAAGCCCTGGATACCCTGAAATCCACTATATAGACTAATTTGGCATTGGTTTAATTCTTGGGTGAGCCTCCTTTCTCTGCCCCCACAACGGTAAGATTATAGGTGTGTACCACCGCACCCAGCCCATGTCTTGTTAATAACAAGAAGCACTTGGTGAGAACAGTTAACATGTTTCTATTTTTCTCAATATTGTCTTAAAGTTTGTGCTATTTGAGCTCAGTTTTGCCCAGTGCATCCATTAGGAGAAGAGAACAGTCAAAGAATTAAACTCCTTCCATTTGATGATATAGGCTGAATTCTGCCTGCCACTTCCTTTCGGAGGAATGACCTGTAGTCCCACACTGACCTGCAGGCACAGCTACTTAGAGCCTCATGGACCATGTACAGGGCTCTGGCTCAGAAGAGGAGAGGAGAGAAGGTTGGATCTGCAAAGTCACCTTAAAGATGTGAATTAATAAGATCTCAGGGCATCAAGAACAAGTCAGTCTGTTTGGTAAGTTATCTGCAGAACCTCTGTCCTAAGAGAGGGACATTCTTGAAATACTGGGCCAGAAGTTGAGTCTAAAGAAATTGACCATTGAATATGGCTGTGGGATATTCTAGTAGGCATCTGTGAACCTCTATAGTTTCTGTGGAAAGACTCATTCTAAGTTCTTAACAGTTAGTGTAACTAATTGACTTCTAGAATATAAATACCCCCAAAAATCAGAAATGACCAGGTCTGATTACCAGAGTATTGGAAAGCACTTTTTTTTTGAAATCTTGTTCTCTGGGGGTTTGGATTATTTCTGCAAATCTAGCTACTAGACTATGAACTGTGACTGATATGGTTTTCAGCTGTCAAGAAATGCTCAAAGGTAGCTTTTCTATGATGCCACAAATCATTAGTAGCTTTGAACTCTGAGCTCTGTTGTATCCTTTCATCCATAGGGAATAAAAACTAAGCAAAGTGGGTTTGGTCTGGATATGTAGCTCAATGGGTAGTGTACATAAAGCACTAGACAGAATATATAAACTGGGCATGGTGGTAAATGACCAGGATCCCAGCACTCAGGAGGTGGGGCAGGAAAAGTTCAAAACCATCCTCAGCTACCTAATGTGTTTAAGTCCATCTCGGGCTGTTTTAGATTCTGTCTGAAAAAGAAACTGCACAAGCAAATGAACTAGAAGAAACAGCAACGGTAAAAAGCAGTGTAGATGCCTCAGGAGTAACAGACAGAAAGGAGAAGAGATTCTGGATGCCCCAAATCTGCCGCAGATTTCTCAACTTTTTTCAAATAGTACAATTTCCAAAAGAGAAGGTTCCACTTATTTTTACCAAATCTCTTCTAAGAAAGTGAGATCCAAGCCAGAATACAAGTGAGTAGTGAGATACAAGCTACTACTCACCTTGCTACGATCCAAGGTTTTGAGAAACCCAAGCCAGAAGACACAGTCTTGCTAAAGAGTCCCCCTTCCTGTAGAAAAGATAACCAGGTGTTCTGGGCCCCATGTGCTGATATAGTGCAATACTTGCTCTGTCCCTGACTGCTGGCTGTGGCATTGACTTGGAAAAGAGATGACCAGTCCTAGATCAGTCCCAGCTTCTTTTTTACCCTGAAGCTAAATGAGTGTGTTGGCTTTTCTTCAAAGTGTCTAGTAAAGTGTTTCTAAAGCTGCACTGCAATCTCCTCACCCGGAAACCACTTTCTGGAATGGTGGGGAGTGATCTCACCTAACAGCTGGAGGGTCCTCAGCAAGGGATGGGTCCTAACCAATTAGAGCAGCTCAGTCTTTCGTTTCACACATGCAGTTTGCCTTTCTGCCCCATGATGGGATTGATACGGAATTCAAATCAGAACACTTTTGGGTGTAGGCCTGCATGAAAGGTTGTGTGACTAGCACAGGCATCATGTGATAGACATGTACCTCTGTGCTGCAGATCACCCTGCAGTTGTTGGGCTGTGGGTTTCCTCATTGTCTTTTGTTTTGATTCAGCATGGTCAGTTTTCCTGTCACAATTCTACTCTGCTACCTTTGGACCCCAAATCCCAAAAGAAATACTTAAATTTTTAAAATTTAAAAATTTTCAGTTGCAGAGCCAGTTTTCAGACTTGAGTAGGGGGAAGGGATTCCAGACAAGTATCAAGCCCTGAAGTATCCGCTTGAGTTTTTAAGATAAATTGGAAATTGATTAAGGATTTGGTTTATTTTGGTTATTTATTTGGTTATTCATCATGTCCATACTACCATGTTATGAATGTGTGTGCCTACATTTTTACCTAAAGTTGAGCTGGAGGATGTTTTTTACTTTGACTACTTTTCAGGTAAGCAAGACGATTTCAAACCCTTCTCTAGGAGAGAGTGGGAGAAATGAAACTTTCCCTTTCTGAAATTGGGCTAAAAAACTGCAAGGGCAGTGGCCAAGTTTAACATCAAAACAATCTTTTCTCCTTTTCCTCTGTTGTTCCGTCTATTACTTGTCTCTTTTTATTTTTATTCCCGATGAATGGTAGAGAGAGACTCCAGGTGTAGGCCTATTGTTGCTTTCCTGTGCTAAAGAAAGATCACTCCTTAGCATTTTCTGACAGTTGGTCCACTGAATGTCTTAACCGGTTGGCCTCTCATTTTGAAAGGATACTACAATTGGTTGGATCATGGCTTAAAAGAAAAGGTTGAGACAGAGCCAGGCCTTGGAAGAGAGCAAAACTGTCTGAATAAGTCTTAGCTTTTGTGGAAAAGAAGAAAATCTTATACCAAGCTACCAGTCAGCATTCATGTCCAGATTTTGACACGAGGATGAAATGGACCTCAATTGGATGAAATCCTGATTGTAAGCACTTGGGATGTCTTGCCAACTAAACTAACCCATTCTTTGAATCTTCTGAGTCAGCACTCTTTGTAACAGAAAAGCAATTGTTCAGATTGTAAACTTCTTCTAGGCTGCTAGGTTATAACAGCTAAAAATGGCCCAGGGAGTGGAACACTTAGTAATAATATCTACCTAATAATATCAGGTCTATCGATGCTCTGATGAAAGAGACAGTCAGAGTGGATGGCACCAAGAAAAGTATTGCCAGAGATGTGAGAACTCTGCTTCGCAAATGTGCAGGAAGACGATGCCACCAGCACAATGGCACAATCTTCCTCAAAGACTGAAGATGTGTATGAGTCTGTGTATATGTGGGGGAGGGGAGTGAATTTCACCAAACAACCTGTATAGCCTAGCCAGCATACACTCATTCCAGTCCCAGCCTTCCCTGCATGCTGCCCACTCGTGGGAGTTTCTAAAGAATTCCTCAGCCTTTGCTTTCTCCTGGAATCAGAGAAGTTCATGGTTGTTGACCTGATGGGTAAGGAGTGGGTACTACTAGCTGGAATGCTGCCATTGGCAGGGGCAGACAGGAAAACAGAAATGCTCTTAATGTCCTCCCAAAGAAAACCTTTGATGGACAAAAGAGTGGTTGTATTTTTACCCAGTCTCTTCATGTTGCCAGGCTTCTTTAAATAGATCCTCTAGCCTAGGGACTTGTACAGAATAATTCATATTAAAACCCAAGAACTGGCAGGGAAAGGTAAATGATTCCCCCTCTCTCTCTCTCTCTCTCTCTCTCTCTCTCTCTCTCTCTCTCCCCCTCTCCCTCTCCCTCTCCCTCTCTCTCCCCTTCTCTCTCCTTGTCAAGCTCTCCTTGTCAAGCTAAGAAGAAAAAAAAGGCTCATTTTAATTCAGCTATGTTAGGTTTTTTTTTCCTTTTTGAGTCTTTTGATGAACTTTAGTTAATTTAGAAAAAATATTCAAAATTCTCAGGAAATGAAAAAGAATAGGAAACTGCCTTGTGAATTTCCCTTTAGCACCTCTTGCTCCTAGGTACATCAGCTGTATCTTTTTTGGGTGTTGCGCAACGAGGGTCTTAAATAGTAATCTCTAATTGAAAAGTCCAATACATTCTGCTTGAAACTCATGAATCAAATTGTTCTTCTAGGTAAAGAGAAAGGAAAGAAGGAAGAAAGAAAGAAAGAGAGAGAGAGAGAAGGAGGGAAGGAAGGAAGGAAGGAAGGAAGGAAGGAAGGAAGGAAGGAAGGAAGAAAGAAAGAAAGAAAGAAAGAAAGAAAGAAAGAAAGAAAGAAAGAAAGAAAGAAAGAAAGAAAGAAAGAAAGGAGAAGAAAGGAAGGAAGGAAGGAAGGAAGGAAGGAAGGAAGGAAGGAAGGAAGGAAGGAAGGAAGGAAGGAAGGAAGAAAGAGGAGAGGTGGGAGAGAAGGAGGGAAGAAAGGGAGGGAGGAAGTGAAAGAGGGAAGGAGGAAGTAAAGGAAGGAAACAGGGAAGGGACTAAGGAAAGTTTCCTTCTCATCTTAAGCCCCACGTATTTTCAGTGCCCTCAACACAGAAGGGATTTCTCAGGTCTCCCTTTCAGCATTGGGTTCGACAAGGCATCAGGCCTATGCTAGCCAAATCAAAAGTCTTTTTTTTTTCCTCCTTCTTTCTGTCTGGGGAGAAGAGACAAGGAGAAAAACTTGAGGAACACAGGAACAAGGCAAGGCCCAAAGATCCGGGATCTTTGCTCCAAGTCACTTGTCTCTCAGTCTGAAACAGAATAACCACATTTCTCTTCATGTGGGCCAAAGTGCATCCAGGCATTCCCATAGCACTTCCACCCCCAGGCCTTTGCCGGAGATGTCTGGGTCACTGTGATGGTATGCTCGTCTCTGCCAACCCGGGTCACTCCAGCCCTGGCTCTTGGCGAGCCACGTGGCTGCTCCTCTCTGTGAGTGGGTTCAGACTCAGGGCTACAAAAAGCCCCCATATCCTATCAGCCCAGCAGAGCCTGTGCCAAGAATGACATCCTGGGAATACTATGGAGATGAGAGACCTCATAGGCTGTTCTCCCCAGATGGAACAGGACCCAGGCTGTCTGGAAAACAGACCGAACAAACAGCAGTTCACAATGGAAGGAGATCAGGCATAGGGGAAAGGGGGCGGGCTAAGAGCAGTGGTGAACAAAAGAAACGAAGCCACTTGCCACCCAGGAAGATTACACGGTGCGAAGGAGGAGGTGGTGGAGGAAGCACTTGCAGGAAACAAGTACCCAGACATGGCACTGCCAGTCTAACTGGATTCTTTTCTGTATTAGATTATGGGAAGGAAAGAGGGGAGATATATAGCCAGCCAGCTGTTCAATGGCTTACAACCTCGCTTTTATTGTCTGGGTAAGTTGGTGAGGTGGGGCATCAGAGGAATTCCAAACATACCACCCCAGAGAAATTTTAATATGTTCCACAGTGTCATACACGAAGAGGAAATGACAGCTGATCACAGCCAGGGCAGGCCACAGCAATCTGGGCCCAGAAGATCACCCACCCTCCCACAGCACTGCTTCCTTCTCAGTGTTCAGTGTCCTTTACCTGCCTTTCCAGCCCCTCTGTTCCTACCAGCCTGGCAGGAGAGTGTCGTTGCCTGAAATGTAATAGAAAAAGATGAACATGGGCACAGAGGCCAATGGCCAAGAAGATGTACTAGGATGAGTCAGGTACCCCAGATGCTCAGAGGCAATCCAAGCACCATATATTTCCTGCTAAAAAGAACCCAAATCAAGGACAATGTCTTCAGGATGCCCTGCCCGCATGTGATGAGACACTAGACTTATTTATTTGAAAGCAGCACTGTGTGTGGCTCAGAGACCCAGGTTTGGGAAACAACTTCCAGCCACTTATCCCAGAGCCCTCTTAAATTTCGGGGAAGCCCAGAGGTCACTGATTTCCTTAATCTAGGGAATGAGACAACTAAGCCATGGGAGAGAATGATCACATCTTCCTCTGTGAATGTTTCTGATACAGTGAGTCATCAAGTAGCCCTGATGTCAGCTGCTGAGGAGCTGACTCACACCCATCTCCTGATAGAGATAGTATTCAGTACTCTTCCAGGGGGTGCTCAAGAGATCTGAGGAAGGATATGCTATTCCTTTTCCAGACTGCTTCTACTCCCAGTCCAAAAAAAATCTGGACCATATTAGCTGTGCAAATGTGATATACTCAGGATCTGATGCAAACAGCCAAAGGGGAGGAGAATTCCTTCATTATAAATAGGAAATCTGTTGATAAATATTTCAAGTAAGTCTAGAACACTAGCAGCTGTTTTGCATGGTTCTCAATAAGCAGAATGGTCTTGCCCAGTTACCCATTGGCAAAGCCCATTTCTCTTCCCAGACTCAAAAGGAAAGAGCATACAGACAAAAAATAAAGATATGGGATAATGGCCCATTCACCTTTGTATTCATCAGGATGAGCATAGTGCCAGGCACACTGCAAATGCTTAATAAATATTTATCGAAAAGATGATGAGATGAATTATTAACCAGGAAGAACAACCGTACTGAAATTGTGAGTTCTCAGGACGGTAACAGTCTCTGGCTGCCATTGGTGCTTATAAATCTGAGAAAGTCACATTTTTCAAGGGCCCAGAAAAATAAATGAGTTGGAAATTGTTAAATGTATTGAAAAATGATTTATTTCTCCCTCGACAGTGTCATTGGAAATCAAATTAATATTGAGAACTGCATGGGCATATTTCCATCTGTGGGTGTCAGCTGCTTGGTACAAAATCACAATAAGAAGGCCTCAGCCAGCTTTCCTGTTACCTGAACCAAATGTATTTTAAAAGAAATGATGCAAGACATTGCATTTGCGTTCAAATACTCCCATATAATGGTTGAATATCAGTTTAAGAAAATTCTTTTGAGTCACTTAAATGCTTTCTTTGCTAACAACAGTAGTTTTTAGAAAAATTGTCACAAAATATTACAACAATCCAATCCAATCCATATTATTTTTTACAGCCTTTCTTGATTAGTGAACCAGTTGTGAATTTGCTCCTTTAAATGTCTGAGTTTTATTCAACGATGCTCCTTAGGCTAGTTATTTGTGAAAATCAGGGGGGAAAACATCCCCATAAATTGTCTCTCCTGTTCTGCAATGAAAGCTGGCCAATAGAACCCTTAAGTTCACTTTTCAGGAGGAAAATTAGTGAAAAGAAAGTGAGCAGGTACTTGCATGAGGTCTGAATGCCATTTTGAGACACAGCCTACAGTTCCCAGTGTGTTTGGCTGACACCCACAGCCCACGCTGCATTTGCAGCATCACAGATTCGCTGTGTTTCCGCATGCACCTGGTAGCTAATGTAGTGTTGAAGCAATTTGCCATGTTGTACCTTGCAATTAAAAAATGCTAATATTAGAAATGGAGAGAAGCACGCTCTGCAGCAGCTATGTCTGCTAGGAATGACAGTTACAAAGTATAACGGATTCTCATCTTGCCAAACAGATTGCTTTTTCACACCTGAATCTCAGCAGAGTGTGTGTGTGTGTGTGTGTGTGTGTGCACACGCGCGTGCGTTTATGTGTAGGGGGTGCTCTTTCAGGGAGGCTTATCTGGGCTTGTCCATTACAATGAACCTCAGTTACTGTGCTTTCTGAGTCATTAACATTCTGTACACAATCAAACTTCCCGTCCCTCAAGAGAGTTATGCCCGGGGCCTCCTACAGCTCAATTGTTCATTTAATGAGAGGACTTGCATTCAGGAATTGGAAAGAACCCTCTGAATATTCCTCAGGTGTCTGTAGGACTCATTCCTCCAGGTCCTGGTCCCTGTGCTGTCAGGAGCATCCTTTCCTGGTCACTTCTTGGATATTGGATCATTGGTTGTGCTGCAGGGACAAACCAACTACTAAAAATAACCCCTTGCAATAAGGCCAAGGCAAACAGCATGCATTTCCTCAGACTTTTTTGCCCAATCAAAATCATAGAGCAAACACATCCTCATCTTTCCCCATACTCCTGAAGGTATCCATGGAAGCAAAGCCCTATGCGGGATGGGAGAAGAGTGCAAAGGAGCAGCGTGACACTGAAAGCTAGGCATAAATGTTGCCTATTGTTTGAAGTCATTCTGAGCACTCCGGCACAGCCCTGGCAAGAGATCAGCCGCATACATAAGGAGTAATAAAAGTAAACAGTGCACGTTTAACCTTGCAGACTCGCCTGCGTTAATAGTGCTCCCATTGTAAGTGGGATGAAGGCGCTGGGGAAGATACGGGACTCAACAAATGCAAGTCGGCAAACTGCTGCTTCTCTGTCCCCTTTCATGGTGTCAGATAGAAGAACCATTCCACAGTCACATCTAACTACGCAGAGTTTGAAAAGAAATCAACCCAAAAGATATTTTCCAGCTTCTCTGGGACATTTCCTGCTCTACCAGACTTCAAAGACTCGTTCATTTAAAAAAAAACAAATAAACAAACAAAAAACAAAACAAAACAAAACTCCACAAGGCTAGCATGCTACAGATTAATGCAAATTAAAGTAATGCAAATTTAAGTGGTATTTAAACGTTGTCTCTTTGTCTGCAAGGAGGATGAAAGGCTGAGTTTGGAAAGAAGTAATTTCCTAGGCAAGCCGTCAGCGCTTGTTTTCCTGCTTACCTTGGGGGAAACGCAGGGCTCCTTTCTTCTCAGACTTTTCTGAGAGCTAGAAAGAGGTCCTGTTACTTCCAAATGCTTTTGTTCTTCTGTCCCTCTGTCACATGGCTTGCCTTTTATATTTGCAACACACAAAAGTTAGGACTGTTGTTTAAGCGACCCAGGGAGAGAGAGGGAGTGAGAGGGAGAGAGAGAGGGAGAGAGAGGGAGAGAGAGAGGGAGAGTGTCAAATGGAAAAGTGCCATTGCAGGCATATATCAATCAGGCGTGTGGCCGCAGCAGCGCACTAGCAAATGGGAATACCACGGAAATGTTAGGCGCTCTTTATCGGGAACTCACAGCCTCTGCCCACTGCTCGGCTCCTTTCCACGGAGCATCTTAGGATGGGAAGAACAGCATTGAACACGGAAGTTTTCTTCCCACCCCTCCCCCCATTTTGTTTTCGTATTTTTACTGTAATGAAAGGCTAAATGAATATTCTGACGTTGATTCTTTTGCAATTATGTGACTGCCATAAAGATGTGCAGTTGGCAATAGAGACACATGGTTTTGGAAATACAAACACAGGGTGGCATTCTGTTTAACGATTCAGCAGCTGGCCCGGATGAAGTTGAAATGCTAAGGGAGGGAAAGATGGACATCAGCAATCTTTCTCAGGCTAAGCTGGGAAGCAAGTGCAAAACGCTACCCTGTTTTAGCATGATGTGCGTGGGTGGTGAAAGTTCTTTTTTTTCCCTCAAGTTGTTCATGCATTAAATGATTTTTAGCAGCATAAACGCCATTCAGCTCTCAGTGGCACTTTAATAAATGCCTTCACTGACAACATTTAGAACAAAACTTTGAATTGATTTAGAAACAAAAGGTGAAATGTTTGGTCCATGACTCCTTCAGACATGTGAGGGTGTGACTAACAGGTAAGGCCAACCCACCACATCACATTTAGTAGAAAAGCGACAAAGGTAAGCTAAGTGTGTGGGTTTAGCACCTGATACTGAATAATGCCATGTTATGAGGTTTGGGAACACAAAGTGAAACATTTCATACATCGTGTCCTTAAAATGCTTAAAAACGAAACTATCAGCAATTTTGGAAAACTGAGGACAATGCAAAGAACCATTTATAATTGTTTTAATAATGTCAGGTGGATTCAGACCCAGGATAATTTATTTCATTAATTACTGATGAAAACTTAAACCAAGGAAATGAAAAGAGCTCTATGATGTTTTATTAAAAAGTAACCATGTATTAAACCTTAAGAAAAAAAATTCTCTCTGGCCAGCTATATTATATTATGCTGTATCTGACCATTGATTGCTCATCAATAAATTGTTAAACCAAATTGTGACTTTTTTTCCCCATAGAACCATTGCTCCTAACAGCCACTGGTGCTTTGCTAGAGGCATGTAAATTTGTTCAGCTTTGCCTTAACCTTTTAATAAGTGTTTTTCTTTTGCTCTATCAGGAAAGCCTTGTCTACCTTGGACCAGTCACAGAATCTACTTCTGAGGGTTAATGCTAAATGACAAGATCAAAGCCTTGAAGGAAAGGGATTTGGCTAAACATCTTGAAAGCAGAAATTCAATGAGCAAATGGGAAATACACCTTAAAAACGGGAAGAGTCTGCAAGGGGATATGACTTGTCCCTGAGTAAGAGCCATGGAAACAGTCATGAATACACTTTCTGGCTTGCTTGGGTGGACTGATTCAAAGGGAGAATCAAGTCTTAGATCACCGATACTTGCAAACATCAGAGTTTGAAAGCCACCCACCTCTCCATTTTCCTAAGAAACAATTAGTGACTTTCGCAGGAGGCGCTTACTGCTCTGTCTTGCCATCTTTTGCCTGGGGGTTCTCCGGGTTGCTTTATCTGCTGTGAGGCAACATGAAAAGGTGTGGTTCTTCCTGAATGGAATTTTCCAGCCTTCTACAATCTGCCCTTCTGAAAGAGCACCACAGCAAGTGTAAAGACTGCAAACACATTGACTGCTTAGCCTCAGAAAATAGACTCTTTCCAGATGGAACCCCATGGCTTCCTCCTGCTTTACCTGGTCAGGGATGGCAAAGACTACCATCTGCTGTTCCTTTCAAAGGGGAAGTTTTGCCTCTGCCCATCAGGTTCCAGGGGACAGACCTGTTTCTAAGCCTGCCAATAGGTATCTGGCAACAGCAACTGTTTTCAGCACATCACGGGGCTTTTTATAAGTGTCAGTATGGCATGCGGTTACTTTACTGGCTATGATTTAACATTGCTGAGAAAGATTTCCCTTACATTTCCATCTATGCAAAAGAATGGAGATTCTCTTGCTGCTATTTCTTATGTATTGGGGGTGGGAAGAGTCTATAGAAGGAGATATCTCTCAGATGCACAAGGGATAATCTTCAAAGGCATCCCTACACCTGTGCTAGAGATGGAACAGAGGGACTCGGACGTGCTAGGAAAGCATTCTGCCACTGAACTATACCTCAGCTCCAAGGGACCATTTCTGAATCTTTCATTTCTCTTTTCTAGTTTCTCCCTAAGTGTCTTAGTGGACAGTGAGAAGTTACCCATCATCTAAACACTCCTGAGGGATACTCACTACAGACCTAAATATCAGGCCATTCCTCCCCCTTCCTTAGGGAAGATGGAGGAGTCCAGTGTGATCAAGTCTGGTTCACTAGATGGGATGAGGAAGAGAGAACAAGGCATACAGACATTCAGAAGCTATTCTCTGTGGTCATACTGGAATGAAAAGTCTGGGAGCTGCAGCAGGCCAGTGTTAGGGAAAACAGAGCCCATTAATGTGACAGTGGGTGGCCTTGGGGGACACAAGGCCCACCCATGGGAGGGCAATCTTAGCAGTTTGATCTTTTTTTGGCTGTATCTGTGTTCACCACCATTTAAGAACCTCAGTGTTGGAGAGATTTCCTAATGATTCCATGAACTACAACCCAACCCTGGCTCTGCTGTGATCTTGCCAATAAATTCCTGTCAGATTCAATTAGCTAGAGTCAGTTTTGGAGGTTGGTAACCAGAAGTCTTGCTCTTAATATGATTTTTTTCCAAATTTAGGGAGGCTCACCTCATTAATATATACATAGAAATGCAGCCACAACACTTTCCTAGTTGATTTTCAAAAAGAGAAAAAGATTCAGACTCATTGTAAACTCTGCTATAGTTTCTACTATGACACTGTAAATACAAAGAAAATTTGCATATGAGTATAGAACAAGATGCATGGTGTTGAGTATATTCATCTCTCTCTCTTTCTCTCTCTCTCTCTGTGTCTGTGCATCTATGTCTGTGTGTGTATGGGTGTGTGTCATCTCTATCCACCAGCATAATGTATTAGACACAGTTTATATTTATCTATGAGAATACAAATCTTTTTTTGTCCTCCTGAATATAATTTATATTCATTCATTTTAAAAAAAATCTGTTAATAAATCATTTGATGGATGTTTACTCTCTGCTCTTCTGTGTGCCAAATGTTCCATATGTATTATTTCTTTCAGAAAGATACCCATCTCTCTATATACTATTGTCATCTCTATTTTATGAATGAAGAAAACGAGATTCTGCTTGATTAGGTGATTTGCCCGTGGTTGGTGCAGCAAGCAAATGGCAGGTGTAACCTCTGGCTTTGCTATTTTCAAAGGCTGAGGCTATGTTGCTCCCATGCAACAGGTGTTTCCTGAGTAGCCTTGCTATCATTGGAGGAGAAAAATCAAGAGAAGATGTGAATCTGGTTATTAAGGTGTTTATGAAATGATATGGAAAAGAAAAATGGTTGCTTGTGAAGACACTGCCTGGTAGAACATCATCAGGGCCATGAGAAAAGCAAAAGAGGTGGCACATCCAGGGAGTGTGCATCCCCCATTGGTCTGAGCCTTTAAGGCACCTCCTGGGAAGCAGAAAAGCACAGTCATTTTCAGTTGACCTAACTTTATGCCATGGTGATCCAGGAAGATGTGACACACAATGTAAACTCCAAACTAGGAAGCTCAGGTCAGATGGGGTTCAACAGGAGAACAGAGCACCTGGGATAAAGCTTGGTAGCAGAGTTCTTGCTGTCCATATACAAAGTCTGGTTATCAATCCCCATTGCTGCAAAACAAACAAACAAGCAAACAAAAAAAAAAAGGCAACAGCCAGTATGAGAAGAAGAGATTATATAAATAAGAGAACTGAGGCAGAGGAATAAAAATTAAGTAGCCAACTGAAGTGCAGCCAGGTGTTTTCCTTCACTCCTGCATTCACTCAGCAGCCTTTTTGGGGGGAGAGGATGTGGTATAGAGGATTAAACCTGTGACCTTATGCATGCGCTACAAGCCCTCTAACACTGAGATATGTTTTCAGTCCTTTACTTACTTCTGATTTTGAGACAGAGTCTCACTACGCAGTCCAGGCTGCCCTTGAACCCTGCCTCAACCTTCTGAGTAGCTAGGATTCCAGGTCTGTACAATTAGGCCAAATTCAACTATTCTTTTATGAAAGGAATTGATTTCCAAAAGTCAGATCACTGTTCCACAAAGCAGTACCAAATAAATGGAAATAAACTTTGGAATCTAGAAAAAAAATTTCTCTGAGTGCCTCCTAGCTACCTGTGCTCTCACCCCAGGATTTCATTATTGGCAAAGATAAAGTATCCATGACTGTGGAGGAAAAGCATGTCCAGAAGGAAATAGTAAAAGTAAATGAGAAACATGTCAAGTATTCATGAATTAAAACATAAGGATATTTATGATGTTTATCTTAGTTAGGGTTACTATGGCTGTGATGAAACACCACAACCAAAAGCAACCCGAGGAGGAAACAGTTTATTCAGCTTACATTTCCATATCCAGGAACCTGGAGGCAGGAGCTGATGCAGAGGTCCTGGAGGAGTGCTGTTTACTGCCTTGCTTCCCATGGCTTGCTCAGCCTTCTTTCTTATGGAACCCAGGACCACCAGCCCAAGGATGGCACTACCCACAATGACCTGGGCTCTCTCTTAATCTTTATACCTCAGGGTATGACCTTATTTCAAAATAGAAATTTTTAAGAAGGTTATCAAAATAAAATGCAATATCGGTCCATTATGACTGATGTCTTTATTTTAAAAAGGAAGAAGAAAACATTAGATCAATAGACAGAAATGCACAGCGGGAAGATGATGTGAAGACACATAGGGATTGGATGGTCATGTGAGTGGGGCAATGGATCCACAAGCCAAGGAATGCCAAAGATTGCCAGCAACCATCAGAGAGTGGAACAAACAGGGGAGGATCTCTCTCTTAGAGTTGCCAATGTCAACACGGCTCAGTTGGCACAGTGACTTCACACTTCTAACCTCCAGAACTGCAAGACACTCCATTTCTATCGATTGAAACCACCAATTGAGGGTGCTTTGATACAGCATCCCTAAGACATGAATACATTTATTTTTTGTTTGTTTGTTTGTTGTTTTCTTGAAATTGGAGAGAGTGCATTTGTGGGCTGAAAACAATGACTTGTTTCTCTGGAAGCTCACTATGGCTCCTGGATGGAGAGGAACCAAGGGCAGATATGGTGGGAGAGAGAGAGAAGGAGTGACAGGGGAAAGACCATTGAAGTCTCCCAGTCAAAGTAAGGTTGTGGCTTTCGTCAAAGTTGATTTACTAAAGACAGGGCCAAATGGACAGATTTCAGATATACTTGAGGATAGAATGCAGAAAACTAGTTTCTAGTTTGGATGTTTGAGATGATTTAAAGTAGAAGGAGGAGGAGGAGCTGGAGGAGGAGGAGGAGCTTCAAGGATGTTTTCTACCCTAGAGTGCAGTGAAAGAAGTACAGAGTTTGTGAGCACAGAGTTGAAATCATTATTCAGTTCAGAACAGGCTCGGCGTGACATTCTTTAAGGACATGGAAATTGAAATGTAGAGAAGATGGTTTGATATTCAGGACTGACTTTTCAGGAACTACTTCAGAGCTGGAGCTAAGCGTTTGCAGACTGTAAACCTGGTAATGGCGTTTAAAGCAATGTGGCTGAAGGAAGTCTCCTCAATAAAGAAAGGACCCCATCATGGGAAGGGTGGAGATCTAGGAGAGAGCACCAGAGCCCCATTTCATGATGCTGAAGATGTAAAAGAGATAGAAGGAGGGAGAAAGGGATAGGTTTTTAGGTTGTCACCAGAAAAGTGAGTTTGGGTTTTGGTGTTTAAATTTTTTAAATTTTTTATTTGCTTTTTTTTTTAAGTGGTGTGTATATGTCTGTAACTTAGTACAGGTGCCTGAGGAGTCCAGAAAAAGGTGTCAGATGACCTATAGCCAGAGTTACAGGTGACTGAACCGTCTGAAGTGTGTGCTTAGAATTGAATTCAAGTCCTCTGCAAATACAGAATGCATTCTTAACTGCCAAGCCATCTCTCCAAGCCTGTCTTGCCTTTAATTTTGGAAAGCTATTGCCTGAAGTTAGACAAAAGATTCTGTGGGTTTAGAGCTGTGCTTCTTAACTTTGGATCTGAATGGGGAGCTTTGAAAATGCTGATGTTCAGATTTCATCAAGGCAAACTAAAACAATTTGTAGAGGGTAGAAACTGGGTATATTTGGTTGTTCTTTGTTTGGTTTTTTTGTTTTTAATTATATATTTTAGCTAACTTAGAAACAAGTGGGTTTCTACATGGCTCTTTCATACATCCTTATGCTTAATTAACACTCCCCCTCACCTCTATTTTTTTTTAGATATCGTCATGCTACATAGCACAGGCTGGACTCGAACTCATGGCAACCCTCCAGTAATCACTCCATAGCACTGAGATTACAGGCATATGCAATTCTGCCTAGCAGTATGGTTTTTTTTAACACCTCTCATGACACTAACAGCACGACTCACTGATAAGTTGAACTTTATTAAAATTGAAAAGCCCTACTCCAAGAAAGACTATGTTAAGAGGATTGAGAAGACAAGCCACACACTGGGAAGAAATATTTGTAAAAGACACAACTGATAAAGAACTGTACTCATATGTATATGATCATATACTACATATATATATATATGTAGTATATGATCATATATAATCAAATTAAGCAACAAAAATAACAATTACTTGGTATAAA
Organism: Cricetomys ansorgei; assembly: GCA_026225945.1. Lineage (NCBI taxonomy): Eukaryota > Metazoa > Chordata > Mammalia > Rodentia > Nesomyidae > Cricetomys > Cricetomys ansorgei. The sequence goes on from JAMJFZ010003951.1 coordinate 496,379, forward strand.
AATTAGCCAACTACTTGAAAAGACATCATAACAAAGTATATTCATAGATAGCAGATAATACTAAAATACTATCTACATCATATGTTGTTAGAGAATTGCCAATGAAAATGACAATGAGAGAGACAATAAGAAAGACACAGCAATAATGAGATACCACTACACATATAATTAAATGAACATAAACACAAGTCATAAACAACAATGCAACACCAAACACTAAAGCAGACACGGAGCAACATGAGCTCTCATTCATTGACACAGGTGCTTTTGAAGATAGTCTGGTAATCACATACAAAGCTAAACACAGCTTTACTGCGTGGTCCAACAGTCATACTTCTTGATATTCACCAAATGAATTAAAAACTTAGGCTCCCAAACCTATCCAGAGATGTTCATAACAGCTTCATTTGTAAATGTCAAACCTTGAATGTAATAAAAACATCCTCCAGTGGTTAAATGAATAAACTATGTAATATCTATATGCCACTAGTCAGCACTATAAAGAAATGAGCAATTGTTATAAGATGCATTTTCCCATGTTATGATCATAGCAAATCTAAGTAAAGTGGTACTTTAAGTATAACTCTTCTTTAATAGCAGTTACTCCATTCAGGATTTACTTTTGTAAAACAAGTTGTAACTGAGTCAAGTGGCTAGCTGTTAGTCACCTTGACAACTGGCTGACAGCCCATTGACAACTATATACCAATATACAAATGAGGTTGTTGGTGCCAAAACTGACACCTCGAAGCTGAGTTAATACATTTTCTGAGAGTATAAATCCCAGTGTCTTTTGGATACTTCTCACTGTGACTGCACTTTCTGAGTATTGACTCTGAATTGGCATTGGCCACTAGAGTCTCTGTGGGAGTGAAGAACTCACTTACTTAGTTGGTGCTAACAATTACCATACATCATAGTGTTCACTGCGACCATGGACAATTGCCTTAATGGTGCTTGATTCATTCACTAGTACTCCCTAAGTGTGTGGTTTTAGTGTACACACTTTTGCCTGTATATTCATATATATCTTTTGGTTGTTCTTCTTTCTCATGCCTTACAGTAAACCAATCAACTCAGGAATTATTTTTGTTCCACTTGATATTTAGATCGTAGAATAAAATACTTTTTGGCCTCTTCTAGAGGAAATCTAATACTTGAGGTTAAAACTGTCACTAGGTACCAGGAACAGGATCATACTTAGTAGTTCAGCATAAGAGCTACCAAACCTTGAAAGACATGGGAAACTTTGAATGCATATTCCTATGTGAAAGGTGTCCACCTGAAAAAGCTACATACTATGTGCTTCTGATCTCATGCAATTATGTAAAAGGCAAAACTATTGGAGAGAATAAAAAGAACTGTGGCTTCCAAGAGTTGTAGGGAAGGAAGGCTGAATGGATGGAATGCAGAGAAGACTCAGATCAGGGAACCTACTCTGTGTTATACTATAGAAATAGAATCCATCATACATCTTAATGTAATCATGAATACATTTGTCTAGTCTTATGGGATGGACGACATCAAGAATGAATCCTACTGTAAACTGTGGACTCTGGGTGATGATATATCACGGCTGAGTCATCATTTGTAACAAATGTGTCACAATAGTACTGATTGTGGGTAACATATGAGAATTCTCTTTACTTGCCACTCAATTTTTTTTTCTAAATCTAAAACTGGTCAAAAATATAGCCTATGAAAAGCAATGACAATAATCCCAAAGCATGCACAGCTACCATCTCTCCTAAGGTTAGGAAACTTTTTCAAGGAAAAAGAAAACAATTCAGTTTGTTCCAAAACACAAGCATTAGCCATTATAAGTGTACTCAATCCCCTCATTCAGTAAACAACTTCAGAACACACATTTGAGCTAACAAATTACTAGGTATGTGCAAATTTTAATGAATAATATCTCTTGACATCTTCTCTACCATTTTATGAGCTCCTTCAAAGTCCCAGGAAGGCATTTTTTTTTCTCACAACATACTGCACATCTCATCAAAGGCATAAATCATTATTTTGATAAAAAAGATACTGAAAGGAAAACGACTCTGAGCTCTAAATTTAGGCACCTTTTGACCTTTGTAGAAATTGCTTAAAGAGCAACATTGTTGGTGTAATAGAAAAATCAAGATTTTTATCTAGTCCTTATCTTTCTAAGTAGATTGAGAAATATTCCCAAAAGATAATAAATAACTTTGTACACAGAACTAAAACACTAGGATTCAATAACCCAAAGAATACTTGTGGGAAAAAAGGACTTGCATTTAAGAAGGAACTAGGCCCTCCAAAAATGTGTGCCATCTTGTTTTACTACAATTGTAAAATTAGTTCTGATTTATTTGTATATTAAGGTCAAAACATAGTACTCTGCTCTATTGTTGAGGGGCTCTGTGCTAGCATTTCAAAAACTACTCTGTCCATTTTATTTCAATGGTCTTATTCCTCAACCTATGAGATTTCTCAATAGTAGTTGGCACACATGAGCTCCTCTTCTAGAAAACTCTTCTCTTATTCTGCATGTTCTTACAGGATCCATTCTAATCCCGGCACCTCTTTTTTTTTTTTCAACACCTTAGTTCTTTTCTCTACCAATAATCAAATGAGTGATTTTTCTAGTTTGTACTTCAAGTATCCATCAGCTCAATGGAAGTTCATAACAATAATTTCTGCTTATTCTTAAGTAATCTCCATTTAAATATCCTATTGTCATGTCTCACTGGTGTATCAGGCTGAACTGATTATTTCCTTCTCTCACATTGGACCCTTAATTCAGCTATATAAACGTTTCCACAGACTAAGAAGAATGGCAACGGAGCTCTAGAATTTTCAAAAAGAAAACTTATTCCAGAGTGTTTTGTGGATAGAGAAAATTGATTTAAGACATTGGTGTGCAGGTTGCTTAAGACATTGAACTGCCAAGGCTTTAGATTTCACCTGGTATTGCTCTGTGTTTAACTCCTATGCTATGATGACCATAATGCCGGGGGAAAATGGCTTCCTCCATAGAACAAGACAAAACTATTATAGTCAAATTCGAAGTTTTATATCACATAATTCTTATTTTGCTTGTTTGTTTTTTGAGACAGAGTCTCATGTAGCTTAAGTTGGTCTCAAACTGGCTATCTAGGCTGGCCTTGATCTCCTGATCCTCCTGCTCTCATTTCCTAAATGCAGTGCTTACGGACATGCTATCACACCTAGCCTTGTTCTTCTATTCTTCCTGCAAAATAATAGAGTCCACTTTCAAGGCTTATTTCTCACAATCTTACAGGATATTCAGTTCTTTTAGCATAAAATGTGGCAGTCATTGGAAACATATTTTTAATTAATTTTTGTATTTCAAGATTACTGTACTGTAGCTCAACAAATTCATATAAAGTCAGCAAGACTAATGTCACACAGATAAATTTATTCTTAGCGTTTATCCAGACAGCTTATAATTAATATACGCTTTTTAAAATGCTCACTAGTCATCAACTGTTCAAATAAACATTTTCTTTTTTGATCTTCCCTTAGCAAAAGAAGAAAAAGGTAACAGCCATAGTATTTAACACTTGGCTACTTTTCCCTAAAAAATTGTATATTGAAGTTTCTCTACTCCAAATTTATTATTTTTCAATTAAAAATCTTTAAAAATGGCCACTTCAGTAAAGAAAAATTAGTGGGTATAAAGACATTCTATAGTTCTTCTATGTGATGCACAAAAACAGTTTTAATTTATTCATACATTTACTTATTTGATTTAGATTCATTAAGAACTAATGGATATTTATGCCTTATTACTTACTCTTGATTTTCCCTGCTATTTGAGGATATCTTTTAAAAGTCTTTTCAAAAAATATCTTTTAAAAAATATTTAACAATAGTGCTTTATTGACAAAGGGTTAGTTGAAATGGATACAAACTTGAGGTGTAAAATGTGTCTTCGAAATGCATTTCTACTTAGTGAAAGAGCAATTATGTATTAGCAAAAGTGCATGTTTGGCTTTGGGCGATGAAACTAAAGGAGACTGAGAACTGTGGCTGCAGACTCCCAGCTCACACTGCTATCATTAGGTGTTAGCTGGCCCTCAGTGACACTCTTCGCTCACACACAAACACAGACTCACACTGAGTGCTTGGAAATGTTTTTTTTTTTAAATCTTTCTCCAGCAAAATTAATGTCAAAATAACCCAAATAATGAACTGCATGAGTATACTCTAATGTCGTCAACACTTTTCTTGGTAGGAACGTCATACAATGAACCCCCGGCCATTCACAGTGATCCAATAGTGAAAGGGGAAAAGTAAGAAAACATGCGCTATTTTCTGTAATTTATAACTAACAATCTTTAAGTTTCATTTCATTAGTACTATTGATTTTTGACACGAATGAATGAAATCCCTGCCTCATTGTGAATCAAGAACACCTTCTTCTGCAGCAAAACCAGCACCTGCTTTGCTTCCTCCACGCCACTGTCTCCTTCACGTGCCCCTGTCTGTGCCCATCAGCGGACACTAGCAGACATGGCAGAGTGTCAGCATATAAACCAGGCATGGCTCTGATGGTCATCTGCATGTGGCACAGATCTGAAGTGCCTTTCATTCATGTCTTGAAGACATTTATACTACACAAACTGAAGGAAATGACAATGGCTGAAAACAGATAAGACAGTCTGCACATAAAAGAAAGAGCACTGCTATTTCCCTCTCAAAAGAAATTCACTGAAAAGAGAAAGGGTTAGAGGAAAACCTGGCAGGCATTTGGGTTTCTTCTGGCTTTTTGTGCAAGAGCACTACCCAATCACTAGCCTGGGTTCAGATCCCTGCCAGCCAAGGACGATGACTTCTACTGCCACGGCAGATCTTTTTACACCTACAGTTATGGAAAGTACTTTAAAGTGCAGTATAAAATATAAACATTTTGATTTCTTTTTAAAAAAGTGTTGCCTTTTTGAGTAAAATGTTTATCGACTCTTACTTCGTAAAGAGTCTTGTTACAGTGTGAATCTGGAGCTCATGGCTGCTTTGGTTTTCTCCACAGCATAGCATAACCAGCATTCACAGGATAAAAAGTCCTCGTAGTGAGTTCTCTACAGAGGTTTGAAAATGGTCTGGCATGAGAATCCAGAGCTCTTAAAATTCAACCCTGAAATCCTGCTTTGTAAAAGTTACTTAAGTAGAAGCATGTATCTCATTAGATATCTTTCCTCTGTTCTACCTCGTTAACAGATAAATGTGCAGATGAAGTAACTGTATTAACTGCAGCAGCAAAATTGGTTCTAGGAGTTCTGCACAAATACAAAGTTAACGATGTGATTTCATTCTAATAAATAAATATCCTGTCACCAACTATGCACAACTATCTCTGTCATGGGGACATCATGTCCATCACACAGGAACATTCTTCACAAATAAAAATGTCTAAATATAAATCCGGATGCTCGTCAATGATTAGTCAGGTCAACTAAATCACAAAATTTCACTATGAAAAGTATACATGTTGACTGTTTTTTAGAAATAAATTCTAACATTAGTGGTTAATGAGGGAGGAAATCAGGGTTTGCCTTACAAAATATAAAGTGTAACATGAAAATGAAATAAAAATGTTAAAAGTACTCCATATCAAAGGGCTAAAAAAAAAAAAAAGAAACGAAATTAAACAAAACCTTCAAAAGTTAAAAAAAAGAAATCCTCAGACATAAGTACTTAAATTTGGATGGGCACACCTCCAAGGATGTTAAGAACACTTGATTCTGTAGCACTTCTCAAGAATATTTTCTTTTTATTCCAGAGCGTTTTAAATATGAAAGCATCACCTCACACAAGAGGCCCAACTGTTTCCGGCTGCCACCGACACTACTCTGCATCTGCATCTGCACTTGCATCTTTGTGATCATTCCCTGCATGCATGCAGTGGAGCTCAGCCTCCTTTTCAAGCAAAATTTGGTCCTTATTCATGTCCTTGTTCTTCACTTTCCGGCCGCTTCTCTTCAGCCTCTCAGAATGAAGTTTTCATAGTCAGAGTCCTGAGTCACTTCCTGTAGGTCCTGCATGTGGATGATGAGTATTGTTCTCCACTTTATGAAATCATTGTGTTCTGGGTTCTCCACCTCCTCAACATCCCATGGGTAGAGACGACCTCTGACCTTATTGCCTTTGGCTTCAATCAACTGCTTGGAGCCAAACACAGACAATGGGATACTGGCCTTGAGGAGTCTAGTGTGTTCCTTCAAATCTTCATCTTCATCTGACTCCGTATCAGCTAAGTGATAGATTTTGGATGTTATGCTCTTCTATTTCATCCAAAATCCTTTCTTTTAGACACTCACACTTTTTCAGACTGAGAGTGTTAGCTTTTCTGAGGACAGGAACAGTATTCACTTTATCATGTATTGCCTTCCTAAATGAAACATCTAAGGATTTCAGTCCATGTTCAAAAGGTGAGATGAAGTAGAAACAACAATATACCCTGTTATCAATGACATGCTGCCTGTTCAGCCCACTCTCATCATGTAGGTAGCAGTCAAACTGCTCATTAACGTGGGAGATAATTGTCTTAAAACAATCCCTGCACTTAATGGCTTCTCCATAGCAAGGTCTATCCACTATTATAATTTCAACAGTTGAAACCTCAATTTGGACAGTTCTCTGAATTTTCTCTGTAGCTCCAGATAGAATTCTTTCTGAGTAGAGATCAGTCAAGAATAAGCTGTTTATAAGAGTTGATTTTCTTAGAGCAGATTCACCAACCACCATCAGTGTGAACTTAAACCCCCTTTTCAGTGATTTTTGGTGAACTTGATTAGGAAGATTTGCAAATCCAACATAACCAGGACTTTCTGGTTTTATAAGCTGAGTTGGTTGTTGCTTAGACATCTTTCTTGCTTTTTTTTGTCTCCTATCATGCTGGAAAACACTCCTCAACCTTTTTTTTTAAACACTTTTTATTCAATTATTCAAGAAATAACTTTTGAGCCATGTCAAGTTCTATTTGAAGCCTTAGAGATGACAGAGTTGCAAACAAGACAAACAAGGCTCCTGCTTCCATGACACTCATATTCTTCTAGACAGATCGTAAGTTCACAAACAATAAACCCTGTGCTTCCACATGACAACTAAGGCTAAGAACATACAAAGCGAAGGAGAGTGTTACTTCACATGGATTGCTCTGCAGATGCACTTTCCCAGAAGGAAACAGTATTTGACTGGAGCATGGGTGATATAAGGACAGTCTTGTAAGACTATGCCATGCAGAGGAAGCTATCCTGGAAGGCCAGGTACCTTAGCAGATTCAAGATCATGAATACAGACCACTGTGCCTAAAGCAATATGGACAATATAAAGAGGGGAAAAAAAGAGTCAAAGGGCAGATAAGCCTCTGGTCATTTGGGGAATTAGAGGGTATTATAGTGTGATTGGAAGCTCTTGGGGAGAAGCAAACTAAGAGATGACATGATTCATATTGACAATAGCCTTAGGCCCTTTGTATAAATAGGCACTGTGGTTTTAAGGTCAATGAAATGAAATGTAGAATTCTGGCTTTATGTTGAAAGTCGAAAATTGAAAGTTATGTTGAAAGTATCCTTGTCGAAGTTGCTGGTAGGTTGAATTTAAGGATTGGAAGAAGATCTATTGGAGATGGCAGTTGCCTTTTTGGTATGAACAAATAGTATTTTCATTTAATCAAAATAGGAACAATTAGAATATGAGTACAATGCATTGGATGTAGGAGGCAGAGCCAAGAGCTGTGATTTGGACATCTGTCTATCATACAATGCAGACAGATGTTCAGATGGCTAGTAGACCAGATCTGCTGAAACAGTGTTCATAGCATTCATGTGAGCATTGCTCCTTCCAGTTGGAGGAAGTTTTATATCATACATCATATGCCAGAAGTGAAAGAGGATTGGAAATTTGGTAATGTAGAGCTTTTGCGATGAATCATTAGGGCAAACCCAGGGATCTTTTCTGATAAAGGGCCAGGATGTTATAGGACTATGACTCAGAGAGCAGGTGCTTTAACTCTGTGGAAGAATGTTTGCATAGATGCCCTGAGGCACTGGGTTCCAACTCCAGAATCACAGGAAGAAATAAGGAATATGATTCAGTGATACAAGATTCAATTCCTATTTTACCTATCTCCCCTCTGGTTTAATCAGAGAACTGAATACAATAACAGTGTGATATATCAGAGCCTTGCTCTACCACAATAGCCGCAGTTTCCTTTCCAATGCTATGGAAGGGAGGAGAGGAGCTGACAGCAGGATTTACCACATCAGCAATTACCATTGGAGAAGCACCAACCCTATCCCAGCTGCTGTGCTCAGAAGGCTGAGATCCAAGCCTCAGGGTTGACCAAGATTGATTGCCTTAAGTACTGGCCTGGGCCAGTTTCTATGGAGATTAGCAGGAGGCCAATTCTGTCTCTGCATGGGATAATTTATGGACAAATTAACACTTACCTCTTAGTGAAAACTTGGATTAGAGTAGTGGTGGAGTGATGAAATGTTGTTGGATTCTGGAAAGACTCTGAATGTAGATTTCCTAGAGACGTTGCTAATGAGATAGCTTTAGGACAGAAGGGGGAGTAGTGAATGTACAGGCTTTTATCCTAAACAACTGAATGAATCACAGTTTTATCTAGAGAAATATGAAAAAGTCAAGACGTTTGCCATAGGGGTGGAGGTGAAATCAAGAATTGTGATAGGGCAGGCACTGTAGTGTATACTTGTAATCCCAACTATTGGGAGGTGGAGGCGGGAGAATGTCAAGTTTACAGTTAACGTGCATTATGTAGCATAGGTTGTAAGTTCAAGACCAGCTTGGGCTGCATAGAAAACTTATTCAGAAAAAAGAGAATTCTGATAGGAAAACACCTACCACATATTCAAGTAGAAGAGTGGATGGAACTCAAGGGTCCAGGGAAAAGATTAGGCTGCAGATATGTGTTTGGGCATCATCAGCCTGTGGGAGCTATGAAAGTAGATCACTTCAAGAACAACTATAAAAGAGAAAAGAGAGACAAATTGGCCTCTGCCCAGATCAATAAATATTTAAAAGTCTTGAACAGTCAGTCTTAGTGTCTACTTCCATTCCAGGCAGAAAAAAAGAGACACACAAGCACAACATAACCTCAGAATAATACCCATAATTTACTGAACGAGGCAGGTCTACAAAAGACCAAAGGGTCGTGCACCAAGATGATGGTGGAATACTTCTACACTCTCATATATCAATGATGCTGAGCACATAAATATTACAAATACAAGTTTCTTCCCCATCCACTAAGAGTAATCGTGTGCCAGCTCAAAAAGAAGTTGACAAACGTCCATAATTTGCTTACTGTTTTACAGATTCCAAATACAATGATGTCATCATTTCAAAGCTTTTTTGAGTGAATCTCCTTATTTAATGCAACATTGTATCTTATCTTTCATGGAGCTATCTTTTACTCTTCTAAAGCCAAAGAAATCTTAAATTATTGAGAACTTTCCATTGTGTGCTCTATTTTCTCCTTCAAATGAAAGTTTCTCAGACTAATACTTCAGTGATGGAGTGATGAATCCAAGAGAAGAAGCCTTAAGGAAATTCAAAAACATCAATAGCTTTTGGGGATAGGTCTAGGAATTGGTTCTAGCCTAAGCTAAATGAAGGAAATATTAAATAATGATTCATGATACATCTTCAGCAGTTATAAAGTTTTGGTCAGTAAGGAATCATGACACAACAAATAAAAACTTCTAACTATATAAACTTGGGGACTTGAGAGAATAGTTCAGTGGTAGATAGAGCTCATTCCCTCCTATGTGCGAGGCTAAACTCCCAATAAATAAATAGATTAAGTAATTAATTTAGTCAAGTAGGGAACCGTTTATGTCCCTCTCAGCTTTAGCTTATTTCCTGCCCCAGCAACAATGAAAAATATACCACGTTGGTTTTGTTTTGATTTTAGAGACCAGGTCTCAGGTATCTCAGTTGGCTCAACTCCTTCTGTAGATGATGATGATGTTGAACTCCTTATCCTCCTGCCTCCATTTGTCAAGTGCTGAGATTACAGGAATGCAGGACCATGCCTAGCTGAAATCCCATTTTTTTAAAGTTAAAAAAAAGGTGAGGACTAATATATGGATGAAAATATCTAAGACAATTCTGGAAAAAATAATGCTGCCCACTCAATAACTGTGTGCTCTTCTGTGTTGTTGAGTCACTTCATTTGTTGATGAGACAATATAACTAATTCTTTCCACTGGGCGGAAAAGATGCCAATCCCAGATGAAATTGTTTAAGATCCTGAGCACAAACTCTCTAGCTGTCTCTTCTCGTCTTGGGTAATTGGGGGCCGTATATGAGGATTGTGGGTAGCATCTTCACATGGAAGCAGTCTAAGTCATTGAATCTCTATGTAAAATATAGTTATCTTGGAGATATGAGCCTCACGGTGGATTTCATGTGTATATGAAATAAGTATTTGTTGCATAGAACAACAGAGACTTGGGATTTTTAAATTTTACATATATATGTAAATAATATATATTATATATATTAATATATATGTACAAATATATATATTATGTATGCATATATAATGTCACAATAATGGAGTGCTTAATAATGAAGATATATTGTCAGAACTGTCTCATTGGGTGATTTGGCCTTTGTGCAACATGCATTTACAACAAACTAAGATGACTACAATGTCATGATGTGATATTATTTAATGAAACCACTGGTCCACCTTTGACTGGTTGTCCTGGAGATTCACGTGTATACTCTATAGAATATATAATAGTACAAAAAGAAGTATTAGTTACTCAATAGATACTACTAAGCAGGTTGATGAAATACAAATGGGTTCATAAGCAGACCTGTGTGTATTTGGAAGTCTAGTGTATGACAATCAAGTCTTAAGTCAGTAACTAACAATGGATTATTAGTGCTAGTGCATGTCTCAGAAAGTTAACCACTATCCTAGTGTTCAAAATGACAATAATAATTTTGTATCTCTTGTAGATTCCAGGAACTAACACAGAACACACTATAAACAGGTGGCATCCACACAGTGACATCTAGATTTCATTTAGGATACAACAGAGGCTGGAGGCTAGAATTTGCAGAAAGTTTGTCTACTCATATCAGCTAGGGAATATGTTCCAGGGAACATCAATTGGAATATACCTATGTAGCTTCTATATATTCTTGACACCATCACAACGTGGTGGCTAGGTTTTAAGTATGAATGCAACAACAGAGAGAGCTACAGGGAGCCACATGTGACCTTAGAAGTTACACAGTGATACTTTAGGCATATTGTATCAATTAAGGCAGTTACAAAAGTCCACCCCATTTCAAGAGACAGAAACAGATGCTACTTCCCAGTGGAGAACTGTCAACATCATACTGTAAGAAAAGCATGAAGGCTGAACATATTGGCTCATGTCTATATTCCCAACACTTGGGAGATAGAAGCAAGAGCTTCAGAAATTCAAATCCATCCTAAGCTACATAGCAATTTTAAGGCCAGTCTGGCTTACATGAGACCTTGTCTCAAAGTGGGGCAGGAGTGGTAAAATATGTAGTCATGTTTGAAAAGTTTTATCTGGTACATCATAAATGGGTAATTTGTTTCTTAAGATAATGATACTATGATTGGACAAGACAAATTAATGTTCTTTTACTATGGAGATAAGAATACAAAACAGTATGTATATATATTATGATTTGAACATATTACTGAAACTCCAGTAAAAAACTGAATGAAACAGGAAGCATTAATAAGCTTTGTTAGAATTAAAGCCTTCTGTTTTTGGAAAGTTTCTTCAAACTACATTTTAGTATATAGATAATTTCCACAAATTTTGTTTTATTGCATTATCTATTATTGTTGGAAATAACTTCAGTGGGTCCTTTCCTGAGTTATTTTGGTGTACATTTTGGTATATAGATAATATAGATAATTTCTACATACATAATTTTACTGCATTATTTGTTATTGTTGGGAGTATCTTAATTTGGGTTTTTTACTGAGTTATTTTTAGTGATCAAAGCCTTGAAAATTCTGAGGCAGAGGGTATTCTGATTATATTACATAGAGAAATTTTCAGGTTTTCATTTCTCTCATGTTTATACAATGCAAATGAAAAATAATTTTCAGAGAACCTTAGAACCTCATTTTCCCAGGCCTCAATTCAAAGCAGAGGTAGTATGGCTGTTTGTGTTCAGGCAAGCATGTTGTTAGGTGGCCTCTTGCTTTTCAAAAAAGGATGCCAACCCTCTCCCTAGACTACTGATCCTCTACCAAAGCATTCCAGCACAGGTGAACTGATTGTTAAATGTCACCAGAAAGAGTTGTTTCAAAAATTCTGAAACCCTGTGTTTTCTTTTTAATTTAGTGCCTGCCTAAAATAAACACCATTAGAAAAGATGATTTAACAGCTAGAAAATCTACCTTGAACTCAGTACTGTCATTGCTCTCTGCTCAGAACCTCTGGGATCTCCTTTATCAGCATGAACCCACCCCAACTTCTGCAGCTGTTTTAGAGAGAGCTGATTAAAAGCCATAAAAGCCACTTTGTTCAGAGGTACTGTAGAAGGAAGTACCAGGGGTTTAGCTCACCTCTACCATACCATTCTTAGACAATAATGGACAGGTACAGGAAAATAAAACACAGTTCTGTCACCCCAAGTCAGGAGAAACTAAGATGTAATTTATCCTTCTTAAAAGACAAAGCTACAGCAAATTTAGTTATAGTTTCAACTGGCTCTTGCCTGTAATTCATGAATCAAGATAGCTCCCAATCCTATAAAACAACACAGAAGCTCTCATTTGGTGATAACACAGCAGTGGGTTTTTCTATAGTGGAAATGAAAGAAACAGAACAATATGGGAAACAAAGCTGATTCACATGAAGTATATCATGGTTCTTCGCAAAAAGTCCAAAACAGAGGGAATTTCCTTGTCATCCTTCTAGAACTGATACATTTGAAAGCTTTCTTCTCCCTACCCCACCCCCATAGAAGCACCTGTTGTGCAAGCCTGAACGGCTGAGTTAGATCCCTGGAACCCATGTGTATTAGTCAGAATTCTCTAAAGAAAGCAGAATTTATAGAACAAACGTATATATTAAAAGGGTATTTGTTAGATTGCCTAATAGGATATGGTGTCTTGCTTCAACAATGTCTGTCTCACACCGGAGAGGCAAAGATCCTACAGTTGTTTAGTCTACCAGGATCAGTGTCTCAGCAGTCCCATTCTGTCCCTGAAGACCTGGAGGATTCTTAGAGAGATGCTGGTATTCAGTCTGCATTAGAAGCCCAGAGACACTGGTTCTAATATCAGTTAAGGAATGCAGCAACAACAAGATAGATGAACTTACCAGAAAAATTAAAGTCAAGTAGGCGAAAAGATATTTAGAGGAGGTCTTTGTACTTTAAATAACCTGAGCAAGATTGTTCCTAAGGACACAACATTTAAGAGAAGTATCATTCATTCAGAGGACCTAAATTCAGTTCCTGGTACCCATGTTGGCTCGCAACTACCTGTAACTCCAGCCCTAAAAAGGATATGAGGCCTATAACCTCTCACTTAATGTACACTGACTCCCACACACAATCACATTTGAAAATTCCAGGGGTAGTAGGGTACTCAGGAGGCAAAGGCAGGTATATTTCTGTGAGTTCAGGGCCAGCTTAGTCTACATGAGAAGTTCCACTGTAACCAGTGCCACACAGTGAGACCCCGTCTGAAACAAACAAACAAACACACAGATGAGAGGACTCAGCAGGTTGCATTTTTAGCTGACTCCAGAACCAGTCAAGCTGGCATTAAAGATTAGCTACCACATTATGTAAAGGTGGAAGGAGACAACTGATTCCATAAAGTTGTACTTTGACCTTTGTGTGTGCATAGTGTTACACACACACACACACACACACACACACACACACACACTAAACTTTAAAATATATTATAAATAGGGTTCTTTCATATGGATTCTGGAAAACACAAACACGAAAGTAAAAGGAAGATCGTTAGGAAAGAAGAGGAAGATGGAGTGTGTGGAATATAGAATGATAACAAGGGGTGAATATGTTCAAAGTACTTTGTATCACATGTGTATAACTATCACAGTGGATCTCATTTTATGCATTTCATATTTACTCATAATAAAACAAGTATCACTTAATTCCCAAAATGCACAAAAAATACCGTATTTACCAATGATCTTAAGAAAAGGGCAATAATATGCTACCTACCCTAAAGCAGTACTAAGTCCAAAAAAGGTTGTAGATACCATACTTGTGGTACAAAAACTGTAATTATTAAAATATTAATTCTTTCTAGTTTACCTTATAACTGCAGTACATTTCCAATATGTTCTAATATCAAATAAGTACTATTCAATTTGATAAAATGCTTTTAAAGTTTATCAAAGAGAATAGATGTACAGGAAGAAACAAATTTTTAGAAAGAAAAATGAGAAGGGGCTTGAAACCAACTGCTAAAATATATCATAAAACCACAATAATGTGAGCAATGCAGAACTGATGGAGGACTAGATAAACAAATGAGTAGAAAATTAAAAGTTCTGAACAGATTTTCTAGTGATAAGGATGTTTAAGAATTTACTGTTTTAAATTTGTGGCATTTAAAATCCTACTTACTTATCTTTAATTTTTCCTTATTTTTGAGACTTTCATATATGTATACAATGAAATGGGATCATATCTACCTCGCTCCTACTTTTCCCATATCCTTTCAATTCCACCCAATTTTCATGTCTTTATCTTTTCCTTTTTTGGGGGAGGGGCAACTTGTTGAGTTCAGCTACTTCCTGCTACCTATAAGTACACAAGTGAGGGACTATCCATTGGACAGTAGGAAATATGTCTATGATTATAAGAGTCAAAGGACCTTCTCAATAATTATACCTATACCCAGAGACCTGTGCTGCTCTCAACCTTGATCAGAGAAGTTCCTTTAGGCAGTGGGAAACAATCGATGGAGAGATGCATAACTAGTCAAAGTGCTGAGAATAAGAGATTGAGTGCTCAGCCCTGAGCGGGCCATCTGTATCAACTACCACTACCACCCCCAGGTCTAAGAGAACATCACAAAATGTACATTACAAAACAATGTAAGAGCCAGAGAATGAGAAGAATTGCTGTAAAATGCTATCTTCTGGACATGACATGACTATCCTACACATGAACTCACAGCAGCTGTGAGTTCCTGTGTAGGAACTGTGGCTGTGGCCACAGTTGTGGCTGTGGCTTCCTGCACAAGATCTGTATCAGATCAAACCAGAAAATATGCCAGCATAGATGGGGAAGATGATCTTTAGACCCCACACTTTACTGAGGATACCATATTTATTATAAAATGTGGCTAAACAATTGGAGAGACGTCAAACTGACACCATTATACCTAGTTGGAGCAAATTCCATTTGTTCAAAAGTATCCTGCAGACTCTCCAAACAATATTGACTTTTGACTTTGATCTTGCCTGTCCACTGGAACTTGGTAGTAAGACCCTATAGTACCAGAGGTGCTATGCAGGCTCCAGAATGGGTAGGTAGAGTTATCTGTGAACTCACTGGTTGATGATGGTGCACACTTTTAATCCCAGCAGGTGGATCACTGTGAGTTGAAGGCTAGCCTGGTCTACAGAGTGAGCTCCAAGACAGCCAGAGTTACAACAGAGAAACCCTGTCCCAAAAAAATGTCTGTGAACCCTGTAAACTATAGTAATGGTCAGAGCAGCAGGATGTGCCCATGAGTAGAATAGTGGAAAAAATGTTATAGGGGTAACCAACTGTTTCTAATTGGATTTAAGGCCTACTCCATAGGATGAAATACATGCTTAGATTTATTTACATGATTGGGGAACTCATAAGTCTCTGAGATAAATTTACTATTATAATTTTATTAAATGGTTATAGCATAAACTCTCTACATTCTTGTCTCTATACCTATATATTAGTACAGCTATCAGAACTATCTGAGAAATTTTGTTATCTCTTTTTTATTTCTTTCCCTTTTTCTTTTTCTTTTTGAGTAGCAGATGGTAGTTGATACAGAAATTCACAACTGATCAAGCAGCAGTGTATAAAAGTGAAGTGCTCAGCTTCAAAACAGGACATTGATATCACACCTCCTCCAGGTAAGGCTCAGAAACTTTCACAGAAGATAAGGCAGAAAGATTCTAAGACACAGACATCTGAAAGGACCTGTGGGAAACAGTGTCTATTAGACATAACAAACCACAGAACTGATACTAAGTATGAGTCCCTGCATAAGACTGGAACAGGATCAAGACAGTCAAGCATGGACGGAGAAGGTGTTTAAGAGTCTCCGCCCCTACCTGAGGATCTATAGACACTTCAGGTCTTCTGGAAGAGGGAAAAACAGTGTGTGACCACCTGCAAGGTCTACCATCCTCCAGTGGATGGCCTTACACTCGTGAATACATGAGGAGCACAAATTGGAATCAGTGGACTACGTTACAAAAACAGAAGACATGAAGTTGGGAGGGGGTGGGAGGTGGATCTGGGAGGAGTTAAGGGAAGAGTGGGTAGCAAATACAATAAAAATATGTATGAAGTTCTCAAAAATTGATACAAATATTGTATTAAGTATGTATATAACAAAGTGAAAAGTAGTAAAGGGCATTAAAATGTAGTTCACAAGATTGTGATACCAAAAGTTTTTAATATAGCTTAAATTCTTTAGTAATAAAATACAGAACAAAATGAGGATGAAGTATCTGTTGCCTTTTGGGTATCAAACTGACCATAATTAAATAGGGTTTTCCAAGTGTTGGTAAGTGTGCAAGCGCTTGGTACTATTAGATGCTGTTGGCTAGAGTATATATTTTATATGGAAAAATAGTAACTCATATGTTAAAAACAACCTTCAAATTTTCAGCAATTTTCTTCCTTCCTTCCTCTTTTCCTCTAGCCCCTCCTCTTTCAGCACTGGAGATGGCCTCCCGCAGGAGAGGCATCAGTCTACCACTCAAGTACAATCCCAGCTCTGTTTCATTTTAAAACATCATCGTCTTATATTTCGTATATTCTAGTAAGTCAGCCTAAGTATTTTTCAGGAAGGTTGTGATATATGTATAAAGTAATAGGTATACTCATTATTATTTTTTCTAAATGGACATAGTATAAAACATCCTCTAAATTTGTATCTTCAAACCTATTTGTCTGTACAGCTCTTAGACCTATTGGAGAAGTTTCTTTGATTAGTAGATGGTGGTTAATGCGGAGACTCAAAACTGGTCAAAGTGAAGAGAATAAATGTGGAAGAATAAGAATTTCCTGGCATTCGAGAAACACAGAAGAAAGTATTTGCTGGGCCAATCTGAAAAATAGATTTTTTCACCTTACTAGAATTTTTAAGAAGCTATTGTGTGCCATACACTGTTGTAGGTGCTGAGCTGGGCAATGAGAAAATTACACAACTCCTTATGTCCCTTTTCCAAATTTCTATGTTGACATCCTAATCCTCAGAACTTCAGAATGTTCCTGCATGTGGAGACAGACTTTTTATAAGCGTAACTAACTTCTTATGAGAAAATCAGGGTGGGCCTAATACCATATGATTTGTATCTTTATTAGGAGAAATTTGGACCCAGAAACATCTACTCTGAGACAATGTGAAGATGAAGGAAGAAGTTGGTTGTTTACAAGACAAGAAAACAGGCCTGCAAAGGAACCAATCCCCATATCTAGCCCTCCATCTTCTAGTTTTCAGAACTATGAGTAAATAAATTATCTGTGGTTTTTTGTTGCAATGGCCAGAGCACATTAATGAACCTGTCATTAATGGAATAAAGAGCGAATAAGCAAACAAACAAAAATATAATTAAAATCTGTTAACTTTCTAGATGGAGAACACAGGAAATATTCCTGAGCATGGAGGACAGCTTAAGTTGAAACCATAAGTTAGAACAGCATGCAAAAAATAAAAAGCAGAAGACTTGGAAACCCAGAGTTAGGAAGAATCCAGCGAGTTTTAGAAACCAAGAGTCAAATGAGCCTAAGTGGTACTTCTGAAGCTGCTCTGTGGTCCTCTTGAGTTGCCACACTCGTCATATGTGTCCAAACCCATTCTGACTCTTTTGGAGCAGATGCACTAAAGGCACTGAGTCCTTAGTGGGCTCAGTCACTCATTATCAACTCGATTTCTCCAACCAATTACAAATATATTTTAAAAACTCCCTTCAGCTACAGGTACATGAATCTAAATTCTAGTGTGTATTTATTGGCCACTTGTACTCCATCTTTGTAAAGATTTGTTTTATTGTTCTTATTTGCGTGTATGTGTGTGTGTGTGTGCTTATAAATATGCACAGGAATGTAAGTATTCTCATAATCTAGAAGATGGCATTGAATCCCCTAAGAGCTGAAGTTATGGGTGGTTGCAAGCTGGAGGCTTGGAATTGAACTTGGGTCCTCTGCAAAAGCAGTGCATGAACTTAATCACCTAATCACCTCTCCGGCACATGTACTCCATCTTTTGAAAAATATCTATTTGGTTCATTTGCCCATTTATTGACTGGAGTGTTTATTCTTTAATTATAGATCAATAGCAGAGCCAGACACACATGAGATTCTGTGTTCATTGACTGGAGCATTTATTTTTTATTTATAGATCAATAGCAGGGCCAGACATGCTTGAGATTCTGTGTTCAATTCTGAGAGAAAGAAAGAAAGCATTCTAAATATTAGGAAGAGTATGTTTCATAGCACTCGTTATCTGAATTTCCCTTTTTCCTCTTCATAAAATTTCCAGCTTTAAGGAGTTTTTTAAAAAAAACAACAACAAAAGATTTGCCATTTCCTGACCCTTTTGAACTTGTTAACACATGACTGTTACAAGGGAAGCTCTCAGCATAAGGAAAGCAATCAGAACGATTGTGATGACCCCATGATTGTACGTGAATGGAAGTTTGTACCTGGGAGCTTCTCCAAAAAACAAGTAGTCATTCTTTGAAGCCAGTGATGTAGTGAAAGAGCCATTGTCTATCATGTACGAGCCCTGGGTTGGGCCCTCAGCATAATAACTAAGTAGAGAGATAAATAAATAAATATCATCCATTAATCAACAGAGCTGAGTTCACACACTTCATTATTCATGCTACCTCTTTCTGTCGCAGAGGATTTACTCCTCCCCCTGTTTTACTCTGGGCTTTCTCTCTTTGTTATCCTACAAAATGGGTATCCAACTCTGAGATGAGCAGGCACTTAGCTCAGCCCTGACAGTGTCCTGTTACATAAAAAATTTTTATCTCTATCGCCAAGTCCCTGGAATTCTCATTTGTGAACAGCAAATGTCCTCCATACAGTGACTTCAGAATAGATATCACGAGTCTCTTATCTATCAAACTGATCACTCAGCAAGTAAAGTAAATTAGATTTTCTTTTTAAAGCTGTAAATTCTTACAGCACATAATTTTGACCATATTTCTGTATTTGCTTTATATATAGTACAAAGATGAGTGTTAACTGGCTTAGACACATGCAGTTTAGTTAAACTAAAGCTCATTTTAAAAATAACTGAGTGTCAGTTCTTTTTCTTTGCAAATAAGTGAGAACATAATTCTTTAAACAGAAAGAAAAACTGACCTAAAAATATTATGAATGTGCAGAGAGACCATAAGAGAGAAAAGTTATTCAACTCGTGATAGGCAGGAGGCAAAGAGGAAGAGAGGAGGGCAAAATAAACCCTCCAAGTTCTGCCAATCACCTACTTCCTCTAATTACATTCTATCTCCCAAAGTTTCCACCACCTCCCAATAGTTCATCACTGAATCTAGGCATCTAGATAATTAGGAATCTACCAGTGCATTAACCTGTAGATTTGATTGAAGCTCTCATGATTCAATCACCTGAGATCCCTGAAGTGGACCCAAGACTTTAACACATGATCCTATAGGGAATATTCAAGATCCAAAGTATAACACCTTTCCAACACTGTAGTGGTTTGAAATGAAAATGTTCCCATAGGCTCAGATATTTGAATATTTGGTCCCTGGTTGGTGGCACTGTTTGGGATGGTTTAGGAGGTGTGGCCTTGTTGAAGGGAGTATGTTAGCAGGAGATAAAACCTCCTACCATGTGTTTACAGTTTACTTTCTTTGCTTCCTGCTTGCATTTGAAGATGTGAGTCCTCAGCTTCCTCCTTCTACCACCAGGCCTGCAGCTAATTACCATTCTTCCTTCCATAACAGTCTCTTATCTCTTTGGAAGCTTAAGCTCAAATAAACTATTTTTTTCCTATAATTTGCCTCAGTCATGGTGTTTTATAACAGTAACAGGAAAGTAATTAATATAAACACAAATATGTGCAAGCTTTCCAAGAAACACAATATTTTTTTTCTCAATTGCTATTTACTTTTAACTTCCATTCTCTCCCTCTCCCTCCCTTCCCCCTCCGTGTGTGTGTGTCCCGTGGTGTGTGTGTGCGAGACAGAAAGAGGGGGGGGGGAGTCCATGAGAGAGCAGGTGTGTGCAGAGATTCGAGCAGAATGTTGAGTGTCCTTTCAATCACTCTCTGCCTTATTTCATTAAGACAGGATCTCTCACTGCCCCCTAGAGCTTGCTGTTTGTTAGCTAGGCATCAGCCAGCAATACCCGGACATTCTTTTGTCTCCACACTCCGCAGCTCTGCAGTTACAGGTGCACACACGCCCATTCTCAGCTTTTCTCAGGGATCCAAACTTATGTCCTTGTGCTTATGCAGCAAGTGCTCTTACCCACTGAGTCATCTCTCTAGGCCTGATTCCCTGTCGTTTTGATATGAGTAGAAAACATCCTCTGCCAAATCTTTCTCATCCCAGCTGCTGTAGCCGTGTGCTACTACAGCCGTTCATTTAAAGTTACAACTATCCTTTCCATGGTCACATCTTGCATATCCCTACATGGTTCAATGTGGAATTAGAATTTCCCCCCTCCAGTTTACACTAAGTCAATGCAATTTCCTCTTTGAAAAGTCCTGAAACCATTCCATATTATTTTGTCTGCCAGTGACTGCACAGTATTTACACCATGTTATCCAACTGTCAACGACTGCTTCTTGACATCTTTTGAAATGCAGGCTTATATTTTAGATAATACTTATATTCCTTTTCAGAGAAGAGGGACAGTGAAAACATCTCATGAGTGTTTGGGATATCCAGGTCCAAATACCTAAGAAAAATTCAGGGAGCTCTGTGCACTCCTACATTTCAAAAGGAGCAAGAAGCCCAGGTCATTCCAAGCACAAGAATAGAAAAGAGAACGATACTTGAATATTCTGAGTTCAGATAGGGATGTTGCAGCAGAGCGCTGAGAAAAGACCATGGATCACAGATCAGATAAAAAATATATAGGCAGGTACCAAACACCCGAAGTTCCAATGATGTAGAGGAGCCAGTGGGAGCAAGTTCACAATGGTTCCTTTGCTGATGCTTATTTCCTAACAAGAACATTGCTACCATCCCAGAGAAAGTATGACAAGCTTTTGAAATAACCATGAGAACCTTATATTGGCTAAAGTTATTAATGCTAACTAGAATTTAGCTTTTTTTTTTAACGAACCAAAAAGGTAGCCAAAGATAAGTAGTTGTAGAAAAACCTTGCAAAATTTAGTAGAAAATCAATGGAAATTGCATAGTTTGAGTACCTGAGCTACTATGTATGTAGTATATAATATATTTTATTTAAATTATCCATCACACTAATTATTGATGAATTAATGATTAATAAATCAATTAATGCAAAATTATGTCATTCCTTACACTAATCATCAATGAACTAATGATTAATAAATTAATTAAAACAAAATTTTAAGCCAATGGCTAACAAAATTAAAACCTGAAGTTTGATATTCCAAATAAAGGGTGTTATGGTTTGGACCTGGACTATACTCAAACAGCCATGTGTTAAAGTCATGGAAAAGAATGCTATGAAGTAGAAAACTAGGGGGGAAAAGTTCATGTGACATCACTTGGGGGGCAGAGAGGACAATAACATTAAAAATGTTGAATTATAGAACAATTCTGTAGACATTTGCCATGTATACTCTGCCCACATAAACTGCCTCAGTTATAAAAACACAGCTTTGAAGAACCTTTAAAAATGTCCCATTAAAAAGCCAACAAAGCCTTATAACTGATGTACCCTGATGCTGGATGCTGATAGTGGAAGGTTGTGCATGTAGGGGGAGATACAGGATACGAGAGCTCTCTGTGCTTTCCACTCTTTTCCTGTGAACCTAAAACTGCCCTAAAATAGCCCTTTTTTGTAAACTACATACTAAATTCGTAGAGACTGAAAAGAGATTGGTGCTTGCCAGGGGCTTGGGGGAGTCAGGATGGAGACTAGGTGCTTAGTGGGTATGGTGCTTTATTTTAGGGTGCCGAAAATGTTTGGGAACTAGAAATGGGGGGTGGTAATACAATATTGAAAATGTACTAATGCCATCAAGTAATTCAGATGAACATATTTTAGGTTTATGATGTGAAATTCATCTCATCATGCGCAATAGGTGAAAGTCTTCAAAACACATTGTAAGAAATCATAGCCTCCCTGTGCTTTGATTTGGTCTTGAGACAGGATTTTAATATTTAGAAAGGCTGGCCTTAACTAGCTGTGCAGATAGCCATGGACTTTGGGACTATAGTCAAATCCTTTTTTCTAAGCTTTCTGAGTGCTGAAATTATAGGCATGTATTACCATGCCTAGGCCTCCAATTTATTTTGAACTAGTGCTCACACATCTTTTTCTTTTATACACGTCTGCATCAGTTTATTACAAGTTCTGAGTGCTTATTGTGGTAAATTCTATCTTCACTGGGCCACGGAGTGTCCAAATTAATCATTGTGTCTAGGTATGTCTATGAGGGTATTTTGGGCACCAGTTAGCATTTGAATGCAGGAACTCATTATAATAGATGGCCCTCTTCTATGTGGGTAGGCATTATCCAATTTCCTGAGGGACTAAATAGAAAAAAAGACTGAAGAAGGAAGAATTTACCCCATTTTTGTCTCCCTACATGAGCAGAGGCATCTCATTTGATATTATGCTCTTAGACTGACATGTAAACCTATACTTCCTCTTGTGTCAAGTCATGTGCCTCAGACTATGATCATGGCACTAGCTCTAATGGGTATCTAGCCTGCAAATATTAGGTGGAGGAACTCCTCGGCCACCATAACCATCTATTCTCTCCCCACCTCCCTCTCCTTGTCCATATACCCCATTAGTTGTGTTTCTTTAGAGAACTCCGACTCCTAACACAATAAAAATCTTTCAATAAAGGTGCCTGCATTTGTTTCAGCAAAGATTCTTATCACATGCCATCCACAGTGTGATTTCTGATGACATCACACTGAACATATTTGGTAAAATATTCTTCTAGACCTTCTCAAAAAAAAATAAAACATCTAATCCATTCTTATTTTAACTGTTCCAAGAAAAAGGTTTTTACATGGCAGCCTTCTCAGGATATGTGTTGAAAATAACTAAGTCTTTGAAGGGAAATATGATTTTTAAGGAGCTTTTTTTGATAATGCTCAAGACAGTGATATATGGCCTTAGTAAACCCAATTTTGAATGAATGATGGGATGTGAGAGCCATAAAGATATAATGTGGCTTCTGAATACCACTGGGTTTATAGGCAGGAGTGCCACAATAGGAAAACTGATTATTCCCAGCTATGTATAGATCAGCTAGCCATGAAATTGGAGATTGCATCCATTTGTACAAATTGCATTTTCTATATATTTCAGAACGCATGACACAGTATGTGGGCACATATAAAATAGCTGACATTTAAGCAACAAATATAGAGCTGTCTGATGCAAAGGAAATTTAACAAAATAAAATGGCCCTAGGCTGTTTCTTCATTGCAAGTTAATGTATCCTCCTGAATCTTCACTGGAAGGTAATCCTTAGGTTCTGAAAAGAACGATTTAATAATGATTAATTCCATTAAGAATAGCCACAGAATTGACTGCTTTATGTTGGAAATCAGAGATTCTCAACAAGGACTGATATAAAATAGGTGTTGAGAAGACAGCATTCCCTTCTCCTGGAAGCATATTTCTTCAAAATGAGTGGTTAATATTTTAATTACACATTTGATTATAGTCACAATAGTTCACTCACTTAGAAGAAGGAATCACAAGTAATAGAGAATAGGAGTTTAGATTATTCAAATGGAGGCATGTGTCAGAAAAGGTAAAAAAAGCACAGAAAGTTTGTCTATCCCATTGCCATACACAGCACACATCCATTTCTTGAATTCTCTGGCCTCAAATGTTTCAGAAGTGCCTGCTTCCTTGTAGGTGAGTAGTGTTGAGAGAGTTTCAGGAAAGTGTCTCAGGAGCTCTTAAGGTGACCAGGCTCTCCCAGGACAAGCCTCTGGCTCTGCACTCCCAGAAATCCAGGAGTTGGCATCTGGGATCACTTGTCTTGCTTTTCAGACTTTCTCCACAGTTACAACACCAAGACCAAACAGATTAACTGAACGAACTTGGTTGTAAAAATGCCACTGGCATGTGTGCCAGCCTCAAAAATGCCAACACGTGCTGTTACTTGCCCATGATGGGCACAATCACAAGGCTCTTGCTGATAGTGATTGTGCTAGCTGATAACCGCCTGGCTGTGACTGATTGAACCAGGGTTGCATAATTGTCCCTCTTGGACATCTCCTTCCTTCATATCCTCTTTTCTTCCTTTCTTTCATATAGGCTTTCACTTTGTAATCCAGAATAACTTCAAACCCATGATCCACTCAACACAGTGTGCAAGTAGCTGGAATTACAGGTGCGTATAACCTCCCTGGTCTTGGACTACTAGTTCTTCAAGAAACTTAGAAATGAGATTCATGAGATTCATATATACTTGGTGTATGTATTATGAGACAAGATTGCAAATTAGAGAAAGGTTGGGCTGGGAATATAATGTTTGGTTATGTAACCATAAAAGCATAAAAGCATAAAGAATAAAATGGGGAGGGAGGAGAGAAGCAACTTAAAACCACATTTGGCCCTAGAGAGACAGGGAAGCACTGCTGCCACACCTGTTTATTCTATTTGTTATACAGAAATGGAAACCAGGACCTCTTCAAAAAAAAGCTCTGCTCCAGAGCCTAACCATATTCTAGTTCCTGCTGTGTTTCTGATGTCCTTTATGCCTTGGTTCAAGGCCTTCATATAGTCTAACCTGATTTCCCAGTTTCTGAGACAATTTTGTATCTTTTTAACAAATAATTCCCACACATAGTTTTAGTTTTGACCTATAATACTGCAAGTACTCTTCTGCTAGTTGCAATGAAAGTATCTATCAGTTAGATACATACGCATTAATTTTCAACAGAGAATTTTCTCAGGACCACAGCCACATATTGATTCTCCAGACTCTGTGGATTGATGAGTATTTTTTTTAAATCTGTGTTGTCAACTACATTTACTTCACATCTGGACTTGGATTATTGCCTTTTGTGTTAATTTTCTAATAATAGGGTAACAAATTACCACAAACATGCAATAATCCTAGTGCAGCTATGGTGCTGGGGACTGAACTAGGGTCTTCAGTATGAGTGGAACCCTCTTAACTTCGGAGCTGTCTCTCCAGTCATATATCTTATATATTAGTTCTATTTTTGCAACACTAAGAATTGAACTCAGGGCTTTTTACACACTCTTCCAGTAAACTCCATTCCCAATCATAGTATTCAATTATTGCTATCGATGTTCACAATTACATTTATACAATATAATACCTGTTTCAAATGCAACGAACATTAATATAAGCATTAATCATATTAAAGAATCACCACCAATACTTCACTCTTGTTTTGTGAATTGTTACTTTCTATGTATTTTTGCTCCAACTGGAATAGTGAAAATGCTCACAAAATCAACATGCAACACAGCATATAATGTTACATATGGTGTATATTCACAGGTTTCAGAGACTAGGAGAAAGACATCTTTTGAAGGCCAGTATTCTGTTTAATATAGCAAAGCACCCCAGTCTTACTCACATGTAGCAAGCTTTGGGTTCCTGACAACATGATGACCTTGAGATAGGCTTGTGTCATAAAGTTTGGTTGACATCGTAGAACACTCCAATAGGTAAACCTCAATGCACAGGTGTTTATTATACTTCTGACTGTATTGAGTATGGCAATGTCCTAGAGTCCAAAAGAAGTCATGCAATGTGTTCTAGGGTCACCATGGAAAGGGACTACAGAAAAATAATATAAAGAAGTATGGCTCATTCAGGGTCATAATAACTGTTAGTTAATCTCAGAAGTTGCTTTCCAATGACTCTGCCTATCATATTTAAATGCCTCAAGTCATAATATAGTACAAAATGTTTGCTGATTAGAATTATCTCCCTTGATGACATGATCTTAGACAGCTAGATAGATATACAGATGACTATAAAGACTATACCAAGAAGCTTCTTGAACTGATAAATACATTCAATAAAATTTTGGGACACAAAATCAATATAGAAAGTAAGTCACTAGTTGCCACGAATAGTGAGACACATGTACAACCCCAACACTCAGGATCTAAGGCAACAGTCCTCAGCCTGTGGGGTGTGACCCCTTTGAGGGTCAAACAAGCCTTTCACAGGATCACCGAAGACCAGTAGCAAAACTATAGGTATGAAGTAGCAACAGAAATAAATTTTGCGGCCGGGGGTCACCACAACACTAGGAACTATATTAAAGGATCCCAGCATCAGGGAAGTTGAGAACCACTGAATAAGACAAGTAGATTATGAGTTCAAGGACTACATTTTTATCTTATGTAAAATTTTGAAAAGAAGTCAATTGTGTTCCTATACACAAATAGTGAATTATTTCAAATAGGATATTGAGAAAATAAGCCCATTTAAATAGCAACCAAAAACAAATAAGTAAAATATGTATACATTTCGCCAAGGAGGTAAAAGATCTCTAAAGGTCTATTTAATGCTAGTAAAAGAAATGGAAGAAAACACAAATAAATAGAAAGATCTCCTGTATTTGGTACATAGGAAGAATGATATTGTTGAAACATCCATACTATAGAAAGTCATCTACAGTTTCAATGACATCTTCAAAATGCCAATGTCATTTTTACATAGAACCAGCAAAATTCAATTCTTAAATTTGTTTAGAGTCATAAAAAGCAAGACAAACAAACAAAAACAAAAATCCAGACAATTATTAAACAATCATGATAAAAAAGAATATATCTAGAGGAACAAGTATTCTCTGATATCACAATGTATTCTTGATCGACTATAGTCAATAGATTCTTTAAGGGCTGAATAATGTACCATAATATGGATGAGTGTGGAAGCAAAAACAGCCAGCCAGACAAAGAAAAATAGTTCATGATTTCATTTAAATGTGTAATCTTAAAAAAAAGAACAGACATTTTTAAGTATACATAGATAGAGAACAAAATAAAAGTTATAGGGGGGAAGGGCAAGGAAAGAGAGGAAATGAGATATGGATAAGAGGATACAGAGTAGCAAATGCGTAGAATAAGCCAGCTTAGAGATCTAATGTAGACTATACTGAGATTCATATATGAAATTCCTGCAAAATGAGTACAATTACTCCCTAAAACAAACAACTATAAAACAAGCCAAAAAAGAATAACTGACATAACTATGATACTTTGTTTTGCTATAGGAGAGTTGGCCCTCCATATCTGCAGGTCCTGTTATTCAAGGGTTTAACCAATCATGGATTAAAAATAATCTGAAAGAGTTGTGTGTTTTTTGGAACATGTAAAAAAATTTTATTGACATTGTCATTTGTGTTAGATATTACAACATATCTAGAGGTGATTTAAAGTATATTAGAGGGTGTTATATTAGATTTTTGGGGATCTAAGAACCAATCCCTGGAAGGTATCAAGGCTCATTAATAATCTTTTTGTTATTCATATGTCTGTGTGTGTGTGTGTGTGTGTGTGTGTGCGTGTGTGTATGTTATGTGGTCTTGTTGTATACATTAATGTATATATATTTGCTTAAGTTAATTCCCATTAAAATACACATTTGCACCACAATTAATATCTAAACAAAACTTCTACCACATTACTGGCATAAAGCATATATCTACCAATGATATAGGATATATCAAACAGTAGTAAAACTTGGCATTGATGGTTGATTGATTTTCAACAAAAGTGTCAAGAACATTGTCCTAGTTTGCTTTATATTTCTGTGATAAGCACCATCACCAAAGTATTTATTGTATCTTACAGCTTCCACCATGAAGGGAAGTCTGTGCAGGAACTCAAGGCAGGAACTGAAATAGAGGTCTTGAAGAAATGTTGCTTACTGGCTTGTTAGTGGCTTGTTCTTTATGGTTTGCTCTGCCTGGTTTCTTCCTTCTTTGTTTGTTTCCCTCCCTCTCGTCCTTCCTTCCTTCCTTCCTTCCTTCCTTCCTTCCTTCCTTCCTTCCTTCCTTCCTTCCTTTATACACCCAGACCCCAGCCTACCATCCTCCACTCCTCCCAGCTCCCTTCATCTCCCTTCTCTCCCAGATTTACCCTGCTTCCCTACAGAAAAAGAGTAGATCTTTCAGGGTTACTAATCAAACAGGACATACCAAGATGGAACAAGGCCAGGCATGAATCCCTACATCAAGGCTGAACAAGCAACCCAGCAGGAGTGAAAAGGTTTCAAGGGCAAATAAAGGGGCCAGAGATGCCTCTACTCCAATCTTTAGGAAGTCTACAAGAACACAAAGCCATGTAACAGTAAGATGCATGTAGGGGACCCTGCTGGTTTCGTGTCTTCAGCTTCAGTCTCTATAAGCCCCTAAGAGTGCTGGTCAGTTGCCTCTATAGGGCTTATTCTCCTGATGTCCTCCACACCTATGGTCCCTGCAATCCTGTCTCCCCTCCTTCTATGGGGTTCCTTGAGCTCCACCCATGTTTGGCCATGGGCTGCTGCATCTGCTCCCATCAGCTGCTTGAGGAAGCCACTCGGATGATGCTTGGGCCAAGCACCTATCAGTAGAGCAGGATATCGTTAGAAATCATCTCATGTCTATCCAGTCCCCAGTTCCTGGCTAGTCCTGCAGTGTCAGACATGGGTCCATTCCCTTGGAGTGGGGTTCTGCCCCCCATTGCCCCAGCAGATCCTGCCTGTGGGATAGGTTATAGGTTGAAGGTTTTTTTTGGTATTTTTTGGATGGGTTAGTGTCTAAGTCCCACCACTGTAAGCCTTTCCCGGTTACAGAAGATGGTCTGTGCAGGCTCCCTATTCCCTATTACTAGGATTCCTCTCTAGGGTCACCCTTATAAATTTCAGGGAGTTTCCACTGCACTAGGTCACCCCTAATCACCTATTAAATGTCCCCCAATTCTGGTCAGCTTTCCATATAATCTCTCCTTCCATCCCCTTCCCCTTACCTGATCCCTCCTGTTCCCATTCCCATCCTCCCTCAGCCCTCAGCAGGGAGATCCATATGCCCCCCTGGGGCCCTCCATGTTGCATAGTCTCTGTGAATCGGTGGATTGTAGTATAGTTGTCCTTTGCTTAAGAGTTAATATCCACCTATAAGTGAGTACATACCATGTTTGTCTTTCTGAGTTTTGGTTACCTCACTCAGGATGTTTTCTTTTCTTTTTTTCTTTTAAATTTTATTTTATTTTTCTTCTCAACACATCCTAACCCCTTCTCTTCACAACACATCCTAACCCCTTCCTTCCCCCTCTCACCCCTCCCAGTTCCCCCATCTTCCCTGTCCCTCAGAGTTACTCCTCCACTCCCA
Organism: Cricetomys ansorgei; assembly: GCA_026225945.1. Lineage (NCBI taxonomy): Eukaryota > Metazoa > Chordata > Mammalia > Rodentia > Nesomyidae > Cricetomys > Cricetomys ansorgei. The sequence goes on from JAMJFZ010003951.1 coordinate 526,156, forward strand.
ACCACCAACCAACCCAGAAAAGAGCAGTCCTCCAAGGGTTACTGCTCAAGCAGGGTATGGCACAACAATGTGGAATAAGGCCGGCACTATTCCCTACATCAAGGGTAGACTAGAGAAGGCAGCAGGAGCAAAAAGGTCCCAAGGGCAGGTAAAGGAGCCAGAGAGACTCCCAAACTCCAGCTTGTAGGAGTTTTACAAGAACACCAAGACAGACAGTAATAAGATATGCTTAGGGGACCCTGCAGGTTCAGTGTCTGCCGCTTCAGTCTGTATGATTCCCCAAGAGTACTGGTCAGTTGTCATTGTGGGGCTTGTTTGCCTGGTGTCCTTGACTCCCTTTGGTGACTGCAATCCCTCCTGCCCCTCTTCCTTAGAGTTCCCCAAGCTCTGCATGATGCTTGGCCTGGGTCTTGCATATGCTTGCATCAGCTGCTGGAGGGAGCCTCTCTGGTGAGGACTGGACTAGGCACCTACATATGACCAGAACATGACATCATTAGAAATAATCTGCAGTTTCAGGCAGGGATTTTCCTTCCTTTGGCACAGGATTCTGCCTTTCCTTTGTCTCAGAGGATCCTGCAGAGAGGATAGGCCATAGGTCAGAGGTTTTGTGACTAAGATTGTGTCCCAGTCCCACCACTGAATGTCTTGCCTGGCCACAGGAGATGGCCTGTTCAGGCTCCCTATCCCCAATTACAAAGATTACAGTGAGTTTCCATTGCACTAGGTGACCCCTAATCACCCCTTAATGTACCCTAATTCCTGTCTTCTTTCTTTCCCTTGGTCCCTCTTCCCCTCCTGGCTCCCTTTGCTCTAATTCCTGTCCTCCCCTGGCCCACCTGCACCATCTATTCTGTTTCAACTCTACCAAGGAGATCCCTGTGTTCCCTCTGGGTCCATCCATTTGCCTGAATATTTCATGGTGTCATTTTTTAATAGCTGAGTGTTGTGGGAGATTTTAGTTATGGATAATGTTCTAGTAAGCTGTCCTTGAAGCAAGTAAAGGATTCACTGCCTACCAGTAAACAAAGGAGTGGCTATACGGCTCTCCACAAGAATGGGACATTCCTTAGCCTTAATGCAGATGAAGGTTAGGCTCCATTGATTTGTATATTGGAAGGCTGGGTGGAGACAGGGAGAGGATTTGGAATAAAAAAGAACTAGGGCAAGGGAGGAGGTGAAGAAGACAGAGAGAAGGCAGAGAACGAAGAAGAAGCTAGGAGCAGGAGGAGAACCAAGAGGAGAGCATGGGGTGAGGAAGCCATTGGAGTGAGCTCTCTGCCTAGCAGCCCAGGTATTAGAATTCCCTGAGATTTGACATGGTTTGTGATTAATAAAGAGCATTGGAAATTACAACGTCTGGACTCTCCATTAAGCGCCATAACTTTATTTTAACAGCTGAGTAATAATCCATCGTATAGATGTACCACAATTTCTTTGTCCATTCTTTAGATGAGGGGCATCTAGGTTGCTTCCAATTTCTGGCTACTATGAATAAAGCCAATATAAGCATAGTTGAGCAAGTGTCCTTGTGGTAGGATGGAATGTCCTCTGAGTATATGCCCAGGAGTGGTATAGCTGGGTTTTGAGGTAGGTCCTTTCCCAATATCCTGAGGAATCGCCATATTGATTTCCATAGTGGCTGTACAAGTTTGCACTCACACCAACAATTAAGAAATGTTCACTTTGCTCCAAATCCTTGCCAGTGTGAGCTGTCACTTGTGTTATTGATCTTAGCCATCCTTACAGGTGTAAGATGGAATCTCAAAGTAGATTTATATTTCCCTTCTAGCTAAGGATGTCAAATATTTCTTTATGTGTTTCTGAGCTGTTTGAGATTCTTCTATTGAAAATTCTTTGTTTAGATCTGTATCTCATTTTCAATTGGATTATTTGTTGTTGACATCTAGCTTCTTGAGTTCTTTATATATTTTGGATATTAGCCCTCTATTAGATATGGAGTTGGTGAAGATCTTTTCCCATTCTGTAGGCTGCTGTTTTGTCCTATTGACGGTGTCTTTTGCCTTACAGAAGATTTTCAGTTTCATGAGGTCCCATTAATTAATCATTGAGTTTAGTGCCTATACTATGGATGTTCTGTTCAGGAAGTTATCTCCTGTGCCAATGCATTCAAGGCTATTCCCCACTTTCTCTTCTATCAGCTTTGGTATCTGGTTTTATGTTGAGGTCTTTGATCCACTTGAACTTGAGTTTTGTGCTGGGTGATAGATATGAGTCTATTTGCATTCTTCTACAATCAAACATCCAATTAGACCAGCACCAATGGCATATTTCTGGCTTCTTTATAGAACATCAGGAGTCCATAGGTATGTGGATTCATGTCTGGGTTTTTTATCAGATTCCATTGATCAACATGTCTGTTATGCCAATACCATGTGCTTTTTATTACTATAGCTCTGTAGTACAGCTTGAAATCAAGGATGGTGATACCTACAGAAGTTCTTTTTATTGTTCAGGATTGTTTTAACTATCCTGTTGTTTTTTTCTATATAAAGTTGTCTTGTCCTTTCAAGGTCTGTAAAGAATTGTGTTGGGATTTTGATGGGGATTGTGCTGAATCTGCAGATTGCTCTTGATAAGATTTCAACCTGCTTTCTTATACAACGCAGGATCACCTGAGTGGGAATGGCACTGTCCACAGTAAACTGAGGCTCCCCACATCAACAATGAATCAAGACAATGTCCCCACAGACTTGTCTATGGACCAGTCTGATGGGGGCATTTTCTCAACTGGAGTTCCTTCCACTCAGGTGTCTCTAGTTTGTGTCAAGTAGACAAAAAAACTAACCAACAGAAACATACAATGAAGATAGGACAGGTTCTTCAATAAATGATGCAGAGAAAACTGGGATTCATACAATGAAGAATGAAATTGAACCTTTATCTAATGCCATACACAAAAAGTGGCTCAAAATAGATAGAAGATTTAAATTAAGACCTGAAACTATAAAACTGCTTGTGCTGGCTAGTCTTACGTCAACTTTACACAAACTAGAATTCTCTAAAAGGAGGGAACCTCAATTGAGAAAAATTCTCCGTAAGATCCAGCTGAAGGCATTTGTTAATTAGTGATTGATGGGGGAGGGGCCCAGCCCATTGTGGGTGGTGTCATTCTTGGGCTGGTTGTCTTGGGTTTTATAAGAAAGCAGGCTGAGCAAACCATGGGAAGCAAGCCAGGAAGCAGCACTCCCCCCTCTTGGCCTCTGCATCAGCTCCTGCCTGAAAGTTCTAGCCCTGTTTGAGTTCCTGTCCTGACTTCCTGTAATGATGAGCAGTGTAAGCCAAATAAACCCTTTCCTCCCCACTTGCTTTTTGGCTATGCTTTTACATCTTAGTTAGAAACCCTGACTAAGACACTGCTATGGAAAAGAAATATGAACAGAAAGCTCCATGACATTTTTGACATGAACATTTTCACATGAACAAGAAAGAAAATCAAAAACAGACAAATAGGATTACATCAATCAAAACAGCTTCTGTAGAGTAAAAGTAACAACAAATAGATGTACAATCTACAGATTAGAGGAAAATCTTTTCAAGGTGAACATCTGAAAAAAGGTTAATATCCAGATATATAGGAGATTCAAAGGAGAACAGAAAGATGACCAGCAGAGTCATGAAGAAATGTTTGACATCACGAATCATCAGGGTCAGGTTAGAGAATAGTATCAGAAAAAAGAACTGAAAAGAGTGATGAGGAATTGGAAGAAAAGAAACTCTGGTACACTGTAAATTAGCAGAAGTTTTTACAAAAATCATCACCCTGGAAAACTATACCACTCTTGAATGTTTAAGGAATCAAAGGCAGCACACCACAGAGATCCATGCACACCTATGTTTACTGCAATATGATTCACAATAGTCATATATGGAATCTGCCTAGATATCCATCAACTAACAAATAAAAAAGAAAAAATATACACTCAATGAAATGTTATTCAGTCTTTAAAAGATAAGGATATTCCGTCATTTGTGAAAATACAGATAAACCAAAGGACATTACTGTAAATGAGATAAGCCAGGCACAAAATACAGGCAAATATTGCATAATTTCACTCATATGAAATCTGAAAACATTGAATTGACAGCAGTAAAGACTTGATTGCTGGTTCCCAAAGGCTCCTGGTAGGTGGAGTGAAAATGGGAGTTGTTAGTCAAAGGGCATAAAGTTTCAATAAGATAGTACAAATATGTTTGGGGATCTACTACACAACAGGGTAGTTAATCATATTGTGTATTTTCAAATAGCTTACAGAATAAATTTTAAAAATGTCTTAAAAACTGATAAATGCCACAGTAGATTCATTCGATTTATCATTCAAAAATCATCCAAACTATATTTGTATAACAAAACATCACATTGTACCCCATATATGTGCACATTTATTATTTTTCTATTACATCAATGGAAACTAAATAACAAACCAAATGTAAATGACAATACCTGATTCTAACACTACCCGCTGGTGTATGCTACAGATTTCTGAAACACTTCCTTAGCTCTTGGGGTGCTAAGTCCTATTTTTCATTTCTTTCTTTGTTCCTCTCTCCCTCTCTTCTCCCCCTCTCTCCTCTTCCTCTCTCCCTCCCTCTCCCTCCCTCTCTCTCTCCCCCCTCCCATAATCTCTCTACAGTCAGTATAGGCTGAACTCGAACTTGTGCTGATCCTCCTGCTTCCCCCTTCTGAGTACATGTATGCCCAGCTCTGTATATTAGAATTTTGTCCTTCAGAGTCCACCCAGGCACTTCTACACAGCTAGAATAATCAAGAGTCTGGATCCTATTTTTCAAGAGCAGTAATGTGTGTACATGCAGCTTTATTTCTACATAGATCATGTTAAAGTACTCTACCATACTTTGCCTAGAAGGGACACCACTGACTGGTTCTGGTCATCCACCAATTGTTTAAATCAGTTATCATTATGGTGATGCCAAATGGTGATTTTCTATTTCTATCATTCATTATAATACTAGTTGTGACCTATTGTATGAAAGAGAGTTCTCCTGTCCGCCATTTACTTATTTACATATTTAGATTAGTATAGACTCGAGGGTTCTTGTTTGATGTAGTTGATTACAATCAATCCTTTACTGTCATTAAGCAATGATAGATTGTCTTAGATTAACTAGTGGTCAAGGTGGTTCCCGTGTCCTCTTGAAAAGCCTTTATCCTTCTTTCAGCACTTCTTAATTTTCTGGTTCAATGAGCTGATCCAGTATGTTCCCCTTGAATTTTCTCTGCCACATCCCTGGAATCACCCCTTTCTCCAAGGATTCCATGTTTCTTTTATGGAAATAGAAACTAAAGTCTAGGCGTGAAGCTATGAGTATGCTATTGATTCTAGGCCTCACATTGGAAAGGGCTAGGAAGTAGACATATTACCATAAATAAATTGATTTTTTTTCGGGATGGACAGTGCTCATAAGAAAAACAGGGGGTGGTGATGGAATGACTGGTAGAGGTAAAACAATGGCTTTCCAAACATAGCCATCACTTAAACCCCCAGAGACTGTAAAAATATTAGGTCACATGGTGAAGGGGAATTGAACACATAAATGGAATTGTGTCATAGCTGCTAGTCACATGAAATTGGAGAGATGATCCTAGATTATCCAGGTGGGCCATTGTAATCACAAGTTGAAAGTTAAAGAGGGAAGCAGAAGTAAGATGTCAGTATGATAAGGCCTTAGCTCAACAGCTTTCAAGATGGAGGAAGGATCCCATGAACCAAGAAAAATCTGCTGTCTGTAGCTACTAGAAAGGCAAGGAATCTGATAGGAAGCACTTCGTTCCATTGGATCCTTGAGGAAGGAACAGAATACTGCCAACATCTTTTCTTTTGTAATTATTGACTTTGTTTTCAAACAATGTATTTTGAATATATTCCTTCCCCTTATGTCACTCCTCTCAGATTTCCCCTTACCTCCCTACTCACCCAGCTTCTGGTTCTTTCTCTCTCTTTGTCTCTCTCTCAAAGATAAAAAGCAACAAAAACCAAAAAAACAGCTCAGACAAATAAACTATAAAAGACTAAAAAGAAAACCTGTAAGACAAAAAAACAAACACACACACACACACACACACACACACAAAACAAAAACAACACCTAAACAAAACAAGAAGTGCATAAAAACATGGAGTCCATTTTGGGTCTGCCAACATCTTAATTCAAGTCCAGCCAAAGCAGTGCTGTATTTCTCACGCACATAACTGTAAGGTAATTAAATGTGTGTTATTGAATCCACCCATGAACACAGTGGAGAAAGGGTATATCAGTTGTCAGGTATATCAGTTACTTTTTTTTCATTGCCATGACAAAACTCCTGACAAAAGCAACTTAAGAAAGGAATTGTTTTTTATTTGACTCAGAGATGAGGGTACATAAAGTCTACCATGGTGGAAAAGCTGTGGTGAAAGCGATTCTTAGCTCTAGGGCCAGGAGCGAGAGGTTATATTACGTCTATAGTCAGGAAGCAGGGAAGGATGAATGCTAGTGCTTAGCTTACTTCCTTCTTTTGATTTAGCCCATGGATGCACACATTCAGGGTGAATTTTCACATCTCGGTTAGACCTCTCTGGAAACACACTCATTATCATTCCTATAGGTCTGCCAGGTGATTTTACATCCCATCAAGTTAATAATCAAAATTAATCATTACATCAAGTCAGGATTTAAAACAAAGCCTTGCCACCCTTAGGGCAAAGGTGACTGTGATGGTTTAGGTAAGATTGGCCCCCATAGGCTCATATCTGAATGTGTGGTTTTCAGTTTGTAGACTGTTTAAGAAGGATTAGGAGGTGTGACCTTGTTGGAGAAGGTGCGTCACTAGGGGGGACTTGGAATTTTCAAAAGGCTTTATCAGGCCCAGTCCTGCTCTCTCATACTGTGTTTTGTATGTGGATCAGGGATGTATTGTTCTAATGCCCATGCCTGCCTGCCTGCAGCCATGCTCTCCACCATGGTGGTCATGGACTAATCTCTGAAGCTGTAAGCAAGCCCCTCAATGAAATGCTTTCTTTCATAAGCTGCTTTGGCCATGGTGTCTCATCACAGCAATAGAACAGTAACTAAGACAGTTGACAGAGCTATAGCTATTAATATTTTATTTGACTTGGAAGAGCCTACCTCAACATATTTGCAGATATAGTTTAGTGCATCGAAACGAAGACCTTTAGTAATAGTGGAAACAACCACCGATGACAGAAACGTGGGTCCATCCATGTAGATCATCTCAGATTCTGTTGCATTATCTCATCATGCCTAGGCCTACTGCCCTCATTGCAGGGTATAAAACATACTTATTCCACCCAGTGGAAAGTAAGAAAAGCAACTGATCTAACTTTTCCCTTCAAAAGTTTCTACTCTTCAGTCCAATTCACAAGCTGTTGACTAGAGCTTAATCACGTGGCAAGAGCTCTAAGCAAGTGCAGCTGAGTAGCCCTGTGCAGCCTCAAGATTCTATCAGGATGGAGGAGAAAGAAAACAAATGTGAGGGCATTGCATCTCGCATGACAGATATTCCTCACTGATGTTGACATAGGTGTGTTCCACTAGTATAACATTCTTGTATAATTCCTAAGAAGGAGAATATTGCAATTAGTCATTTTGATCTCTTATGTAAATTTTTTTCTGTATTGGAGATGAAACCAAGGGCCTTGGAAATTCTAATTTCTAAACTGTGCCCCCAGCACCCTACATACACACTGATTCCTAATCAAAGAGAAAGGTATGAATTAGCATCACATAAGATTCCTCACACCTGCTGTTTTTCTAGGCTCAGGTTAGCTATCCTCTGGTGATTTAAGGTTACTGTTATAGAGCCCTTGAATCTCCAGGTTTTGCTCTCTATCTCAGGCACATCTAGAATCTTCCTTTCGGCTTTCTAGGTTCATCTCTGCCTTGTCCCATGTGTGCTCAGTTCACTCACTGGCAAGAGCCTACCATAGACCAAAAATATAGGACCATGTCTTTTAATCATTTTTTTTCTCTTTGCCAGTGTCACAAATTAAACACAAACCAATGTGGCTTTAAAAACACCAATTTATAACTTAACAGTGTGATAGGGTAAAAGTGTGACATGGTCTCACTAGTCAAGGTCCAGTAGGCTGAAATCCAGATGCACAAAGACCCATGTTGTTTCTGCAGGGTCTAAGGGAGAATGGTTCCTCACCTTTCCCAGCTTGGAAGGGCTACCAGTATTTAGAGTATATAAGCTCCTTTCTCTATCTTCACAGTCAACAGCAACAACTCAAGTTCTTCTCAAGTAACTTCATTCTGACCTCTTCCACAGTCTCCTCTGACTCTCCTCTGTGTCCTCCTCTTGTACTTCGAGTGGACTTTGTGATCACTGAGTCTTGTAATATAGCTTTTTACTCCAAGCATAGGATGGCCTTCATGGAGCAGAGATGATCTTAGCCCGATAGGTATGACAATGATAGCTACATCTATCTACAGTAACGGTAATAGAACCATCAATACTCGGTAGTAGAAGGAGGTCATCAGATCCTTACCTAAGATTCCACCTGTCTTTTTTTTACCTGCTTCCCAGCTAAAGGTGGTCTAGGGAGGCAGTCTGTGCCATATTACATAGGAAGTAGGTTAGCTGAAAGCAGGACTCCATGATGGAGCTTCTGGGAGGTGTGAGGTTGTTACCCAGAACAATGTGGGACTTTTCACTGAATCTGCTGTTTTGAGTTATCCATTTAATTATCCAGGCTTACTCATAATGTAAATTCAGTTCCTCCATCAAGAACCTCATTGTTTCACCAGGTTGAACTTGAGTGGAATCCTTTCTTTTGTCTATTGTTGGTGCCCTACCTGGGGTGAAACAAATATTTGTTTCTGTCTCTCTAGGAAAAGAACTATAAAATGTAGGTCTAACCAAATATCCCAGGATAATCTCTGCCTATTTTAAGATCAGATGACTACCAATCCTAATTCTATATGTATCCTTGATTCCTATTTGCCGTATGGCATAACATTTTTAATGGTTCAGGAGATTAAGACATGGAGACCTTTTATGGGGGAGGTCATTATTCTACTAGCCACAAACCTCATTTTGTTCTCAATCCCTTGTGACTAGAAGCACAGCTATGTTTTCTTTTCTTCTCATCTTGGGCTTTCCCCCCCAATTCTACTGCCAAGTGGGATTATTATGCAACTCAGGAGTTGGACTTAAGAAACAAACTTTCTATCAATTATTGCCTTATGTGGGCACAAAATTACCTGCCCTTTTAAAATCACTCTAAAATGAATGAGTCATCATGGTTCAGACAGCAAATAAGGAAGTAATCTCAACTAACCCTTTTAAGATGTCTATACTTGATTGCAATTTCTAACTACTTCATTTGGGATTTGAAATATGTAATGCAAGATACCAGCAGCTCTTAAGAAATGGAATAACTCATTCAGGATGATTTGCCAGGCTTGTAAGAGGTAAACATTTACATCATTGGTGGCTTTTGAAGTTACATATGAGGACTTTTGCTTTTTTTGAACATAGAAACAAGTGGAAGGGTAGGGAAGGAACGGAAGTCTTTTTGAAATGTTTTCATATTTTTTAGTAGAATCAACTAACCTACAAAAGCAATATCAAGGTCTTGAGCAGTGGTTTTGCTATCAAGAGCATGGGAAGAACATGAAAGGCCTGGATTCCCACCCAGCTTTTATCAAAAACCTGTAGGCACCAACTACAAATGAGCTAGTGCTGCTATCTTCAAAACAGGAAGGTAAAAACTTGGCATCAACTACCTACACTTTAATTAGGGCCAATAAAGTAACTATTGCACCTCCTCGAGTTGAGAGTAAATGGGGCCGGGGGAGAGACTGATTGTCCTTTGTAACTCTGTAATAGTTTACATCTGATCGGACCAAGTTCTGGAATAAGTTGGTCTGGACAATTGTCAAGGCTCCATTCAGCTGTGCCCATCTGAAGGCCAGTGACACAGTTCTTACTCAGCTTACAGTCACTGCTCTGCCCTTGAATGGCCCTGGCTTCTACTGCACTCTGGGGCCAATTCATCTCTGTGGCCTGGGTTGTGGTTTTACACTGTGCTTCCCTATTCCTTCCTGAAAGATGAATCATGGTGACATGATTCCTGCCACACTCTGAGGAGAACTGAATAAATGTGAGTAAGACTGTGAGTGTGTCTCCCTGACAGCTTCTTTTCCCTAGAACCAGACACTGGCATATAGGATCAATCAATTCTATATGACAAATATAACATGTGCTTTATTTTCTTGGTTAGATGGTGAATCTGATCCTCTGTGTTTTTGATGTACCATGGAGTTGATGAATATGGAATCTACAAAGGAGATTCCAGGATAAAAGCAACCCTACCTACAACTGTGTGTGTGTGCATGTGGGTATACAGCTTTCTGATAAGAAGCTCTTTACGGTATATACAATAGAGCTGTTGGAGTTTCAACAGGCCATAAACAAATGAGACCAACTAGTGTACAAGTTCATTTCTACATAGTCAATAGCATACATTGTAAACTACTGTAGGAGGTATCTTGGAGAGTCAATAAAACTACTGAGATGCTTAAAAGTATTTGATACTCTACATTGTGCAGTACAAACCCTTTGGTCAATCACTTCTTAATAGACTGGAATTAGACAATGTTCTTTGTTCCATCTGCAAACTAGTTTTATCAGCACCCCCAGCTAGTTCACTTCATAGCTTACCACAGAGATATTTGCTTCTCCATGTTTATTGTTGCTCTATTCACTATAACAAAGAAATGGAACTAATCTATTTGTCCATCAGCAGATGATTTGATGATGGAAATCTTTTATACAAAATGGAATGTTATTCGGCTCTAAGGAAAAATGAAACTACAAAATTTGTAGGAAAAATGGATGCTTAGAATGTATAGTATTAAGCAAGGTCAGCCAATCTCAAAATGAAAAACACTGCATGATCTCCCTCATATGCAGATCTTAGCCTATAATGTAAACATGTATATAAGTAAAGAAATGTATGTGTGGGTATAGCGTAACATTTGAGAAGGAGAAAAAGAAAGGGTGAAATGCTTACTAATGAGATCATATATATATTATATCTTATGTAAGTCTTTTGTATGCATTTTCAAGGGCTAACACATTTTCTTTTATTTTTAAGATTACAATTTAATCACAACATTCCTCCCTTCTCTTTCCTTTCTCCAAATCCTCCTGTATAACTTTCCCCACTCTTCAAACTCATAGAGTCTTTTTATACTAATTGTTATTGCATACATACATACATACATACACACACACACACACATACACATGCACATATATATATATATATATATATATATATATATATAAAACAAAATAAATTCTTTAAATGGACAGTATCCACTTGTGATTCCGTGAGAGTCTGTTACCTTACTGGAAGACCTTCATTGTAAGTTATATTGTTTGTTGACTACTGGTGTTGGGTGTGGTTCTCTGGAAGTCCTAGCAGACTTAGTGTGTTCTATTCTTTAAAGAAGAATTTTAGGTGTTCAAGTTACAGAGAGTGAAGATTGTTGGAAGTAGGTTCAAAACATAGTTGTGAAAACTGAAAATACCTGGAATGCTCGTTAATTGTTTCTGAATCTCACAAAGTAATGTGCCAGGATCTGAAAACACTCACCAACTTGTTTGTTTGTTTCTTTTGCTGTGTATCCATTTTAAATTGTGTACCCATTTTAAAGTCTACTGTGTATTCCATTTCAAGTTGTATCAGTGTTGATGAATAGATGTAATTTTTTTTTAACTTAAAGAAAGTTACCAGTATCACTTGGCTCTGTGGTTTCTAGGATTGGGCATGGTAAAGCAGAGCACCATGATAAGGAGCATCTAGTACAATAAAAGGGTGACAACCAGGTGAGAGCAGGAGAGAGGGAAGGAGAGAAGGAAAGATACATGTGTGTGTGTGTATGTGTGTGTGTGTGCGCGCACGGGGGAGGGAGGGACAGAGACAGAGATATAGACACAGAGTCAGAGACATATGCTAATCAATTTATAAGGTTTTGCACAAGACCTTCTGAACCTTGCTTTCCACCTTACTCTCCTGTCTCAATGTGAGCCTTAAAGAAGATTCTAGACGTCTACTGGCTCATCTTAGCCATGCACAGTTAACCTTTTCCAAGAGAACAGCAAGGGAACACTGTCTAATTACATACATTTCCTTTTTCAGCGTAAGGAAGGCTATTTTAATGAGGCGAGGAAAGTGTAACTAGCTGATTTAATACTCATCTCTTGAAGGAAATGGATTTGATAAGCCCATTTGTAAGTGTGGATATGGTCAAGTTGATATGTAACTTGGTATCAGACCCAACTAACTTACAAAAAGAATCAGTATTTTATTTATAAAATAAATTCTTATTTAAACAGCTTTAAAAAGAAAGCCATCTTTTAATGAAAATAACAAGTATAAATATTTAATGGTTAAATTAAACCATATGATAGTTTCATGAACATTTTCAGATGGTTCAATATAACACTAATTATAAACACTGGCTGGCCTTTATTGATCCAGTATAGATTTAAAGAGCAGATTTAAACTGGAGCAAATATCTGCTTGAAAAAGAAAATACATTTGGGCTGGAGAGATGACTCACTGGTTAAAAGCACTAGCTGCTCTTCCAGAGGACCTGGGTTCAATTCTCAGCACCCACATAGCAGCTCACAACTGTCTGTAACTCCTGTTCGAGGGGATCTGATACTTTCATACAGATATACATGTAGGCAAAACACCAATGTACATAAAAGTAAAAATAGATAAATAAATAAATAAATAAATAGATAGATAAATAAACAAACAAACTGCATTTGATTTCAAAAGTACTTATCTTGAAGCATTCACTCCAAGGCCATGTAAATAAATCGTAATAACTTTTGTAGATTTGAAGATTTCTAGGAAGTTCAAACATACCTAAATTTTTCTTCATTTTTGATAGGCAACTTCACTACTAACACCTTTCTCCTACTTGGAGAATGAGATTCCAGGGCATTCCCTAGGTTCTAACTGCTTTTATTTAACATATTCCCACTGCTTACTTTGCCATCAACCTCTTCTGAAAAGCATGGACACAGGACAGGATAATTGAGCACAAGTCAGATTTGACCATGTAAACTCTTTACCATAAACTCCTTTTTCTATTATAAGATCTCAATTCCAATGTGGGCATGTATTATCCTTTTAATCAGTGGCCTTAACCTGTATTGTATTTCCTTTGTTCAGACTGAAAGAAAAATAAGAAATTATCTGTCAACATGACTGGTTTTCAATATGTGTTTAATCACAAATATAGACTCACAAAAAAAGCCTGCCTACCCACAGGGTTATATATTCAAATAAATAGGCAATCATGACTGTTTTAAAAAACAGCCTTGCATTGTTAATTGTATTCTTGGTGAGTATGTGTGTGTGTACAGAATTGCAAGACTTGATCCGTCCCAGGAAGCACGAAGACATGGCATACCTTGGTGTCTACAAAGTGGGGGGTAATCCATCCCCATTCATTTCCCTTCAGGGAATTGGTCACAATAGCTGTGGTTATCCAACTTGAATCAAGTGATACTTTGAGTCAACTTGTTTTTTGCTTAAATGAGAAACCAAAGACAGACCACAGTTCACAATAGTCTTAAAAATAACATCTTGGGAATAATCATCACATGCTTCTTTATTACAGGAAATGAATACCAAATGTTGCCTTGTATTTAAACCTAAAAAGTGGGCAGGGTGTGGGCAGGCAATTATACCAGAGGCTATATAAAGAGGGAGGGCAGGTTTCCATGACTGGTGACAGTTACTCTTAGCACCCCATCTGTTCCTAAGTTCCCTTCCCATGTATGCATTAGTACAGGTGCTGTTGGTTAGTATCACAGAAGCAAGCTGATTGTCATGGAACCATTTGGATCTGAGTGGCTCACTCAGATCCTTTTGGCATAATCACATGTCCGGGTGAGTGAGGAGCAGAAACAAAAAAAAAAACAAACTTGAAGAGCTGTCGTATGGTCTCTTAGCCCAGCAGGCTGAGACATGAATTTAATTTCAAGGCCTCCCAAACAGGGAAATCATTTTACGATTCTTTCCACCTCCTGGAACATCATGCTGAGCAAGAGCTGGAGTAGATATCAGAGTCAGCTAGATCGTTCGTGGGTCTCAGTGTGAAAGAAAAGTGCAGGACACCTTGTTCAAAAAGGATGTCAAGAAGTGCAGTAAGGGCCAAGGAGATAAGATTATTTCCCTGTCTTCTGCAGTTTCTTTCTTGATCCCTCATAGTATCTCTCCTGTGCTATTATATTGAATGATATTCTAAGTAGGGAAAAATTAAAAATTCAAATTATTAGTATTGAATTTTTCCCCACTCATCTTATATAGCACCCTGTGAGTTCTAAATGCAAGTGTAAGAATGTTTGTGGAAACACAAAAATTATGCAATTTAGATCTCATACATTTATGTGCATTTTGCTCTTCCCAGAAGTGTGGAAATGCTACACAAAACTAACTCAGCTGTTTTTATCTCACTTTCTTTTAAACACACATTCTATCATCATTCTCCATATGTGGCTTTCTGATGAGGAAGGGAGGAGTGGAAGGAAAGGAAACCATGGGCTGGCCTATCTTATTTTTTCCTTCTAGTCATTGTTTTTTAATGTAGGTGGCCCCTATACAGAAATCATAATCCCACCGTCCTCTACTTTTCTTAGAAGATATTGCTTTAAGTTCTTGAAGTTGATGAAAGTGCTGGCACAGACTGAAAATGTGGCCTCTCAGGGCTGTCGTGTGACAGCTTTTGAGGGAGTTCACTGAATTCCCACATACTGTATGTCCACTGGGATTCTATGTTCAGTGGGCATTATGAATGCTAAATGTGGAGGCAGCAAGATCCAAGAAACATGCAAAGCAGGCACATCTGCTTGTCTAACAAATGTGCTCCGTTATCCTACCAACCCTCACTAACGAAACACAAGTGAGCCATTAGTTTTTTTTTTTTGTTCTTATCACTGTGATCAAGTGGAAAAGCACTTGGCTAATTTAAAAAGCATTACTCTTTTGCATATATGATGTGTGTGGGGGTGCACATGTGGCACCATGTGCATATAGAGATCAGAAGATCAGAAGACAAATTTGAGGAATTGATTCTGGGGATCAAACTCTGGTTTCATAACAAGCGTTTTGCCAGGCTTTCATAGCATATTTTGCCCACCAAACTGTTTCACTGACCTTGGAAAACTATTAACAGGAGAAAGGGGTTTATTTTGGCTCATGGTTTCAAACCATATTGTTAGATGGGGTGGAGCAGAGCAGAATGATTTACATCATAATGAATGAGAAGCAGAGGGCAATACAGAGACCACATAGGACTAGATATAGCCTGGAGGATTTGTTCCCAAAGACCTCCTTTTCCAAGGTAAACTCAACCACCTAAAGTTTCCAGAACCTCCCGAATAGGTACCACTAGCAGATAGTGGGGATTAACTCTTTAATATATACCTTTTTCACAGGTAGTTCATATCCAAACCATAACATGTTCAAAGATAAAATCATTAAGAATTTCAAGGGAATGGTATCAGGCATGGAATCAAGTAGAAGCACCCTTCTGAGGAATAAGCCCTCCTATGACTATACAGATTGCATATCCCCCTAAGTTAGCCTGGGATCATTCATTTCTTTTTATACATCAGAATTCATTGAGCATCAGATATCTATGACAAAAAGGTGAATGAGACAGGGAATTAGAGTTGTGCCATGCTTCATGTTTTAGAAAGGCTGTTGTAGTTGTAGTATCTGTTATCTCCTTGTTTTCAATGGAAGTATGAAATTTAGCTCCTAACACAATGGTTACAGTTGTAAGAGAATATGTAGCACTTTTAGGATATATGCATTGTGGGGCACTAAATTATAGTCCCATGATGTATGAGGGGAAATACAAGATTCGTGCAGCTGAACTTAATGCCAAACTTATGACTCAATTTGACATTCAGAAAATATTACCCAGGAGGCTTATTGTAAATACATTACAGAGAACTCAAGGTGAGCATATGACAGCTCTAGCAATATCTCTAAACAGAAAACAAGGGAGCTCCAGTGATAGGATTATTAAATTTGTAGTGGCAGAAGGCAATGACTTTTAAGTTTTTTTTTTAATTGTGGTTAAGTCCCCAACAATAAAGATTTCCATTTAACCATTTGCAACTGTATAGTTCAGTAATGGTAAGTTCACAATGATGTGCAAGTGATCTCCAAAAGTTTTTCATCTTTCAGAACCAAGACTCTGGACTCAATAAACAGCTATCTGTTTTCTCCTCCCCTCCAGTGCCTGGCCAGAACCACTCTACATTCTGTAAGTCTACTTTAGAACCATGTAATATTCATCCTTTTGATATCAAGTTTGTTCATCTAGAATAATGTCTTCAAAGTTCATTCCTGTTTAGCACGTGGCAGAATTTTTCTGTAATATTGCATTACATGTGCATACTGCACTTTGTCTGGTTATCTGTCAATAGACATGTATGTGTTTCATATCTTGCCTATTCTAAATACTGTTGCTATGAACATGAGTATACAAACATTTCTTTGAGATCTTGCTTTCATTTCTTTTGGATACATACCCAGAAGTGGTACTGCTGGAGAAAGCAATTATTTTAAATCATACTGATCCATATCTATTGGGAGATAATATGGTGTTTGGAGGTGTCAGAAATTGTGATGACTAGTTTTCTCAACTTGACAGAATCTAAAATCACCTGGAAACAAGCCTCTGGGCATGCCTCTGAGGGGTTATCTTGATTAGGTTAACTGTTATGGAAAAGCCTATCTCACTTTGGGGTGGAACCATTCCCTGGGCAGTGTAAGTAGACTGTATAAATGGAGAAGGTGAGCTGAGAAGCAAACATGCATTCATCCCTCTCTGCTTCTTGGCTATGGATACAGTGTGACCAGCTGCTTCGAGTTCCTACCATCTTGACTTCCCTGCTACGGTGGATTTTTCCTTGAACTTTTTCTCTTAAGTTGCTTTTTTCAGAGTATATTATCATAGCAGCACGAAGAGACACTAAGACAGAAAATGGTAGGCTCTTGAAGTTAGGCTCTTGCTGTGCTAAACCTGACCATGTGATTTGTAGGCCTTTGGAACTGTTTTGTGGCAGGAATATGGCAGAGTTTGTTCTGTTGGGCTACAAAAGCCATCAACTGTTAGAAGCAGAGCTTAATTGGAATTCTGGGAGCTGAGAGAAATGCAGACAGTGGAGGCCCAGCTTGTTCAGTTTCAGAGTAGAATAAGAACTCTTTCAGGAACTGGACTAGGACCATTCTAGTGGTGTTTTAGTCAAGAATCCAGATTTTTTTCCCAATTGTGTACTGAATATCTAGATGAATTTAAATGTAAAGTAGTGGACTAATTTGGTGGACAGAGGAAATTTCAACACAGGAGAATGTTCCTATTTTGCTGAGAAAAGAGTTGTAATTGTTAAAGAGAACAGCAACACTGTAGAGAAGGCTCCTGCGCTGCACTGGATCAACAGGGAAGATGTTTCCAGGGAGGAACTCTACCCCACAGAGCCTCCATCTTGTGAGGACTTGGGTTAATATAAAGGAAGAAAGCCTAAGGTGATGGAATTCCCTGTTTCTTGAAAGCAGCTGCCTAGGAATGTCTTTTTTTCGGGGTCAGCACATAGAAGCTGATACAGCAATGCTCCAAGGTGGTTAGCTGCAGAACTTGGCACGTTGTCCACATGGTGCTGGTTTTGTAGGCAACAAGGATGCAAGATACAGAGGGTCATGACAAATAGCTGAGGATAGGCAATGTGTAGCCGGGTTGGAATCTTGGCAAAGATACCATCAGAGGCAATTTCATGAAGCTGTGAAGGTGAAGCCTAAGTTTTAATGGAAATACTGGAATATTGAAGATGGTACTTTTACCAAAGGGGGCTGTTGGCTTCTAGTCTAAGCTAGAAGCTCTGTGTGTTTCAGCTGGCAGGGACAGAGGAGTAGAGCTGTTCAAGCCCCCTTTCTGTCGTTTTCTTTGTGAGCTTATCCTGCAATAGCTGAGCTATCTCCCCAACCCAGTTCAAACCTTTTCTTTTGTTTGTTTGTTTTGTTTTGTTTTGTTTTTTGAGACAGAATTTCTTTGTGTATTCCTGACTGTCCTGGAACTCACTCTGTAGACCAGGCTGGCGTCAAACTCAGAAATCTGCCTGCTTCTGTCTCCTGAGAACTGGGATTAAAGGTGTGCACTACCATCCAGCCTCTGTTCAAGACTTTTTTGACCCCAGTTGACTTGATTATATTAAGAGCCCCAGATGCTAGGCAAGGAACTGCAGGATATGATGTATTCTCTTGTGGATTTTGGTTTTGCTTTGATCTGCTCATTCTTCCCTATATCCTGATTCTTCCTTTTAAAATAGAAATGTTTATTCTGTATATTACCTTTAAAAATAAGAACTCACAGTTAAGAGACTACAGGGACTTTTAAGTTGGACTAAGTGCATTTTGTGTTATAATGTGGTTATAAGCCTATGGAGACAGGGGTGAAACATTATGTTTATAAGTAATGTGATTGGTTGTCAAGTTGGCAGAGGGTGGAGTTGTGATGGTTAGTGTTAATCATGAACCTACTATTATCTATAATCGCCTGGGAGACAAGCTTTCTGCACTTGCCTTTGAAAGAATTTATTGATTATGTTAATTGGTGTGGGAAGACCCATCTTACCTGTGGGCAGGACCATTCCCTGCACTGGGGATGCTAGACTACATTAGTAGGGCAGGTGGCCTGAGAACCAAACAGACACGAGTCTCTACCTCTCAATTACAATTGACAATGTTATCAGCAGGTACCAGCTCGATTTTCCCACTGTGGTTGACTGCACCTTGAACTGTGAGCTAACATAAACCCTTTTACTCTTTAAGGTGCTTTTGGAAGAGTATTTTGTCACAGTAATTAAAAAAGGAACTAAGACAGGAGCTTATTAGGATCTTAAGAACTAAGAGAAATCTTGTAGAAGTACTAGTTTTTAAAAAAAAGTATAAGTGTATTCTTGCAGTTGTTGAACATGTAGCCTTCCAAATTGAAAAGACACAACTATTGATTCAAATAAATATAAAGACAAACCCACTAACAAAGATCCTTGGAATGGAGTCAAATGAAGCTAAAATAAGTACACTGAGCACATGAAGGAGAAATAGTGACCTTCCACTTATTTTTGGAAAGTAAAACATTCAAGAGACTGTTTATTAGTTTGTAACTCAGCACTTGAAGTAATGCAAAAGAATCCTCTGTGGCAAGATAGCAATCTCCAGACAGGAACAAACATTCCTGCTGAGATAGCACTATATCACCCTAAAGCAAGTCCCTGGAGAATTTGGCTGTGTTCACTGCTTGGATAGTCCATCCTAACAGGCTTACTAATAAGTCTTAGAATTACAGAACATTCAAACCCATTAGATGCTATAGATCATTTACTCCAGCTTGTATAAGTAAAAAAGGAAGAAATCAAATAAGGACTAAATAAGGACTCTCCCATGACAACAAAGCTAGTTTGTGACAGTAGCAAGGTTAAATTTCCCTGTTCCAATGGTAAACTTAATAGCCTCAAAGCCACATTCATAGCAGCAATCCCACAACTGATTGACAGTACAAATAAAATGGTTCCAGCCTGAAAAGACATGTGCTTCTGGAACGTTTTCTGTGACACAGCCAGGCTATTGCTGATGCTATCCAAATGCACTAACTCTTTCCAAGGACTCACTAGATATTTTTTAAAGACAGATTAAGATGTTGGATGGTTCCAGACAAGCAGAAGCATGAAGGCAGTAGTCAAGTCCCCAAAGAAATGTGCTAATATCCTTCTTCTCTGTTGGTTAATTCAAGTCACTAAAACCTAAGGAAGCTCCTAGAAGAAAATGAAAATATATCCTCCAAGCAGGAGTATACATCAATTGACAGGAATTAATTGATCAGATTAGTTAATCACTTATTATAACCTTGCCAAACATGGATCTCCTGGCATTGAGGAACAGGGTTTCAGGATCCGTATTTTGCTGTTGTTGTTGTTGACATATTATAGAACGTGTGGAGATGTTACTAGGAATAAGACTGACAGGGCTAGATCCACAGAGAATTCTGTTTGGGGGTCTGAAGGAGAAAAAAAAATCATTGAACAAGGAGTAAAGAAAGTCTAAAATAAAATTATAGGATTGTCAAGGAAAAATTCATTTGTTTAAGAATTGTATCATGAAGAACTACCAAGGATGCAATGGCTAAAAGATAAATGTCTACATGACCTCATACTGTGTTGAGTGTGAAATAATTTTCTATCATCCAACAATCTCTAAGACAAAGGGGTATATTTGCAATGTATAACTTTAAAAACTGAACTCTAAACAGTTCCTGCAACTGACTATGGAAATGGGAACATCAGTAATCCCTGGGTTGCTCATTACATGGGGATAGGGTGGACACCCTAGTAATGAAATACAGGTTAACAAATTATAAGTATAGCAAATCTGGTACAGTGCACATGTGCACAGGAGTTACAGAAAATATACAAAATTAAATAGAAAGGGCCAGAAAGCTAAAGCTTAGATACCTTATTCATAGGGGATGTGGAAATTGGAAGGTAGTGGACAAGTTTGGGAACTTCTCTGCCAACAAAGGATGTCTTCATACTAAGGCAGTCTCCCAGGTAATCTCTGGAGCTGTCCTTGGGAGCCTTGATAAAATTCTGCTAGGGTGGGGTGACACTTTTAGTCTCCTGTCTTTTCTGATAGTTAATCTTTCCTGGTTACTTGACAAGATTTCCTGGAGAGGGAGTTTAAGACAATTGCATCTCTTTTGGAAGAAGCTTTCTCAGTCAGATAAAGGAACTTCAGAGAAAGGCTCTCCCAGCACTTCAGAGAGAAATAAGGGAATGTTCCAGAAACTTTGATTCTGAATGTTTTTCTTTTTCCTTCTCATCTCAGCATGTCAAAGCCACACACCTTGGAGTATCCCTTTCTGAGCCCCAACACCGTTGTAATGCTTCTACTTGATAATGAAAAGCTAAACTTGGCTAAGATAGCAACCATGTTCATATACAGGGATGGGAAAGAAAAATAAAGGAAAAAAGTCTCTGATATTCTACCAAGAGTGGAGTCACCCAGTGACTAGACAATTAAAACAGATACTTATTGAAATAAATCCATTGGCTGAAATAAGGGCAGGATGAATATTTATTTTTGTTACCTTATCTTTATTTTTCTTATACTCATGTGCTGTGTATTGATTCAGCCATTAAAGGCCACGAGGGTTCAGATAAGCCCAGGGAAAGCACACAGCAGTGGCAGCTATTTTCCATTCTCTGTCGAGTGCATATCTATTTTACAGGCCACCATGCTGTGTGACTGATTCCCTGGTCCCAACTCCAAATGCCCAGAAATTTTTAGAGGTGCCAGGAAATTTGAGTTTAGTCACTGAGAAACTCATACCACGTCTGATGTTTGTATGGAGAATTTGCTCCATACAGTTCTAAAGGTATCTGAGAATGGCAAATTGGCTCTTGGGTATGTATATCTTTATGTGTTGGAGGCAGGTGGAGAGAGTGCTTACTCTCCATGAAGACTTAGAACTCAAAGAGATTCTACATGAGAATACAGTGGTTACGCTAGATATGGTGGCATATGCTGGTAAACCTGGGACTCTGGAAGCTGAGGAAGGAAGATCTAAAATGTGAAGCCAGCCTGAGCTATATATGAGTTTCTGTCTTTAAAAAAAAAAAAGACTGTGGTCAAAATATTACAAGAACATTGGATTACCTGACAGAAACAAGGAAAGAAAGCTTCATTTTGGATCACAGTTTGTCTTTCTTTTTTAAAGAATATTTTGAATTATGTATATGTATATATACATAAATTATGTATATGTATATACACCAGAAAGGGCATCAGATTTCCTTGGAGCTTGAATTATATGGTTGTTGGGAACTACACTCAAATCCTCTACTATAGCATGAAGCACTCTTAACCACTGATCTATCTCTCCAGGCTATTTGTCCTTCCTTCCTTCCTTCCTTCCTTCCTTCCTTCCTTCCTTCCTTCCTTCCTTCCTTCCTTCCTTCCCTCCTCTAAGTATGTCTCACATTGAAACACAATCTGGCCTTATATTTGTGACACTCCTTCTACCTCGGCCACCCAAATGCCAAATATGAACCACAACACCCAGCTTTAGCTCACAATTCCAGAGGATTCATTCCTTCCTTGGGAAGAAGGCATGAAGGAATTGACAGGTCACATCATGATAATCAAAACAAAACAAAACAAAACAGAATGTAGTATAAGAAGAGCCAGAACAATATATAACCCCAAAAACATGTCTCCAGTAGTCTTCCTTCAATTAGGACCTATTTCCCACCTTTGATCAACTTCCAATATTGATACATTATGATCCAGCAAGGGATGAATCCAATCATTATGAACCATTCTAACTATCTTTAGAGAGGTCCTCCCAGATACATCCCAAAGTAGGCTTCATTAATTTCCTATATGCTGATTAGTTAAGATCCAGTTATGTTGAAAGTCAAGATCAGCTATCATAGACATCATACCTTCATTGCCATCTGCTATTCCCTGGTTACCCTTTGTCCCTTTCCTGCTTGCTCCCCTCTCACTAACATCACAACAGATGGCCTCATGAGCATTTTCCTTACTCATTTCTTTACACTGTAACATTGTAAATA
This sequence comes from Cricetomys ansorgei, assembly GCA_026225945.1. Lineage (NCBI taxonomy): Eukaryota > Metazoa > Chordata > Mammalia > Rodentia > Nesomyidae > Cricetomys > Cricetomys ansorgei. Next base: position 548,875 of record JAMJFZ010003951.1, read on the forward strand.
AGTTCCATCATAATTCCCTATTTTATAGATGAGGAGAGTGAAATAGAGAGAGAGGAATTGAATCATTCTAGGTTATAGATAGAGTGAAGAGGTCGGACTCAGATTTTATCTTATAAAACTAAAAAGTTTCAGGTCTTTGCTACAAATCACTTTGTCTTCTCAGCATTTATTATTATTATTATTCTGGGAAATGAGAAGAGTCCTCTTTCCTCCCTTTCACCCCCTATTTCCTCAACTCCACACTTTGAGGCCTCAGGAGTGAGCTCTCCTCAGGAAGGACTGGACTTTGAGGAAATAACCCCTTAGGCTTTATTCACTGACAGTCACTGAAGGTCAAGGCCCAGGCTCTTTGCATGTGGTATCCTGCTTTGGGCCCAAGGCCTGGAGTCTGGATGTCTGCTCCAGAGTTTCCATTCCCAAGGGATGAGTGCCCAGGAGAGATGGCCATCTGGGAACAACCTTCCTGATGTTCCTTTGGCTACACATTTTGTTGATTTCCTTAAGTGTGTTTTCTTATGGGGTTTCTGTTTCTTTTCTGGCTTGGTTTGTGACTTTACTTCATTTCTGTTTATTTCTTATTATTTGGCCAACACGTTTGTTTTCATTAGGTTTTTTTTTTCTTCCCTTCTCAGACTCCTGGCCTACATGACCTGTGGCTCATTTTGCCATACGATATGCCACCCTGTCTTCATGTTTTGTCTGAAATCTTTGGAAGCGCAAACTTAAACACTATGACAAGGGAATGGGGGGAGGGGTGTAACTGAAGCTTTTCCACTAAGGCAAAGTGTGATCTTGTGAATGAAATACACACACAGGATTGAAGTTATGTCACTTTGGTTGTTTATTACTTTCGTAAGTGATGAAAACTGCTGTATTGATAGTTTTAAAAAGAAATAAGAATCTGGCCATGGTGGTTCATACCTGTAATCCGAGCATCAGAGGCTGAAGCACAATTGCTCTGAGTTTAGGGCCAGGCTAGGCAACAGAGTGAGACTTTTGTTTTAAAAAAACTAACAAAAAAAAGAAGAAAGTAAGTAAACCTTTTACTTTGGAGATCCAAGAATAAGGCAGAGAACACTGTGTAATCACCATCTTAGGGCCTTGGGAACAAGAGGCACAACTCTTAGCCAGGGTAGTGTAGACCAGCTAGGGTTGAGTACAGGGAGTATAGGTTCACTCAGTTATTTCCCATAGAAAATTATTTGTATACCACATCTGGTATAATGTACCCATGTATCCAAACTCTAATCCAAGATAATGATTTGAAAATTTTAAAAAACACAGCTAGTTTGAAGTCTGTCTGGACCTAATTAGTTTTCTCACATATGCAAGAACGTATTTGGGAGAGTTCCAGAAGAAAAGATGGGATATTAACTAATACAATAGATTCTGGGTTTGATGCTTCCGGGGGAGAAGAGAAGACTCACTCAACAGGCTTCCTGGCTTATAGTAGGAAAGCACTCCAAATATCACAAAATGTACAGAGGAGGCGGCCCACTAAAGTTGATTGCAAAAATGACTAAATACAGAGGGCAGTGGAGTACTTCACAAAAGGGCTGTGCTGTTCTTGCATGTATTTAGACATTTTAATAGTTTTCTATGTACTAGGGTGTTAGAATAGAAGAGATTTAAGTTTAGATCCTAGCTGTGACAACTTCCTAGCAGAGCGATTGTTACAGTTTGCATATGAAATGTCCCCCGCAGGCTCAAGCTGCAAATGCTTCGTTCTCAGCTGGTCAGGCTATTTTGGGAGGTTCGGATAGTGATAGAAGAAGGCGACTGGAGACATGCATTTGAAGGTTATACCCCGTCTCTTTCTCATTCACCGCTTCCTGCCCACCACAAAGAGTACATGTTCCAACACATGCTTCTGCCGCCATCATGTTCTGCCTCACTTCAGGCCCAAAGAGATGGAGCTAAAGGACTGAGAACTGCAGTTGCCGAAATCATGAGCAAAATAAAGAACTCCTGCCCTTCAATTGTTCTGCTTAGTCACAACGATGAAGAGTCTGACTCATACGATAATGCTGGGTAATGCAAAAGAGAACATGAACCACTTAGGGTCACTGTGGAGGCTCAAGTGAGATCATGTATATAAAGTGCTTAGTGCAATAGTGAGATATGATAACTTTTTAATAAGTGGCTATTATGCCCCTGTGTGAATCTCCAGTTGGCATTTGCTAGTCCCATTATACAGAGAGCCTATGGGATCACAGATATTGTTTCATACATACTTAGAATAAGCCTTGAAGAAAGTCTGCCTTATTTATCATTCACCTGATTTTGTATTTATAGAAACTAACTGAAGGTCATCATGGCCAAAGGAATATGACAAGCCATTGGGTAAGAATCAGAGCTAAAGCTGAAAGATCTAGCAGTTTCTCTCCAGTTTCCTTTTCTAGAATTATCATTGCCCCCTAGGTACAAAGGAGAGGGCTTTCACACAGGGTCTGGTGGGTTAAGAGGGGTTTACAGAAGTAACATGAAGATCAGAAATAGTTCGATATATGTAGAAAGGCGAGAAGGGAGACAGCAAAAAGCAAAGCTTCCCACAATGAAGCCTTCTTTTACCTACTTTCCCAAAGAGTGTCAATGTCTAGGGTCTCATTGCAAGGTCTCTACAACTGCTCTAATTAGACAGGCGGGAGTTGAAGGACTTGTGTAGCATACAGCACTAAGCAACTAAAGAATATCCCCAGTAACAAATAAGGGCATCCATACCTGCTACTTGTGTCAGTCAGTATTGGGTATTGGATATGTTTATAGTGATCAAAGAGCAAAATTGTTATATATGAAAGTGGTCCCTGATTTATGATGGCTTCACTTATTTTCAACTTTAGATGGTAGGACTATCAAATGTGTTCTGTGTTCTGTAGAAACTGTATTTCATATTTTCAATTTAGATCTTCTTCTGGACTGACAGGATGTAGTCTGATCCTCTCTCATAGTGCGAGGCAATGGTAGTGACTGCAGTTTTCAATCAGTCCCACAATCGTGGGGGGCAGGGCACACAGTATGGGACACTACAGCATGCAGTGTTGCAAAGCTGTGCTGTGGATTACATGTATTCAATGCATTTTCCTTCATTTATTTCTTCATTCCTTCCTTCCCTACTCTTCCTCCCTCCCTCTCTTCTTTCCTTCCTTTCTTTCTTCTTTCTTTTTTTTGTGAAATAAAATCTCACTCTATATTACTGGCTGACCTAGAACTGTCTCTGTAGACCAGGCTAGCATCAAACTCACAGAGATCCTTCTGACTCTGTCTAATGAGTGCTGGGATTAAAGGCGTGCGCCACCATGCCTGGTTTATTCAATACATTATTACTGTATTTCAACTTATGATGGGTTTATTGTGATATAACTGCATCATTAATTGAGGGATATCTGTAATGAATAACTAAGCACTGGAGTGCTAACACAAGGTGCTAAAATTCATGAATAGCACTCATTTTTGGCTGGGCATGACAACAGTTCTGAGACTTTATGAGTCAGGGTCAACTTGAAACTTAATTCTAAATCCAAGTCCTTGCAGGCCACCCAGTTCTGTCATGCTGCCTTTTCTTAAGCAGGAAGGAACACAGATTGACTCTAGTGGTTAAGGTCATTGTTATGATGGATCTCTGGTGTGTTTGTGGGTTCCTTACCTCTTCCTTTTCTTCTGGTGATAGAATGACTATTTCTTTGTTGGGGAAGCTCCTCCATGACTTTATCCACATGAATTTTTAGAGGCTTCCCTTCATGGTATCCTAGCCATCGGTTCAGAGAAAAGTAAGAACACAGGGCCTGGATATCTACTTTCCTGCGGACTCAGAGATGACTCATGGGAAAGTCATATCTTGGCATTTTGTGAATGGATTTGAGATGAAGGAGTTTCCTCCCCTTCTCTGGCCCTAAGATTTTGAGAACATAAACCTAAAATGGTCAGGCTTCCACTGAAAAACCCCATCGTTATTGTATGACAGTGACAAGGACATACAGAAAGAAGGTGAAATATGGTCTTTCTGGAAATGACTTCTCTGTTCTTGGGTGTCCCTGCAACCAGTTCCATCCCTGCTCTTGTATCCGAAGCTAATATTAGTTGTGTTTCCGTCCCTTGTAACCAGGAGTCCTGACTGATATGGTGGGGGGCAGGGGGTGACTTCAAGTAAGTACACTCAGAAAAAGCAATTGATAAGAACCAAAGGACAACAGACATAACATATCACATAGCCACTAGAGAAATTTTCAGAGAAATATGAGCCAAGCAATTAAAACAAACAAAAAAAGGTAGATTAGAGGTTTTTAACTGTGAGCTGAGCTTCTCCATGAAACAAATTTGGATCGATCACCCCTACACTCATTCATGCAAACCTCTAGAAACTCAGTAAAAACTGTTTTCTAAGGGCTGTTTGATGCAACGATTGCTGATAATGGTGCTAGGGATTCTTATTTCCTCTGACCCTCTTGTTAGCTGTGTGCTGTTATTTAATCTCTGCAAGTCATAGCTACCTTGTTTATAATGCTGACATTATAAAAAATGCTGAAATAAGAGGGGAGTTGAGAATATTCAGTTGAATCCCATGTGTAATGCTCCTAGTACAATGATGGCTGTAAATATTACTCCTCAGCAATATCATAAATAAATAAATTAAGTAAGATGTTTATTGATTGGTGATGCAAAGATGTCACACCACACACACACGTGTGTGTGAATATATGTATATATATATATATATATATATATATATATATATATATATATATACTCACTATGTAACCTTGATTGGACAATATTTGTTCTGTAGCCCAGGATGGCCTCAAACTTGTAGAAATACTCCACTTTGGTCTCCCCGCTGCTGGCATTAGAGGTATGTACCACTAAGCAGGCCTTGTTTTCATATTTAATTTTGAACATGTCCTTCTAAGGATACTTCATTGCATTAATATAGGAGCCCTCTGGTGGTCAAAGCAACTTCTAGAACACATACAAAGCATTACCTTTATTTAAGAATTCATATAAGAATATTATGATCTCCATCTCATTCAAACAAACGAGAATTGGTGGGTTTACATATAACATTATGGGATAGATTGTATCCCGTAGCTTTCATATGCTAAAGTCCTAATCCTTAGTATATCACAGTATGACTATTTGGAGATAAGACCTTGACAGAAGCCTTTAGATTAAAATAGAGTAATGAAATTGGGTCCTAATCCTGTATGATAGGGAGAGGAAATTAGGATATAGACATGCACAGAGGAAGACCATGTGAAGACACAGTGAGAAGGTGACCATCTTACAAGTTAAGGAGTATGGCCTCAAAAGGATTCAATCACTCCTATAAACTGTTCTGCTATTACATGTGAAATGTATATAAATATCTTTATTTCAGACTTCCAGTCTCTAGAATTATGTCAAAATACATTTCTGTTGTTTAATCCACCGGGTGTATGGTACCTAAGACATAGAGACGTAGATCCTGGTCAAGAGATGAAAGTAAATTGCACCAGCATCTTCTCTGACGTCCAGTCAGATATAACCTGGAGTGCTGCACACCACAGTGCATGATGCTAATGAGTTTAAAATAAAGAGATTCTGTCTAGATGTAAGCCACATGATAATTACCTTATTTCAGGCTCAAATATTAACTACTGAAAATGAAATCAAGAAGGCTATCTGAGTAAAGCAAATAGCCAGACGGAATTCAACATTAATCAAAAATCATAGAAGCATCATCTTCATTAATTAACCCTATAAATAATTCTAATATAAAATAATAGCTTCAGAATTTGGTAACTTTCTCACATTTCTTTCTCTAACGTCGTAAGGGCCCCTTATCATTGCTGTTCTTCTTGTTTTCATTTGTAACAATGACAGAGTAAGAAGTTGGTGCAGAGAAACTGTTCAGTTCAAACCTAGGTTTCTTGATTTCTCTTACCCAATTGCCACTGCTTCATTGCTTTACAAAAATTCTAATTGCAGAAAACTCAAAGCACCTGTATCAAATCTCTGAATCAGGGGAATGGCTGTCAGTTGTCTCACTGACTTGTTTATGGATGGAACAACAACAACAAAAAAAAACAGCTATTAATCTGTAAAAGTAGGCATAAAAGTTATATGAGATCTCCTTTCCAAAAGCACCAAGTTGGAGACATACAGATCTGAGAAGTTTTATACCAGTAAAGAAGATGAGAATAAATGAGGAATAGTCTCATCCTTAAAATTTCATGTGCTTGTTTTGCAATCAGGGTAGTTGATCCTTCTTGGACAAGTGTCATATCCAAAGTTTCAAGCGACTACAGTTTTGAAAATTAGGCTGATGATGGCTTCATCTGCTCTACACATGAATGGACTTCTTTCTTATTATTCCTGAAACCAGTGGTTCTCAACCTGGAGGCCAAATGACCCTTTCACAGGGTCATTCCTAAGACTATCTGCATATCAGATATTTACGTTACAATTCGTAACAATAGCAAAATTACAGTTATGACGTAGCAACAAAAATAATTTTATGGTTGGGGGTCACCACAACATGAGGAACTATATTAAAGTTCCTGTATTAAACTGTATTAAAAATTGCAGCATTGGGAAGATTGAGAACCACTGCCCTTAAACAGTACGGTGTCAAAACTATTTCACAGCATAAGATTGTATCAAGTGTTATAAGTCATCAGGAGACAGTTTAAAGTCTGCAGGAGGGTGTATGTAGGTTCTGTATAAAAATTGTGCCGCTTTATATAAGAATTTGATGATCTGTGGATTTTGCAGCAAGGTTCTGGACCTAATCTCCTACAGATAGTGAGGAATCCTGTATTTAATACAAAATAGTGCAATGTCTCTCTGTTTGGAGAAGTATATTTTTGAGGAGGGAGTCCAACAGAGATATTCTTAGTTTGATATTCATCTCTTGAAAAATTGACCCGTGTTACCTTTTCAACACTGACAAATATCTGAGAAGAACTACATAAAAGAGGAAAGATGTGTTTTGGTTTGTGGTTTCGGTCCAAGGTCAACTGGATCCATCACTTTGAGTTTGAGGCAGGATAGAATATCCTGGCAATGGCAGCATGTCACAGTTATTCCTCACCTCATGTCAGTCATGAAGCAGAGGCAGAAAGGACAGGAGACAAGATAAGTCATTTCAGGGCATGACCTTGGGGCCCTATTTCCTCCTGCTTTCCACAACCTCCCCATAAAACTGTCATATTCTGAGTCCATCAACGGCTTGAACCATTGATTATATCAGAGCCCTCAGGATTCAATCACTTCCCCAAAGCCCATCAGATGACAAGACTCCGACATTTAATCCTGTGGAAGAAATTTCATATTCAAATTATAAAACGACCTTCAGTTGCATTTTAATACAAAATGACTAAGTAAATAAGAATTGATGGGGAAATTTATTTAGCAAGTAGATTCAGCACTGAAAAAGTGTTCCCGTGATAATTAAATTCAAATGAATGAAACTAGTGTATTAAATACGGTAACGTCTGATTGACACGAAGTCCATTCATCCATCATGATTTAATCTAGGTTCAGCTGATGGTTACTTCTCTACTTTCTTTGAAGAGAGAATGTGTTCAGGGGGATGTTATTGTGCAAATGAGAATGAGTGAAAGCATTTTCATCTTGCATATGCAAAAAACAATTGTCTTAAGAAATCTTGGTTCATTTGTTATAAACTAAACATACTTAACCCATTATGCAGGTACAAAGGAGCTGTGTGCTCAGTTTGTTAAATGAGTGAATACATGAATATAAAGTGCACAGCTTTTCTACTCCTCAAAGAAGGCCCCAGAATGTGTCTGCCCACCAGGATGCTGCTTCTCAGTGTTGTTGGCCTCAGACCAACAACTACCACATCACCTGGGAGTGTGTTAAAAATGCTAATTCTTGGGCTCTACCTCAGATCTATTGAATTAAACACTCCTGGGATGGTACTCAGCTGTCTATGTTTTAATAAGCCCTCCAGGGGGTTTGGATGAGTGCTCAAGTGTGAGAAAGATGCACAAGAAAAAAGTCATTTTTTTAGATGTGATCATTCTTAACAACATTCGAAAGCAATTGAATTGTTTGGCATTCTGTTCTAGGTTCTCTTACTATTCACAGAGACTCTTTCTGACTTAAGGAAGAAGAGCCATAACTGGATGTTTGCTTACAGTGATGCTAAGAGGTCAAACTGATGTGTATTCTCCTGACAAAGAGATGATGCTCCAATGTTGGGCCTGGCAGATCTGCTGATAACGGATGTGGAAGTGGACCAGAGTCTAGAGCTCTCAAATGGTTGCAATAATTTCCAAATTTATTTTTTCATTCTCTTATTTAAGTTGCATTGCAAATGAAATCCAATCCATATTTCCCCTAATTTACATTTAAAATGGTTCAAATGTTACATTGGTAGGAGATGAGTGAGTCCCCAGGAGACCTTTTGAACCATCTAAACCTTTTTCTTCAAAACAAGAAGTTGCATTTTACCCAGTGCAAACAAAGTTTTAGCACAGAAAGGCCTGATTGTATTTAACTTTCTTACCCCCAAATTCAGAATATATTTTAATTTTCAAAAACCATTTTCTCCCACACTCCCCAGTATCATTCATCACATATGCTGCCTTTTCTTCTGATATAAGCCAAGTTGTGAGAGCTCTAATCTTATTTCCATAATCATATTCACGGAATTCTCTGAATGCAATAGTTACACCTCAGTTTAATTCAGTTCAACAACCATTTATTGTTGTCTGTGCAAGGAAATGGGACTGCCTCTGGGGAGGCAGGAGGTAGAAAAATATTTCAGACATGAGTTGATTTCAGCTGAGAAATGAGTGCTTGTCACACTAAATATATTTTGGTCCTCATTTGTCTCCATTGTCTGAATATTAGACATGGACACTATATTAGATTTCAGAAATTTAATGGCAATTCTAAAGGGGAATCATTGTATTTGGGAACAAACAATCTAATTAGAGGTTAAAGGAGAAAGTAAAAAAAGAGGAGAAAGAGGAGGAGGGAGGAAGGGTTGATAGTTTTTTGTCAAATAGTAAGTAGGGCTGGAGGAAAAAAATGGAGAAATGGAGGGAAGGATAATTGCCAGGTGGCTGGAAACGAGATAGTGGAATACAGATCCATTCTCTTCTATATGAAATACATTGCACATAGTCCAGTGCAAAGTTCTCCCCAGTGTAACTATTAACTTATACAGCTAGGACTCAGCCTCCCAGAGGAGGGCTATGACAACTCCTATCTCCAGCATGTGGTGTGGAGATGGCCCTGTTCTGCTCCTCTTCTATATCCCCGTTTATCGCTTCTTTGGCTGACATAATGTGGACTGCTGGAGGCATCATAGGAAAGTTAGATTTCTATAATCCATTGAGGCTTATAAACTCTCTTATAAAAGCTTATGAACCATCTTCACTGGTGAAGGGGAGAGGGAAGATAGGCGATTTAGAGGAAGATTAAATGATTTGGAGGGGAGATGAGTTGTCTCACAGAATAAACAATAACCAAAGACAAAGTTCTCCCAGGGCTGAGTGTAGGGTCAGGTCTAGTTTTCTTTTCCGGAAGAGAAACTTCTGCAGGATCCTGCCTTTGGATGGATGACTTCAGAAAAAGGCCCTTCCTATCATTCCAGTGAGAAACAGGAGCTAGGGACAGGTGAGAAGGATCATGTTGGTATGGTCAAAGCACTTCAGCAAGCCAATGAGCCCTAAGTTGGAGTACCATTATCTGACGTCTACTGTTCCCCACATCATGATAATAGGAATATTAAAATGTTGTTATAGGCCTGGGGATGATGCATAATGGTAGACAATTTACCTAGCACTAGCAAAAAATAGAACAGTATGTAAGACAACCTTTTGGCTATCTTTAGGAATTACAAGGTTGAACAAAGACAAGAAGAGAATTTAATACTGTGAAGTTTTTTTTTTCCTTCTTACTGGCATTATTTCCCTATAACTCGACCCCTACACACACAGAATAATTCTTATTCTAGATATTATATGGAGGGAATACCCTAAACCTTCTTTGTCCTGCATATGAATTCAGCATCCATAAAACTTAAAAAATACTACAGATTTGATTGCTCACCATCATAGCCAAGTAAGTTTCTCAAGATTATACTTCCCAGTTCTCTGTTGGGAGGAGGGGTGGAGTCAAAGGAAAATCAATATTGATGGGTAGTGCTTTACAAAAAAAAAATGTGTGTTGTTAGCTATTTTACCACAGTTGTAGTTTCCTGTGGAAACTGTGACTGGAGATAACGCTTGTATTTAAAATCTTTTGTCCTAGAAGCCAAAACCTTGGGTGGGGAAATGCAATTTACTATATATCCAGAGTAAAGTCAATTATGTAGTACTATCATTTAAAAAGATGGGGCTAAAATGTGTGTACCTTTGCTGAAAATAGTTTGTAACATTTAACTCTATGTACCATGCACTGGCAAAGAACCTCCTACCAAATATAGGCCCTTTGATCCCTCTAGAAATGGCAGAGTTTTTAAAATAAAGAATTACCAGATTGAAAAATTTCCTCGGAAGTATATGAGGTGAGCAGCAAGTCTGAGTGTGTGGGTTTGGTGGCGAGATAATTCTCATTTTCCCTTCCTACTAAACATGGTACTGTTCAATATGTTCTACACGCAAGCTGTTGTTCATCACATTTACATTTTAGAAAGAAATATAAACTACTCTTGTCTCTGCTTTCCACATTGATGATTTGTGTAATGAGCCAAAGAGGTAAGGCTCAGGAGAAAGTCTTCACTAACAGTAAACTGAGAATAATTAATAGCATTTCTTAAAGAAAGGGAAAGAATCCATTACCCAAAGGCTGGATAATTGAATTGTATGAACTTGTTGAAGCTTTACTGTAACCATAAATTCATTTGCAAGTAATTATCATCCACAGCATAAATAATTTTATAATATTCTACCTGAGTTAACATTAGACAGATTTGCAAAGCACTAATGAAAACAAACAATTAGGTGATTCTTCGTCTGAAAAAAAAATAGCATGTTACTTTTCTACAAATAATTCCACAGTTATGAAAAGAATGAGTAGACAGAGGTTGGCTATGTATAGCTCATAGCCAACCCCAGGGGATGTGTGAGGGACCTGCTGTAGAAAGACCACCTTCTGTGATACCTTAGCTCAATCTTCCTCTACTTTTCTGAATAACATGAATTTGGAAAATTTTGATAGCTCAGGACTAGTATTATGCCTGAGAAAATTTTAGAAATTCCTCAGGAACAGTACCTGAAACACATATTTTGAAGAATTAAGTTTTCAAAAGGCCCTCTGCCAAAAGTTTAAAGTCTATGATAGGACAAACCTCACAGAAGTTCACATAAACATGTGAAATCCCTGAGATCCATATTCACTTTAAAGCAGTAAAATGGCTGTTAGAGGGATGTCTCAGTGGTTAAAGGAACACATAACTCCTGCATAGAACCTGAGTTCAGTTTTCAACAAAGTGATGGGTAGTTCACAACTACTGTAACACCAGATCCATGGAATCAGAACCTGATGCCCCTTGTGGTACCTGTACTCACATGTGCGTGCGTACACACACACACACACACACACACACACACAAACATATATGTATGGGTGGACAGTATGTAGTCTGGACTTGCCTGAAATTTACTATATAGAGCAGATAGACCTCAAACTCAGAAAGATTTCAATGCCTCCCAAGAGCTGGGATAAAAGGCTTATACAACCATACTTGTACTAATATACTCATTATTCTTAAAAATATAAATCTTTTTTAAATAATGAGAAATGGAGACACAGAGTAGCCTATAAATGACCTAAATATTATCATTACATGACGTTTAGTACAAATGAACTCATCTTGTTTCTCCTTAATAAAATTTCTGGCTTCTTTGTTCAAACTCATCAAATCATTACTAGGGTTTCATTTTTCTAGAATGATCAGAGGGTAGGACCAAACATTTTAAAGCTAAAATAGAAAAGAATGTCAATATTTAAAGTCTTATCTGTGATGTCGAGGCCAGCCTGGTCTATAGCCTGAGTTCTAGGACAGCCAGTGTTACAACAGAGAAACTCTGTCTCGAAAAACCTGTGTGTGTATGTATGTGTCTTACATAGTGTCCTGGTTGGGTTTTTTTTTTGGCACAAGCTAGAGGTATCTTGGGAAAGGAGCCTCATTTGAGACAATGTTTCCATCATGTTGGCCTGCAGGCAAACCTGTGGGGACATTTTCTAGATTTAATGATTGATGTGGAAGGACCCAGCCCACTGTGTAACCCCATTCCCACCCCAAGCAAGTAGTTGTGGTGTATATAAGAAAGTAGACTGAGCAATCCAGGAGGATCTTACTGGCTTCAGTAAGAAGCATTCTTCCAGGTAACTCTGCTGGAACTCTGCTCCAGTTCTTGTTCCAGGTAACTGCTTTAACTTCCCTTCAGGAAGAACAGTAAGCTGCAAGGTGAAACTAATCTCTCCAAGTTGTTTTGGGTCATGGTATTTTTTTTTCACAGCAATACAAACTTAGCTAAAACACAGAGGATTTTTCCTCTCTTCCTCATTTATTATTTTTGAGAGAAGGTCTCACTCTATATCCCACACTAGTGTGGAACTCACTATGTAATCCAGTCCGTCCCCAAAGTCAGCGCTATTCTCCTGCCTCAGTCTTTTGAGTGCTAGAATTATAGACATGATGCCTATAATGCCTACCGCCATGCCCAGATACCCATAGCTCCCTTGGATAAGAAACCAACTGACACATGTATTGAAATGATAATGGCTTCTAGCTTTCACCTAAGAGAGGTAAATTGCTAGGCCCTGACGCTATGAGAAGAGCATTTCAGCAAGACTAAGTCATAATTATCTCAGCTGTTTTTCTGAGGTGTGTTTGGGCTGTGTTACCCTAGTTCCTCCTAGGAATGTGTTCCTATGATTGAAAAGAATATGTTATCTGCTTCCTATCTAAGTCTGTTTGCATACCTACCTCTAACATTGTTCATATGTCACTTGAAGTCCACTCAAGGGACTTGTTTGTTGTGTTAACTTTACAAAACTCTGTCCTAATAATTTAAGAAAGCCTAATCAGCAAAAACCATCAGGTTCTTTGAGATTGGTTTTCATAAAACACAAGGTACTGTTAAGCAGAACTGTTTAATTTGTGTTTCCCTTATTTCATTTCCCATCTTCTAGGGACTGAATATTTGTGTGCTCTCCCCCCCTACTCCCCCAAATTCACATGTTGAAGAAGCCCTGATTTACAACGCAGTGGTATTAGGAGTGCACTTTTGAGAGGCGATGAGATCACGACGGTGTGGGGAAGGGTTCTGATGCATGGCTGTGCTTAGCACCTTTATAAGAAGAGACGTGAGAGCCTTGTACTCTTTTTCTACTCCAAGATGCTCCATAAAGAAGATGGCTATCTATAACCAGAAGAGGGATCTTACCAGGATGGGGCTTCCAAACCTCCAGAAGTGTGAGAAATAAAAAAAATGCCTGTTGTCTAAGCCTATAATACTTTGCCACAAGAGACCTGATGGTATCACCTCAAAATTTCCATCACAACTGAGAACTATAGCAACACAAGCACAAATGATGCCCAAGAACTTAATTACCAGTTTGTTTCTGTATAATTTCGATGTGTGGCAATCTCAGCGAAACAATGTTTTCCCTTGCTGGTCTCCGATAAAGATGTTCTGTGTTCTTCAGAGTCCCACCACAGAGGAAAGTGGTCCTAAACAGTGTGGGTCGAGGGGTGCCCATGAGTAGTAAAACACTGCTCATGAATCCAGTTATACCACCCTGGATTGCTTACTCACTGAGGACCATCTTATTTCCCAAAGTTTCAATCTCTTGGACTTAAAGATGAATTCTGGGTTAAAGCCAGAATTCATCAACATTACATATAAAAAGTATAACATTTCTTGAAAAGTTAATTTTTTTTCAAAGTGTTACCCCTATTATAGCAACACGTATGCATATTAGCCATCAGTCTTCAGCTGCCCAACTATACAATAGTATTGTCATTTGCATTGATTTGTCCAGCTAGCAAACTATTTTTACATTTGCTCCAAGGCCTTATCACAAAAGAGCAGAGAGCCAAATATCTGGGTACCAGATAATATTAGCCTGGCACCTCTAGAATATTGTTAGTAATACTGTATATACATATAAATATATAAATATATAAATATAAATATATATATGTAATTTTTTAAATTGCACTCAAAGGAAAGAAGATTTCAGATTTTGTAGTTGGCATAGAGTATTGAGAAACGTTCCCTTGTATTTCATGAAGGAAATAATATGAATATCTAGAAACAATTTTTTCTCTGCCCTTAATCTTCCTGTTACATCCTTATATCCTTTCGTATGAAGAGTGTGGATATAATACTGGCGATTTGAAGGAGCTATAAGGAAATACTGAAGAACGTTGGCTCTCAGAATCTTCCATTAGTTACTACTCTTTATTTAATGCATCCAAAGCCACGTTTTTCTCACCATTGCTTGCCATCCGGGTGCACCATTCTCACAAATACCCACTATTCCCAATACCTTGCTTGACCTGTGTTTCTGAAGTAGGAATTACTACATTTACCATATGCACTGTTGTCCTTGCTCCATGTCTTTTGAGAGCATATTTCCTGACCACCAACCTTGTCTCCAGAGAGCAAACATGGAGTCTCATCCTTTGACATTTCCTATTGTTAGAGAGCATGATGCTTAATACAAAGGCATTTGATACATGCCTAAAGAACAACTGACGATTAACACATTACTGCTTTTTCACTGAAAATTTGCAGTCAATGGTAATCATCACTTATTAGGCGATACCTGACATGCTCCATCGATGATGTCATACTGGTAGAGAAAGCCTCAAGACCATGTTGTGTGATGACACTATCACATTTTTATCTCCATCTAGCTTAATCATACCCCAATTCCAATTTTAAATACAACATTTGGTTTCCTCTACTGTTGTCAACACCTAGCAATATTGAACCTGTACATCAGGGAGAGAAGAGACAGCCCAAAAGAGTAGCATACTTATCATTGTAGATAATGAACTGAGCAATGTTTGCTCATCATCTGTTGGGTTTTCTGATGAATCATTCACAGATATTATCATAGGATTATAGTTCAGGGGCTAAAGAGGGCAGACTTAGGCATTTGCTTTATTCATCTTTGTCTTGGAAAATAACAGGAGCTGTTGTTTCTTTAAAATTTTTAAAGGGCATTTGAAGGTTTCATCTTCCACATTTATTAGACCCATTATTGAAAGCAGAAAGTTATGTGTTTTTGTACTGTTATCTATGTAGAATATTGGCTTCTAGATAAAGAAGCAACTCTATAAAATTAAAGAGTCTTATACAGAGTTTTGCATGGCTCAACTCAGGCTCAACAACACAAACAGGCATCTCTTGTAGTGTCTGCAAACATGTCAGTACATCTAAGAGATTGACACAGTTCTCTGGGGTCTCCATCATTTAGAGAACTCCAGGGCAGTCCTAGTAGGGATGGTCATGATTCACCCCCAAACATACATAATATTCATCCTCCCTCTACTATAAAATATCTGAGGGGAAGTGGGAAGATTTGCATCTTCCAAAGAAGCATGGAATTATCCACATGACTTACTACTGTATCATAAGTCATGTGGAAAAATAGAACGTCTTTCTGCCAGATACAAATTATGCTCGAGTAGTTGAGAGAAGCATTATTTTGCACTCACTCTGTCCACAGATCTGTGGGTGGGCTGACGGGATGTATCAATAAGTGCCCTAGTTAGAAGTCTTTGCTTTGTCCTCTCAGTTCTACACTGCTCATCTCTTCCCTGTTCTCTGTTAGGTCTCTGTAAGCCTGGACTACATCAACAGGACTCTACGGCCTCTCACTGCCAGTTATGTTTGACCCACGGAAAGCGGCTGCAGAAGATCTGTGTCAGAGGAAGTAAAGGCAGGGTCATTATGCCACTGACTCCCTCTATGAATCCTGAAAACATCTTCTGGTCATCTTTTCTGGCTCTGTGACAATTCACCAGCGCCTTTCCAATTCTGAAATGCATCCCCTCTCCTCAAGCCTTCATGCCAAGGCAAGAACAATTTGGCTGCTAGGAGTTACAAGTTAATGCACTCTCTTTTGAGAGTCCCCTTTGCTAACTTTGCAAATAAATCCTCCTCAATTATCCTCTCCGAGGTGGCTCAGCTATTCCCTGTTAGAGTCCTGCGTGAGACATCCTCATAACAGCATGTCTGGATTTTTCAGGGATACCTAGAAGATTGTAAATATTGAGGCACATCAAGTTTCAAGATGAGCATGGAGTCTGGGAGCTAAGTATCCAGACTGGGGGTACTTGTGGGAAGCAGCAGGAAAAAACTATTCAGATTTTTATAACTTATAATCTACCTCCATCTCAGTGCCTTTATTGATTGTTGCACATGCATGCAGAGAGAAACTGTCAGATATTAAGTCAAGCAAATGGGACTAAGTTTCCTACTGCATAACCCTTTCAGGAAACTATGGTCTGAGCTTGCGAAGTCCCACTTGTATGGGGACTTCACAATGAGGTCCTTGTAAAGATTCACTTCAGCCAGTTTTATTCTTAGGAAAGTAAGTGTCCTTTGGAAACATTTTCCAAAATCTCTTTTCAAAGATGTATTTATTCATTACTTTTGCATGTGTGTGTGTGTGCATGTGTATGTATGCCTTCTTAAGTTTGTGTGCACCACATGCATGCAGGTGCCATCAGAGGCAAAAGGGTCTCAGACTCCCTGGAACTGGAGACTGTAGTTATAGGTGGTTGACATCATAATAAAGAATTGAAAAAGATCATCTTGTGATCACATCACCTTCAGATATGACCATGTGTATTCAAGCAAACTCTACCTGCTCTAGACAATCCTTAGGGAAATGGTAAAAGAGTAGTCTCTCAGACTTATTATGGAGGTCTGCATAAAGAGAAAGATTTAGAGTTAATAGTTATTTTTGTAACTGAGTCTGTGTAAGTGGTAACTCTGGGATATGCCAGATCAACATTGAATCTCTAAGAGAATGTTTTTCTTCCCGGAATTCAGGAACTGGACACCTGCCTCCTATTTAAAAATATGTATATTGTGTCTAGGCTGATGAGAAAATATTCTGGGAGGAATTTCTAAAACTAGTACACAGTTACTATGTTGCTTCTTTGCTCCTGTCCGTAGAGTATGTTGGGTGTTTTTTTTTTTTTTTATTACACTGTATATTCAATGTTTATATAAATGCACATGTGACCACTTGACTGAAAAAAAATGTTTTAAGAAAAAGTAATGATTTTTAAAATTCAATGTGTGAATCTAGAAATTTGGAGTTCAGAATTGATTCTGCCACAGAACATCAACCTGTACCTCAGAAATGTGTCACTTAGTTAGGGATGTCTCATCTCACTGCTTAAGCTTTGTTGCCCTTAGGAGGGGACGGAGGTAGATAATAGTTACTGTTCTTTTCAATTAGAATGAAAATGCTAATATTCGACAGAAGTTCCCAGTTATACTAGTCAGGATTCTGCTAAAATAGACATCTACATATTTACTAATATTTGTACAGTTTGTCACCATAGCAGGGACTAGGTATATGGCATAGAGCCCTGGGATTGAAACGCAGCACTGTAAAGGGGGGAGGGGTCCTATGTAATAACTCTAAGGCTTGATGGCTTACAACAGTGCTACAGTTTGAATCTGAAATATCTCTCATAGGTTCATATGTTTGAACACTTGAACCCCAGCTGGCTGCAGAACCTTTCAGAGGGGAAGCCTACCAGGAGGAAGTGGGCCACTCAGCACACTCTCCCTGTTCTTTAGAAATGTGTCCAGCTTCAAGCTCTCTAGACACCATAGCCAGAGCCCCTTCTACCATGGAACTGGAAGTGAAAATCATCTTACCCCTAACTTGCTTCTATCTAGTTCTTTGTCCCAGCAAGTAGAAAAATGACCAATACAGACGATTAGTATATATTTCCAGCACAAGGATCTGAGAACTGGTCTCAGTTCCATGCTTCAAGTGGGTCCATATTTACTCTATTTTATGTTTTCATTATGGGGCCAGCAATTATTCTGACATGCTGTTCTTTTCACAGGTGGTAAAAATAAAAAATAAAAAAAAAACAAGGGAATGAGTGGAAAAATGAAGGACCTCTTAGGGCCACAATACTGACATCCTTTTATCTCTATCTATGTTCCCTTGGGGAAAGCAAACATTATGATCAACAGCCAAGTCAATAAGTCACTAGTCCATAATTTGCCGACTCTCCTGAGATGCATTGCAAAGACACATGAGAAAGAATGTGGACGTCTAAATACATTACAAGAAAGGACTCAAAAAGGAGTTCAACCTATTCCTCCAATTGGCTTTGAGGTTCAGCCTGTGTTGTGCAAACCTAGTCCTCTTATGTAGCATTAATCCATATATTAATCCATAAAGTCTATCAGCCAAGCAGAATTTATCTCTTTGAGAAGAAGCTACTGGTTCTCTGGGAGGAGCACCTTGCCATTAGCCAGCCACCCAGGACAAAGCAGAGCTACCATCTGTATGTATACTTTTGGAGGTACCATCTACATTCAGGACAACAAAAAACTGTCTCCAGGTCCCAGAGACACTATTCACCCTGATTCAGCCCCAAATGATTCCCCAGTAACAGATATTTCTTGTCTCTTCTCAACTGTTCTTATATAAGAGACCCAGTAGAAAACTGTGGAAGTTTGCTATAGCGGCGTGTCCAGAAGCGCCAACAGAGTTCTTCCCAGCCAGAAACGCAAGTGATCAGGCTTAAACAGAAAATATGAGTTTTGTCTATCACTCAAAATCTATTAGATTCTCTTGAAACATGACATTAGTCCTCATTTCTGTGATGATGTACATCCAAATTGGAGTCAGAAAAAGCACCACGATACCTTTTACAGAGTTGCCTAGATCCCTCTTGGGATCTCTTCCTGCTCCCAGTTTGACCTCTAGGATTGTGGGTTGTAATGGAAATGTTGGCATCATCTGAACCCAAGCTGCGGTCTGTACCAGGGGCCTTATGTCTGTGATTTTTACTTTTTTTTTTTTTTTTTTTACATGTAATCTGCCAACACATATACCCATGATGTAAACTTACTGGGTTTGGGTTTATAAATTGGGTGTTCTTGGCAACTCTGAGACCTGCAGGGAAATCACTCTGTCATTAACATCTCAGTTTATTTCATGAGCCATTAGTGAAAGAGAGGGTGGGGGTGAAGGGTGGTGGGGGAGAAATGGCTCAACTTGTATTTTTCTTCTGAGCTTCAAGAAAGACACCTCCTTCAGAGGGTAGAGCTCCCTTTCATGGACAGTCACTCAATATGACTGTGAGAAGCCACCACGGCTGTTTTCAGGCTGAATGGCAGCTATGACTTCATTCAGCTGCCTGCCTCACTGTCAGGCCAGACAGCTTCAATCAGATGAACTGAGTAGTCAGAGACAGGGCGGAAGGCTCCCACAAACAAGCTGCTGGCCAGCAGCCAACCTGGTCATGTCTCAAGGGTGAGTCAGGCTGAGAGCTCCTCTGGAAAAGAGGCTATCTTCAAAGGATATGAAAGGAGCTCAAGCATGAAATAAGACTCGTAGAGAGACAGGAGTCTGTTTATGTGGTAACTTTAATTAATATCCTTTCTGGAAGCCATTCTTGTATATTCTGTTGATGACTTTTTTTTTAAATGTTGGCAGGTGGAATAAGTGAAAAATAACTTTCTCTTTCCGTCAGAAATACAGACCAAAATCAAGAAATGTACAAGCAAGTTAGCCATTATTCTAAGAATGAATCGTAACATTCTGATTGTAGCTGTGAGTGCTGGGGGTGACTATCATATCACACTCTACCCAAACTGTCCTGGAAGGATTATTCTTATTGATTAGTTAGTCCTTTCGAATTTATTTGTTCTCATCTTAGGATCCTTGACTGTATAAAAATCTTAAGCTCTGTAGAAATGCATTGGATTAATGTTCTTCATAGACAGAAAACAGTACAAATAGATGTTTTCTTCTTTGATCATGTTATACCAGTGATTCTACAGTAATTATCCACTGCCGTGTAACAAATTACTGTAAAACTGGCTTTAAAAAAAAAAACAGAATGCATTAGCTTCCAGTTTCGGGGGGTCAGAAATCTTGACAGGTTTTGTTGAATTCTCTGACTTGAATGTTTCACAAGGCTGCCGTCAAAGTGATGTCGGGCTGTCATTTCATGTGGAGGATTGATTGTGACACAGTCCTCTTCTGAACTTTCTCTAATGGCTGCTGGCAGAATTTAGGTCCTCGGGTTTTGGGTACAGGGTTTCCAGTAATTGTTGGCTATTAGCTGCAAGCCTTTTTTTTTTTTTTTAGCTCTTTGCCAAATGGACTTCTCCAGAGGGCAGTTTCTAACACTGTAGCTTTTCCATGACAAAGACTTCAAGTGAGCGAGAGAGGGTATATAGGAGACCAAAAATAAACAGGAAGTTGTTTTTTTGTGACCTAATCTCAAAAGTAAAGTACCCCCCACCTTTGCTGTAGTCTGGCCATTAGAGCAACATCACTAAGTCCTTTCCCGTTTCAAGGAAGTGAATATTACAACGCAGGGACTACTGTGGGGCATCTCAGAGGCTGGCCAACACAGATGTCTTAACCATTCCATAAAATATAGTTTGCGGTCAAGAAAATAATTCTTTAGACAAACCTACTAGAACTTGGAACATAAGCATATAATATTCCGATTGAACTAGACAACTTTAAGGCTCCAAATATTCCAACAATGTCACCCTCACTCAAACTAGTTTTCAAATCATTTTGAAAAATTCCTCTGGCCTTGCACCAATGCACATAAGGACAATACTGACTGGATTTGGTGCACTATAAAAGACACTCAATTGATTGCAGAATGTGGCAATGGAGCTGGTGGTATCTGGAAGGACTTGGATCAGGGATAGGGTTAATATGATTAAAATATATTGCATACATGTATGAAATTCTCAAAGAGTGAATTAAAATATTTTTCCATGTCACTTTCAGTGCCTGTGACACATTCTTTGTATTCTTCAACTTCATCTGCACTCAAAATTATGGCTTTTTTTTTTTATTTCTTTGAAGGTAAATTTGGATAATGGAAAGAGTCAAGAGGCATTTCAGATAAGTAAGACTAGTGATCATGGTTGATAAACTACATTTAATCTTAGCTTTTGTAAACATGAAATAGAAACACCGACACCTTTATATGGTTCATAAATTGGCCAAGAACGTACTGCCTGAAAAGTATTATTCTGATTTAACTTTCATTTAGGTGCTTAGGATCTGATAATCATCTGAAAGTTTCAGCCTGCATCCTTTATAACAGTGGCTTTATGTGTTTACACTCTTTCTTCTGCAAATGATTTCAAGGGCAAATAATATAGGCCACACTGAGGCAGAAGGGAACATTGGAGACATACCCAAAGTCCTCCAAATACGGGCTACAAAGAGTAGCCTGCCCACCATGCACTGGGATCATCTATCTTTACATCTAAGGGCTGCCTCATGTCTGCAATGGAATCTGTCTGAGGCTGGTAGGCTACACCTGCTCCCTAAGCCCTCTTCAGGGCTAAGAGAAATCAGAGAATAATCACAATTACCAACGTTAATGTGGTAGGGAAGAGAGGGGCAGAAAGAATTCCATCACAGACAGGAAAAGGTTACTTCTGAAGGTCACATCCTCCCCTATTCTTTAGGATTGTGAAGAACTTGTGAGAAGAATGTTTTCTAGTTGTTAAATAAGTGTTCCAGACTCATGATCTAGTGAAACTAGATTATTCTTCCTCTTCTTTTTCCTTGATGATTTTGAGATAGAGTTTGGCTATGTAGGCCAAACTGGTCTCAAACTTGTGATCCTCCAGTCTGTGATATCTGTGGCATCATACCTTTATAAAAACTGTTTGGGAGATTTATTTTGCTTGTTTCTTTGTCTTTGCTATTATGGGGATTCAACTAGGGCTTTACGCATGGTACATATACTCAACCAGTGCATATATAGTAAAGTGGTACATAACCTTGCCCAAAGCTTTAATTTCTAGTAAGTTTCATAATCCTAGCTCCAGAGCTATAGGGGAAAGTCTGGGTATTAGTTCTTCACTGACTTCTCAATAGATGTTAAATTCTATGTTGCCATCTCCTTGGCCATTTCTCCGCAGCCCCATACATTGTTCCCTTTTCTCAAATTTAAAGAGTAAAACTATTAACCCAGATGCCTCTAATCACTACTCTGCTGGATGGAGAAAGGCATTATTGCTCTATATTAAAAAAAAACGTCTTAAAGCACAGAATCAAGACTGTCCATGCTCATGGCAAGAAACTTCTGAGTAGAGTATGCATTTACCTTAGTGATATTAAAATAACAGGATCATCTTCCTTAACAAGTCTTATTTCTAGATTCCTTTCTGTACTATTTCACTTTGAGTGTGATTGCTTCTGTACTTTATGGTCCAAAGTCTCATTTCTCAGTGGCAAACTGTCATATACGTGACCTCTAATTAACTACATCTACCTATGCTTATGCTCTTGTGTAGCTTCCTCTTACAAAGACTAAGAGGTTAGTTAGTCTTGTATCATGTGATCTGCTTTGGCCAATAGGATCTAACCTTAATATAATGCAAGCTGAGAATAAAATGCTTTCTGATGAGAATATTCTTATAGAATTCATGGAAGTCCATGGCCATGCTGTAAGGAGGCTGATATTCATGATTAAGGTCTCAGAAAACATATTCTTTTCTCTCTGCTCTTGACTTTAGATGTGATACGACTACCTGCCTGACTTCCTGCCCTGACTTCTTAAGATAACAGGCACTGACCTGAATTTTAAGCAAAATAACTCCTTTTTTCCAATATGCTTCTCATTTTTGGAATATTTCACACAGCGAGAGAAATGTAATTAGAATATTGTTAACCTTTTTTCCATTAAGAAGACCTTTTTGCTCTAGACATTATTATGTAGCCCCAGGTACATAGGTATGTTACTTTGCCTGTTGTTGTGGGAAACACCAATGAACAAAAGCAATTTGGAGAGGAAAGGGTTTATTTCAGCTTACAGTTTTAGTCCATCAGAACAGGAAGTCCAGGTAGGAACTCTAGAAAGGAATTTGGAGGCTGGAACTGAAGCAGGGACAGTGGAGAAACATTGCTTACTGGTTTGCTCTTCATGGCTTGCTCATTTCTCCTTTCATATACATCTCTGGACCACCTGCCTAGGAGTGTTGACACCCACAGTTGGCTTGCCCCTCCCACATAAATCATTATTCAAAAAAAAATACTCCAAAGACTGGCCCACAGGCCAATTTGATGGAGGCATTTTCTCATCTCCCCAGATGAACCCAACCTTGTGTCAAACTGACAAGAAACGAAACACACCAAAAAAAAAAAAAAAAAAACTATCCAGGACATCTGGTTAATAGAATAGGCACACAAATCAAATGTTTTTCTGAAAATAATTGATAAAGAAAAAATTTTAGTACAATATATATAATATGGATGTATTATACACATACATATAGATTTAGAAATTACTAAAGATAAAACCTAATTCACATACTAATTAAAAGATTGCTTGTCTATTTCTGTATAAAAAATTAGATATTAATGCTGGAGATATGGCTCGTTGGGTAAAGTGCTTACTGAGGGCCTGGATTTTGAGCCCTACCACTCATGTCAAAAGCCAAGCATGGTGGTACAAGCTTTTAATCCCAGCACTGGAAAAGAAAAGAGAGACAAACCAACCTAGCTGAATCAGTGAGCCTCAGGTCCCGAGGGGAGATCCTGTCCCGAAAACTAAAAAGGAGCAATACCTGAGGTTGACCTCAGGCCTCTACATATACATGCATGTGTGTGTGTGTGTGTGTGTGTGTGTGTGTGTGTACCTGTGCATGTATACACACACAGGCACCTGTACACACACAAAAAATTAAGTCTTGTCTGAGTATTTACACAGAGTGCCTTCGAAGTATTTTAGAGCTGATTAAGAATTTGAAGTTTATTTTTTTCAGTATTGATAACACTGCTTCACATTCAATACATAGTGCAAGATGACAGAAGTCTGTTTAGGACCATTTCAGAAATTTTCGGAATCCAATGCTAAACTTTAACTGTTTTCAATGGAACTCAAGTCAGCAACTCAAACAGCGAACTGTCATGTCAAACATTCTAACAGAATACAACCCATAGATTTACTTATTTGGTATTTACATGCTCACAGATGATGATATGAAAATATTAAATTTTTTCCTGTAATTCAATCACTATGTTTCTTGAAGAGCATAAAGCTTTGTATGTACAAGTAAAAACCATTCAGCTGATAGCATACAATAGTCTCGAATCTGAGCTGAGGTGTTTCAGGAAGTATTCACTGACACTGTGGGACATGGGGTTGGCGGGGACAGGCAGTGCAATGTATGCAGGTTGTGTATTCAGTAGCAAGGCTGTAGTACGGTGTAGCATGATGAAACATGGGTGAGTGCTTACAGAAACACACAGATTCACTGGACATTTGATCATTTTTGCCAAAGTTTTCATGATTCTCTGCATTCAGGTATACTACCCTAGATAGGATCACAACTCATAGTTTAAACAGCTATACCATGGCTAGTGAGATGGCTCCACCAGTAAAGGCACTTGCCACCAACCCCAGGAGCCTGAGTTCAATGGCCAGAATCCAAATGGTTGAAAAGAAGTAACTGATTCCCACAAGATGTCTTCCAATTTCCAGATCTGTTCTATGGCACCTGCATATTCACACTGACATGCGTGTGTAAATACATATACATATACACACATAATAATGTTGATGATGATGATAATGATGATGATGATGATGATGATGATGATGATGATGGTGATAAATGAATTTTTTAAAAAGAAAGAAGCTATACCCTAGAGGAAGAGAGACAAAGCTAAATGTTCCTGGCCTAACTAAGCTCCCAACTAAATTCAACCATATGCATGATGATATGGATAAAGTGGCTCAGTGGAGCCCTGTCAACTCAGAAAACCATAGAAGTTAATTAATTATTGTCTTGTCTTGATTATCTTGACTTGATTCTTTTTGGTGTGGGTACTGGGAATTCATGGCCTCATATTTTTTTGGGCAAGGCCAAGTGCTCTACCATCAAGCTACATGTCTTAGGCCCTGGGATGACTTACTACGTAATAAAAAGAGAACTGCTTTTCCTCTACAGCAACAAAACAGGACTGTGAGATTGGTAGTCTACATTGAGAGATTACTGTCTGGTTGTAGGGGATGGATGGATGATGGATGGGTGAATGGATGGATGGGTGGATGGATGGATGGGTGGATGAATGGATGGATGGATGGATGGATGGATGGATGGATAGATGGATGGCCTTACAATGTATCGTTTCTGCCAGTACTGAATGACTTGTTTCAAATTATGAAATTGTAAATGAAAGGTGAGTTCATTTTGAGAAAGGTTCACTCTTATAGAAGCATAAAAAAGAAAAGAGATCATTTAGATGCCACTCCTAGGATTGCGCTCTAAGAAGCAGCACAAAAAAGATGACCCCCTCATCCTTCAGATCATTCCTTACTTAACCTAACCTTTACTTCCCTTAGTATTCATGCTCAATATTTGGATCTATTTAGTATTCTTATACTGCTGGAAATTGAATTAGGAGCCTCTAATGTTGAGCTATGCTCTTAGATCTGTTTAGTATTTTCTATTATGTTAGAAAATATTTTCTGTTCTTTCTCAGTTTGCTTTTCTGGATCCCTGTTTCTACTTTCTTCTTTTTTCTCTGTGCCCCAAAGCTGAACTCCAAGGTACTTAGCATTTGGGCTCACCTCATGTCTAGATTTTGGTTTAGTTGGGTAATGTCAAGGAGACCAAAGGATTGTAGGACAGAAGCCAGGAAGTCTATCCCACACTCCACCTACTCTCCCTCCCTATAAGGCACAAGTAACCCTTCCATCCAGGTTATGAATGTCTCTTTCCGGGTTCTAGTACCACTGCCCTTCCTCAACCACTTTAGAACAACGAGGAGGAAACTGATGGCTGCCTGCTCCATCTTAGTCCCCTGAAATGCATCACCAATCTTGCTGTTTCCATTATCTCTGTCCACAATTCTGAAAAGGGTCTTTTTCTCTTCCACTTTGTTAATAAAGACACAGATAACTCTTAATATTATTTTTTCACTTGTCCAAAGCCAAAAGTCTTTGCAGAGTTTGGATCATTCTATCCAAAAGCAAAAGAATGTAAGGAGGTAGAATCAAGATACTCACTCTTTTGTGTTTCAAGGGATAAGGGAGACATGTCTCTCTGAGATGCCACTTTGTCTCTGAGATGGAATTCCCAGAAGTGTTAAACAAAGCAGCTTTTATAGAGCTACAGGATATGGATGGCTGAACTCTACCTGGTTGGTGGATTGTGCCCTTCCAACAAGCCACTGTGGCCTTGGAATAGCATTGCTGGGCCAGCAGCAGCAGACAGAGGAAGGGGCCTAGGGTCCTTAGGAGCCTTGAGGAGTCCGGGGATCATCATAGCCATGCAGCAGCAGTCTGATTAGCATCATGAGAGACTTTTCAAGTCTTTAAGTGGACAGGCCATCAGCAATTGAAAGAACATGGGGGAACAGCTGACACAATAGAAGATGCTGGGCCCTTTGCCAATCTGGCTCGCAAGTCATTTTAAATTTTATTTGACAAAGAAGATGTGGTGAGACTTAGTTACACAATGATGAGAGAACTACTTTGTACTGACAATATTTCCCACTTGGAAACATAGATGATTTTACTTTAAAATCTCTTGCACATGAAACAAGATTGTGCAAACATGCGAGGAATAACCCAAACCTTTCTCCTGCAAGTCATAAGCCAATCTAATCTACGAAGGTATGACTTATAAGTTCAATTGAGTTCAGTGATACAATCAAGTCAGGGCACGAATGGTTAATGAAAATAAGACAAGTTTATATTTCTGGAAATTGTGTTCCTATTTTTCTTTCTGTGATTTTCATTTGTCACAGACATAGTCACAGGATAGAGAACTTGAATATGCATGGTGAAGTGCTGAGGGAGCTAAGACAATAATTCTTTTGCTATATTATAGTTCGTTCTCTACAAAGAAAGGAAGGCCCTGCTTAGGAACACAAAATATTTTCAATAAATATGTTTCAAAATACATCTCTAGAAAAATAGACACATCTCCCCAATGTATATCACAGCAAATATATATATATATATATATATATATATATATATATATATATATATATGACTACCTATTACAAAGACTCACCACCTACTGCCCTCTTCATTTCCCAACCATGTATATACAACCCTGTGTTATGATTCTTAAATTTTTCCATACTACAAACTAGAGCCGCAAGGCTGGACCCAGGAAACAACACTATAACTCTATCGCCACAGGTATGGCAATAGATCTGTACATACTTTATCTTCCTGAATGTTCACAGTAATTCTGGGTGACAGCTATCATTCCTTTGAGTCTACAAATAAGAGACTTAAGGCACAGTGAGGTTCAATAAGATGCTCATTGCACCATGGTCAGAAAGTTGTGAGGTGTGGGATTTAGCTCGAGTTCAAACTTTTATCAATTACTCCAAATTGGAAATGAAAGCAAAAATGTATGAAGAGGTAGGGAAATAGAATAATTGGAATTTTTATAAAGTTGATTTATGTATATTTTTAAACTTTTATTTTGAAAAAAATTCCAGTTATCCTGTTTACTATTGCTACCACCAACTCCTTTAGTTTTGATAGTGGGTTGTTGATTCCAATTTTATTTTTCTCTCCAGTGCTGGAGATGGAACCCAGAGCTTCACACATGCTAAACATAAACTACCACTCAGTTATACCCCTGACCCCAACAAGTTTAACTAGGAGTAAAAAGTAGGTTTAGGGAAAAGGGTCTCCTTCTACCTCTCTCTATTTCCTGTTGTCATTCCTGGTGGCTTTTAGAAGGACTTTGCACATGTCAATTGCTTTTGCAAAATGATTTCAGTGCCTGTGCACCAAGGACTTCACATCCAAATCTACCGGGAAAAAAATGGTTTAAGGATTCATTCGGTTCTCCCAAAGCATTTACTATGAATTCCAGAACAAAACCACTTCTTCTTGCTGAAAAAAGCATATTGTTGAAATTTTAAGATGCTAATTTGTACTAAATGTGAAAACTGAATAAACACCCAGCAATGCTGTGAGTTAGGTTGAGTTTTCTCATCTACCTCTTAGACAGAGCCAGAATTGTTCCAACTTACTCCACCCACCTTGTGGATAGAACTTTCTCATCTGACTTCCCTTAAAGGGACACAGACAGACATTAACCACAGAATAGTAGATAAGTGGCCCAGTCTGCTCTGGGTATAAATCTGTGTGAGATTAATAAGGAATGAGGGATAAAAGGGAGGTCAAATGATTAGAAATGATGAAGTGTCATATGTTAAACCTAGTTTATCCCTGGTCTATTTCTTCTTTCTTATGTGACCATAGCCTATGACCTTCACCATGAAAATTGGGTCACCATGGTAAGTTAGACTATGAGTGTATTATTCATCTCTGATAAACCTGTTTGTTATGCTGGGAATGGAATCTGAGTCCTTCCAACATGCTCAGCAAATGCTCTTCCATTGAGTGAAACTCCCAGCCCACCTCCGGTAGTATTTTAAACAGGTTGTTGAGACTTGTACAGGGTGAATCTGCTTCTGGAAGAGAAATGCTAATTTCTTCTGAATAACCTCAAGTACACATAAGCAAAGAATTAGTTATTCATGTAAATTGAATCACAGGTGTGAAACTGAAGCTGTGAGAGTCTAGGTGTGTGTTAATGAGCATTAATATCTGAGGAAAACAGTGTCAGTTTATTTTTTAACATAGCTGTGACTTGTAAAATGGCCAATGTGGGAAAACTCACAGGATGTTGGCATGTGTGAAGATGGCAGGATTCACAGTCGAAAGAGACCAGGGAGATGAAATGCTGCCAGTGGTACCCTACTGTTCATCTCCATCCCACATTCAGCTTAGAGCAGCTGCCAGTGGCTGCTATGGAACATCAGGAGAAGTAGGTAAAAAGAATTAAAGCCACATCACAGATATACAGCTGCAGTAGCATGGTCTCTTGGCTCAATGTCCACTGGTGTGTTAGTAAATGTTTAACAGCTATATTTCTGGGAAATAAAAAGCCTGAACTTGAGCAACTGTCAATTTTCTGCCAATTTCAATAGTGTGAAGTTTCTCCCTCCATGGTCAATCTCTAGCTACCAATCTGACCTCATTGAACACAGAATTTGAACGAAATGGAAAGCTGCAGTACACAATTGAGTGTGGCCCTTCCCTAGTAGTTCCACTGCAATGGGACACACCGCTGAAAGATAGAAAACTAATTTTCTTTGCCTAAACCAGGTTAGACTGTCGTGTTTTGCTTACCCTGCCTACTCTTTGTCAAACACTTCCCTCATTCACCTATACATTGCTCATCCTTTAGATCAGTACACAAGTATTCCTTAGCTACCAAGCCAAAGCTAGTAAGATTTCCCTCTTACAGCTCTGGGTTTCCCACTTCCTAAGGCTTTGGTATGGCTTAAGTATGACTTCCAAGGATTATGTATTGAAATTTAATCCCTTGTTTGAGGCATTAAGGAAGTAGAGACTTAATCCAACTGTGATGGCCAGAGATGGAGCCTTGGAGAGTGATGAAGATTAGATGAGGTCATCAGGATAGAGCCTCTTGATTGAATTCTGATGATATCTTAAGAGTCTAGAGAACACACACACACAGGTATATGGGCATGCATACACGCAGTCATATTACCTGTCTCTTCCCATGTACAATCCTGTATCACATTGGGACTCTGGCAGCAAGAATTCCATGGGTAGATTGACCTAGGACCTCCGCAATCATGGACCAAATTAGACCTTTTTTCTCTTTGTTAGATAACAAACTTTGAGTTATTGGCAATATAAAAACTATTAACATACTGCCCAAGTAACATTCTGTTTTAAGAGTTTGTTCACTCTTCTGGGGACTTCATGAGAGCAAGGAGTAGGTCCTCTGTCTCTGGTATTTCACATCGTCTCAAGTACATACAGCACAGGGGTTAATAAGCACAATATATTTGTTGACTGAAGCAATGAGGGAGGGAATGAAAACCACAGACACACCTTGAATCACCATCTACAGGCTGCCTCCTCTGAGAAACACAGCTAAGCAGTTGATAGAGGCACAAAGACGCTGTTACAGTTTAAAATGTGTTAAATTTATTTTATCACTTTGATTACAAGTCATTTAATTTGTTCTCTTGCACAACGGAGAGAGTCGTTAGTAGAGAGTCAATGGATTTGATATAAGAAGGGGAACAATTTGTTCAACATATTGCTGGGTATTTGTTAAGTTTGCCAGTATTGATAATTTGTTTTTCTCATATCCTTCTACCAAGTTATTTATATCCTCAGAAAAAGATTTTCCAATCCACAAACTCATCATTCACAAATGCTATGTAGGTATGAACAATGGGTTAGTTATTTCTTACCTGTCCCTTTGCCTGCCTGCCCTGGCAGCCTCTCCGATGAGTAACCGCAGTAACTGTAGGCGAAGGAGTTGCATGGAAGAACGCTCTCAAAGATTATTATGTACACTTTAGTCAACTTCATCTCCAGCCATTTTGTACCTTATCTCTGCTCCTCTTTGCTTGTCTCTTTCTGGGACGTTGTCTCATCTTAGTTTATTCTCCCATCCTCCTGCTTTTTGCTCTCTCCCTTTGCAAGTTCTAAATACTTTCTTCACAGCAGTCACACACTGACCCCAGGGAGACAGAGGGTGAACTAAAGTAAACTGAAAAACCTCTCTAATTAACCTCTAGAGTCCTCTAAACAAACCTGGAAGGCCTCTAATCACCCGTTACCTTCACAAGATGCTTCCAAGTGTGCTGCTCCCCCAGCCCCTGTATTCTAAATCATTAGAGAACAAAACACGTAACTCAAAGTGTTTCCCTTAATCGCTCATAATGCAAAAGCTTTGTTTCCAACTAAGCGTATGATTTCTTCTCCTAATATTCTCACACAAACATTCCCGTAAAGGAGATGAAGAGATGGCTCAGCAATTAAGCTTACATACTGCTCTTGCAGAGGACCCAAGTTCCATTCCTAGCACCCTGGTGACTCACGGCCACCTATAACTCCAGCTCCAGAGGGATCTGATGTCCCTGGGCATCTAGGGCAGCTGTGCTTACATGTACACCCCACCCCCACCCCTGCAGGTTCAAACAAATCATCTTTTAAAATTCTCCTAAAACTGTTCCAACATAACTCCAACTAAAACATGTTATGGGAGAGAGATGTGGACTAACCTAGAAAACTGACTACCTGCTATGATTTGAGTATGAAATGACCTCACAGGCTCATATAGAGAGGGGCATGTTTGCCAGTCAATCGACTTTTAGACAGTAGGCTCTTGAGGATTCTGATCTAATCAATAGAGTGAACCCTTGATGAATTCCTAGTATGTCTTTATTGTAAAGTGGTAAAAGGTAGCATGTGTAGCCTAGTTGTCCCCTTCTTTTTTTCGCCTTTTCCTTTCTGGCCACGATGAAGTATGCAGCCTCTGCCTCCATGATGTTCAACCCTGTCCTCCATCCACAGAAATGGAACCAATCAAGCACGTGCCAAAACCTCTGAACCCAAGAACCAAAATAAACCTTTCAGATTTTAAATCCTCGCCATAGTGACAAAAAACTGACTCTATGACTCAACAATGCTGTTTCTATAAGATCATCGTGCATAGCCCAGCTCATTTGTAAATGTATACTTCTTTGTTTATATGCTTAAGTGGCTTGTGTCATGTCCCTCCTTTGTCACTTGCTATTTTTATTAATTGTAAGGGAATACCGCAAAGCCACCCACACACTGACAAGTACATGGTTGAAGGTCAGCTTCTCTGAGTTTTTCCACAAGGAAAGAACACTTTGCTGTGTGTGTGTGTGCATGCCCACTGATGCATGCTCCAGGTTAACTGGCCTGCAAGCTTCTGGCAATTCAGTATCTACATCCTCATCTCCCAGTAGGGCTGCAATTGGAATTCTGACTTTTATATGGATTCTGGGGCTATGAACTCAAGTCATCAGACTTGTATAGTAAGTGCTCTACTCATGGAGCCATCACCCTAGACCCTTCCCCACTTTACTTTTGTAGGAGGTTCTCTTCAAAATGTGTTTAGGGAAAATACTATGGGACATAACAGGATATGTATTTTGCTGAAAATTAGTGTGTTAATCTTAGACACAAAGTTTATCTGCATTACTGAAGAAAACACATTTCTAAAATTTTCCAGACTTGGAAGGCAATCAACACAAGGCCTCCACACAAAGTCACCACGAATGCTCTTCATGTAAAGAGCCAGATTGCTAAAAGGGACCTGACCTTTCAAAGTCCAAACTCCATTCAACTATTTCTTAGCTGGTAACTTTTACATTTGATTTTAAAGCTCCTCCTAGTTCAGAAATACCCCATTTATTATTACAAATACATAGCTACTGTATAAAGACATACTATGTTGAATAAAGGCATATTTAGTGACTAATAAAAATGTTTTCAGAAGATATGAAATCTTGTTGTCACTTTTGATGACTGTTCCTTAGGGAATAAACTTTTCTTTAGACCAGAAATCAGACTTGAAAGATATAGTCCTAAGTTGGTAAGGGAATTTGGTGTGTAAGGTCATTATTATACAAAATTCAAGCTATCTTAAGAAGTCTGAGATGTTGGGCAGAACTGTTAACTACAATTGAGCAAGTCATTCATTGGTAAAAGAGTGCGTGGGCCAATAGAGGAAGTGGAAGATCAGATCCAGGCTGCTGTCTGTTCCCCAACAGGAGACCCTGTAGGGTAGCATGCTTCAAGAGAAGACACCTTTATCAAATTCAAAACCATCTTGACTTAGCCAAGACTCTGGGTGGCCGGCTCTGGGATGGCGTGAGAAGCACAGAAATAAAAGAGTCAGGCAAGATCTTGCCAGTTGGAGCTTGAGGACACAAATCTCAATAGAGTTTATGACAAGTTAAGGAAACATGATGCCAAGCCCCAAGTCAAAAAGACAATTCTGTGAGTCTTGTGCCACTAGCTGTGTTTATTTCCTTTTGTTTTTTTTTTGTTTTCCTTAGAATTATACAAAGCATTCCAAAAAGTTCTAGTCTGCCTGTCTTGATTGTGTTTAAAAGAACCATGGGAAAGGTTTGATTTGGTGTTTGGGTCACACAGTCTAGCCTCCCTGGCTAGATAGGTGGTAATTGAAGAAGTCGGAACTGCCCAGCTTCACCCCCACTGGCTCCCAGAGTTTGGCCTAGTTGAGAATCCTTTGGTTCCCAGGGGAAGTCAATAGAATTTCTTCATGTCTTTTTGAGGGAGATGCTAAGGACCCTCTAGCTAACCCCATAATTGGTTTCCTTTGGGAGAACAAATGGAAAATGTCCAGAAAGAGAATACTAAAAATACTATCTTCTACTTTTTCAGAGGATTTTCAAGAAATCCCATAATGAAGCATTTTTATCTTGCCTCTCAAAAGGAAAAGTAGGAGTTCACAAAAGCAACCACGTGAGGAGGGAGCCATCTGTTTGGGGGCCTTCCCCTCCTGAAGTTGTGAAAATTTTCTGCCCTCTCTAGAACTACTGAAACTTCCAGCAGAGCCTGAAACCTTTGTGCAGCTGGCAAGCAAGTAAGCAGAGGCAAAAACTGTTGATCCTTTCAACCCTAAAAGTGAGGAATTGCTTTTTTTCAGTCACCACAGGAAGAGGCTAGCCCTGTTTTAATACAAGGGATGGGCATCTAAGAATGTTCAGGAATTTCAGAGATAAAGTTGGGCTGCCTGTCTTGTCAAAAACACCTTCTGTGGCCAAGGTACAAATTCCCTGGAGTCAGCCAAAACTGCCTTTACTGTTCAGGATGTTGCTCTGAGACCAGAGAAAGAACAGTGCATTGTACTGTGTGTACAG
Organism: Cricetomys ansorgei; assembly: GCA_026225945.1. Classification (NCBI taxonomy): domain Eukaryota; kingdom Metazoa; phylum Chordata; class Mammalia; order Rodentia; family Nesomyidae; genus Cricetomys; species Cricetomys ansorgei. Next base: position 582,835 of record JAMJFZ010003951.1, read on the forward strand.
TCTGCTTAATGTGTGCTGTGGACCATAGAAATCCCAGAGCTCTTCTACCACTGGCATTTTCCACCCATTTCTTTTAATTTTAATATTGAAAAAATATTCATTGTGTTGAAATGCATATAATGCAAAACTTAACCATGCTAACCATGCTGAAATGTACAACTCGGTGACATTACGTACTTTCACGTCATTCAGTAATTGATCTCCAGAACCCTTTTCATCATGTGAAACTCAAATTCCATTCCCACTGGATGAAAACAGCCCAGTCTATTCTTGCTCCCACAATTACCATTCTACACTCTGCTTCTGAGCCTGACTACTTTAAGGACCTTATATAGGTGCAATTCTGCAGAAGTTATCCCTTCATGACTGGCTTATTTCTCTTAATGCAACAGCTTTCAAGATTCATCCACCCAGCAGTGTGTATGTTGAACTTTCCTTCTCTTTTAAAAGGTTGAATAATTCTCCATTGTATGTATCTACCACATTTTGCTAGTGTATGTTCCACAGAGACAAGATATCTGGGAGAATAAATTATTCTTATTAATGTCAATGACAGTTTTGAACTGAGAAAAACATGTTGAAAACCTCCACACTAGTATAGATCAACCCATGTTCCCCTCCCTAGTTGGGAGTATTTTTCCTGAGAATATTCACTAAGTATAAAATCGTTTTATTCCTGGTGACTTCATATGGTTTTGCACTTATAATGATTGATTTCATCTTAGGATCACAAAAGAGTTCTCTCTCACATGACTATGATCATTATCATATTGTGGCATTGTAGGAATAAAGGAATAAATAAATTTAAATGGCTTGTCTAGGAAGATCCTGAGTAATGTTGGCTGAGAAGAAAAGCTAAGGATGCATATCTTCTTGATGCCCTGTTGAGGCCTCTTGGTTTTGAGGAGCACTGGCGTCCCAGGATGGCAACAGCTTTCATAAGTTGCTGTGTGAAGGACTGCCAGATTGGTGAGCTGCATCTGCAAAGAACTGGCAGCATCTGGCACTGGATTACCTTACGTAGGGCAAGAGAGTCTGACCTTGGATAGAAGGAAAAATGCTTAGGTAAGACTCTCTTCCAAGGATAGAAGAAAGGAAGGAGTAATGTTCTGAAGGCTAATACAAACAAATAGGAAAGCAAAACAACTTTTCTTCAGCAAACCGTGCTTCTGACATCCTGCTTCGTCGGTTAAAATGAGCGTGTGAGACTTCACAGAAGACCTTCCAGACAATGAAAAGCTGTGGGTGCATCTTGGCTTATAGACACATTCCAGTCTGGGAGAAGTAAACATGGCGATATGGATCGGCAAGGCATACAAACAGCTCCAGGGCCCATGAGCACAGACCCTGGATCTAATAAAGCAGTCTTCATCCTGTCATGTGAGGGGGTATTTTCAGTTCCCTAAGGGAGTCTGTAAAATTCCTTTGCCTTGCCTGCAAAAACCTTATATTCCAGGGTTTTACATTTTCTAGATTATACAATGTGTGGGGGGGACTCTATGGTCTATGGCCAACTACATTAACATTTGCTTATTTTTGTGTGTGATGTGATGGTAATTTACAGTGAAGCAAGAAGAAAACGCACTCCTTTCTCATGAAACAGTGCATAAACAGAGCTGTTAATCTTCTCAACGAAGCATGCCGTTCTTTCTATTGTATGCCTCTCAAAAAAATAGTGCTCAGCCTAGTTGTGGTCATGTGGGCTCAATAAAAGTTACAAACCCAATAGACCTTATCCTTGAGTAGCCATACTCATGTTAGAGATGGAGGAAAACAGATGGGCTCATCTAGAGTTTTCCTTCCCTGCACATGCAAACAACAAGAGAATGTTTCAAATGATTAATTTCTATAAGGGGCCACAATGATTCTACTTCTGGTACATAAATCACCCACAAAAGGGCTAGAGGTGTGTCCCAGTGGTAGAACACTTGTCTAGCATATGAAAGACCCTGAGTTCCATCCCAGCACTGCAAAAATAAAAACTGACTCATAAAATCCATAAAAGAGAGACTCCCATAGGGGAGCTATAGATTTTTTTAAGGAGAGTTTGGAGTTTCTCTGAACATGAGAGAAGCCCAGACAGAGCTGTATTGGAGCATTGGGGACAGTGGAGTGGAGTGGAGTCCCCCATTCTGACAGTGGGAAAGGATGAGAGGTGGCTTTGTCAGCTGAATAGACATCACATTATCTCCCCATGCCACATCTCCAAGGCCAGGTTGGTGGCACTGTCCCATTCCCAAGGGCGCATCTCTTAAAGCTGCAGGCCTTCCTCGGGGAGGGTTTAATCTATTTCAAGGTTGCCTGGGGCTTATTTTAACCTCTTACTATATTAATAGAAATTTTGCAATTATGGTGAAGGGAGAGGAAGGGAGCCTAGTCTATCCAATGTTTCAGCATCCTGTTCCTGAGTCTTCATTTCTTACTTCACTGTCTTATATTGCAAATCACATCCTAGAAGCATATCCAAGGAGCTTCAAATCTTATTTGCTGTGAAAATTTTGCACAGGCTGTCACCTGACTGACCATAAAGCAGTAAATCTGCAGTCATAAACGGTGAAATCAGTATGTTTCCCTCTATAAAAGCCTTGAGCAAAATGTACAGCCATATGTCACAAATCTAAAATTTGTCATTATCCCAGAATGTACTGTTAATTGCTTTCAAGCTTGTGGTAAATCTTTTTATATTTATTTATTTTTTATTGAAGTCCAAAAGAATGCAGGGTAAGGCACTCTGAGAAAATTATAGGATGATGGGGCCAAGTGTGGTGGCACGGACCTATAATCTCAACACTCGGGAGGTGGAAGGACCCATCCTCAGCTACACAGTGAGTTTCTGGCCAGCCTGAGCTACATGAGTCCCTGTCTCAATACAATAGCAGTAATCAAAAAGTACAAGATGAGCCATATGGCATTAGAAAACCCAGAACAAATACTGATTCATCGCTAAATGCATCTTGCTTGTGACTAGGAATGTAGCTTGTGGTAGAACAGTTAGCTAGCATGTGTAAGGCCCTGGGTTTGATCTCCAGCATCATAATGAAAGAATAATTGCATGCATTTCAATTTCCTTTTTTTTTCTTGTGTTAACCCCACCATCACTATTTTTGGTCATTCTATTTGATGTAGGCAATGTTCAAACAGAAAGGAAGATTTCTCTTTATTGTACTCTGATTCATAGCATTTTGACAGATACTACCTTTTTTTAAATTTTAATAGAGTAAATCTATTGAAGCCATGTTTCAAATAGTTCAGATGATCTTCAGCAATAATTTTTTATGTGTGTGGTATTGGATACTGAACCCAGGATTATATACATGCTAGGCAAAGTTCTCTATGCCTGGGCTATGTCCCTATCTCTTTTTAAAGTTTTAAAGAGAAATTTACTCCTTTAATGTCAACTGTTTCAGACAGCACTAATTTTAGTTTGAGACAGAATCTTGCTAATATTCCCAGGCAGACTTCAAACATGCCATCCTCCTGTCTCAGCCTCCCAGGTAACTGGGATTATAGACACGTGCCATAAGGTCCACTAGTATTTTTTTAATCTAAGTATGTATATTAGTCTTTTTTTAAATAAATATACTATTGAAGACTTACTAGGCTAGTATCATGGGGATTCCCGACTATAGCAAAATTTGCTTTATTGTTGGGATTTGGAACTGAATCCACAATATTTCCAAGGTACTCCTTTGTTCCTAAAGCATTGTAGTTATCTCCAGCTTGACAAGATCCTTGGAACTATGAGTAGATAGAGACTTAGGACTGGCTGGCTTGCGGGTAAGCAGCAATGTGGCAAGCAAGAACTGAAATCTCCTTGAGGAGCAGAAGACAGGCTAGCCCTTGGGATCTGCACACCAGTGTTGTTCAGTTCATCCTAACAGACCACAGCTCTCTGTGTTCTATTGTCTTCTAATCAACTCTGCTCTTATTGGCCAAGGCTACCCCATAAAGGCTAAGATAATTTTTACTGGGCCAGCCAAAGGCACTTTCCTAGGAGAAAATCCTGTGGAAGATAATTCGATACTCTCTCTCTCTCTCTCTCTCTCTCTCTCTCTCTCCCTCTCTCTCTTTCTCTCTCCCTTGATTTCTTTAGGACCCTAAAAAGCTATTAGTGACCTGAGCTGTCCCCAAATGGGAATCAAAATAACTAACTTGTCAGGGAAGAGAGCCTGACTGGGGTCAACAGGTTCCTTATATTTTGGTTCCTTAAGTGCTCTGTGTTTCTTTGTGTCCATGCCACTTAGTCCATCACGGTATGTATCTCACGAGGAGAACACACTCATAAATCTATCTGAAAAGCACAACCTGGCATGACCATTTGACTATAGGAAAAAATCAACTTGATTTATGAGGTATTGTGACCCAGGGAGATGTTTCTTACTTTCTTCTCTGCTGCCTGGCTGAACTGTGCTGGCCATGAGGTCAGCCCCTCTGCCTTACTGTTGTAGGATTCAGGGCTTGCCTCTAGCCACAGATGGGTCAGGGAAGAAAGGGTGAAGAGGAGGAAGAGTTGCTCCTTAATTACCGATTATTTGAATATTAAATTATTCCTCTTCAAAACCGCTAGATTCAGCAGTCTGTGGCTCTGCGCATTTTTCTGTTAATGTGCTTTGGAGCCCTGCATCCTAAGCACTCTGAGAAAACCCACGCTCACAGACATGTTCTGGGAAATCTTGTGAATCAGAGGCAGGCTGCCATTTCCAAAAAGGACACCATGACAAAGGCCCCACAATTCAGCTTCTTCAGGGGAATTTGGTCTAGAGAGCATATTGGGTGAATAAGAATTCCTCTGAGAATACTTCCATGTACTTATTTCTTGCACTCTAAATGGCATTTTGGTGGAAGCTAATGAATTCTTTCCTGTGGGTTTCGGGACCCAAATGTATTGTGCATTCAAATGGCTTTATTCATATGGCTAGTGAGAGTTAATCTGAAGTGGAGGAAACTTCTCTCACACAGGTACCAATTACTAGTTTGGCCCATCCAGGAATACCATTCTCAAAGGAAGTATATAGTAATCTGTGCTCCTATTGCCACAGAAAGTCCAATCCAGGGCATGCTGGGAATTCCTTTTCATAAGCAAAGAGCAGGAATGAAATGGGAAGTGTGTTAGTATGGAGGTGATCCTATGGAGCCAAAAAATGTGTCTTCTTGCAGGGAGGCTACTCTAGAGCAAAGTCTAAATCTAAATGGGCATTATTATGGATTGAATATGAAATATCCTCCACAGGCTCAGTGCAGAAAGTTTGGTCCCTTGCCAACAGCACTATTTAGGAAGGTTCTGGAAATGTCAGGAGGTGGGACCTAGACAGAAGAAGTAGGTCATTCTTCTACTTCTTGATATGCCCTTAGGAGTTGTATCTTGCCCCAGCTCTCTTCTTATGTTGGCTTCTGGGTCACCATGAAGTGGGTTACTTTTTCCATGCCTTCCTCACTATGATGGACTGAAACCTCTGAAACTGTGAAAAGAAATGCATCCCTAACCCTTAAGTTGTTAGTCTAAGTATTTTGCCTCAGCAGTGAAAAGACTCATACACGCACAGCAACTACAGATCTGTCCAACCATAGGGCAGAGTGGTGAGAAGGCTCTCCAGTAACAGGGTTAACAGTGTCTATTTCAATAGACACAAGTGAGTGCAAACGTCAGGATTAGGCTTGGCAAACTATCTTTTGACTATAAGCTCCACGACAGTAGGCTCCATTTGTCAGATTTTTCACACTCGCCAGTCATGTATAAGGGACTTAAAAGCAAGTTGTGTCATAAACAAGATGATTAAGAATTCCCAGCTGGCAGAGCAAGAAAACTACCAGGTAGAATAAAGGTAATTGGTAATGGGAGAGATGGCATTGATTAATAGTTATTAGTTAATGCGTGTGCAACAAGTCCTATCGTCTATGGTTTGCCTTTCCATGATTCGAGTTAACAGAAACAAGCCACAGTTTACCCTATGACATATGCTTAGGACTACCGCTAGGGGCAGGCCTCCATCATATTTCTCTCATAAAGAAGGGAAATATTTGCTTCTCAAAAAAAATCATAGCTTTTAGTCAACCCGGGTAACTTAGCCACAACTATTTCTAGGTCTTCAGAAATCATCAGTATCATCATAGAGGGCAATTTTCATCCTTCAGGGAGCTGGAAGTAAGCTTTTTGGGTGACTAAAAATTTAAGCTTTTGTACCTCCCTAGAAAGAGTTCCTAGTAACAACTCTTAACTCCCTACACAAAATTTGAGGAGAAATTGGTGCAACTTTCTGCTTTCTGTCTTGACCCATGATGCTACCAGGGATGTGGTAAGACCCTCATATGACTAGAGATAAAGACTTGTTCAGAAAGCCCAGATGCAGAGGCCAGAGGCCAACTTCAGAACCATCTACCATCTGCCATATTTTGACCTAGGGTCTTTTATTTGACTGAATCTTATACATTAGGCTAAAACTAGCTGGTCTATGAATCCCAGAGGTCCACCTGTCTCTGCTTTCCCAGCACTGAGGTTACAAGTGCACACTTTTTTGCCTAACTTTTTTACACGGTCTCTGGGGATCAAACTTGGAGCTTTCTGAGTACAAGGCAAGCATTTTACTTACTAACTGAGCCATCCCTCCAGACCCAGGAAGCCAAGATTTTTTTAAGGTACATAGCAAACTAGACTCTTCACATGGTTGCTACATATTGAAAACCAATCCATCAGGGAAGTGGCTTTATTATTTTAAAAAATATTTGAATTGCTCTGTTTAGTTTCTTCCTTCATTGGGTTTCATAATAGTGCACTTCTGTGTTCTATCCCAGGTTATTTGCTTTCCTAAATACACTTTTTATAGTAAATTAAGAAACATTTTATTCAATTGAATACATTCTGGATTTCTAATGGGAGTATTTTTGCCGTAAGGAACACTAGTATTGTCAAAGATGCTTTCATGAATTGTGCTTAAAACCAAATTAAAAACAGCATTTTGAGTTCAATTATAAAATTATAGAAATTAGAGGCCTTGAAGGAAAAATAGTTCCTGGGAAAAAAAAGTCACTTTAACTTGTAAAAGTTGGACTATGTGAAAACCATGAAAGAGATTTCTTTTTTCTCCTATTCAAAGGCCAAAATGAATTCCATGCACAAGTTGATCCGTATCACAACAAAAGTGTCCCTGATAGCTTTTGTGCCTACCTAAGTACTCTGGAAGACGAACAAGTGGCATGGTCAAGATGAGTCTTGAGTTTCTTAAACTTCAATGAACTTACACATCACCTCTCTAAGTCTGGAATTCTGAAGTGGGGCCAGAGAGGTTGAATGTCTACCAAGCTCTTAGTTGATACTAAGTCTCAAATTTTGAATAGGAAAGTTCCAACTATGCAACATGCTGGGATTTTATACACAAGGCTAAAGACGATGGAGAGAATAGAGGTGAGCATGTTAAAGGGTATGAAGATCTGGAATCATGTCCATCATGTCCCGGAAAAGAAAAGATTCTCAGTCATAAAGGGCTCATGTGTATACATATACATATATGCATGCAATAACGATTAGTGGGGAAAAAAGCTATGAATCTGACGGAGAGTAAGGAGGGGTATATGGGAAGGTTTGGAGGGATAAATGAAAATGGAGAAATGTTATAACTAAAAACAAAATAAATAAAGGTCTTATGAGGCTCTAGAAAGAATCTTGGTGTGGATTTGAAGCATGGTGTCCATTAATTTAACTTTATCTATGAAATTCTGATGGAACTGATGAAATGGAAATGGATTCTGTTGCCACTTAACTAGTGAGGGACCTAATATGTATGCATCATCATAGGGATGATGCATATAACAAGGAGGGCTTTGTTCCAGGATCAGCTACTTAAATACCAAAATCTGCTCATGAGCCAGACCATTATGGGTAGGTGGAATAGTGACATAGTATTTGCATATACATATCCTTGTATATACTTTAAAGCATCTTAGGTTCTTATACTAATACAATGCAAATATTGTAATCATGAAGAAATAATTACAAGAAAATATTTGTGTATTTTGGTTACAGATGTGATGATAGTAAGTACCACTACATAGTACATGCCAATAACAATGTAATTCTCTTTTCTGTGCTTTAAATTAAAACCAGGGTTTTTTGAAAACTTGGAACATGCTCTACAATAAGTTACATCTTTAGCCCAAAATGTATTTTTATGGGCTAATGTAATGAGGTGCTGTAAGCCTACAATAGGCTCCCCTCACTCTCTCAGACACACACACACACACACACACACACACACACACACACACACACACACGTTGAATGCTTAGCAACACAAATACAGAAGTATCACCACAGGCCTTACTACCCAACAGAGACTAGTTATAATTAAATGAACTTCTGAACCCAAATAGTATTTGGTGAAGAAATGTCAACCAGGAAAGATAGTTTTAATAAGCTGCATTTCAACTTCATAATACACTTCCAAAAAAGTTATGTGACTTGGGAAATTATAAAAGAAGACCAAAGAGAAAACAAAAACTACTTAAACTACAGTAAGCTTTTGCTGCCTCTTTTTTTTTTCATAACAGTGCCTCTGTTCAGCCCTTGGATACGAATTTGAAAGCAAATCTGTTTCTTTATGTTTATTAATGAGAAAACTTTTTCCTCCAGCACACATAATTAAAAAATGTTGAGTAAAGATTTTTAGAATTTTGGTATGGAAAAATTATTTTTCCAAATTATTAGCCTGTGGTGTTCACCAACCTACTCAAAAAGGAAAGGAATTCCAATGGTTGAAAAACAGTGTTTTAGGAAGGAAGAGGGTTCAAGCAATAGTCATGGTGCTATTTGCTTAGCTGGAAAGGGCTTTTGGAAAATCAGATTGCCAAAGCAAGTTGCGGCCAGATAGTAGAGAACCAACTGAATGTCTAGCTGAGCATCTGGATAGCTCTCTCGAGGTCTGCACAGTTTTGATCCATTGATGAAATAAAATGTGAAAGGGGCTGCATTGAAATGATTGGTGGTTGGCACTTGTTGAAACTTGCTGTGAGCCATTCACTCACTTGACAGCTTCTCGGGCAGTTCAAAAGGGTGGTTCAGTAGACAAGGCTGTCCAAGTTCAAGGTAAATGTTAGAACAGATTGCTGAAGAGAAAGTCAGGCTCATCCCCATAACTTTGGGACAAGCCCCAAACCACAGATTTCTCAGAGTGCCCAAAAATCTTAGAGAATAAGTGGTACTCTAATGGGCAAAATGCCTAGTAGGTCCCCCTCCCCAGAGATGATGGGCATCCATATTTTTCTCATTAACTTCTTCATGACACAAAGTATTATGTCTTGCTGAGAATGGTGGAAAATATTTTGCTGAAGTCTTAAGTTGGAAAAAAAGAAGAGATTTTTATTCCCTCTTTATGACCTCAAGCCAAAGAAAAAGTTTGTCACTCTGAATGTTTATTAGATGGGTAAGCCAGAGGGGCAGACACAGCCAAATCCTTCTGACTCATTACTGAGCTTGTTAGAGTAGCATGCTCAATTAGTAGGAAATATAATTTACCCAACCTTAGAGGTAGAGGAGAAAAGTGAGGTGGACATGAACATTTTCAAAGTTATGTATTTACTCAAAAGAGCAAGATAACTCTGTGAATGAAGCCTGGTCTACATAGCCATCAGCTACTTCTGAGATCTAATAGGTCACTTGTTTGACCCTGCTGTCTATATAACTAAGATGAGTAATGTGTTAGCAATGTGGGAAGCCTCAGAACATAAAACCAAAGGGGAATAAATCAGCCATGATTGTCAGGATGTGCAAGACACAGAGATTTAAAGCTGGGATCCCACTAGGCTGGCACTGTTGTTCTTCCTTGAAGGCATTCATTTTTTCTTCATGTGCTCAGGGTAACTGCAGTTCTATACAATATGCACATCAGCCCTGGACTGATTTTCATCTACTCCTTCTGAGGGTAGGGCTGTTAATGATGAGTATGCTGAGATGAGCTTGACTGTTGCCTTCTTTCCATTTAGATGAATAATTTTTGTAGATAAGGTCACAACAAAAATCACAGAGTCTGCATGTTAAAACTCCTGTCTTCACCCATGCAAACCCCTTCCATCACCTACATCCTGCACCAGAGTGGAACATTTTTACTATTGATAAATATAAATTGACATAGTAACAGCAGTACTTGTTTACCATCCAGGAAATGCAAAACTACTCTGAGATTCAATCTTATGCCTGTCAGAATGGGTAAGACCAATAACACAGATGACAGCTCATGCTGGCAAGGTTATGGAGCAAGGGGAACACTCTTTCATTGCTGGTGGGAGTGCAAACTTGTACAGCCACTATGGAAAACAATATGACAATTCCTCAGGAAACTGGAAATTGACCTATCTCAAGAACCAGCTATACTACTCATGGGAATATACCCAAAGGACGTTCTATCCTAATTCCATCCTACCACAAGGACACTTCCTCAATTATGTTCATAGGAATTGTATTCATAACATCCAGAAATTAGAAACAACCTAGATGCCCCTCAACTGAAGAATGGATAAAGAAATTGTGGTACATTTACACAATGGAGTACTAATCAGTTATTAAAAAATGACTACAGGCAAATGGAAGAAACTAGAAAAAATCATCCTGAGTGAGGTAACTCAGTTCCAGAAAGACAAACATGGTAGATACTCACTTATATGCAGATATAAACTGTCAAGCAATGTGCTGCAATCCACAGACCCAGAGAAACTATGAAAGGAGGGCCCCAGTGGGAACACAGAGGTCTCCCTGGTAAAGGGGAAATAGAACAGATGGTGAAAGTGGGATGAGGAAGGATAAGAATGGGAAGAGAAGGGATCAAGAGAGGGGAAAGAGATGGAGGGAGAGAACATATAGAGAGACAACCAGAAATGGAGGACATGTTGGGGAGAATCAAGAGATCTAATGCAGTAGAAAATCACTGCAATCAACGAAGGAAACCCTAGGAAAGACCTCTAGTAATGAGGGATAAGAAGACTAAGCAGGCCATCTTCTATAAACCGGCAAGGCTTCCAGTGGTGGGACTGGGACATCAATCCAGCTGCAAAATTTTCGATCTATAATCTATCGTCCGTGCAGGATCCACTGGGACAATAGAAGGGCAGAACCCCATGCTAAAGGAGGGAAACCATGACCGATATTCCAGGGCAGGCCAGGAACTAGGGTCTGGACAGTCAGGAAAGGACTTCCAATGTTATCCTGTTCTCCTCATAGATTGGTGCCTATCCCAATCCTCAACAGAGAGGCTCCATACTGAAGCTGAAGGGAAGCAGATACAGAAGCCCAGGTTAAAGAAAATGCAGAGCTCAGGGAACCCCATGGAAGAAGTGGAAGAGGGACTGCAGAGACCAGAGGGGTCAAGGACACCAGGAGAATAAACTCCATGGAGTCAACTGACCAGCACTCTTAGGGGCTCACAGAGCCTGAAGCCACAGACATGGAACCTGCTGGGTCCCCCAAATACTTCTTGAGGTTTCCTGGCTTAGTGCTCTTGCAGAACTCATACAGACTGGAATAGGAGTGTGTGTCCCTGACCTTCTTGCATGCCCTTGAGTACCTTTTCCCTCTACTGGGTTTCCTAGTCCAACCTTGATGTAGAGGATTGTGCCTGACCCTGTTCTGTCCTGCTGTGCCATGTTTGAGCCATAAACCTTGGAAGACTGATCCTTCTTCTAGAGAAATGTTGGTGGGAGTTGAAGGATGAGAAGTGGATTTGGGGGATATGGGAGATGGGAGAGAAGAGAGGAGTGGAAGAAGGGAATGAAAGTTGGGATATACTTTATGAGAGAAGAAAAATTTTAAATAAATTTTAAAAAAGGAAAAAGTCTGTAAAGGTCTTGCACACGATATGATTTGATAAGTGTATATCTACAATTGCAGCATTATATAGATTAGTTTCACTCCCTTAAATCTCTCTGTGCTCAACCTAGTCTGCTCTGATATTTGAACAATTCTGCAGTTTTCACTCTAACTTTTTCATTCCTGAGTTTCTTCTTGTATTTCTCAATTCAAGGCTGTTTGTACAAACTCTTTGTGCCAAGTGATACGCAAAGCATACTGGAATATCTTGTTGTTCAAGACCCAGACTTACCCTCAACAGGCTTTTAGTACAGTCAGTGTATGGACAATCTGAAAAATGTTGGGTTCTAGATTATTTCAGAACTCCCCACATAAGAGTGTATTATAGGGGCTGGAGAGATGGCCGAGTGGTTATAAGCACTTGGTGCTCTTGCAGAGGACCCAATATCAGTTCCTAGAACTGGCATGGTGCCTCTCAACCTTCTATAACTCTAGTTCCAGGGTATATGATATCTTATTCTAGTCTGCATAGGCACCAGACACATACATGGTACATATAAACTCATGCTGACACACATATACACATAAAATAAAAATAAAAAGTATATTTGGACTACAAGATGGTATGACTCCTCTTCAGAGAAAATTTCTCTCTTTCAGCCTGGACTACACAAAAGCTTCTTGACTACTACATGATATGGAAGAGGAATAAATCTGGTGGAAATTAGTTTAGATAGTTCTTTTCCTTGTCGTTCTTTGGGAGAGATAAAGATTTATGTCTCTCTCTGATGGTTTTACAATATCAAGGCTAGGCCATTATATGTGTAGCTTCACATCATCTTCTAATGAAGCCTGAATCTGATCACATTATACAGATGATGGGGGAAAGGATGAATCATGCTATCTAATATGGTGGAGCCAGTCAGTGTTCACTTTAGACAGAGATGCCAAGGTAGAACAAGAAGAGCTCTGAGTGTAAACTTGAATTTGGGGTTGTGATATACATATATATATATATATATATATATATATATATATATATATATATATATCAGAGGAAATGACAGTGATAGACTAATTTTCATACCTAAAAATAAAAGAAATATGCCTAGTAAAACACCCCTGAAATAAGTATGTGTCTTTCAGGCAATCTGTTCTAGTCTCAGCTTAATGTGACAGAATAATAGCAGGTACTGGTTTTTGTCCTCCCTCTTACCATGTGTTTTCTCTGTTCATTTTCCTATTTCCTCACCTTGGAGAAAATCATGCGTCCCCTTGATTTGGCCTTAGATGAGAGCAAGAGAACAGTTTGGTGTGTGGTATGTCACTAAAACACAGAAAAAGAGAGAGGAGTGATGCCTGCTATTGTGTGGATGATTGAATGTCATTGACCCATACATAGAAGTTTGTCTTCATAGTGGTGATTTTGAGAGTCAGGAGAGGAACTACATGAGATAGACCCTAGTAGAAGATCCTTAGGTATCGGGGACATGCCCTGCAGAGGAGGCTGGAATACATTTGTTTGTCTTCTCTCCGTCTTTCCTGTCTTCTGAAGTGACCATTTGCTCTGGCATGTACTCCTACCATAGTCTTATATCACCCTCATAGAAGTCTGATTAATGGGACATATGCTCATTCACTTTAATCTTCTAAATCACAAGTTAAATAAACCTTTTCCTTACTTAAGTTATTTTCCTAAGGTGTTTTCTTATAGTAACAATCAAAATGTAGTCAAGGCTGATGAATACAGTGTTACAAGACCTTTGCCTTTAGAAGAGAAAGACTCACTGAAACCCAGAAGAGGGTCACATTTTATGGCCTCTGAATAGAGAAGACTAACTGCGTTGATTACTACTGTCAGCTAGAATTACTTAGGAGTCATACCTCTGGACACATATGTGAAGGAGTTTCTGGGTTGGACTCATTGAGGTGGGAAGACCTATCTTAATTGTGGGTGGCACCATTCCATGGGTTGAAGTCCTAGAACTGAATAAAAGGAGAAAGTGACGTGAGGGGCAGCAATCATTTCCCCCTGCTTCCTGACTATAGATACAATGAAACCTGCTGCCTCAAGTTCCTGCCATCATTCATTCCCCTACATGAAAGCCAAAATAAGCTCTTACTTCCTTAAGTTGCTTTTGGCTGATGTTTTGCCACAAAACCACAGCAATCATAAAGACATGCAAAATACCTGTACTGTGGGAAAGACTCCTTTCAAGCTACAGATGAAAAATACTGTGCTATGCCCCAAAGGTTTCCTTTCTAGGTCAGACTGCTGTACTGCAAGCATGCTTGGGGTGAGGAGAGGCCAGTGGAAGCATGCAAGTTAATAGGAAAGGATCCTCTTATAATGGAGACAACAGATTGCTGATTGTCAAAGGTTGGGTGGTACTGACCACATAATAGGTAGAGGGCTTCTTTGTGAGGTGATAGAAGTATAAAAGTTATGAAAAACTGTAAAGATAAACTATACCATTGTACACTTAAAATGGTTAAATGGTAAACTTTTTTTATATAATTTTGTCTCACATAATTTTCTTTTTAAAGTGGGAGGACGTAAATAGGCTTGCTTTTCTTGCTACCAGTATAGTCTAAGGGATTGCATGCCTCTGTTTTCTTAAAAACCTTTATTTGTGTGTATTTGTGGTGGAAGGAGACAGAAACAAAGACACAGACAGAGAGAATCTTAGTTATTTCTCTATTTGCTATGAAGACACAACATGACTAAAGTGATTTATAAAAGAAAGCATTTAATTAGAGGCTTGCATATAGTTGCAGATGGTGAGTCCATAACTACTATGGTGGAGAACATGGCAGCAAGCAGAAACTATAGCAGTAGCTGAGAGCTTGCATCCTTCTCTTCAAGTAGGAGGCAGAAGCAGAGCTAACTGGGAACAATATGAACTTTTGAAACGTCAGAGTCTACCCTCAGTGACACATGTTTCTCAACAAGGCCACACCTCTTAATCCTTCCCAAATGATTCTACCAACTGAGGACCAGGCATTCAAATATATGACCCAATGGGAATCTTTCTCAGGCATTCAAATATATGACCCAATGGGAATCTTTCTCAGGCATTCAAATATATGAGCCTATGGGGGGATTCTCATTCAAACCACTATAGGTAATCCTCTCCTCTCATCATGTGGGTCATGGATATCCAGCTCAGGTCATCATGATTGGCAACAAGGGTTTCTACTTACTGCATCACTTTACCAGCTCCAAGTTGCACATTTCTTTTATATTAAATTAAGGTTTCAAATTGTTGGCCTTGAGATCAACAAGTGATCCTAATACTTGTTATTTAGCATAAAATTTTTGTAAATTTACATAATAGATCTCTTTGAGAAAATAGGTGATTTTTTAAAGCAAGAAGAAACACAGAATTTCTGGAAAGAAAACTATACAGTGGAGAAATCATCAGGTTTAAAATTTTCCATTATTGTGTTAATTTTGTTGCTGGAAACAATGCATATGTGTGACACTTAGAATATGCATTTCTGCATAATTACAACAAATAAAGACAAGAGTCATTCAAGGGTAAAGAGAAAGTCCAGTGATAAAGAGTTTGCCTAGGTCTAGGCTCCATCCTTAATGCTCCCACACACATACTCTCACAAATAAGGCCAGTTACGCAGCTTCTAAATTAAGAGAGCTTCAAAATGCTCTTCTCATTGAGGTTTTTTTCCCAGAATAACTTAAGATTAAAG
Organism: Cricetomys ansorgei; assembly: GCA_026225945.1. Taxonomy (NCBI): domain Eukaryota; kingdom Metazoa; phylum Chordata; class Mammalia; order Rodentia; family Nesomyidae; genus Cricetomys; species Cricetomys ansorgei. The sequence continues at coordinate 598,334 of JAMJFZ010003951.1, forward strand.
GCTAGAAAGTGACAAGCAAAATGTCAACAAAAATCTTTATAGGCCACCTGTGGGATGCCTGAGTGCTGGTAGAAGGTCTGGGTACTTGTGGGAGGTCCTGATGCCCTTGTGAGGTCCAGGTGCCTGAGGGATAGCAGATTCCTGTGTGATATCCAGATGCCTGTGTGATGTCCAAGTGTCTATGTGATGTCCAGATTTCTGTGGGATGTTGCGGTATCTGTGGGCTGGCCCAGTGCCTGTATGATACCTAGTGTCTGAAGAATTCCCTGGAGCCTGAGAGATGCCCTGATGCCCATAGGAAGTTCTGATGCCTGCTGGCTATCTGGGTACCTGCAGGAGACCCTTGTACCTGTGGGATATTCTGTTACTTGCAGGATGTTCAGGTACCTGCAGGAGGCTCTGGTGCCTTTGGGATGATCAGGTGCCTGTGGAATATCCTAACACTAGTGGGATGCCCTGGTGCTTGCAGGATATCCAGGTGCCTGTGTGGTATCAGGGTGACTGTGTGATGTCCAAGTGTCTCTGGGTGTCATGAGGTCCAGTGCATGCATGCTGCCCAGGCATCTGTGGAATGCCTTGGAGCCTGTGGGATATCCTGGTACCTGTGAGTTGTGCAGGTGCCTGTGGGTTGGCCAGTGCCTGCATTATGTCCAGGCATCTGCAGGATGCCCTGGAGCCTGGGGAATATCCTGCTGCATGTGGGCTATCCAGATGCTTGCAGGAGGCCCTGGTGCCCATAGGATGTCCTGGTATCTGCGGAATGTCTAGGGCCTGTAGGATGCTTTGGTGCTTCCAGAATATCAGGTGCCTCCTTTGTTCCTGGGAGACTACTTAAGGCCCAGGTGCCTGCCTGTTTGGGCAATGAGGCCCAACTTCAGGTCAAATTTCACTTTGTTTGGTCCTGGGCTAATATGGGCCAGGGGAATATCCACCATCATAGCAGCCTGCAGCTTCCAGGAATTGGAGTGATGCCCATGATCCATGTTCCTGCCATACTAGCTGGACTTAATTTTCTTTTTTTTGAGGGCACAGCAGTAGTAGGGTGGATCAGGGAAGAATGAGAAGAGGGTGTTATCCAGATACATTATACAAAACTCAATTTATTAATAAAAGTGTTATAACAAAATATTTATACAATGGACACAATAGTTCATTTTATATATCAACTGGGATACAGAGTATTCAGGTTAAACACACTTCTTGTGAAATGTTGGTGAGGCTATATCTGGGTGAGATTAGTATTAATTGGTTGGCAAAGTAAAGTAATTTTCCTTCCCCAGTGAGGAGATCAACCAATCCACTGAGAACCTAAATGGAATAAAAAGTGGAGAAGGGAGAATTTGACCACATTCTGCTTTCTTTCTTTCTTTCTTATTTCAGCAGTCACATAAGTCTTTGGGCAGGGACTTACACCTCAGTTCCACTAGATTTCAGACTCACACTAGACCTGCACCACAGGCTCGCCTAGGTTGTTAGCATGTATCTATCCATCTATCTGTCTGTCTCTCTGTCTATCTCTCTGTCTGCCTGTCTAGATAGACACCTACCTACTTATCTACCTTCCTACTCCTGGTTATTTCTTTGAAGAACTCGAATACACTTGATACATAATGCTAAAAACAGTTGAGTACTCAATGCAGGCAAAAATCCACATTTAATAATGTGGATTTTAAATTTTGCTTTAAATCTACATACTTTATCAATTATATCAACAGTCAAACACAACCATTCAAAACAAGTATTTTAAATGTTTAATGTATTTGAGTATTTGCCTGAGTGTATGCTTGTGTATCACATGCAAGTATTGCCTATGGGAGTTATAATAGGGTATCGGGTTCCATAAAACTGGAGTTACAGACAGTTGTTGGCCACTACGTGGGTGCTGGAAATCACGTTTCCAGAAAACCCAGGTTTTCTGGAAGAGCAGTCAGTACTCTTATCCAGTGAGACATGTCTCCAGTTTTCAAAATAAGTTATAACAAAATTAACTGAAACTAGAAACAGACTCTCAAAGCACATTTTGCCCAGGTGTTAAACAAAAATTTTCCAAAAGTGCAAAAAACATACTCAATCATGTTGCTTTCACAAAGCTAAAGAGGATGATTCTGGTAGTGGTATTTCTTCAGTTAGTAATAATAAGATATTTTCCCAAATGAGATTTATTTAAGGAATGCAACATTCAGACATCAGTCAATGTAGTTTCTCATATCAATAAGCTAAAGCAAAAAAAAAAAAATCACACGAATATATCAACAAGTGCAGAAAAATCATCTGACAAAATTCAACACCCGATCATAATGACAAACTTCCATCTGGTACTGGAGAGTGGCACAGAGGTGGAAAGTACCTGTTGAGTGACTGTTGCTTTTGCAGAACACCTGAGTTTGGTACCCCGAATCCACGTGGCAACTCACACACATCTGTGGCTCTAATTCTAGGAACCCAAACCCCTCTTCTGGCCTCTGGGAGTGACTGGCATGCATGTGGTGCACAGACATATATGCAGGCAAAACGTTCACGCAAATACAATAAAAATAAATAAATCTTTTAAAAGTACAGCCATCTAGGGAGAGAACACAGTTTCCTAAACTTGACCTTCCTAAAATCTACAAAGATATCTGCTGTTAACAGCATCCTTAAAAGTGAGAAATTCAAAGTTTTTATGCTCAGATCAGGAATAGATAAGGAGTTGCCTACTCACAATAATTTTCCAAATCATTCTGGAAGTCCTAGCTAATGAAATGTTACATGGAAAATAATTAAAAGACACACAGAGTTGGAAGGAAGAATGAAACTGTTTTTGTTTGCCAAAGACTTTTGTCTATATAGAAAGTTAAAGGAAATAAAATAAATAAATATATCCAGAGCTATGTTATTTTAGCAGGGCTTATCAATATAAGGTTAACAGACAAAAGTTAAATCCCTTTCTTTAAACCAGAAGTGGAAAATTGAATTTGAAATTTAAAAGCACAAAATCATTTACATTCACATCTCAGAAATGAAATACGTATGTGCAAATCTAACAAAATATGTACAAGATCTGTATAAACTTAGATATAATTATAAAATACAAAACAACGAAACTCCAAGAACATAGCACAGGAGAAAATCTAAATGACTTTGAACTTGGTGATAACTACTTAGGCACAACATCAAAAGCATGATCTCAGAGATAAATCATTGATATGCCAGACTTCATTAAAATGAAAAATCGCTGCCCTGCCAAAGATATTCCAAGAGAACAAGAAGACAAGTCATAAACCGAGTGAATTTTTTTTTTGAAAAACTACATGACTGGTAAAGTACTGTTATCTAAATATCCTGTGATTTTTCCTGGGAAAAAAGAAACAAGGGTTTATTCATACGAAATGGGGCACCAATGGTACCTCAGGGTACTAAGGACAGATCAGAGGAATGATTCCACTCAAGAGAAGTTAGATAAAGCAATGATGTTAACTGGATGTGCTTATAGAACCGTGAGTTTACTTACAGGAGCATGGACAACATATGGGCAGCTACAAAGAAGAGTGTCCTCCAACCTCTAGCACTTGTTAACTGTTTATATATTCTCGACGTGGGAAAGTATCACTACATAGACACTTTCCCTTCCATTCTACGAAGGAATGTTAGTGGACCCATCTTGTTAGCCTTATGTAGGCAATCACAGCTGCTCTATTTTCAAGATGCTAATGGACACATCATGCCTACAGGACAGAGTTCTACAACAGTCTACTTTTTGCCTCTGGTTTTTACACTCTTTTTATGTCCTCTTCTGTGATGTTTCCTGAGCCTTGAAGAGGGTGATACATATATATGGGTATTTTCTCCTATACAGAGCTGAGCTTTGGGCTAATATGACACAGCATTAGTCATTTATTCTCAACACTGTGACTCATTATGAGTCTGCAGAGGAACACCCATTGCATAAAGCTTTTCTGATCAAGGCTGGCAGCAGCAATAATCTATAAGAATAAGTGCTTAGAAAGCAATTTGATAGGCACATCATATCCACTTAACAAAACAATTATGGTGGTTTTTTTTTCCACTAGGGTCTATGATCTCCCCAGCCATAGATTTTTTTTTTTTTTACCTAGTTTATAGTACCAAATGTAGGTTCCTTCCTGTAAAGCTGGCCTGAAATTCAATTGGGAAGCAGCTAGCTGCACCTGTAACAGTTTTGTCACCACTGCAATAATGATCACATCTTTCCCTTCATGTTGGCAGTGTAGCCCAGCAGTTCTATAACTAAGCAGTGGCAAACTAACTGGTGGCAAATCTCCCCTACCAGCCTGCAGAGTGCTTCTAGCACTACAAAAGCTAGCCCGCAGACAAACTTCCAAATCATTCCCAGCTTGATCTGTTTTCGTTCTGCAACCAAAGTGTGTGGTAGTGTCTTCAGCAATAGGCTCTTATATTATTTATTTCTGGAATGCAACCCACAGCAGTGGCAATAGCCTGAACTGTTTGGGGAGCCACTAAGGCGTCCCAAACCCAAAACAACTCATAGGGAGGTGGCCCACCTCTTGCACTTGGATTTTTGTTTAGTAACTTTATAGCCTCTGGGAGTGTATTTTTCCTCTCACGTGGGTATCTTCATTCAAACCCTTTAGTCCTTGTTCCAGTGTTTATAGCCACAGGTTGTTGTAAGATTTTTTTCCCCCCACCTTGTTTGGTATCACCTGCAATTCACACAGCCACCACACTCATAAGAATTCCTCAGCAGTGCTTGGCCCCAGCACTTCGTGCAGTTTGATTTTCCCTCCACACTCCTTTCTGTGTGTGTACTTGTATCTTTTTCAGATGCTTTTCTAAATCTGTGAAAACACCCAGATATATGAATAATGTGAAAGCCTTCTGTACAGAAGTAGACAGGATCCCTGAAGTGCCAACTGGTCTTGGCTTCAGTAACTAAGGGGATACTTAAAAGTTAACAAGGTCCAATTCATCATGAAAAGATCTCATTGCTTCTTTTCAGTAGCTTCCTCAAAGGAGTCATATTGGGTGCATTGTGGATAGGAGGCTCAACTTTATTCAGTTCTCTACAATTCACAATCATTCTCCATCTAGGAGCACTACTGAAGGGCTGCTGTACACACATATTCCTTCTCTCTCTCTCTCTTTCTCTCTCTCTCTCTCTCTCTCTCTCTCTCTCTCTCTCTCTCTCTCTCTCTCCCTCTCTCTCCTGCTGCTAGGCAGAGCCTATGTGTGCTGCTCAGCATGGCTTGGGATCAAAAGGAAGCATCAAAAGGAAGCAGGGTACCCATTTGCATGCCATTCTTCACTTCAGTTCCTAGGCTGGCTCTGTGTCAGACTTCTGCTTCTCCATTAAGCACAACTACCATTTAAAAGGGCCACAGGCTGGGTAAAAAAAATTGCCTATCTCCAGTTTACACAGAGTGCTGCCTACCACTAGGACAGGCTTAATCAAAGACCTACACTGCTCTATCCTCACATCTGTCTAACTGATATTCATTGTTCCTGATGTTCCTGGAGGTCACCAGGAACCAAGGTATCCCAAGCCCAAACGTTCTACCTATGAGTAGGGACCAATGGGTTTGCAACTGAATGTAGGGCCCCCACTTGTAGGAAAATGTGGTCACCCAGTGAGGTCGAGGCAATTCCCATCACAGAATCTTTTTCCTCCAGGGTAGGAGACAAAAACGGTGTTGAATTATAATACCTCTTTGGTGAACTGGCTTTCAGGCTTTAAAGCCTTTCTGAGGCCCACAAACAAAGCATTTGGCATTCTGTCAGTGTTTTTCACTGGGAACTCTAGCCTGATATGAGTTTTGCCTCATTTGCTTTTAAATGACAGAGACAGGCCCTGTTATCTGTTGCTGTCATTTTGTTTTCTCATTCCCTCTTGGTTGTGTTAGCACCTTCATGAAATAAATTTACATTCCAGTTTGTCATAGAGATTTTTCTATTTCTTAAAGATCATGACCCACCACGGGGCTCAGTAAAGTCATTAAGAGCTTCATATCAGTTCTCAGGTCCCGAAAAAATTAACTTACTTCTTTACTCTCTGGTGAACATAGTCTTACCTGGCCTGGAGAACCTGGCATCACACACTAGCTCTCTCTTCCCATTCACTCACTATCATTTCTATGTAATTTTCTCCTCTTCACTATTCATTTTTTCCTATAGATTCCAAGCTTTTGTATTCCAGGAGGGGTTATTTCGCACAAGCATAATCTGCATTCTCTTTTTCTTATGTACTCCTCTCCATGCCTAGACATAAGAAATGGTGGGCTGAAAAGATGGCTCAGTGGATAAAAACATTTAGTCCTCTTCCAGAAGACTTGAGTTCAGCTGTTACCACATTTGACAGGTGGCTCTCAAATACCTGTAACTCCAGGTCCAGGGGATCAACACCTCTGGCCTCTATGAGCACTCATGCTCATCTACACACAGACACACATAATACAGATGATTAAATATAATAAAAAATAATTCTCAAAAAGAGAGAAAGAGGACTATTATAAGGCTGGGATGGAGCCCAATTGTTAAGAGAACTTGTTGCTCTTGCAGAGGAACAAGGTTCAGTTTCCAGCACCCACAGGGTAGCTCATAACCATTGTTACTACAGTTAAGGAAATCATATTCCCTCTTCTAACCTCAACCAGTACCAAACACGCACATTGTGTAAATAGTACATTCAGGCAAAACATGCATATACATGAAATAAAATAATCTAGAAAACAGAAGCCAGAACTTTTATCTTTTTCTTTATCCAATTCACTCACCAAATCAGAGAGGAGAGTGGAGGATGCTACCTGCATGTTCTTTTCTTATCACAATTCTTCCCTTCGGTAGACAAGTTCTTTCTGAACAGAAAGCTGTTGCCTCAGTTGCATGTCTCATCAATGCAGCAAGGGCAATGCAACTTCTGCAATAGCTTTCTTATAATTTTATTCCATACATGCTATTTTCAAGGATCGCACCATATTCTCTGATCTGTAAGCCATTACTGAGATATACTTGCACTCTCTTTGTGTGCTATATCACCCGTCAATCACTACCTGCTTGCATACTCTTAAATAAGGGTGCCACTGCCTTATAACCTCTCTCCCACTTCCACAGGAGAATGTTAGCAGACCCGATCTGGTGACAGTCTCATGCAGGCAATCACAGCTGCTCTGCTTTCAAGACAACGATAGCCATACCATCCTCAGAGGGGGAAAAAAGCCCACAACACTAAACTGTACAAAGATCTCTTAAAGCTCAATAATAAGAAAGTTAACAACCTGTTTAAATAATGGAGAAAAGATGTGAACAGAAGCTTTAACAAATAAGATACAGCAGTAGCAGATAGACGTATAAGAAAATTCTCAACAGCATACATCATTTGGACACTGCAAACTAAAACAAAGCGAGATACCAATACACCTCAATTAGAATGGCCAAAATCCCAAGTGTTGACCATTACACCAAAGGCTGCAGTGGATGCTGCTGCTGAGAATGCAAAATGATACAGCCACATTAGAAGATATTCCACATGATACAGTAACTGCAGGTGTGAGTGACTCTATGTTCATCTAGAGTCATAGACTATATATAGAAAGAGTGAACCCAAGTGTAAACTATGGACTGTGGATAACATGTCGATGTGGGTTCATTGAAGGTTTACAAATATACCACTCTGGTGTAGAATGTCCACAGTAGAGAGACTGTCTGGAGGTAGGAGTTAGGAACAAGGAGTACATGAGTTCAAAGCTAGTCTGAGCTACACAGTGAGACCTCCCATCTCAAAAAAAGAAAAGAAAAAAGAAAGAAAGAAAGAACGAACGAAAGAAAGAAAAGAAAAGAAAAGAAAAGAAAAGAAAAGAAAAGAAAAGAAAAGGAAAGAAAAGGAAAGGAAAAATAAAAACATGTTTTAAAAATATCTGTCCATAGTATCTGGAAAAACAGCTCAGAGGTTTTGCCAGAGGACCTAAATTCAATTCCTAGTACCCTCTTCAGGCATCTCCCCACCACCTGCAACTGACACTCACTGGATCTTCATTCTTCTGGAATCATCTGCTATGAGAAATCCTTACATCCGTGGTCTTGCCTCTGCTCTGCTTCTGGCAGAACTTTTTATTTTTAATTTTCAGTTTTGTTGTGACCTTAAATCTTCTCTAAAAAGTAATTTATTTTTTTAAAATCATAGTGACTACAGACAGAAATCTGAGGAAGTAATAGTTCATTTTTTATGTGCAAATTACCAGTAAAGTATTTAAAAATGAACTTTATCTTTCATAAATTTGGTAGGTTTGAATACAATTACACTATCCTATTATGTATATTACAATAAACCTGAAATATAATTGTTAATAGTTTTTATTTATGTCTATGTCATCCCTTTAGAATTTCTTTATATTATACAGTCTATATAATGTAGTAGTCATGAATGTAATTTATAAGTAAATAAATAAGTATGCATACACTTGGCATGGATTCTTGAGAAGGATTTAACCTCTACCAGAAGCAGAGGTGAGACAAGAACTTGGGTGTAAGGATTTCTTGTAACAGATGACTCTAGAAGCAAGAATGGAGAACCAGTAAACAATCACAGGTAGGCAGAAAAGCCAAAGCATTGTTGAGCTGGTTACCTCTGTGAGCAACTGAAAATTGGCTGGCCTTACTGAAGACTCTCTGATGGGCAAACAAACAGTATATCTTCAAAGTCTCAGAAAGTATATCTTAAAAGTATGAGAACTAGAAGTACTTATTTACTAACACCCAATCTCCATTGGTGTAGGATGGACACTGGAAGTGTTACCTCTACAATTGCCCCTAATTCCAGTCTGACATTTGTGGAATAAGTTTCAGAAAGCAGAAAGAAGCTGCCGATCCTCTGAACTGGGACTCTATCAATGCACATAGACAATGTCTGCTGCAAGAGATGTGGTATAAAGCGCTACCAAAAATCTGTTTACACACACATTTGGAGATCACTAGTTTGTTGAATAAACGAAGTCTGATGCTTCTCTATCTGTTAAAGGCAGCCTATTGATGCAAATATCAAGTATTAAATTACACTAATAATTGCCTGCTGTTTACACATAGTTATGCTTCTACTCTCCTTACAGCAGCTTTGGGATGCTCTTACATCAAACTGAATTGGGTAAATATCTCATTTCCATTTCTTCCTGGGTGAACAAGTGATTTGACTCTCTTCAGTCTCAGTCTGTATACTGTAGATAATAATGACCTCATGGTCTAAAGATTAAAATGATGGCAGGTGTGGGAGTCACATGCATGTAATCCTAGAACTTGGGATGTAGAAGCAGGAGGATCAGAAGCTCAAGTCCAGCCTCAACTGCATAGTGAGCGAAACAACTGGTAGTTGAATAAAGTCAACATAGTCTGCTGAGTAATTTGCCTTTTAATGTTTTAAATTTTAGAGGTTCCTCATCTAGGGTAAAAAGTCTGAGCTCACTTCTGGATTTTGAAAACCCACCAATCCCTGAGCTTACCCAAGTTCAGGACTTGAAATACCATCAATCCTCACCCTGGAAATCTCCACCCTAGAAAACTCTGCCCCCAAGCAACCCTATATAAAGACTGCCTTCTGCTTAGTTCTTTGCTGTTGGAACTGAGGCAGCCACCCTCCTGTCTTTTCCCAATAAATCTTTTGTGTGATGTTTTTTTGTGAGGTGGAACTCTGAGGTATTCCTTGGTTCCCAACTGTTAGGACACCTTTCCCTTCAGAGCTGTAACACTTACACCTTGGCTCCCGACTGCCAAGATGCCCTTGTGTCGGAAAACACTTACACACCATTGAGTTATACCTTTAAATTTTCAAATATATGTGACTGTTTATTCTGTAAAATCCCTGCACTCTAGATTTTGCTGATTGTTCCACTACAGTGTCCTTTAGGATGTTCTCTTCTTATTTTGTATGATTAGTAGCAGGTTTTAAAGTTTTTTTTTCTTTTTGATAAGAGTGTGACGAATGTAATATCTGTTGTCTCTTTGTAATGCCAATAGACAATGATGATCAATGACACAAGGGCATCTTGGCAGTCATCTTGTCCATTCATATGAAATGCTACATAAGTGCTCATCTGGAGGTGACTCCCAGCGACTCTGTCATATATTCTTTTTAGAAAGGGAAACCCATAAAAGAGTAATTTGAAGTAAGACATTTTTCCTCATTCCAATAGCCTTTTCTTCATGGCTTTTCAATCTGTTTGAATCCTTTGGAACATCCTCCAACTCCAAATTCAAACCAAATTTAGCTTGTTGCACTCAAACATTCCCGTGGGCTCTGGAACAAATCATTAAAAGGTAAATATGTAGCATATTCTCTAGACTATTTCTATAGTTCACTGACAAGGTAACCTAAAATGTTGCCTCTCTCCAATCCATTTCATGGCATTCTAACAGAGCCATTGTTGTGGGGCAAGAGTTTCACTACTGAATAAGTCCTTATTTAATATTTTTATTAGTAATTTAAAGTAAATTAAACTATATATAAGTGTGTGCTCACTGAACTAAAAATAAAGGCAGGTAACAGCAAATGAAAACAGTAGTAGAATCATGTTGTAGTATTATGGGCAAACTCATTGTGCAATGCTATGGTAACACAAGAATACTCCAGAAGGACATATGGAATAGTAATTGGCCCATAACATGGAAAAAGATCTGGACTGGGGAAGCTATGCATATAACTATCATCTAACCAAAAAAACTGAGAAGAGATAGTTCTAGAAATGAAAGAACTATATATGTCATATGATATTTTTAAAAACAAGAGAATAGAAGGTGAGCAAGACCAACTAAATTCTAATAAAATGAACACAAGAAAGTAAGCTTTATAGCTTTATAAAGAATTAGTTCAAAAGGATTTCCCATGTAAAATCACTACATAGACAATGTTTTAGTAATTGCTGTTGACTTTAAAAAGCATTTGATTTCTTTTGTTTTGTTTTGTTCTGTTTTAATAAAAAGATTCTTTACCTAACTAGAAAAAAATCCCATGTACTTCAAATCATACTGAATTTTTAAAAGGCACAAGCTTAGAACTCACACCCAGAGGTGTATTGGGAACTGAGTGGTCACCAAATAGTATTTTGGATATAGCCAGCTTTTTACAAACTCCATTAATCCTGACAATTTTGTGAAGTTGCACTATAAATCTCCAATTTGTTGATGAAGGAACTGAGACTTGAAGAAGCTAAATGACTTACCCAAGACCCTTTAGCTAGTAAGTGACAGAGTCTGTTTTTAAACCATGTCTTTCCATCCAAGCACTGATATTATTATATTTATGTAATTTTGGAAATAGCAAAGGCTATGGCATTTACACAGCAGTTTCATCTAAATACCCATCAAGAGCCACCATGGATCTTTCTCAAAGCTCAGCAAATAACCAAAGTGCTCCTAGAAGCTATATTCTACCACCTATGGCAGATAGTATGAGCCTCATACTTGAATGATGGCTCTGTAGTTCAATATCAGAGTTATTACATTTTAGACCTTCCTTTGGTGATTCAGGAAACAGAACAATAAATCCACTTAATATTTTCCACCAAATAACATTCTAAATATCATAGAAACTGAGGCTGAAGCTGAGGACTGTGGCGTCAAAGCCTCCTGATGAAACCAGGAAAGCTAGAAATCAGGAGGAGAGACATTAAAAAACATAGCTGTGTAGACTCAATAAAACAAAATTAATGTAGTAAACTGAAAGATGGTATGACTGTATTTCACATAACTAAAATATTTCTAGATTTAAACTCTCTAATATGTTAGCCAAGTAGTTCTGTCATTTAGTCAAGGTTCAAGAGAGATTATATATTGTGGTTTGAATGAAAAATGCCCACCATAGACTGATATATTTGAACACCTGAACCCTAGTTAATAGAGCTGTTTGTGGAGGCTATGGAACCTTTAGAAAAGCAGACTTACTGGAGGAAGTATATAACTAAGGGTGGGCTTTGAGGGCTTATAGTTTTACCTGGTTCCTGTTCACTCTTCATCCTGCGTGTGGATGAAAATGTGATTAGCCAGCTTCCTGCTCCTGCTGCCATGCCATGCCTTTTCTATTATAATGGATTTTATTCTTCTGGAACTGCAAGCTAAACTAAACCTTTCCTTTCCTTTGTTGGTATTTTATCAAGGTATCAGAAGAGTAAGTAATACACCATAGAACCAGAAATATTGCCCACAGGGTTTAAAAGAATCCTTTCATAGTATATTATAACCTTCTGAATCTATCCTTTAAAATTAGAGAAAGTCACTCTTCCTGTCCTCCATCATGGGGCAGGATCAAGGGGGGAATAAGGAGATCTCATGAAGGAACTTATTTGTAAGCTCTGATATCCAAACTGGGGAGGATGGAGACAGACTAACCCAGGCAGCTGTTTAGGAACACGTCACAGGCAAGATGACTCTATTTTCCAAAGCTATGTACATTGTCAGGTCTTTTGGCATGAGGCAAAAAGAAAAGATTGTCATTCATAGCATAGTCCTTGGGATCAAGGCAGAGAAAATTCTGGAGAAAGGTCTGAAGGTGCAGAAGTATGAGTTAGGAAAAAAATCTCAGGTACTGGAAATTTTGGATTTAGAATCCAGAAACACATTAATCTGGGCAACAAATATTCCATGAGCATCAGTCTCTGCAGGCCTGGATTTCTATGTGGTGCTGAGTACATCAGGTTGCAGTGTTGCTGAGAAAAAGCACAAGACAGGCTACAGTGAGGCCTAACACAGAATCACCAGACAAGTGGCCATGCACTGGTTCCAGCAGAAGTACAATGGGATCATTTTTTTGGCAAATAAATTGCATCCAAAAGGCCAATAAAATTCTCTCAGAGAAGCATAAAAGAAAAGCAAAAAAAATCAAAACAAAAAGTTCAGAAAACCTACACAAAGTAACACAGAGATGGTTGAATAGTTTAAATATAAACTCTATGAAGGGATATGAACAAGACTAGGGATTTGAGAACCACACATGGTGTATGCCTTTAATATCAGCACTTGGGAGGCAAAGACATGCAGATTTCTTTGAAATCAAGGTCAATCTGATCTCTATGGTAAGCTCTGTGCCAGCCAGGACTATCCACTGACACTGTCTCAAACAACCGCAAAACACTGGTTCAAGACTCACAGCCCTCAAACTCTTTAAGCTGCTTCTTTCTTGTCTCCCCTTCCTGCAACCTGCCCCCCCTCTGAAAAACTTCTTTGTGTAGCATCAGCCTTTCCTGAATAAGTCACTTTTCCCTTTCCATCCCTTTCCCCAACCCACACCATTTATAAACCCACCAGCTTAGATCCAGACATATGGCCTGGAACCCTCATTTGTGAATCCCTTTTGCCTGGCCTAGCTCTAGATCTGTGGTTTGGGATCCATCTTTCCCTGGGCCAATTAGACAGTTCTCTCAACAGTCTTACCTGGCCTAGTGCAGGTCTCACTTCTCCTGCACTGGCCCAATCTAAACTCAATGAAAGACAGAAGTCCACAAGCTCAAGTCAAATTAAAAAAAACAAAACCAAAAACAAAAACATGAATGCCCCAAACAGCACCTCTCCCATCAAACCCACTAGCCTTATAGATTTGTTCCTTAACAAGAACTAACTAGAGCAATAGTTCTCAACCCACAAGTTGAGAATTTCTGGCCTGAAAGACAACCCCACCCCCACCCCAGGACATAGACATTAAAAGAACAATTAAAATTTTATTAAAGAATTCAAGAAATTTAAAAAAGATACAAATAAAGATTTCATTGGTCTCAAAGATGATGACAATAAATGCTTGAGTGATGCCTGGATGCAATACCAATGATAATTCAGGATTAGAAACCTGGATTCAATGACCATATAGGAACACTGAAGAAAACACAAGCTGAAATGAAGATGGAATTAGCAAGCTTAATATCCCATTTACAAATAAAGCAAATTAAGCAGAAGTTAGAATAACAGGATTTGAAAAGTATATCAAAAGGCAAAGAATAGGCTCATCTAAGATGTGGGACACCATGGAAAGACCAAAGCTTTGAGTAATAGGTAATATTATAGAGAAAATGTCCTCAAACTAAGAAAATACACAGCCATACATATACAGAAGGCTAAACAGGAAAGATCATAAAAGAAAGTCCCACAGCATATCATAGTTAAAGCACAAAGTACACAGAATAATGAAAGTCTATTGAAAGTTAGGAGAGAAAAATCATTAAGTCACAATACTCGTAACTAAAGAGAGAATAAGTACAACCAAGAGACTCTAAAAAGAAAACAAATGAAGCTATAATTTAATGGGAAAAAACACAACTAAGACCACAAACTAGCACAAAACATCAAAATGACTGCAATGTACAGACACCATTAATAATAAATTTAAATATTAATGGCCCTAATTCCCCAATCAAAAGATACAAGCTAGCTGAATGGATTAATAAATGAAATCTATCTATCTATCTATCTGATGTGCACAAGTAACCCATCTTAGCTTTAAATACACGTGCCACCTTAAAGAGAAAGGATGGAAAAAAAGTATTTCAAGCAAATGTGATCAAAAACGCAGCAGCTGTTGTTGCCATTCTAATAACTGGCGAAATAACCTCAAACTAAAACTAATCAGAAGAGACAAAGAAGGATACTTTATTCTAATAAAGGGGTCAGTTAATCAGGAAAGTACCATAATACTAAACATATATACACAAAACTATGGTGCACCTAATTTTATAAAAACCATATTAATGAAATTGGAGACACAGATGAACACAAACCCAATACTTGTTGATTTCAACACCCCGCTTTCTCCAATAAAAATATCATCTGAGCAAAAAAATAGAGAAACTTCTGAATTAAATGACATCTTACACCAAATGGACCTATAATTTCAACAGACTATTCTACCCAAATGTCAAATAATTTATATCCTACTCGGCAGCACATGGAAGCTTCTCTAAAATAGATCCTATGCTGGACACAAAGCAAACCTTAACAGATAGAGAAGAAATAAAACAATCCCATGTTTTATATCTGATGATTATTCAATAAAACTTAAAATTGACAGCAAGCAAAACACTAGTAAGTGCATAAATTCATGGAGATTAAACAACTCATTACTGAATGATGAATGGGTCAAAGAAGAAATCAAGAAAGAAATCAAACTATTACTGAAACTAGATGCAAATGAAAACACAACAAAACCTCTGGGGTACATTAAAAGTAGTACTAATGGGGAAGTTTATAGCCCTAGGTGCCTATATTAAAAAAATCAGAAAGAATACAAATAAATGACTTAATGATGCAACTCAAGAATTTGGAAAAACAAGAATAAACCAAAACCAAACCAAGCAAGAAATAATAAAAATCACAGCAGAGAGTAATGAAACAAAAACAATGAAAACAATATCCAAAAAAAAAATCAAGAAATCTCAGATCTGGTTCTTTGAGAATATAAACACAATTGGAAGACCCTTGATCCAACTAACCCAAAGAAAAACAGATGACTCAAAATTATAAATAAACAAGGAAAAATTATAATAGACAGCAAAGAGATTCAGAATAGTATAATGGTATATTTATCTAAACATACTTCATTACATTGGAAAATCCAAAAGAAATGGATGAATTTCTAGATTTAGCTGAACCTCCAAAATTAAACCATTAAGAACTCAAGAGCTAAACAGAACCATAGCAGGTGAGGAGAATGAAACAGTAATAAAAAGTTTTCCAATTAAAAAAGAAAAGAAAAGAAAAGAAACAAAAAAAGGAAAAAAGAAAGAAAAAAGGAGGAAGGAAAGTCCAGGCCAGATAAACTCATGGCAGGATTCTGCCAGACTTTTGAAAATTGACCATCAATCTTTCCTAAACTACCAAAAAGAAAAATATAACAGAAGCAACACTCTCAAATCCTTCTTCAAAGCCAGTATCACTCTAATATTAAAACCAGATAAAGACACAACGAAACAGAGAACTTCAGACCGATAATTCTTGATGAAATAGACAAAAATTCTTGATAAAATACTTGTAAACTGAATATCGACATACATCACAAATATTATACACCATGACAAAGTTGAATTTATCTCTTACATGCAACATATGCAAATCAATAAATGTAATAAACCACTTAAATGGACCTAAAGACAAAAATTATATAATCATCTCAATAGACATAGAAGAACCTTCTTCAAATCCAACATGCTTTCAAGTCCTAGAGGGAGTAGGACTAGAGAGACCATCTCTCAACATAATAAAAGTTATATATGACAAACCCACACTGAACATTATCCTAAGTGGAGAATATCTCCAAGCAGTCCCATTGAAATCAGTAATGAGAGGGCTGTTCATTATCCCCACTCCTTGTCAATGTAGTGCTGGAAGCACTAGCTAGACAGATAAGGTATGGCAAGAAATAAATTAAAGATGTACATATAGAGAAAGAAGCAGCCATATTATCTCTATTTGCAGATGCCATGATATTATACATGGGGACCCCAAAAATTCCACCGAAAAACTTAAAACAAAAAATCAACAATTTCAGCAAAGTGACAGAGAATAAAATAAACTTACAAAATTCAGTAGCCTTTCTATAAACCAACAATAAACACACTGGGAAAGAGATCATGGACACACTCTCATTTACAATAACATCAAAGGCAATAAATTATCCTGGAATAAATAGTGGAAATGTGAAATATTTGAAGAAGGAGATTAAGAAAGACACTAGAAACTGGAAAAAACTGCTCATGCTCATGGATCAGTAGAATTAAGAAAGTGAAAATAACCCTCCCACCAAATGCTATTTACAGATTCAATGCAATTCCAATCAAAATACCTACAACATTCTTCAAGTAAATGGAAAAAAAAATCCTAAAATTTGCAAGGAACCAGAAAGACACCAGATAGCTAAATATATCCCAAACAAAAGAAAAAGCTACAGAGATTGTTAACACAGACTTCAAGATATATTGTAAATCTGATATTATTTTTTAAAAAACACTATATTCTGAACCCCAAAACCAGATATGTGAACCAATGAAATAAAATAGTACTTGTAACTATAGCCATCCGATATTTGAGAAAGATGCCAAAAAATATACACTAGAGAAAATACAGTATCCTCAATAGATGGAGCTAGGAAAACTGAATTCCACATGCAGATGAAGTTAGACCTCTATCTATCATCCTGCACAAAAATTAGATCCAAGTGGATCAAAGAACTCAATTTGACACCTGAAACATTACAACCACTAGAAGATAATACGAGATGTACTCTATAAGATATAGGTGTAGGAACAAACTTTTTGTTCCTTTATTTTCCCAGAAAATATGGCCAACAATTGATAAGTGGCACCTCACAAAATTAATAAGCTTCTGACAGCTAAGGACACAATCAAGCTAGTGAAGA
Organism: Cricetomys ansorgei; assembly: GCA_026225945.1. Classification (NCBI taxonomy): domain Eukaryota; kingdom Metazoa; phylum Chordata; class Mammalia; order Rodentia; family Nesomyidae; genus Cricetomys; species Cricetomys ansorgei. The sequence continues at coordinate 615,684 of JAMJFZ010003951.1, forward strand.
AGAAACCCACAGAATGAGAAAGAATCTTTGCCACCTATACATCTAATAGAGAATTAATATCCAGAATATACAAAGAACTAACACACACACACACACACACACACACACACACACACACTCAGAGTCCAGGAAACAATTGGTCTAGGGATCTAAACAGAGAGTTCTCGATAAAAGAAATAAAAATGTGTGTGTATATATACATCACGTGTGTGCATATATATATGCACACACACGTGTGTCTTAGTTAGCTCAACTCATTGTCAAAGATGCCAAACATGCTTGCATAGATGTGGGCTAAGTAGAAGAAATAGTTCAAATCATTGCTCCAATTGTTTTAAAACTTTCATATTGTTGGGTGTTTTTTGTTTCATTTTAAGTGCTTCAAATTGAAATAGAAATATATCACTCACTTCCTCCTTTTCCTCTCTTTCCAGCCCCTCCCAGTTACCCTTTCTTGAAACCCTCCTGTATGCCTCCAACTCTCAAGCTGATAGACCATTTTCTTTGATTACTGTGGTGGTTTGAATAGGAATGGACCCTGTAGGCTCATAGACTTAAAGGCTTGGTCATTAAAGAGTGACACTATTAAGAGGAGTGGCCTTATTGTTGTAGGTGTGGCCATATTGGCAGAAGTGTCAAAAACAATTGGAAAAAATCTAGGAGTAATTTAATAGCAGATATTTAGAAAATCTTAAAGTTTATAGGAGATGATCAACTTGTCAACTGAAAAAAATGTCAATATTACCTAATATTAATATTACCCTAATATTAATCCATTCTGATGAAATAATTAGTTCTGACAAGCAAATTTTCTTTCTACTTTACTCAAGTTCTAGATTTTTCTTATTTCGATCTTTTTGCATTGGTATAGGAAAGTAACTCTTTTGCATAACTAATTGTATAATTATTTTAATTAATTTCTACTTCAATTGCATGTTAAATCTTCAAAGTAAAACTGAATTAGACAAACTAGCAGCTAGGTTATCATGAGGAAACCTCCTGTGGGAGTTAAAACATATAGAACATATATATGTCATAAAAGGAAGTCCTATAAGGGAAAAAATATAATACAGCAGCAGCATTATAGTCAAGAATGAGGAACTGGAACAATATAATTTCATAAAACACTTTACAGTTTACAAGTCATTTTGCACCCTTTTCCCATTTGATCATCCTGTGAACTCAGTGAAGGACATAGTGAAGAAATTGCTACAATTTCTAAGAGAGATCCTTCATCTTCCAGAGAAATACAAACTGATTGGGATATTACTAATAGGACACAGGACATTTTAAATGTCCTCTGTATTAGTTAGCTAGTTAGGGTTCTCTAGAGCAACAAAACCGATTGTGTGTGTGTGTGTGTGTGTGTGTGTGTGTGTGTGTGTGTAAGGAGATAGAAAGAATAAATCAATGGATGGTGAGGAATTGGCCCATTGGGTTATAGAGGCTGAGAAGTCTGATGATCTCCCAGCTACAAGCATGAGACCCAGGAAAACCCAAAGTATGGTTCTAGTCTGAGTTCAAAGGCCTGAAAACTAGGAGAGCTAGCGGTCTTAGTCTCAGTATGACAACTGGAGAGGACTAAGGATGCAGCTTAAGCAGCCAGGCAGAGAGCAACTTTTCTCTCCCTTAACCTTTCTGTTATCTTGGGGCCCTCAACAGATAGATACACACAAGGCCACACACATTAGGGACCACAATCTGCTGTATTCAGTTTACCTATTCAAATGTTACTCCCACCTACAGGTATGCTCACCTTCAGATGTATACTCTGAAATTATTACCAAGTATTTAGATACCCTATTATCCAGTGAAGTTGACCCAGAAAATTTACCATTGCCTCCCTAAATCAAAAGTTTCCAGAAGTTTCCATTGCTGCAGGCCCCAGAAGTGACTTCTACCTTTGTTCTGCTCTAGACTTTACTTTGGTGACTACCTGAGAACATACCCACCCATCCCTTAGATGAAATCATCTTTGAAGGCCTTATTCAACTCTGAGTAAGCCTATGCAGACGAAAAGAAAAAAAAACTCATCCCCAGAAGCCAAAGCAGAGAAGCCATTAGGGCTAATGGAAGATAATTTTTAAATGCAGACAACGATAGCACAGGATCCACCAAGAAACATACAATTTCAAATGCTTGGTGCAATCTACCCTGAAGGTGAGCTAAAGACAGCTCTTGAGTCTAAATTGCATGAATTATAATATGAGCCTGTCTCATATGGTCAGGGCAAGTTAGACAATATTCCTATCTCCCATTCACTACATGCATCATGAGAATCAAAATATCTCACCAGGAACTACTGATCCACGTGACAACATAGATACTTCCTATAGTCCTTGTGAATGAAAGAAGCCAGGCACAAGGGAGTATCACACAATATGTATGATTCCATTTCTTAGCTGTGGAGTGGGTTACATAGGTGGACATAGATCCAACACATCTGATTGGACCCTTGATATCTGATATTCTACTGGACAATATAACATAATAACAATTTCAAAAATTTGTCTTTCTGTTTTCTGTGAGTAATAATTGCGATATTATAAGGTATGTATCTAGTGGAGAACCCAAATGTACAACAGGTACTCAAAAGATGATGGCCAAACATCTTTCTTTAAAATGACCAGCTTCAAGCCACACATGGTGGCACAGACCCATTAGCCCATCACTCAGGAGGCAGAGGCAAGATTATAAATTCTAGGCCATCCTGGGCTATGCAGTTAGACCGTTATGGCTTGAATCAGAAATGTTTCCCACAGGAGGAAAGTAGGACTGGCAGGTAAAAGTAGGTCACTGGAGGCGTACCTTTGAAGGTTATAAACTGTTCCTGGTTCCTGCCTCGTGGTCTATCAAGGTGTGAAATAACTCTGATACATGCTTCTATAGCTGTATACTGAGATGCCTCACAATACCATCCTGCCATAATGGCCTATATCCTCTGAAACCATGAACCAAGATAAGTCATACTTCCCTTAAGTTATACTTCTGTCAGATAATTTGTCACAATGATGAGAAAAGTAACTAATACAGAGATTCTGTCTGAAAACACTGAACCAAACAAGGATAAAATATCTGTACCAATGACAACAAAAAAACAGAAGAATTACTAACAGAAGTAACTGAGTTCAGAAATTCTAATGAGCTTGCATTATTCACAAACCCAAGAGGATTCCAGAGCAGGGACAAATGACACAAGACACACAATCCCTCCTTCTGGGATTTTGCTTCTGGGATTACATCATTTCAGTCCCCTTGGCCTCACCCAACAGGCAGGTGGACACTGTCCAAAGAAGTCAGTAATATAATAGGCAAGAACCGATTGGTACACAGACCTGAGATAGCCTGCAGATAAGAAAGGTAAGGGATCAAGGAGGCCTAGTCAGGGGTTGCCACTTTGGAGGATTGTCCCTGGGCTGCAGGCTCAGAGAGTGGCTGAAATGGAAAGTAAGAGTCACAGGGAAAAATGAGGACCTGGCTTCTGGAACTCTTAATGCATGGCCTGAGAAGGAGCTAGAGCTAGAGGTTAGTTCCTAACACAAGGTAAGAAGAAAATCTCTGAGAAGGTCTGTCTCAGTATGTAGTCTGAATATTGATTTGCCTGGGATTAGATTCATTCTGGGTGAATCCTGCTGTTTCTGTCATTACACAAGTCATCGATAATTGTTCGGGATTGGACACTAGAGCACATCTTAAAGGCAAACATGTGCAAGGATGCCCAGGGATCCTGGTAAGTGAGATTTTGATCCAGCATGTTTCAGATGAAGTCCCAAATTCTGCATCTCTAACATTCTCAGGTAATGCCTCTGCCCCTTTGGCCCAAGGATCACATTGGAGCTTTAGAAGATGCACTTTGTAGCAGCAGCCAGGTGACTGGAAAGGTCTTTGAGATCTCTTCAAATACCCCTTTTCTCTGACTGTGAGCCTACATGGAGAGGGGAATAAACAACCCCTCCCAATGCTAAAACCATAGAAGTCAATATTCTATAAGGCATTCTAAGAAGCTCACTACTATTTATTCTGGATTTAAAACACTGCTATAGATGGTGTTGTGAGGAGATTTATAGTTTTTAATCTTCTCATATAGCACAACTGCTAAATACAGTATAATATATGTGACAGGAATTAGTCCAGAATTTATTTAAGACTTTTCCTCCTCAGTTCATATGTCAAAAAATTGCCATTTCCAATTATTTATTAGGAGTGTGATGTTTTTCAAGGTGGATGCATTACTCCTGTTATCTGCTTTCAATTAGCTGAGAATTTACTATTCTTAGCCAAATGTTCATTCATCAGCAAATTCCACATTCCTGGCAGTCTGATTAACTTCCCAGGGCTCTTCCTTTACAGTTAAAATAAATGAGGCTGTCTATGTTTCATGTTTGCTTGCTTATGGAAGGAAACAGAATAGGTTTAGGGTAAGGAAAATAGAGAGGAGTAGTGCGGGAGAAAAGGGACAAGGAAAAGGAAAGTTGGAGAATGGTAATGAAGAACGTTAGAGGATGAAGAGGAGAAAATTGGAGGAGGAGGAGGAGGAGGAGGAGGAGGAGAAGGAGGAAGGAAGAAGAAAAAAGCCCTAACAATCAGCAGAGATTAATGATGTAAATAAACACCTACCCATACACCAAAAGCTATTCCCCACTAGAACATATTCAGCCATATCAAAAATCCGGCTCCATCAGCAAGAGGTTGGAAGACTTGACCTTGACCCTTTATACCTTACTGTGGGGCCTGTGGGAGAAGTATAAGCTTTGGAACCAATGGGATCTAACTCTGAATTACAGCCCAGTCAATGAAAACCAGAACATCTTGGGTGAGTTATCCAACCTCCATTTTAAATCCTCACGTTTCTCCCTCTGTAAAATCATAACAGCAATGACTAAGTTGCATGTTGGCCATGGATTTAAGTGAGACTCTGTTTATGTAACGATGACATCAGCTAAAACAACCCTGCCCTTGAGTTTCAAACAGCATCTGTTCAAATGTCATCCAACGTGTGCAGAAGATCTCACATTCCCTCCATCCACGCTGGGGCTTTGAGGAAGTAGGAAGAGAAGGATGGGGTAGTACATGATTCTCCTTGCCATGGCTGGCAAAAGCTGTAGCCTCTCCTCAGACCTGCTCTGCATGTCCATGCTGTGCAACATAGAGCATCTCTATTCTTCTCTCTGTATTCACCCACATCTAAATATCAACTCTTAGTCGCACCAGCTACTTAGGAGGCTGAGGCAGGAGCATCACATTACTTTGAGAGTTCAAGACTAGTCTTGACAATATAGTAAGAAACCCTTCCCACATGTACCCCATCCATAAAAAAGAATCAACCTAGGCACATCAAGTAATATGCAGTAGCTGATTTTATTACCAAAAGTCTGAGGAGAAAGAAAGTTTACCTTACACCAACTCACATACAACTGAGTCAGTCATGTAATGTAGCCCTCATCTGCCTTTGCTCTATTTGTTGTTCTCTCTCCCTTGGTCTTGAATGTGTGTGGGCAGGGCAATAAAACAAAACCTTAACTCCCTTACTCTGCCTTACTCAGAGTAGTTTAGCTGATCTCTTGGATTGATCACTCTTAGGAACCCACCTTAAACTTGGATCTTGACAACTCAATGGCTCTTCAATGTGTTCGTCTATGGAAACTCTTCCCTACTCTAGGGACCAGACACTGCATTAGAACCACACCAGTGAGACAGATATACACAGCGTCAGGTTCTGTGCATAACGTAGTTGGGTTATAAATGAATAGAATATATACCTTAATATTTTCTGAAATTTTTTTTTAACTCCAAGGCCTGGTTTGCAGTAAAGGAAGTGGTGAGGTGGATGAAATGTACCCTTTTATCCAATGTTTATCTCCTGTGTTTCATTCTTCAATATTTTGTTATATTTTCTTGAGAGAATATTTCCAACATTGCTTTCAATCTCCCCCACCACTTGTGTACTGAAGATAAAAACCAGGGCCTTTCAGACATTAGGCAAACACTCAACTGTTGACCTGTACCCCAACACTATACCAACATCTCTAAGCACCCCATTTTGTATTCCAGTGGCTTGCAATTCTCTAGATTAAGCCATGCTCCTGTCTCAGGAATTCAGCGCCTTCTCTTAAAGGAACAGTCAGAATTTGCTTTCTCTTTTTTTTGGTTTTGTCCTTATTATAGTTGTGGCCCCAGAATATTCTGCTTTCTCCAGTCCTCTGGATTTTGTGGGTTCATTTGTTTGCTCTCTGCCTCCCGTGTGGCGATTTTCTCTAAATTTCTGCTGATCATTGGCCACCAACTTCTATTTACAAAAGAGGCTACAAAGCTGATTAGAAGTGCTCAGCAAAATGTAAGCACTTGTCATCTGTGGCTGTTGCTGCAGGGAAACCCAATAAAACCAAGATGTTTCATTAGAGGGAATGGAGTGAAGATCTGCTGATCTAAAGCACTCTGTGAGCTGGGGATGGAGTTCAGTGGTAGAGCACTTGCCTATGACGTTGGTTAGTTTTCTATCAACTTGATACAAGCTGGCTGCATTAGGAAAGGGAAGACCTCAATTGAGAAAAGGCCTCATCACACTGCCATGTAGGCAAGTCTCTGGGGGCATCTTCTTGATTAGTGATTGATGCAGGAGGACACAGTGCACTTTGGGGGTTACCACCCCTTGCCACGTGGTCCTGGATGGTATAAGAAAGCAAGCGAAAGAGCTGGGAGTAAACCAGTAAGCAGTGTTCCTCCGTGGTCTCTGCTTCAATTTTTTCCCCCAGGTCCCAAGTTTTTGCCCTGACTTCCCTTCATGATGGACTATGTGATGTAAGCTGAAATAAGCCCTTTCTTGCACAAATTGTTGCTGGTTATGGCGTTTATCATAGCAATAGAAACCCTAGCTAAGACACCCTGAATACATAAAGCCCTGACCTTATCCCTAGCACTGCAAAAAACTGGGTAACAGTAACAATTACAGTAATAATATAATGCATCTAACCTCTCACTTAAGAGAAAGTAAAAGGCTGGAAGGGGTAGCTCAGTGATAGTATGAACGAAAACAGGAGCAGGAAGAAGAGGATGAGGAGGTAGAGGGGAGGTAACAAGAGGGCAGAGGAAGAGGAGAAATGGGAGGGGGAGCTTTTTTGCTTTAGCATCAACCAGACCCAGTTTTTAATGACAAGAATCCTCTGATATTCTTCCCTGGAAATAAAGTTAGTAAAGGGCAGGGTGAGAGTTGGAAGCCTGCAAGAAAAAAAAAAGAAGAAGCAAAGGTCTCACAATGTAGTATCAACTCCTGAATTCCTCAGCCTTTCCTGGGTTCTACGCCATGGGGTTTCTCACATTTTAACACACGTAAAAATTACTCGCACTGCCCAAAGGGCTTGCTAAACACAAATAGCTAGTTCTTACTGTCAGAGTTCTGGATCACCTGAGAAAATAAAATATTTTTCCATTCCCCGCTTCCTAAGCTCATTGGCCTGTTGAAACTGTTGAAAGCACCATCAGGTTTAAAACACTAAAAATCAAATAAAATAAAAAAGAAAGAGAAAAAAAACTCTCTTCCACCAACTATAACAAACTTATGTCCAAAGTTAAAGACTCATTATTTATTTATTTATTCATTTTTGTTTTGTGTGTGTGTGTGTGTGTGTGTATGTGTGTGTGTGTGTATGACAGGGTTTCTCTGTTGTAGCCCTGGATGTCCTGGAACTCACTCTGTAGACAAGACTAGCCTTAAACTCACAGAGATCTGCCTGCCTCTTCCTCCCAAGTGCTGAGATCAAGGGCATGCACCACACTGCCCAGCAAAACTCATTTTTCTTAATTAACAAATTTCCATTCTAAGCTGTACTTCCCTCTGGAATGAAACCCACTGAGTTGAAGTGAAATGAAATGAAATGAAAGCCCGCCTCAGTGGGCAGGCTAGTGATGGTTTAAATCCATAGTTAGCTGAAAGTAGTCGTGAATGATGTGCACTTTTGGATCCTAGACTACCTTTATTTTGAACTGTTCACTTTTTGATGACCCCATTGAGATGTGCTGTCATGGAATTTGGCTGCCCAGCTCTAAAAAGCTCAAGCCCCATAAAGAGGCCACACATCAACACTTCAGTTACACTCAGCCCAGTTAACACCTACACATCATGGAGCCATCTTCATGGGAACCTATCTATACCAGACTCCCTGGTGCATATGTACTCAAAGCAGTACAACCCAGAGCAGAAAATTAATGTGGATGTATGTACTAATGTAGTTCATGACTCTTTAAGGTGATTCTTGAGGCCAGAGACACGCTACTTTCTTCACCTGCCGATACTCCGAGCCTAAAACAGTACTGGGCATACAGTAGAAGTTCATTGGATTTCCAGTTCTAATTGATGAATGGACCATGCTAAGGAAAGCCTCTCATTTACTCTCTTGGTAAGTTCAGAGTCCATTATCTTCTCTTTCCTATTTGACACAAGGCTCAGTAGTCACACTTGGTTTGGAGGCTTTGCATAAGGCTTGCCTGAAGGTGAAACCTCAGCTTGGTTTCTCTCTGGCTGAGTGACCTACCTATGTTCTTGTGCCTAAGTTTCCTCACCTGTGAATCATACACAATTGTATCGGCCTTCCAAAGTTTCTGGAACCTTAGATACCTGTCAGTGCTTGAAACAGACACCATTTAACATTTAGCAAGCATTTGTTGGCTGCCAGCTATTTCATCTTTGTGCTATTCCTATTCAATTATCATTACAAGGCAATGACTCCAAGAATCAAATTGTAAGTACCCCCTTCTCATAAAAACAGTCCCCAAAGAATTCCTCTGGCTCTGGGCCAGTTGTTGCCCCCAGTTAACTGTTTTATTTTTCAGCCTTAGGGATGAAGGGGGCTTATTGAATCTGCCACTCTCCACACATCTGCATGTAGTATGCAGTGGCATCGGAGACTTATAAAAGCAAAGTTCCTTTTAACACAATGTGCACCAGAACTATCAGAGGAACTTGATTAAAATGTACATTCTAAGGTTTTGCTCAAGCTAGTTTGGAGTAGGGCCCAGAAATGGTGCTCTTTAAATAATTCTCCCCAGGTTACTCCAATGCAGGAGTCCTTAAAAATTCTGCCTCAGCAGATGCTCTCCTTAAAGCAAGAGCCACCCAACTTTGACATTGTTACCAATTACTCAAATAAATGGATTCCCCCAAAGCCCTGGCACAGAGTATCCAAAAAGTTAAGAACTACAGCATAAACGTGATAAATGTATATTTATGTACTACCTTAATTCTAGTTCAAATAATATGTTCATTACATTTTTCTACAAACACCAAAGATCTTCTAAAAGGGTCCAGTAGTTAATCTGCGAAAGGCTGTATACTGTAAGTATATGATAATACCTATGTTATAAGAGAAAGAGTGAACTTATAAACAAATATTTACAAATTTGCTTGTAATATTATAAATAAAATATAAATAAATATACTCTAGAGTATCTAGAAACTCTAGAAGCTGAGATCTTGGTAGAATCACTCACTATTAAGATGTATCAGGGCCCACATCATATTTTCCTCCTCCTCTCTCTCTCCCTGTGTTCCTTCCTCTCTCCCTTAATTTATTTATTTTTCCTCCTTAAATCATTTTGTGCAACATTCAAGGGGTGTGTGTGTGTGTGTGTGTGTGTGTGTGTGTGGTATTGTGTATATTACTGTTCTTAAGGAGCATTCTTCTTGGGAGTTAATATTAGATTATTCAATACACTTAGATTTTATTCTAAGCCAGTATCTCAGATGAGTGACTCAGGAAGCATGTATCATAAAATTCTGGGGTACAGTTGTCAAGTTACTCAGGACGTTTTACACAGGTGAATCTTTTCAAACGATTTCATGGTACTGGGTAAAAATGTTCTTTGATGGTCTATCTAGCACATAATCACACATGAGCCTAGCAATTGACCTGAATGTGCCTGTGCTGGTTAGCTGTTTTTGTCTACTTGACACAAGGTAGAGTCATCTGAGAGGAGGGGCCCTCCATTGAGAAAATGCCTCCAAAAGACTGGACTGTAGGCAAATCTGTGGGGCATCATCTTGATGAATTATTGATGTGGAAGGGCACAGTATACTGTGAGTTGTGCCACCCTTGTGCAGGTGATACTGGATGGTATAAGAAAGCAGGCTGAGTAAGCCATGAGGAACAAGCCAGTAAGCAGCACTCCTCCATGGCTTCTGCATCAGCTCCTGCCTCTGAAGTCCCGCACTGAATTCCTGCCTTGGCTTCCCCTAATGGTGGACTGTCCAAATAAACCTTTTCCTCTCCAAGTTGCTTTGTGTCCTGGTGTTTTATCAGAGTAATAGAAACCCTAACTAAGACAGACAGAGACCTACTGAAGATTTTTTTGTATAACTTTGCAAATTTCAAATGAGAAAGGATTTTTGATTCAAGGTGATTGTATTTAATTCTCTACACTGTGGGACTTGGACCCAACTCAGGGATGTCCTGGTTTCAGATACAGGCAGGATACTGCTTTAGATGGAGGGACAGATGTTTCTAATTTCTCCAAGTTCTTTTCACACAAATTACTTCCTCTTGGTGGTGAAACAGAGGAGAAATGGCAACTTTGGCCTTCAGAAGGCAGGAGAGAGTAGAGACTGTATTGTGCAAATTATAACTCATCATCCAATTCAAGAGAGCCTGCTGGAACAGCATTTTGGGCTTTTAAAGAACCCACTCTCAGCAGGAATTTGCCTAGAGCAGGGTTTCTCCGTGTTGGCACTGTTGCCAGTGTGGACTCATGGTTCCTTGTTAGCAAAAAAGAAGAAAAGAAAGTAAAAGAAAAATATTGCCAAGTTGAAAAGGGGGTGTGTTCTAATGTCATTCTGTCGCTGTGATAAAACACTGACCAAAAGCAACAAGGGAGAAAAGGGCTCATTTCAGCTTACACTCACAGGTCACACAGTCCGTCACTGAGGGAAGTCGGGGAAGGACCTCAAGCAAGAACTTCAAGCAGAAACCATGGAGGACACTGCTTACTAACTATCAGCCCATGCGCCTTCTTATGCAACCCAAGCCCAACTTCATAAGGATGGTGCTGCCAGAAGTAGGCTGGGCCCTGAAATATCAATTATTAATCAAGACCGTCTCTCATCAAGACCGGCTCTCCCAAACATGGCCACAGGGCATAGAGGCATTTCTTGATCGAGGTTCCCTCTTCCCAGGTTACTCAAGGTTGTAAGGGTTTGATCTTAGATTTTCCCCACAAGTCAGATTCTGCTAGCAGCTCTATTCAGATTTAAGGACTAACGCTGTGTTAACACAGTAATCACCGCTGGCCTGCATCCATTTGCCTTAATTGGCTTGGAGATTACTTGTAGCCCATGAACCCAATACCTTACTGAAGATCAACATAACTTCAGTCTTCTAAGTCAGAGCTTCACATTTCCCACAAGTATTTGCCATGAACTTAGATGTAGTGAGAACTTTAAAAAGTGCAGCTTAGTTGGAAGCTGTTATATTAAGACGTACTCTTGAAGAGATTAATTTATTGTGAGGCCTCATCTCCTTAGCTGTCTGCCTCACTTTGTCATTACACACACACATACACACACACACACACACCACACACACACACACACACACACACACACACACACAGACACACACACTTGAGATACCATCTGCTATGAGGTTCTCACCAGAGCTGATCTATAACATTGAATTTCTAGGCCTGTGACTTAAACATCTTTTCTTTCTAAAGCATCCAGCCTTGGGTACTTTGTTAGAGTAATGAAAAACAGAATGAGAGCCATTTCTCTTTGCAGTCCTTGTAAGAATAAAGATCATGTATGTGAAGTGTATCTCTAAGGTGTGTGTTCAAGATAAAACACTGAGAAGCAAATCCAAGGGGAAAAGCCTATACTAGTTCTTTGCCCACTGAAATCTCCTTGGACTAGTGTTTGGATGGCAGCTTGCCAAGATAATGAGTGACCATGTACCACTTCGTTAGCCACACTTCCCCTGAATAAATCACAAGAACCACAATCTGCAAGAGTTTCTGATCCAGTCTAGCTTTCCCTCTGCTTCCAACAGAAACAATCTGCTTATATCACCAAAAGTTAAGAGATAGAATATTCACAGCAGCACTTCTTAAAATAGGCAAAACTAGGAATTAGCCAAATGCCCAACAGCCGCAGAATGGATAAGCAAAGCATAATAGATTCTCACAAAGGAATGTGGTCATGAGAATGATATATACATACAAAATCTTGGTAAAGTTCACAGATTCTATATCAAGTAAATAGAAACTAGATTCAAAATTGAATTGATATAAGCATTCAAACAGGAAAAACTTTGTGATACAATTGGATATCACAGTAGAAGATAGCCTGGGGATATGGATAGCGATTGGGGAGCAAAGGGAGACTTCTAGGATGTTGCAGGTCTTTTATTTTCTTCTTCTTCTTTTTTTAATAAAAGGGTGTATCTTTTATTTTTATATGTGTATGTGTGCGTCTAGGTGTGGAGTAGAGGATGCCATGTCCACGTGACTTCCCACAGAGATCAGAAAAGGCCAGTGGATCCTCCAGGAACTGGAGTTACAGTTTGTTGTGTGCTGTCTGACAAGGATGCTGTGAACTTAACTTGGGCCTCCGCAAAAGCCCAGTATGCACCCTTAACCTCTGAGCCATCTCTACAGCCCCATGCTTTGCTCTTTGATCTGGTTACTATTTGTATGTCTGTATTCTATTCGAGAAAGCTGATTGGAATATGTATTGGTATGTCATGCAATCTGTACATGGATAAAATATTTCAAACCGAAAAATCACCTTCTCTTTCTCATTCATTTCATCCTCATTCCCAAGTTGGAAGCTGATCGTCCATGCTTCTATCACTACAACTCTAAACTACACAGAATGGAAACAATCTGCTCAGAGTGGAGGGACTTGCTGTCCCGGGGACTAGGGCAATCCCATTGACTACTGAACTCTTGATGCTGCAGAGTCCAACTCTGAACTGGGCCGGGAGATGTTTTTCCCCTTCTTTTGCTTTTACTCTTTTATCCCCTCAACCAACAATGTTGCAGGAATAACAAAGTCAAGCTGGGTTTCAATGGCGGTATCTGCTGGTATAGCCTCCTGGCACCCACCACCCCAGCACATTCTAGTGTGGGTTGCACATCATCTCTGTCAAGGGCCTCTGCTCATCATAACAGCTCGTGTGTCTTTCCTATAGCTGATCCCATGATATTCCTCCCAACATCTGGGTAATATTCTGGATTGCACACAAATGTGAGTGGTGGTGTTTATTTTACTAGTGTAGTACACCTGCAGCTTAACTAGTAGAGAACAATCTGATGTTGATGACTACAAATGAAGGCCTGGGTGAGGCCTTGTAAACCCTGGAGGTTCATCTTTCAGCAAAAAAAGAATCCAAGACTTTCAAATTCAATCAATCTGAACATGATGGAAAAAAGAGAGACATCATTATAGACAGATAATGGTTTGAAATCTCAGCCTGTGATGATTGGAGAAGCAGATGGAAGGCAAGATGATTTTTATATGTTTCGATAGCCCCTGCCGGGTGGGAGATTAAATAAGCAAAAGGTCTGATTGGTAACCACATTTGGGCCACTGAGCAATTGCAGAGAAGTAGAAGCAATCACACAGCCTGTGCTTGCCAGAGGAAAGGAATGGGGTTAAGCTGCTGAAGGCAATCTGTTTTGTCACATTGCTTTATGCATGCAGATATCACAAAGCCCCGTTACATAGGGTTATATAATTCACCTAATGCGCTGCCCATTTTGTATGCCCACTGCCTGCTCCTCAATGTACCAATTGTTCAGTCAGTTGTTCCCACATTGAAAACACGCTCTGAAGAATATTTATGTGTAAGGTGCTGGAAATGGAAAAGATACAGCCTCTGTCTTCAAGGGTCAACTATCCAATTGTTCTTGTTTGCACCACTACAGAACGAACTGCCTTACATCTTTTGGTCTCAGTACAACAAGAAGCACGGATGACTTAGTCACTTCAAGCTGCTGTAACAAAACGGCTGTGAGAGAACACTTCCCTATCATGTGAAAGACCCTGGGTTCCATGCCAGCACTGGAAGAAATATCAACATAACACACACACACACACACACACACACACACACACACACCATAGACCGAGTGGCTTAAATAAAAGACATTTACTTGTCAAAATTCTGAGACATTATAGTGGGCATTATGGAAGATCTCAAGTTCAAGGAAATCCTGCACAACAAAATGAGACTTATCTCAAAAATGGAAAAATTCTGAGGCTAAGCTATCCATGAGCAGGGTGTGAGCAAACGTGGTCACATGGTCACGGTGAGGTCTCTCTTCTTGGCTTGTGGATGGCAGTGTTCTCACTGAGTCCTCACATGGCCTCTTGATCTCTGCCTCATAAAGGCACAAATCCTATTATGAGGTTTCCACCCTCATGACCTCATCTAAACCTGATCACTTCCCAGAGTCTCCACCTCAAAATAACATCACAATGGGGGACAGGACTTCATTATGAATTTTAAGGGAATACAAACATTTAATCCACAGCAGTGACCAACTCTATGAGTCAGTTTGCACTGCCATAACAAACATTATATAGGCTGGTGGCTTAATAACAGAAATTGATTTTCCGATAGTTCCAGGGACTGGAAGTCCATGTCATCATGGAATGTCATCGGCAGGGCTGGTTTCTTCTAAACTTCTTTCCTTGCTCTAAGGATGGTCACCATCTTGCTATGTGTTCGCATAGTTGCCTCCCTATCTATACCTGAATCTCTCCTTCAGTGGAAGGACTTTAGTGATACTTGATTAGGACTCACCCTAACAACTTCACCAGGAGTTTAATTCCCTCTTTAAAGTCTCTGCATACAAAAAGAATCAAATTTTGAGGAACTTTGGATTAGGGTTTAAATAAGTGAATATGGGGCACAATACACCATAACCCCACAATTCTGATTTGCCTGGCACTTAGATATGAATCTTTGGCACTAAAATAGGGAAGTTGATTACTCTATTAACAACATTTATTGTGTTTTCCAATCTTTGATATGGGCAGGGCTTAGAGGAGGAAGCTATCACAGTCTTTATTCAGTATCGATGGGGACAGCTTGAAGGCTGGGAATAGATTTAGCGAGGGCCCACTAATTCACTCACAAGCCTGAGGGCTGGTTCTGGCAAGACTCAAACAGCTGGATGGAAACTTGAAGCATCTTGCATACATCTCTCTAGCTCTACGATGATGGTCTCTCCATGTGGCCTCTGTAGTATGGTGGATTCCTGGTAGTTCTTACATGAGAGCTACAGGATGCTAAGAGAAAGAGCATAGTCCCACTGTGTCATCATAATGATTGAGCCACAGTTCGTCCTTCTTGCATATCTTGTAAACAGGCAATCACGATAATCTGCCCAGGTTCAAGGTGAACAGAAATAGATTGCATCACTTGGGCGTCAGGTGACAACAAGTCATGGACCCTAAAATATTGCTATGGTTATACTTTGAAGTTGCAATTGTGGTATGAAAGTAACAGAATATAAAATTTATCATCTTACTCATTTTAAATATACAGTTAAGTAGGAGTAGCCACATTCATATAGTTGCACAATCTAGCCCTAGAACTTGAAAAAAGATGAAACTATTACTATTACATATTTCTTCTCCATTCTCCCTAGCTCCAGCCCCAAGCAGTTACCATTCTGCTTTCTGTCTCCATGCATGTGGCTACTTTAGGTTCTTGAATACCTGGAATCATGCAATGTTTATCCGTTTGTGACTGTCTAATTTCTCTGAAAAGAATGCCCGTAATGTCCATTCATGTCACATGTGTTGAACAGACAGATAAACCGTTTGTGCCAGCCCTTTTTTAATACAATCCACTATGGTAAAGAAAAACCTACTTAGGACAGTGGGGTAAATACTGCTAGCACAACACTGAAGGATGCTTCAAGGGCTCAGGGAACAAGGAAAGACTTCTTGAAGGAGGTGACAGGTTATATAATCAGGCAGCCATTATGAACTACACCCTCTAGGTAGAGCAAATAGGAAGCACAAATGTCTTTGTAGGCAACAACAAGCAAAGCATTGATCATTTCTGCCAAAGTATCTCATGGAGTACACACACACACACACACACACACACACACACACACACACACACACTTGCTGTGCAACTGAGCCTACTTCAAACTCGTGATCCTCCTCCCACTGTCTCTCAAGTACTGAAATTATTGGCCTACAACATCACGTGAGGCTATGCTGGACTTTTGATATACAGGAGATACTAAAATATTCTCCTTCCTTCCCCTGATGCTATCTTAAAAGGCAGTTCTTCTTCAGCTTCTTGAAGTATGTTAGTCCACTTTCTGCCACTGTGACAAAATAGCTAAGAAAAACAACTGAAATAGGGAAAGATTTATTTTGGTTTATGGTTTCAGTCTATGATCACTTGGGTCCACTGCTGTATGCCTGATATGAGGCTGATCATGGCCATGGAAAAACGAATCAAGGGCACCTCTTATCTCATAGTCATGAGGAAGCAGGAGGAAGAAGGAGGTACTGAGCAAGATATACCTTTCAAGCCTATACTCCTAGTGAATTATGTCTTCCAACATGCCCTCACCATCTAATGTCCACTAATGCCACTACATTATGAATTAATGTATACATCAGATGTATACATCAAGAATTGATATTAACATCCTCATGATTCAACCAGTTCCACAAAACCCATCAGTTTTAGTACATGAATTTTCAGGGATTTTTTTTTTAGATTCAAACCAGAGCATCGCCTCATTAACTAGAGCATTTTCGCTTGATGCTAAAGAGGGACATGCCTTCCATTGGCTCAAGGTCCACCTCTACCCTACTTCCTTTGTGTATCATGACAGTAATCTTTAACTTGGAACTATTCTTGGAGGGAGGGAGATCTGGGGCTTAGGAAAGAAATGTTTAGAATTCCCCTTAAGGAGGGGTGCTCTGGCTTTTGGTGGTTGAGTACATAGAGCCAAGTGTGGAAATTGGAAGAGACACCAGAAGAGATGCTTGTAGCTCTCCAGGTCAGAGGTGATGGTGCTTTAGAAGAGGATGGTAGTGGAGAAGGTATAGATAGAGTGGTATGTCTTAGAGACACAGCTTACAAGAACAGTTAATAGATTTTAATGTGTCTCAAGAAAGAAATAGAGACCAACTCCTGATGATGGTGTGTTTGCTCAGGAAGGAGAATTCTGGAATAACAGAAAATGTGGTTGTTAGGCTGAGGTTGACTGAGGCAACCTGAAAATGAGAGAGACTGAAACTGACCTCAATTGAAAAAGATAGCAATTGTTGTTGGGCAGATGTTATTTTCTAGAAAGAGGAGATTCCTTAGTTTAGGAAGCCACAGCATCCTTCAATGGTACTCTTCATATATTCATTAAATGTTTTTTTTTTTTTTTTGTAGCATCTACTACATGCTAGTGAAGAGGTCCAAAATACACTACAGGGGCATACAGATTATTTTGAGCTAAAGATATCTGAGAATCATTAGCTGCTGGAGGAGGCTTTTTCTCTGAACCCCACTTATGTTGCTAAAAGTAGACCCATCCCAAAACAATTCAACTTTTAGGACTCCTTTCACCAAGAATTTTCCAACCTGGAAAGATGGACTCATCACCAAAGAGAGATCATCATTAACTAGGAAAAGAAACAGCCTAAATAGAAACTGGAGAGATGGTTCAGAGGTCAAGAGTGCCTATTGCTCTTACAGTGGTCCCAAGTTAGGTTCCCAGCACCCATGTCAGAACTGACTAAAACTCTAACTCCAGAGGATCCAACACTCCCTTCTGTACTCCGTGGACACTGCACACATGTTGCTTAAGTATGCAAGAATTCACATGTGCTTGTGCTCACCTACACACCAACACACACCAACACATCCTTCTTTACAAGAAAGAAATAGCCCAGAACTTACTGTAAAATTATCACAATCTCCCACCTATTCATGTAACAGCCCATTTATTTTTCCTAAAGTCATTTGCTCTCCCTGAAGTATTCCTTGCTTCTCTGCATCCCTAAGTAAGATGGTATACCCCTAAATTCTTACACCTCTGGAGTGATATTTATTTGGGAACTGCCAATATGAGTGCATATAATTAGATCTATTCCATTCTCTTGTTAATCTTTTATATTGCTCATTAATTTTCAGTCCCCTGCCTATTGAACCTAAGAGGATAGAAGAAAAGTCTTTCCTGTCCACCATTAGTCAGCTTCTTGGGTATTTTGGAAACAGAGCTAAGAGACCCTGTCAAAAAAATTAGCCCAAATTGACAATACTATACACTTGTATATAAGGAGCAATGGAAATACCATGAGGCACAGTGACTGTCATCTGTGGGAAGAACAGAGTAAGATTAGGAAAGCTTAACTGAAGTTGCAAAGAATGAAAGGAAACAGTGCTGGAGAAAGGTGATTCAGGTAGCCAATTCAAACATGCAGGAATGTGAGAAGGTTGGATCCTTACTATTAAGAACATCTGTGGTAAAGGTCAAGCTCAAGGGAAACAATAAGAGCAGAATCTTGAAGGGAGAGACACCAGCCAAGTGCAGAACTCTATGGGCATGCTCAGGCATTCACCTTTTAGCATGACAGCTAAAGGGAGCCCATTGCGGTTTCCAAAGCCATACACATACCTCTTCCTCTTTTCTTTTTTCTTTTCTTCTCTTTTCTTCTCTTCTCTTTCTTTTTTTTTTTTTTTTTGAGATAGGTTTCTCACTATGTAGCTCAGTCTGCTGGCCTTGCACTTGTGATTCTCCTGCCTCTGCCTCCTATGTACTGAGATTACAGGTAGGCAGAGTCTTGCCAGGCTTTTATTCAAGATATTTCCTAAGCCTGGGTTAGAGTTCTGTACTATGTGCCCACGTCTTGACTCTTCTAAGGTCCTTGAATATGTTCTCTATGCCAGATCCTTGACTGGCACCAAGATAAAGTTCCGTTATGTCTGTGTTACCATCCACACAATGGCCATGGCTTTGCCCTCACCCTTCTCTACCAGGCTGGGAACTCAGCAAGACTTGCTTCAGATGAGAGCCAGAGCCAGGCCCAGGACCTGAAGGATGTGTATTTTACCCAATAACTAACTAGCTGAACTGATTATCTTTAAAACGTGAGACAACCTTGAAAAAAAAGAGGAAACACACTGTCTGCATGGCTAGAGAAGAAAAAACAGCTCCTGTAACTGGGGAAAGAAAGCAAGGAAGAGCTGTGATCAGCCTAGCAGAAATAGAGATCTAGATTGAGTCTCTCAATCTATGAGATTACTGAAACAGTGGCACTCAAAGCAATGGGAATTTCTTCATGTCTTAGTTAGGATTTCTATTATGACAAAACACTACAACCAAAAAGCCAGTTGGGGAAAGGGTTTATTTGACTTATACTTCCATATTCCTGTTCATCATCAAAGGAAGTCAGGACAGGAGAACTCAAACAGGGCAGGAACCTGGAGGCAGGAGCTGATGCAGAGACCAGGCAGGAGTGCTGCTTACTGATTTGCTTCCTATAGCTTGCTCAGCCTGCTTTCTTGTAGAACCTGGGACCATTGGCCCAGGGATGGCACCCTCACAATGGGCTAGGCCCTTCCCAGCCAATTACTAATTAAGAAAATGCCTTACAGGAATCTCATACTGGGAGAAGGAAAGGCAACAAGAGGGGAACTTGTCTCCCTCAAAGAGTTCCTCCCTCACACAGTTCTAACAACTTCTCAGATCACTTTACAGAATGAGATAGAAGCCCAGATAAGGAGGGGATTAATAGTAGGTGTGAACACACCTTGACCCTTTCTTATTTGTGCATGTCCTTGGTCCTCTATTTAAACTTTTGTCTCACTTCACAACCCCCAAGACAGACTTGGCAGAGTTGCTGGATCTCTTTGTACCTCTTCCCAATGTGGCCACATTGAATAAATCCCCTCTTTCTGCTTTCCACCATAATTTTGGTCCTTTTAATTGTTTTATTAAGAACCGTTGGACAAACCTGCCATGGGACACAGGCTGTGACACTCTGAGTTCCAAGTACAGTACCAGAGTAAAGAGTAGTTGCATCTCTGCTCAGCCCTGAGTCTGGGATGTAGGATCTACTTTCCCTTTTAAGTCCAAGTACTTTCAAGCTAAAGGTGCTCGCAGTTGCCCCTATAGACCAACCAGGGGAAGACCACCAGTGTTTTTAAACACGGCCCAAGAAATGCCCTTCATTGAAATGCTGGTGTGTTCTGCTGGTGCAGACCCTGGCTGGCTCCCAACTAATGGCTGGAGGAGAAAGGTGAAAGTTTCCACAAGCTGAGCTCATTTGCTGCAGCTATGCCCTCTTGCACATGTGGGATTTATTCGTTGCAGGTTTAAAAGTTACACCGAAAATAAACTCCAGTGACCAAAGCCTTCCACTAAACAATCCATAAGAAAGTGCATGGGCAGGCAGGGGACCAGGAGGCGCTACAGCCAATTCTAAATTGCTCAATGTTTGGAACTTCCTGAATGGAATTCTCGAGTATTTTCTCAACGATTTAAAGAGCTCATCTGTCCAGGGTTGATGAGAACTAGCCACAAATGGGGTCACCCTATTTCAATCAAACTAAAACTTGAAAGAAAGAAAAAAAATCCTAGAAAAGCAAAAATAAATGAAATAAAACCAAATCACAGCATGGAGCTTATTCTTATGCAGACTGTGAGGTGATGTGTAGGCAGATGTACATTTATACACAGTTTCCCATTTGGTCCGTTATGGAATTCTAGCCTATGACCATGACCCCTCAGAAAGAATAACAGTGTGACTGAGAGACTTTTATGGTAATCTCTACAGTGGGATTGACCTCATAAAATACTGCAAGTTGTATACATGCATGTACACAGATTCCCAACTTACGTAATTCTATGGGAATTCAGAGTTATATTGGTTGAGAATTTGGCTTAAGTTTCTCTTCTTAGAGAAATTCCCATCGCCTAGCATGAGAGGAGTCTCCACACACATTGCCACGGAGCTTCATGGGCTAAGAATCTGGCCCTTAGAGCACACAATAATGTCCATCCAAACAATGGCTTGATTTCTTATCTGGCTTTACTTTTTAGAATACGCTGGAATGAGCAAATGCCTCTGGCCTCTGGAGCTCTGTGAATCAGTGTGACCAATATGGAAAGGCCCAGGCTGTCTGTCCATCCCAGAGAAGCATAATCCCTGCTCACCTCAGCCTCCTTGCCAGGAAGTGGATGGAACTTTTATCTGCTTCTCCCTCATCTCCAGAGCATTCACTGATGATTGTAAATAGATGCCCATAAAGCAGGCCTTAAGAATTAGAGCTGGGCCATTGCTTGCCAGGGAAAAGCACTTATTTGCTGGATTTGCAAGTGCCAACACTACTAATTGAACTTGTGCCAAAACATGCATTTAAAAAAATGTTGTTCTGTTCCATTCATTATTTATAGAACATCACCTAAGGGCAGTGCATGCTACAAGCCAAAAATCTCATCCTGAATTTTATCAGAAACCCATTACAGGGAAAGGGAGATGGGAGGGAGAGGGAGAGAATAAGTGAGACTTCTGGAAAATGCTGAAGGAACTTGTTTAGAGAGTTTTGCCTGTACCTACAATACCCATAGGGAGACTTGATAATAATCTCCAAATGCAAGGGGTTTGGAGAGAGCTGTTCCTTCTTCTGCCACTCAGGATAAAGAAGGCCAAGGGCATCTGTTATAGCAGAAGACTTAAACACATTACAAGGGAAACTTATTCACTAAGGAATGGAACCAGGCAAAGCTAAGAATGGGGGATGATCTTTAGATCTTTAGACAGATACGGCAGACTGTGTAAGGGTAAGAAATAGCACTAAAAGACTACTAATACAGAGAGTACTTGGGGAAAGAAAAGATAGGAAGGAAAAAAGGCAGATATAAAGGCTCCTAGGCAAGCCTGCCTCCTTAGGAAAGGGCAAGAAGGTTTGCAAAAGATGGGTTGGAGGAGCCAGTGATGACTTCCAGTAGCTGTAACAGACACATTTCCCATACCATGGAAAGTTTTTTTCTGAAGCAGGCACCAGAGTGCAGACCTCCATGTCTGGCTTCGACCAAGTTAATAGGATGAGCTGTATTGGCATTTCCATTATGTTTCAGAAACATAAAGATGATTGACTTCTGCCAGATGTAACAGTGCATGCCTTAAATCCCGGCAGAGGCAGGCAAATCTCTGAGCTCAAGGCCAGCTTGGTGTACATAGTGAGCTACAGGACAGCTAGGGCTATACAGAGAAACTCTGTCTGGAAAACAAACAACAAAGATGACTGGCTTCCCTGTGTGATGATAGATAGAGAGGGAGGTTAAGATGACTCTGAGCAATGTGGCCTGAGCAACTAAAACGGCCATTCACCAATATGCAAAAGGCTAGAGATGAGGCAGGTTTGGGGGCAAAGGCCAGGAGTTTGCTTCGTAGTGAGTTAGGTTTAAGATCCTCATTAAACAGGCAAGGCAGATATCAACCCATCAGTCCGAAATCTAACTCAAGGGGAGATATCTGATATGGAAATGGAAATTCAGAGGAATTTTAGAATTTATTGTAAGATGTAAAACAAAGTTTTTCTTTTGTTACACAGTTCTATCACTTTTCAAAACTTTCCCTCACACTCCCTTAATAATCAGACTCCAAAACCCAGGCCCTTGGCAACCCTGTCCAAAGTGTCCTAGGAAAACTAAGATGGGACACATTTCAGTAATAGGTGTATTAGGTCCCCAAAATAGCTCAAGTAGACACTGAGAGAAATGTATGGCCGTACAAAGCAGTTTATTTACACAGAGCACGTTCTGACATGTCAGGATCAACTAATAAAAAAAAAAAAAAAACAACATGGCAACTCTGAGACGCAGCTGCTTGGGCTTTTTAAGTGAAACAGGCAGTGGCTAGGGGATCTTCCTAATTGGTCAGGATCTGAACACTGGATTGGCTCATTACATCTAGCAGGGAAACAAAGATCTTGCAGAAGCCCAGATCTAGTTGGAAGTGGAGAGCCCAGGTCAGGGCAGCCTACCACAAGGGGGCGCTACCTTAAGTAGTGTGCTCACAGCCCTGGGACTAAAACCCAACACCACACACACCACCCTAACCTGTATAGAAATAAAATAATATATCTCATAGGATTTTGAATCTTACTTTTCACTCAGCACAACACATTTGAGATGCCACCATGTTGTATTTACCAATATTTATTTTATTCATTTTTTTTATTTAGGTAATATTCCACCCACTCTGTGGAGACACGATTTTGTTTATGCATCCATTAATCCATTGAAGGACATGTATGTAGTCTCCACTTACTAGTACTTACAATAAAACTGCTGTCAAAATCCATGTGCAATTTTCTGTGTGAACAAAAGTTTTCAGTGTGTGTGTAGCCAGGAGTAGGGTTTCTGGGTTAAATGGTGAGTGTATGCCTAAATTTCTAAGATACTCTTAAGCTGTTTTCTCAAGTAGCAGTATCATTTTGTATCTTTAACAGCAATACTTAACTGTTCTAGATGTGTAGTGACTAAGGATGTGCAGTGTCTTTTGATATGCATATTTTCATGTCAAAGATCTTCTTTGGTGAAATTCTCATTCAAGTCTTTATCCATTTTTAATTGGATTATTTGCTCTTATATGGCTTAGGGTGGAACAATTTTCACGGTCTGCTTGAAAATCTTTTGTCAGGTCTATGATTTGGAAATACATTTGCCAAGCCCACAGCTTGTCTTTTTATTCTTTTAAAAGTATTTTTGGCAGAGCAAAAGCTTTAAATTTTGATGAGGTTCAGTTTATCTTTTTTATTATTATTAATATTCTTTATAGATGATGCTTTTGGTATCATAGCCAAGAACTCATTGCCTAATTCAAAGTCACAAAGATTATTTTAATTTTTTTTGAAAGTTGTATTGACTGAAGTTTTACATTTAGGTCTATGAATCATTCTGAGTTAAGTTTTCTGTAACATGAGGTATAGCTGAGTCACTGCTTGGTTTATGAATATTGACTTTATCTAAAAAATTTACTGTGAACCAGATGGCTTACAAGCAACAGCAATGAGAATAAGACACTGGCAAATTTGCTGCCTGGTAAGTTCTTGTGTCACATAGGTGACACATTCTCAATATTCCTTCCCATGGGAAGAAGGCACAAAGTAGCTCTTAGAGGGCGTTTTTTATAAGAATATTTGTAAGCACCTCCCCAATGCTCACAACTCCCGGTACTATCTCTGTGGGGATTATTATAGTTTTCTGCTGAAAGACTACACTTCCCAGCTTCCCTTGCAGACTACAGTTGTCATTTTCAACCTATAAAGGGTTGCATCCCATCTTCTGTGGGAATTTTGGCCATACATGCACGGGTGATGAAATGTTCCCTCGCTGTGAATAAACATGGTCCTACTTAATGTCAGACAAAGTCTTTCTTTCCATTTTCCCTCTCTCTACATCTGCCTTTAAATAATCTAACATATGGTGCTGAGGACTTGGGATGGGAAATCTGAGCCCACTAGCAGCTCAAGCCCACCCAAGGACAAATGTCCTTGACTTTCATATGACCCTTAGACCTTGCGCAAGAGGCTCAGGCAAGTCCACTGGTTTCTTTCAGGCAGGCTTTTCTTTTCACTCTCTATATCTGCCCTATCTGTCTCACTTGACTGTCTCATCTGACACAGTTCGACCACATAGGTAGGGGACCACACTACACTGGACCAGAACACCCATGCAACAAAGTAAACTGCCTGGACTAGGTAATCAATTGGATCTAACTCAGGGGTGCCCTAGTTATTTCTGGGAGCTCACTGGAGCTTTTTTCTATCTGTCTTATGACCCAGTTGGTCAAAAGCACTGGAAACTTTCCATTGGTTGATAAAGTTTAGCTGAGAACATTCTAATTCCAGGAATTCTCCACTGGCCTACCATTTGATTAGCCAAAAGCCCCGAGAACCTTCCACTGGTCCATTGGCTTCTTAACCCTGGAATTCTAGAGGTTGGGGATGCCCTCTTACTTTCCAGGCATATTTGTCATTTCAAAACTTAGAGGATGCTCTAGGTGGCTGGATGTTGGCCCATTTTTACCTTGATTCTGGACCCCACCATGAGTTGCAAATTTTCCATTCCAAAGGACACACCCTCAGCCTGGCTGCACACTAATCTAAAAAGATCCATTTGGAAGACTTCATACCTAGTTCAATTGTTTAGCTCTAGGTCCAATCATGCCCTCAATATACATTGGACAAATAGCTAAAGATGGTCCAAATTCAGATCTTTCTATTTCTAATACCTACACTGATTTAGGTAACTCCACAAAACAGAAAGGCCCCTCCCCCATGTAACTCACAGTTCACTTTAGTCTTTCTCAAGGCCCTGGCTTACAACCAAAGTTGGAATGTCCGCTGCCATTTCTGCTGGGTCTCCCTGATATAGCATAGAACTTTGTGCCTTATGCTTTTGACCTACTTGTGTTTCTGCCTCTCCAAGACTGGGAAATCCTGCTTGCATCTTTAACAGCTAAGTAATAAAAATATTTGAGGTTGTCTGCTCCCATCTGCAGACACACACAAACAAGTTATTGTAGCAGGTTGCTACAGTGCTTTTTTTGTACTTTAGCTCAGGAAAGAGAAAGGAAGGATAGAAAGAAAGAAAGAAATATTCATTGCTTTGTAGTGGCTTTGAAAGAGAGAAAAAGAGAATGGAAGAAATATTCATAGCCCTTTTAGGCTGTCCTTAGCTTGGAGAGATGGAGTTGATAGCATCCAACAAACCAATACCACCCCAACAACTGCCAAAAACCACCCCATCCCTGCTCTCCGGGTTATATTCTAAGCAAAGTTCCCAGAAGTTCAAGCCAACACAATCATAAGGACAAGCTGCACATGGCACAAAATTCCTTCAAAGCATCCTGCTACACAAAGTGTCCTTCCACAGGCTATGGATATGTAGAACACTGGGTTCAGTCTTACAGAAATATCTTTTGGGTTTGAATAATATTGAAAAATCTTTTCATGCTGTTCTACCGTACTGAGAAGTCCAGCTCTAGAGTTGGATTTTGGCCCATCTGTCCCAGACCCAAGCACATTTGTTTCAAAGTTTACTTCCAAGTCTCAGTCCTGGATCAGTCCTGTCCACCTGACTCTGTGACAGGGAAGGGAGCAAAACAGAACAGCGCAGAAAAAGACACTTTGCTCTTCAGAACGACTAAGAAGTAAACTATTTCCCATAGATGTTACAAATGGCAAGGTGTTTGACTCTGAATTCTCCCCCTTGACCTTGGTTTTCTTTGCTATCTTTAAAGCTTTTGTTGAAACATTAACTTTCTGTATTTTAGGGTTTGTATATTCATTGGGTGGAACTTTAAAAAGAATGTATAGATAATGAATTTGCTATAGCATACCATGTATGAAGCTTGAATTCAGCTCTTGTTTAGGAAAAGATTGTGTGCCCGATGTGCTCACCTTGGTACTATGTGGCTTGCTTTTACCCTGGCATTCAATTCTTCCTCTTAGCAGAATCTAATTCCAGGGCCCACACCCTAGCCACCCATATTCCCTTGATAAAGGAGGATGCTAGATACTCTGTCATCAAACTCACAGCTTTGAAAAGCTATCCAGGATGTCCAAGTGCTATCGTTGACAGTTAGCTTTATATCTGCAGAGTCAGTGAATGCTATATTAATTGATATCACAAGCCTTTAGATTCTTTAAGAGGCGATGTCTTAGATGAAGGAAGTTATCTCCAACCTGAGCTCACCTGTGGTGTTTTGAGAATATAGTATAGTCTCTACCCAGATAGAGAGCTCCAATGCTAGTGCCTACAGTCTTCCCTTAAAGCCTACAAGGACTATAAGGGCTTTGGCAGTGTTGCTTGTGAACATTGTCTAAGAAATTCCAAAAGCCAAAAGCTCACTTAATTTGGTTATCTTGCTTTCAAATTATGCCTCTAAACAACCAATCTAATTTTTTTTGTTTTGGATAGGGTTTCTTTGTTGTAACTCTGCTGTCCAGGAACTCACTCTGTAGACCAGGCTGGCCTGGAACTCACAGAGATTGCCTGCCTCTGCCTCCCTAGTGCTGGATCAAAGGCATGTGCCATACTGCCCAGCATTCCAATCCATTTTTAAATAGAAGGATGTTAATAAATATGCTTACTGCTGTTAGTACATGGTCACCTCAAGATCTGTTCATTGGCAAGAGTCAAGAGTTGGCTTTAATCTTGTCAATTCAGTCCATGTTACATGTAAATTATTTGTCAGAGATTTTATTTGATATGACTGACTGCTTTCATCTTTCATCTGTTGGTTGAGAGTATAGAATGAAGACAGAATTTTTAGATTCTATTTATTTATTTATTTATTTATTTATTTATTTATTTACATCTGAGTGTTCTGTCTGCATGTACACTTACATGTCAGAAGAGGCATCTGATCCCATTATAGATGGTTGTGAACCACCATGTGGTTGCAGGAATTGAACTCAGGACCTCTGGAAGAGCACTCAGTAATTTTAACCACTGAGCTATCTCTCCAGACCAAGGTAGAGAACTTTTAAAAGCTCCTGTTGATAGGGTTAAATTTAGAAAATTATGTAAAATGAAATCATTTACTTTTGACAAGGCAGATACTGTCTCTGGGACTATCCTTTTTAAATTGGAAATTGAAAATCTTTAGTTTGGGGGCCTACAACTTAGAATTAAAAGTGTCTCTTTCATGTAGCCTGATGTTTACTACATAATCTTGGAATACAGGTAAAATAATTTGGTGTTAGCAAAAATACGTACTACGTTTTGTTTTCAAATACTAGATATGATCATTTCAGGTAGTAGGCCTAATTTTTAAAATTCTCCTTATCAAATTGTTTCTAATAAAAATTGACTGGTTTTTTTTGTTTACTAAACAATAGCTGATATTGGTAATATTTGAGACAAATATACAAAGTTTATCATAAGTGAAAGTAAGGAATACCACTTAGACCTACTTTCTGTTCAAATTAATTCCTTGGATGCTGACTTTGTCTGACTTCTTGTGCTAAGCGTCCAAGTTTTTCTTCCTTATGCAGGAGTATGATGTAAACAAACAGAGAACGACAGTTATCCTACCCTTCTTCAGAACTGTGGTCATGATCCAGCCAGTTGTACAACTGCTTTTACCTGATGCTAGTCTTGATGTAAGAGTGTTCCTCATGTAACTTTGTCTCTTAATGTTGCCCACAAACGTGTACAGTTATTACCTCCTGACTTATGTTCTGGATCATTGACAACTGTTAAGTTTTTTCATGGACTCTTGGATGAAACCTCTTCTGAGGAACTCCAACTGCTGCTCCCTTCATCATACGTCTCTCAGCCTTGAAGCAGTTACCTAGAGATCAGTGTCCACAAACCCATTAAAGCAGTTCAAGAGCAGTTTAGGTGGCCTCTGAAAGGGGGCTAATGGGCCATGGGACATCGAGCTCATTTTTCTTCTTGCCACTCTGGACATTGTTTGGGGGACTCAGAACTAAAACAGCTGGACTGAAGCCTCCTTGGCATCAATTGATCTCTCTGTCTCTCCAGCTCAGATCAACTTGGGGCCTTCAGGACCAGCCGGACTCCTTGACTGCTGCAGTGCTCCAAGATTAAAAAGGACTAGATCTGACTGGGATGGGATTTGAACCCTCCTCCTCTAACAATACTGCCTCCAAGCCAACAAATCCTAACTGATTTGAGATGATGCCTGGAGACTGCGTGGGGGGGGAGGGCAGATAACAATTCAACCATAAGTCTCCTTGTATGTATGGACTTCTGGTTCTCTTCCACTCTGGTTCCTCCCCTGGATCATTCTTTCTTCCTTATTACCCTCATATTTATGTTTTACCCTGTTTTTTTAAATGTTTTACTTATTGAACTTCACCCTATACCCAAAGGAAATGTTCTACACTAGCTCCCCCAATAGCTTTTACCCTACAACACTTCCATTTGTTCCTAATACATCAGCAAAAAGAGCCTGTAGATGCTATGGAGAAACTCTTGCTAAAAGGGACCTTCATCCCTTTCACCCCAGGCCAGACACAATTCTTTACATTAGTCCTCTGTTTTCTCCTGTTCCCTTCCTCTGCTGCTCTGTCGCTGCCTGCTGCTTCTGCTAGCTCATTTTGATGCGACAGTTCTGGCAATGAGATCAGTCACTATCACCCTGAATCAACTCTTTCACCACTGTTTGTCACCAGCCCACTCTGTCTCTCCTGCCTCTGTTACTTCCCCTACCCCATCCTTCCCAGAAAAATCTCAGTTCTACTCTATAACCAAACCATCTGCTTACAGCCCTCTAATAATAATTTTCAAGGTCCCCTCAGGAATACAGAATGGCAGTCAAGTTAAGACTCCCTCTGCTACATGACCAGAAGATCCTTTCTTCAATAGGCCCAAAACTTCCCCTCTGATGAGGACCCTCCTTGGCAGAAAACAGCTATAACCGGCCACGCATTTTAATATTCTCTCAAAGTTAGGAATGATAGTTTCCTGCTGAAAGACTGCACTTCTCAGCTTCCCTTGCAGACTATGGAAGTCATTTCCACCACTGTAAGGGGCTGCGTCCCATCTTCTTCTGTAGGCATTTTGGCCATCCGCACAGGTGAGTGACAAAATGCTCCCTCCCTGTGAATAAATATGGTCCTGCCTAAGGTTAGACAAAGCCTCTTTTTCTTTCCACCTTCTGTCTCTCTATAGCTGCCTTTAAATAATTTAACATATAGTGTGAAGACCCAGGATGGGAAATGTGAGCCCATTTATATGACATTTTGTACTTTGAACCTCCAGAACTGGGAACTGAATGAACTTCTTTATAAGTATTTCAGTATAGTGACAAAAACCGACCAATGAAGGTGGCTTTGACTGAGTTAATAAATTGCTACATCCATCCTGCCTTTACTCATCTTGGTTCCTTTTTCAAAATAAGGAATCAGAGGATTGTGTAGGTAGGTGTCTTAATTAGAGTTCCTGTTGCTGTGATAAAGACCATAACCAAAGCAATTTCATAAAGAAAGGATTTATTTCATCTTACACATCCAGGTAACAGGCCATACTTGACAGAACTCAAGGAAGGAATCTGGCGGCAGGAACTGAAGCAGAAGCCATAGAAGAATGCTGCTTACTGGCTTGTTCTTCATGGCTTTACCAGTTTGCTTTCTTATACACCCCAAGAGTACCTGCCCATCAGTTGCATTTCCCATCATTGGCTGGGTCTTCCCACATCAACTCTTAATCAAGAAAATGACCTCACAGACTTGCTTAAAGTTCAATATGATGTAGGCATTTCCTCATTTGAAGTCTCTCCTCCCAGATGACCCTAGCTTGTGTCAAGTTGACAAAACAAACAAATAAACAAATCCTAACAAGCACAGTGATATTAGAGCTCCCTTTCAACTCAAGATCTCACTCACTCAACACACATTTATCAAGGTCTCCCTGGTTCATGGAACAGGAGAAGATGCTGGGGATGCGGGAGACAACAATGGCATTCAGTAGTTATTGTTCTACAGGCAGGTCACGATTCTACTAAATTCTCTTTTCAAGTGATATAAGGAAATCACCTATCAGTCAAGATTGCTTCCTATTTCAAATGATTCTTCTTATTATAGGTGGCTTCATGAGTGGTCAAATGCAAAAAGAGAACTTAACAGCCTTCATGACCAGCAGGACAGCTCAGCTGATAAAGGTGCTTTCGGTAATGCTTGCCGACCTAAATTCGTTCTCTAGAACACACATAGTGGGTGGAAAGGACTGGCTCTTCCTAGTCATCCTCTGCTCTTCACATACAATCCATGGCATACATGTACACACACACACACACACACACACACACACACACACACACACACCCGACACATTTTTAAAAATTAAATAAAGGACCAGGCTTTTTAAAGCCTGCTCTTTCTCTCACTTGTAGATAACTATACTCCACATTAAGTTGCCCCGCAACACAGCAGGCCTGTTTCTTCAGGCCTCAGATGGGTTAAATTGCCAACTTCCTTATGTCCCAATTACATTTTCTGATGCACAGTAATGGTAAAAAATAAATAAATAAATTTCTTCAGGGAGACATTGGCCTTTTTATTGGCCTTTTTTTAGAGAAAAACTAATTTATAGTAAATCAATTTTATGCTTCATTTCTGTTCTACATCAGCCTCACCTCTGGCCAGAACCAAGCTTGGGCCCACTGGGCCATTACTATGATTTATCATGAGCTGATTCTCCAGTCCATGGTTCCCTTACTGAAATAAAGTGAGAAAAATCAAACCTTTCATTCAGTGGCTGCTACCTCACGCTGGTTCAGAGACTGGGTGGCCCAGACAATAGCTATGTGTGATGTGATGCCCAGAGCTACCTTAAGATGTCACAATACCAATCTCCGAGGGGACTTCCTTTCTAATCATTTATTGCTTTTCCTCAGCTGTGCCATGTGGCAGGCAAAGAGGGTATCTGGGAGCCCAGGGTGGCTGTCATAAATCAGAATCCCTAACGCCTGATGCAAACTCATCCTTCTGTGTTGATTTATTGCAGTTTAATTTTTAGTGTTAACATAAGGAGAGACTACATGTTTCCTCTTAAGTCTCTTGAAAAAAGGTTCTAAGGACACTGAAGGTCATATTGGCAGTGGCAGAAGAGAGAATGGAAGTAGGGAAAGGAACTTTGAAGTGAACAGCTCTCCCAGGTATGGCTTGCCTAGAGATGGCACAAATGTCTCTGCAGGAGCACTCATCTATGTCCTCGGGCATACTCATCTTGCTTCTGTGAATTCACATCATTGTCAATGTCTTAAGACTTGAACTTCCTTAACCCTTGCAGCTAGTCTTTGGTTTCAAAGTGGCTACCCTGTTTTAATCAGAAATCTGCAGAGCATAAGGTTTGCCTTTTATCTATAGCCTCCTCCAATGAGTTCTCATCTCCTTCAAGTCTCTCTCAGCAATTTATGTGTCCCTCCTACCAAGACGAAACCTTTCTGATACACTGTTTCATCCAATTCCTGTTTTCCTAAAGCTCTCTAGATTTAACCTTGTTACACTGGAAACTAGGAAGAATCTGACACTTTCTGATATTTCTGAAGGGGAAAGTTTTAGATATGTTGCTAATGGCCAACAGCCTGTAGATATGTTAGCTTTTCTCTTTATTGGCACATAATCTCAACTGTGATGTTTTACTTTCTATGAAGGGAGGAGCCATGTACTTATATGAAGTATTCACGCAAATCAACTTTAAATACGTCTGATGGACCAGGGGAATAGTACAACTGGTAAAGGGCCAGTTTGAGGACCTAAATTCATTCCCCAGTATCTACATGGTGAAAGGAACCTTGTCTTTCTGGTTGTTCTCTGATCTCCACACCTCCTCCCAACTGCCATGGTACATGAGTGTGCATGTACACACATCCAAAATTAATAAATCTAATTTCAAAACATGAACCTATCACAGCTCCTTAACATCTAAATCCCTCTGCTTTATTAGAGTTATTTTGTCAGTGTGATCCAAACATCTGACAGAAACAACTTACTGGAGGAAAGGTTTATTTGGACTCAGTTTCAGAAGACACAGCCCATGATAAGATGAGAATACAGGGCATCCAGGAAGGGCTCCATCTGTAGCAGTAATAGCAGGCAGTGGTAGCTTGTTCACATTTTGTCAAGCAGGAAGCAGAATATATATAACATAGGACTGGAAGAAGGCAGAGCTATAACCCTCAAAGCCTGACCCCCAGTGACCTCACTTGCCAGACAGTGACCACATCCCAAAGGTTACACACCTCCCAAAACAGCACTAACTAGTTGGGGAACAAGTGTCGAAACACATGAGTCTTGGGGGAGGGGAGACATTTCACATTCAAACCAGAACAATGTCTATCCCAAACTTCCATGGGCTGGAACACTGTGGCAAATATAATTATAGACTGTCCTGGCAGCTGTTTCTGTCAATTTGAGCAAGTTTTACAGGGCAAATCAGTAAGCAGTGTCCCTTCATCATCGTCTCTGCTTCAGTTCCTGCATCCAGGTTCCTGCCTTGAGTTCTTGCCTCAATTTCCGTTCATGCTGGAGTGTGACCTAGGAGTTGTATGATGAAATAAACCCTTTCCTTGCCAAGTTGCTTTTCATGGTGGTGTTTTATCACAGCACTAGAAATCTAAGACACAGAGGAAAGAAATAAAAACATGGCTGGTTTATTAGGAATTAATATGCCTCATTGGGGGCTAGTTTTATGACAAGTTGTATCATTTGTAGGAATGGTTGGGAGTTTGTACACTGCAGCCGTTCATTTTCTCAGGTGCTGTGTTTCCCCCATGAGAAAGTCTTCATCCACCATTAGTCTCATCCCTGATGGCCTATATTAATTTATAACTGAAGGGAATTGCAAAACTTCACCATGTTTCACAGAATCAAGGCAAGCTGTAGCAACCCTTTTAAAGTCATAATAAATTAAGCTGTAAAGAATGCTGGTATTTATCTTCCATCAATTTTATAGTCATTGCTGCTATTTTTCTTATGCTGACTTAATTAAGATACATCTTTTGGGAATTAAAGTCCATTGGCAACGAGCAGAATGTTTTTAAGTGGTTTTGGTTGATTTCTGTGAATCAAGTAGGTACTGTACATTGAGCAGATGGTAGAGAGAAGCAGAGAATCTGGCTTGGGAGTTTCATTGGAGTTTCACCACACATCAGTGATTTGGGTGCTACCTTCTTCCTCCGAACCTCAAATCTGGGTAAGAAGTCACAGGTGCCAATCTCTGGGTTTTTTTTTTTTTTCAGGTTGATAA
This sequence comes from Cricetomys ansorgei, assembly GCA_026225945.1. Taxonomy (NCBI): domain Eukaryota; kingdom Metazoa; phylum Chordata; class Mammalia; order Rodentia; family Nesomyidae; genus Cricetomys; species Cricetomys ansorgei. The sequence goes on from JAMJFZ010003951.1 coordinate 649,437, forward strand.
CTAAACTATCAAGCAAGCCACAAAAATCACTAAAACCTGTGTCAGCTTTTAAAAACTGAACTGGTAGGCTGCTCAGTAACCACATTAATCATTCCACAGCTGGTTGTTATGGCAACCAGATACATCACTACTGAAGCCAAGGACTCAGTGGAGAGAAATGGATGTGTCCAGGGGCCCCTCTGCTGTGGGAGCTTTGAAGATATTGGATTCGCCCTGTGGATTTGTTCTCTCCAGCTCAGTGCTGACATTGGCCCCATTAGTCTTTCTATCTGACATGAGATTTGTGTGCTTATTCATTTTATGACAGTTTAGTATTTAATCTACAAAGAGACCCTGGTTGATTTGAAAAGTCCCTTGGTGTAGCCAACCATAGCCTGTTCTTCAAAGTATACTAATGATTTCTTTGTTTATGAAAAATATACATATGCCTAGTAAATGCTTGTGCACATACATCTTTATTTTCATATTAATTTTGTATGACACAGCTCAAGCAATAACTCAGTGCAGCTGGGTAGGAAGGGCATGCGATGCCTTTTCAAGGCTTCATGGTCACAAAAATGTTTGTCCTCTTTAGTTCGTCTCGAAAAGACCTACTTTGTTTTTTCTGCTCAAAGATAAATAATACAGCAATTACTCCAGCCAGGCCCTCCTTCCATGGGCCACATTCCACCAAACTGAATACTGTCTGCCACCACTCACAGTAAATCACTAGACAGTGGAGCCATCTTTGCCAGTCTCAAATAGTTCTGCTCTGCTCTATTGCCCTGTGATTGGTCACAGCTTTATGCAGTTTCTGGCTCAGGGAGAGCCTTTTCCTCTTCTGCCAGGTTTCCTTCAGACTTGCTACAGCCTCAGCCTGGTTTCAACTCTGGCTCAGAAATCAACCCACAAAACTACCTTTGCAATTGCTCCTTTTGGCCTAGAGAATGTGCTCCAGTTTTCTGAGCAGGCCTCAAAGGAATTCTTGTTCCTGGAGTCCATTGCCAACCACGTCTCCCTCACCCACCCCAGCCCTGGGGCCTACTGGGAGACTTCAATTTCCCACAGACCCACAGGCAGACTCTGAGAGTCTAGATGCCAATGCAAGAGGTTGTGAAGAATAATTATGGGAGCCTAAAACTCATGACAGAAACTAGACCCTAGACAAGCTGTGTTTGAGCACACACAAAAAAGAAAAGCTTCTCAACAAAAAAGTAAATAATGTGGAGTAAGTCTCAAATTAACACGATGCAATTTGGGATTTTAGGACACTTAGCAGCATCTCCCTCCATCTTCCCCAAATCTACCCTTCCATGTCCATATAAACACAGTTCCTTTTCTCGGGAAATAATTTCTGTTAAAAGTTTTTTTATTGCCTACTTTATGGATATCTCATCCTCAGATTTATAATACATCTAGGGCTTCATGTACATGAGCCATGGGATCTTTATTTCTGAAGAGGAAATATCTGCTGTTTACTCAAAAGACGACATCAGATTTCACTAAATTGGAGCATTTACTCCAATTTCCCCAGGGACTCTGTCCCTGGAACTGAGAAATGGACAATGCTCTCAACGCTATGTGGTCAGTGGTTGAACCTCACATGAACAATTATTTCCTCTCAACTCCACCATTCCTCCTCTCTGGACAGTTCATTCCAGCTCTCGCTTTCCTGATGATGACACAGGACACATCAGGACCACAATACTTACCAAGCATAGTGCACACGGAGCATGATCCAAGGCATAAAGAAAGGGGAAATGGGAATCCAATCCAATTGCTCAGCTCTTTACAGCCTTTCACCAGGGCTCTTACTATGTAGCCCAGTAAATACTATGTAGGCTGCTGGTTCCCTCTACTTGGAGGCATTGAAATTCCTTGGTGACCTTGTTAAAACACAGGATTTCAGGTCTCACACCCAAATTTTCTCATTTAGTAAGTCAGGGGAAAGGGCAAGATTTTGCATTTTTGAAGTCTCCAAAGCCAGGTATGGTGACCAGAGCATAGTGGTGCAGACCTGTAATCCCAGTTACTCTGTAAACTGAGGCAAGAGAATTCGAAGTTCAATGAAATCCTTGTCTCAAAAACAAAAACTCTGGATCTGTTTGCTCCATGGCAGAGTGCATGCCTAACATGTGCGAAGCTCTAGATTCAATACCCAGTACCTAAACAAAAGGTTCCCAGGTGATTCTTACATTCCTGGTACCACTTTGAGAGGCAGTGCTCTGATCCATTCTCCTCTGTTTTCCCAAGTGATGCATAGAAGTCTAATCAAATTATCACTTCTCCTGCAGACCTACTAAACCCAGTCACCATGGTATAAGCCTCAACGTGGCATCGTCATAGTCCCATCTGGTGTGAGCAGCTACAACCTCATACATCCCATATTCTAACTCTTAAGGCCTGGATCTCTCAGAAACAAATGCTATGACAAGTCTATTAAAAGTATACCAGGAAACAGCAGTATAGAAGGCAATGGGTGAGATAGGGAAAGAGAGAGAAAACTGGTTCACGGTGAGTGAATGAGCAGATTACTGCTGTGGCAGCTGCAGCTCATTCCTCGTGAATCTTATGCATGGAGTACACCTCAAAGTCGTCCTTCTTGTAGGAACGCGGACTGCATGGATCACCCACTAACTTCTTCCAGTCACTGAGAACCACTCCTCCGTTCGTTAACTTCATATCACTTCCACTGTGCCCTATATTTAACCTACCTCACCCTTGGCCAAGAAAAACCCTCAAGGAGAGTCTCAGGCACTAGAAATAAGCTATCAGGTCTGGGTATGCGGGAATGGTGAGAACTGAGCATTCTCTGGTGAGGTACCAACAACTTCTGCTGCACCAGTCCAACTCATTACACTTCACGCTCAGCTCTTCTAAACAGAAAGACTCCAAGCTATGCTCACCTAGCCTGACTCTGGAAGATAGCTTTGGATTCAGCTGAGCCAACTCTTTAGGATTCATATGAGCTGACAGAGCAGCCAGGATGTCTGCAGACATGGTCTTTGGAGATCATTAATTGGGGATCAAATTTGATTTATTCTGCCTTATGACCTAATAATTGGCATCAACCTGCCCTTCAGAGGTTTTGAAATGTAATAGAATATAGGAGAAAACAGTGAAATGAGAGCGAGCCACTGCCCAAAGGAGATGTCTCAAGGCTGAGCTGGCTTCTAATATCATTAGATGACAAAAATGACCTTCTAAACTATCTGACATTCCAGAGCTCTGCATCCAAATCTGATATGCTACTTTCAAATTTTAACTTTTAAAACTTTTACAGAAGTTCATATATGATTATTTAGGTCACTTGTACACCTTCTTTCTCCCCCCATCCAACTGCTCCTGTGCTTCCCATCCCCTGCTAAATTCCTGATTTCTTTAAACCCCTGTAGCAACCACTGTTACAGGACCCTGGTACTTAGAGGAGGTACTAAACCTTTCAAAATGCTGACAGAACCTTTTGCTTCTAGCCCCAGAACCACATAGCACAGAGCACCTGAACCAGCAAGTAACAGGGATGTTTACAATTTTGCTACTAGGGTCTTAGGAGTCCCAAATCGTGGTTTGTTCAAAATGTCTTAAAACAGCAAATGTGTGTGACATTGGTTGTAGGGGGGAACAAGGAATTAAAAACAGGAAAACCAAAAGCTCCTGTTTAATGTTATATAGTAGCCTAACATTCACTATATCAAAAAGTAAAATGTCTTTTCTAAAACATAAGACACATTTTCCCTCAGGAATTTCTGAGCAAAACAGTCTTGGGTTCATAAAATGTAGCTGGTTTGTATCCTTTTGCTTAAAATTGCTTTATCCTTTTAAATCGTGGTTGAAGTGATATAGGCAAGAACTTTGCAAGGCATAAGAAAATATAATTTACTTGACATTGCTTTGGGGGAGAGAAAATTAAAATATATTAAACAAGCCTGAACCATATTATTTAGAAAGAAGAAAAATCAGAGACACTAATTACCCGTGATGGCTATTTATACAATGTATCACTGGAGTGAAGGGATACTGGCTGCTTTGGAAATAGGCCATTTAAATTTGATCCAGAAGGCAACAGTAGAGCCAGCAAGGACACATAATCCGGGAGGTGACAATTTTTTTTTTCTGTGAAAGTTCAGTTATTCAGAGAATAAAGAAACAGGAACAATACCTGACTCTAATATAGAAACCTCAAGTGACAACAAAGACCCAATGTTTATCCCATGTCTGAGCTCATCCTATGCCTTAAGGTCCTTTTTGCAGATGTGCACCATCTTGAGATTGGTTCCTAAACATCCCAAACTCAACTGGATAAAGACTCCTCCTCTACAACAGCCTTTTTCTCCACATAAACTAGAACGTATCTGTTCTGTGTGCGTTTTGTTTTCGTTTGTTGTGTTTATTTGTTTGAAGGGAATGTGTGTCATGGGGAGTGGGGACATGCACATCTGTCTTGCTGGAGATTGAACCCAGGATTCCACACATGCTAGATTGTGTCTTAATAATCAAGTTTGCGTAATGATAACAAATGGGGATTGCATGAGTTTAAAGCAAACAATAGAGTAAATAGACAGCTTAAAGAACAGGAGCGAAATCTTTGCAAGCTATACATCTCACAAAGGATTAATATTTAGAATATATAAAGAACTCAAAAAATTAAATACCCAATAAAAAGCAAAAAAATTAAATTAATAAATTAGTTAATGAAATGAACATAGTTCTCAAAAGTTTAAATACAAATAGCCAAAATGCATGAAAAACTGTTCAAGTCTTTAGCCATGAGGGAACATAAATTAAAACTATTCTTTGAATGCATCTCACTTCTGTCAAAATGGATACCATTAAGAAAAAAAACAAAATATTAATTGAAGGTTCAGGATAAATGAACCCTTATATACTGCTGGCAGGAATATAAAAGTCAGCCATGATGCTGGTTCATCAGAAAACTAAACAGGAAACAACCAGATGACCCAATTATACTACTCCTGGGTATATAAATCAAGGAACTCTAAATCAGCATGTTACAGAGATACTTGTACACTCTTGTTAAATGCTGATCTATTCAGAATAGCAAAGTGATGGAATCAGCCTAAGTGCCCATTAACAGCTGAATGGATAAAGAAAATGAGATATATGTGCCCAATGAAAATTTTATTCCATTCATAAAGAAGAAGAAAATTGTGAAGTTTGCTAGAAAATGGATACAACTGGACAGCATATTAAACAAAATGAACCAGGCTCAGAAAAACAAATATCCCATGTTTTCTCTCATTTGTGGATCCTATTATTGTATACAGACATGTAAAACCATATATGTGCACACATTGGGAGCAAAAGGGAGACTGGGTAAGGAAGGAGACTAGTAGAGACCATCTGAAGATGGAATGGGGCTGAAGGAGGAAAATGGGAATGTATATTTAAGATATGTATTTAAGATATGTATTTAAGAATACATGGTATGGTTGAAAGAACTTGTCTTTATGAAACTTACAACTATGTATAATTAATATATTCCAATAAAAATTTTGCTGTGTAATTAGCTGCCAGTTATAGCCTAATGCATCCCCATGTTGCAGTCAAGAACTAGTGGCATGAGTACAGTAAATTTCCCAAGTTAATTTGGGGATCGTATAAGAAGGTGTGATGGGAAAACAGGTTCAGCTGCCAAATCATTTTGATAGTGGTATTTAATCATTAAAGGATGGCTATTAGAGAAAAGATAAATATCTCTATCCATAGTCTCCCAAATACCTTGGGTTGCTTGAGTTTCTTAGAAAGTTAAAAACAAGTCTAAGAAAGTTCTATTAAATGAGAATTTTTAAAAAAAATTTTTTACCCAGTGGAATGCAAATTTCAGTTTCTATTTCTCAAATCTTCCCTTGCCATAGTATACTTGGAATGACACTGGTTTTTCCCTAAGCCTTCAGAAACAATTGTTTCTACTTGCTGCAAGGCAACATGAACTGTCACCAGAGTAAAAACATGGACTAGTACAACCCATGCAAAAGACACTGTCTACTACAATTCAATAGAACGTTCACCCCAAGTGAACCCAAAATGGTCCTGAGCCTGCTCTCAAGTGACCTTTACATAAAAAAAACCATCCCTTTCTCTCACACAGAACTACAGAGCACCAAGTTGTGTACTAAGGGGCTTAACAATGTGTAAGATGGCTGTTTTCACTCTCTGTTTCTTCAAGACAACCATCAAGAAGAAAATTAAGTTAAAAAGTGAAATAACCCAGACTGGCTCCAAGACCCACATGATTTCCTCAAAAATCAATGGTTCTCCAAATGGGATTCTCAAACCAGGAGCATCAGCATAACCTGAGAACTTTCTAGAAATGCATTTTTGGGCCTCATTTCCAACAAATCAGATTAAACACTCAAAATAACTCCATTGGAGAGTACTGTTTTAATAATAAGCTCTCTCAGTGACGTCGGTGCTTCTTAAATTTCGACCCTTAGCACATTGCAGCACATGCCCAGGAACAAGGTGGCTTTTAATCCTCCAAGTCCAGAGACAGGTTCGTGCCTCCAGAGCCACTGTTCCCTGATGAGCTTTCCTCTCTGAGCCACCGTAGCTATCATCCACACAATCCTTGTACTATTTATCAGTTACGTCTTATGACAACTCTTCCACTAGGACCTGAAACTCTTAGACCTTTGTAGTGATTTGATTTTTCACCTTTGTCTCCCACAGGACAGTGTGTAGTAACAATAGTTCGCAGAAAGCAACAACTTCCATAAATATTAGTTTCCATGGTGAATGATTAAATCTGAAGTTTTATCCATTCATTTGTACACCTCAGGAACATTGGGATGATCTTCCATTTCCACAACCTGTTATATGCCATGTTGACAAATGAAATGTGCCCACTCCCAGGGTGCTTCTATAAGTCTAATGTACATATAACTCATCTGAAGACCTTGTTAAATGCAAGTCTCATTTAGGTGTAGGGTGGAGCCTGAGACTCTAAACAAGCTCCTAGCAGATGTGAATGCTACCAGCCTGGGTATCATACGTCAAGTGGTATAGTTAAGGTTACCAAGATCTTGAAGGATCTGAAAACTAGGACAACTAGGACACTTGAAGAACAGCCTGAGGTAGGAACCTATGTGACTGCATTCAGATACTTGGACAAAAGAAATCCATTCACATTGAGCTATCCAGACAGCAATAGGATAATCCCAATCATCTATGCAGCAAGTGGGTCACTTGGAAATGTCTGTGCACTGGCTCTTGCTCCCAATACTGAAAGTGTTTCTGCATATGATGAACCAGTGGAAAGAGATACCTTGGGAGGGAATCCTGAATGGAATCATTGAATGAGATGATACCAGGAGCCAAAGCAACATCAAGATTAAGTATAGAGTTGAGGGTGTAGTTCAGTGGTACAATACATGCTTTGCATGCATGAGACCCTGTATTCCATCTTTAGCACTGTAAAAAATGGAAAACAATAGATTTATTTTCCGGTTTATTAGCATTCATATGGTAATGTATATTATTAGCATATATTAGCATATATTCTATATTTATATAAAGCTCCTGCCTCCATACATTATTGCAAGTATGATTTTCTACCTCATATGAAAAGATGTTTGTTTTGCAAGTCTTAGATGTGGTTCATAAATTTCATTAGAAAATTCTAGTGATTGCTGAATCTTATTCAAAATTTGTGACTTTCTTTTTCAAAAATTTGGACTTCTTTCATACTAATTTTTATGAATCTAAGACTATAAATTTGCTCAAAATAAATGTATGGAATACAAATAAATTTGTATGGGATTTATTTATTTATTTATTTATTTATTTATTTATTTATGGTTTTGAAGCACTGTGTATTTGTCTCACTATGTAGCCCAACTGGAGTAAAATTCCAGGGTGTCAGTGATTTCTTTCCAGCCTCTGCCTCCCAAGTATCTAGTAACATAGGCATACACCACTATGCAGGACTATTTTTTAACCTTTATAGAGGTAGAATTAATATATAGCAAATACTACTAGTGTACTTTTGTCATTATAGATGATTTTGCACTCTCTGGAAATTCATGTAAATGGAATCATATAAATATGCTTTTATTTCTGGATTATGTATTTCACTCAGCATATTTATCTTGAGATTCACCCACACTGATGTATCAATAGCACTTTGTTTCTGGATGAACTACAACTTTTCATTTATTTAATTTATTTCAATGAAATGGTTCATTTCAACTATTCATTTTATTCATTTATTTCATGTATTAATAGATGGAAATTTGAGATGCTTATGAATTTTTGCTGTTATAAATAAAGCTGCCTTATATTAGTAGGCTAACCTCTGAGTGAAAATATGCCTTTTCATTCCTCTTGAGTAAATAAATACCTTGCAATACCATGGCTGAGAGGATATATGTTGAATTCCCTTCACTTCCTGATTTTGGAGACAGGGTTTCACTGTGTACACCATATAGTTCAGCTGGCCTCAAACTCTTACATCACCCTCCTGAGTGATAGAATTACAGGCATATGTCACTCTGTATGCCACAGGTTGGAAGTTTTTTGTTTTTGTTTTTGTTTTTGTTTTTTTTTTTTACCAATTCTTTTCCCTGCACTTATGTTGACTAGCTCACAACTGCCACAAACTCCAGTTTCAGGGAATTCTCTGACTTCTGCAGGCACCTGCATTAAAACGCACAAACCCACAGAGACATACAAGTCTACAACGTAATTAAAAATAAAATCTTAGATAAAGAAAATGATGAGCCTTTAAACTACTAAAAATTACTAAATTATTTTCCAAGGTCATTGTCTTAACCAACATGCCCTCCAGGAGTGTTCAATATCCTTGTCAACACTGAATGGGATGGAATTCTAGGCATTCTGGTGAGTATGTATAGGTGCTGTTATGGTTTTAAATTTCCCCCAAACTACTCACATCAAACATCTTTTCTTGGACTACCCTGCCACCTGTATACCATGCAGTACAATGATGAACATAAGTGGTGGGTACTCACCACTTACAAGGAAAAAAGCCTTTCCACTATATGAGGTTAGATGTAGGGATTTTTCTTTTTTTTTTTTTTTTGTTTTCCTCCTGAAGTACATTTTTATCCTAAGGAATAAGTTCCCTTCAACTCCTATTTTGCTGAGACTTTTTAAAATCCAAAATTTTGGTTTTTTTTGCCAAATTATTTTATTGAAGACACTGAAATTATCGTTTGGCTGTCTTTTTAAATCTACTAATGGCCAGGACTGATTTTTGAATAGCAAACCAAGTTTGTACACCCGAGGTAATTCTATTTGGTCATAATATAGCATCACTTTTAATGATACTGGACTTTTATATAATCTTGTTATGGCAAATTTTCACCTGTGATCATGAGGACTATTATTTTGTGGTTTCTTTTTCTCTAGTTATCTTTTCACACCTTTTTGTATCAGTGAGTCTCAAATCACAAAATGAATTAGGAAGCACAGTTTACTTTTCTGGAACAGTTTCTATAAGACCCCTGTTACTTTGTTAAAATGCTTGATACAGTTTCCAGGTGAAGCTATTTTCCTTTGGTTTGAAGGGCTACCTTCACATTTCACAAGAAGCCTAGAATCAGTCAATTTCTACAAAAATGTAGTCACATTATAAGTAGGATTATAAAGGCACTTGGAGAACTTGGAGAGAACTGCTGTTGAATGCTTTTATTTCTTCATCTAAAGTCTGTATTTTGCCTTCTTTATTTTTTTTAATTTTAATTACATTTAGTGTGTGTGTGTAAGCCTGTGTCATGGTATGCATGAAGAGGTCAGAAGACAACTTCTGGGAATCAATTCTCTGCTCCTACCAAGTGGGTCCTAGGAACTGAACTCAGGTTCTCGGGCTCATGATTAAGCATCTTTTTGTCCCTTTAAACCATTTACTTTCATATAAGAGTAGACTGACAGTCCATTATAAGAACTATTGAAAATAAATCTCTTGTATCCTTAATTCTCCCAGTAGTAACATCTTGAAAAACTGCAATGTTCTATCACAACTAGAACATTTGCAGCTAAGACACCAGACATTTGCATCAATACAAGGACTGATCCTGGTGCTTTTGTAGCCATACCCGCTTGCCCACTTTATGGTTTAAATTTAAATTTAAATATGGTTTTACACTGCTCCTATAACCTCTGGCAACCACTGATCTGCTGATTTCTATTATTGTGTCATTTCAAGAATGTTATGTAACTGGAGTAATGCAGTAGGTAACCTTGTGGGGCTGGGTTTTATTTCCTCCACAGCTTAATTTTCTGCAGCTCATCCTAGTTGTCCAAAAATATCAGTGAGTCTTCCTTTTATTGATGAATAATATTAGGTGCCACAGCTTAATGATTAATCCACTTCAGGACAGCAGGATTGTTTGAGCTATTCTAAATAAAGCAGCTAGAAATGTTTTTGTATAGCTTACATGCCCAGGAAGGAAATGGTTTATAGTGCAACCATCTCTCAGCTATTCTCTCTATAGAGCTCATTTGTCTTTCTGAAACACTGTTTCTCAGTAAATACCCTTCCTTACCCCCTTTTCATAAATGCTGTTTACGCAGACATGCTCTGTTCCTCCCTATCCTTTATAAAGATGGGATATTGCTACAAATTCTAATTGTCTCCTTCAGTCTTATTTTCTTATGAACTCTTGTGCACATAAATAATTAGATCTATTTTTTTTCTCTTCCTAATCTGTCCTTTTTGGTTTAATTTGAAGGGCCCCAATGACTAAGAATAAAGGGATAGGAGAAGACCTTTCCTCCCCAACAACAGCTAATAATATAAAAAAAAATATTGAATTTGATCAATCCTCCAAAAAGGAAGAAAAATAGAAAAACAGGAACAAAAAATGGATAAATAAGAAGTAAATAGCAATATGATAAATTTTCAAATAATCATATTAATAATTGCATTAAAGAAGAGTGGTATAAATGTAATAATTAAAAGGGATCAATCAAGGGGCTGGAAAGAGGGCTCAGTGGTTAAGAGTACTGGATTAATCTTCCAGAGGATCTGAGTTCAATTCCCAACACTCACACGACAGCTCACAAACTATCTGAAACTCCAGTTCCAGGGAATTCAATGCCTTCTTCAGGCCTCTGCAGACACTAGACATACACGTGGTATGCATGCATATGTGCAGACAAAGCAACCATACACATAAAATAATATTTTTTTAAATAATAAGAAGTATTTTAAAGGGAGTAATCATTAAATGGATTTAAAAAATAAGACTAAGATACATGTGACTTATAGGGAAGTATGCAACATTCTGCTGTACTCATAGATCAGTGCCTTGCTCAGCCATCATCAGAGAAGCTTCCTCCTGTAGTAGATGGGGACAAATACAGAAACCCATCTGGACAATGTGAAGAGAGTGGGAGACTTTGGACTGTAACGGGATGTCTCCATCCAATTCCTCCATCCCTTCAGGGATCAGGGAACTCGGCTAAAGGGGAGGTAGAAAGATTATAAGATTCAGAGAGGATAGAGGACACCAAAGAGGCAAGGGCTTCTAAATACAGCAGGGCCAATGTACGTATGAATTCACAGAGACTGTGGCAGTATGTATAGGGTCTGGGCCAGATCAGATCCTAGAACTGAGAGGGGAAGTGGACATAAGCCCACATACCTAACCCAGAAGATATCTCCAATTGACAACTGTTGGCCAGGTCCCATGATCAGCAGTAGATGGCCAATAAAAAACTAACTCAATGGCATTTTTGGAGGTTCTTCATCTTGTAATGCTTTGTCAGCACTGGAAAAAAATTTTTTACTGGTCATTTGCATATACATTACGTTTTCCAGATTTGTGTGTGAATGGGTGTGTCTGCATCTATATGTGTTTCCTGAGCTTTCTCTTTGACTCTGTCTTTGTTTGTTTGTTTTGTCCTACTCTGGTTTATTTGTTTTTATTTTATCTAATTTTATTTTATTATTATTTTTAGATGCCTTTTGCATCCTAATGGGGGAGAGAATGTACAGGTGCCGGGTTGGGTGAGTGAGGAAATACCAGGGGCATCTAGGAGGAGTTGGGGAGGGGAAACCATAATCAGAATATATTGTATGAAAAGAAATTATTTCCAACAACAAAAAAATAAAGTTGAAAACAAATGGGGGGAAAAGAACAGAGTTATTATGGGTGTTCAGTTCAGTTGGTAGAGTACTTGTCTAGTATGTAAGAAGCTCTAGGTTCAATTCGCACCGGAAGACAGAAAAAAATATGTATACTATGGTAAAACTAATGAAAGATAGGAGTGGCTATATTATCAGACATGGCACCACTAATAAAAATAGAAAGCTAATGTTGCTTTATTATTGCATAATCTAGATGTTAAAGTAAAGAATTTTCAGGAATAAATAAATTCATTATAGTGATAAAAAGGATTAATGGATCAAAAATAATAAACCAGTCTTAAATATGTAAAAATAAATAAAACAGTTTGAAAAATATATGAAATAAAAACTGAGAAGTACAATTACACTCAGAAATATCAGTACCATCCTCTTAATAATTACATCATTGAAAAGAAAGAAAACTCAGTAGGGCCACAGAAGATCTAGATGCTTTGACCAAATTAACATTTACAGAATGTGCCATAAAATAAGTTTAGAATACACATTCTTTTCAAGTTCTCATGATATTTTTACCAAGATAGGCTATATTCTGGGTCATAAAACTTGTCAGAATGGATTATTTAAAACATGGAAATCCCATAAGTACATTCTCTGATCCAGAAGAAATTAAATTAGAATTCATCAGAAAGATATTTGAAAAGGTTAAAATATTTCAAACAAAATATAATACTTATTAAGTAAGTTATTGGATCAAAGGAGAAATCATAAGGCAATCAGTAAATAAATAAATAAATAAATAAATAAATAAATAAATAAATAAATAAATAAATACACAAATAAATACATAAATAAACACATAAATAAACAGATGAAAATGAAAAGAACCTAAGGATTTAGGAGGATTTTCTAGAACTAAAAGCTGACATGGGAAAAACCAAAGAGCTTCAAATCAATTACTTCTGTTTCTGTTCTTAAGAAACTAGAAAAGATGAAGCAAATTGAACTCAAGTAAGTAGAAGGAAGAAAATAATAAGGACCAGAACAGAAATCAAATAATCAGAAACCTGAAAAACAGGCTGGGTGTAGTGGCTTGCATCTGCAGTCCCAGCCATGGGAGATGAGACATGAGGATCGCTGCTAGGCCCACACCAGCCTGAGTTAATAGTGAGACCTTGTCTCAGTTCCTCCCCCAAAAGGAAAAGAACAGGAGGGAAGTAAAAAAAAAAATCAGGAAACAGGACAAGGGGAAGAGAGACACTAACGAAATTTAAAATAATAGCAAACTGCTTTTGTTGTAATCAATAAAGCTGGTAATTGCCTTCCAGAACAATAAAAAAAATGAAAAGATAATATTGGCAAAGATTCTTCATATATTAAAATTTAAGAATTGCCTATTTAGAGATAATTACAAATTAACAACCAACATGTAATAGAAATTCCATTTAGGACTTAAACCTGCCAAACTCACTGCATAAGAACTATATGAGCCCCAAAAGCCTTTATATCCATTAAATTGAGCTTTAAAATCTTTAAAATAGACCCACAAAGGAGACTCCAGATGGACATTGGTTAATTTTATCAATGATTAGGAAGTAAGTAATAACACAAATTCTATACAAACTCATATCATACCATTGAAAAAGAAGGAATATTGCACAGTATATTCTGAAAGTCTAACATTACCAAGAAAACAAAATCAGACAGCAAAAACAAACTACAGACCAATATCCTTCATCAACATAGGAGAAACAAATTTTTTGACAAATTGAATCCAACAATATATAAGAAATCTTATATAAAAAGGTCTATGACAGTGATGCAAGGTGGTTTGACATTAAAAAACCCAAGGTCATTTAAAAGTGGATAAGCTTGAATAGACATTCCTCACACCCCTGTCTTTGAAATGAGGTTTCATATACCCTAAGCTGGCCTCAAACTCTGTATCCAATCAAGGATGACATTGAACTCCTGGTCCTCCTGTCTCTGTCTCCCAAGTGCTGGGATAATAGATATGTACCCACCATACCCAGTGACATTTCTTCCCAGAAGACATACAAAGGGCCAATTCAACACAAATGCTTTTATATCATGAAAAGATGTAGCAACATCATTATACTTTAGGAAACTATAAATCAAAGTCCAAATGAGCTACAGTACACACCTGCCAACATTGTTATAATAAATTGTTGTCCAGAAGGTGGAGACACTGGAATCCTAATATATTGATTGCTAGTGAGAAAATGCTTCAACCACTGTGAAAAATGTTTTAGCTGTTCCTCAAAAAGTTAAATGTAGAATAATGATTGGTCCTAATGATTTCACTCCTAAGATATATACTCAGAAGATGGAAAAGTAGTGCTCAAGAAAATACATGTAAAACATGTTCAAGGCATCACTTTTCACAATAAGCAACCTATATTAGCTAGGGTTCTCTAGAGTAACAGAACTTTAGAAAGAATGAATATATATATATATATATATATATATATATATATATATATATACATATACATATATATATACATATATATATGAATGATTTATTAGAATGACTTACAGGTTGTGGTCCAGCTATTCTAACAATAGTTGCCTATAAATAGAAAATCCAATGATCCAGTACTTGATCAGTACATGAGGCTGGTCTTCACTATATGTTGGAATCCTGAAGTAGGCTCTAATGCCAGTGAAGGAATAGATTTGCTAGTAAGGTAAGAGCAAGCAGGCAGTTCAAAAGCTTCCCTATTCCATGTCCTTATATAGGGCATTTTCTTAATTAGTGATTAATTTGGAAAGTCCTATGTTCTATAAGAAAGCAGGCTGAGCAAGCCATGAGGAGCAAGCCAGTAAACAGCACTTCTCCATGGCCTCTGTATCAGCTCCTGCCTCTGGATTCCTGTCCTGTTTGAATTCCTGTCCTGGCTTTCTTCAGTGATGGCCTGTGTGGTGGTTTAAATGAAAATGGCTCCCTATAGCTCATAGGGAATGGCACTATTAGAAGATGGCCTTGTTGAAGTAGGTGTGGCCTTATTGGAGGAAGTGTCACAGGGAGTAGGCTTTGAGGTTTCAGGTGCTCAAGTCAGGCCTAATGTCACTCTCTCTTCCTGCTGCCTGCTGATTCAGATGTAAAACTCTCAGCTCCCTCTCCGGCCATGTTTCCTGCCATGGCAATAATGGACTATACCTCTGAACTGAAACCCAGATTCAATTAAATGTTTTTCTTATAAGAGTTGCTGTATTCATGGTGTCTCTTCACAGCAATAGACCATTGACTAAGACAGACTACAGTGTTGAAGTGTAAGCCAAATAAACCCTTTCCTCCCCAGCTTTCTTTTTATCATTGTGTTTAATCACAACAATCAATAGTAACCCTAACTAATGACAGCCCAAATGTCCATCAGTGGATGAATAAATAAATTGTGAAAATTTGGAGTAGCCAAGGAGGGAAATAGTATTCAGTCATAAAGTAAAATAATACTTAGTCACAAAATAGGACTCAATTGTTAATATATGCTGCAATAAGAGGGTGTAACTCAGTGGTAAATGTCTTGATTTCTGTCTCTCTATTTAAAAAAACAACAAACCCAAGTTATGGTAACCAAAAGAAGTCAGAATAAAAGGTCATATATTCTGATTCAGTTTATACTAACTATTTAATGCAGATAAATTAGTAGAGGCAAAAATAAGACTTGTGGTAGTCAGAGGCTGAGGGAAGTGGGTATCACTCTACTTAATAAACATGAGATTTATGGGTTTTTTTGTTTGTTTGAGACAGGGTCTAACTAGGTACCCCTGAGTGTCCTGGACCTCAAATTCACAGATATCTGCCTACCACTATCTCCTGAGTGCTGAGATTAAAGGATTGAGCTACAATGGCTGCCAAGGTTTCTGTTCTGAGGCAATGAAAAAAATGTTTTGGAACTAGAGGCAGTGATTGTATGCATGTGTAAGTTCTACTGGATTTTACAATTTAAATGGCTATTTTTATATAATGTGAAACTCATTTTGATAACTTTAAAATCACTGTCATTTACTATATTAGTTAGATAAAAAGAAAAATCATACAACAAATATATCAAAAGCATGCATCTCATATGTCCAACACCTGTAAACTAGTCTATAAAACACTACCAAGATAAAGAAGCATTAGGTAAATGAGATGCTATACTGTGTTCATGAGTCAGAAGACTCAGAATTTTGAAGATATTGATCCTCTTCAAGTTACCTGTCGACTCACTGAAAATCCAAACTAAATCCCACCAGGATTTTTAAATTGACAGATTGATACCAACACATTCATATGGAAACACAAATGGCCTATAAGAGCCAGAACTATTATTCAAAGAAGAACAAAGTTAAAGAATTAACAATGATGTTTTCTAGATTTATTACAAAGCAGCAGAATTAAATAAACCAGTCTGGTACTATTGTAAAGACAGATATATTAGTCAATTGAACAGAATAAATAGGAAGTCCAGAACAGACCCACATACATACTAACAACCGATTCTAGCCAAGGTGCTTTACTAAAAAGGACATTTTTTTTCAACAGGCAATTAAATTTGCATATGCAAATATGCAAAAGAGTAATTAAAAATATCCCATGAGATAGGGTGTTGTGTGACTGATTTTCCTGGGAAGATGCAACACACCAAGCAAGTGAGCTCATGAACAATCAAAATATGGACGCACCCAAGTCCATCATAATGAACCAATGAGTTTTACTGGGGTTTATGGTGGTTTGAATAAGAACGGCCCCCATCGTATATTTGAATGTTTAGTTATCAGGGAGTGGCACTGTTTGAGGAGGACTAAAAGAGTAGGAAGTTGTGACCTTGTTGTAATAAGTGTGGCCTTGTTGGAGGAAGTGTTTCACTGTGGGTGAGCTTTAAGGTGTCAAAAGCCTCTGCCAGCCCTGCCACTCTCTGCCTAGGGATTAGGATATAGAACTCTCAGCTATTTCTCAAGCACCAGGTCCATCTGCATGCCACCTTGCTTTCTGTCATGATGATAATGGACTAACCTCTGAAACTGTAAGCAAGACCTCAATTGAATGCTTTCTTCTATAAGAGTTGTCTTGGTCATGGTGTCTCTTCACAGCAATGGAACAGCGACTAAGACAGTGATATTTAGCTCCAGAATAAACTGCCTGTTATTTTTAAGGTGAAAATTATATTTCTTATTCTCTGAAAATTTCACACATATGTATAATGTATCTTGATCATATCCACCCTCACTCCCCCAATTCCAACTCCCACCAGGTCCCCCATCTTCCTCCCAATTTTATATCTTCTTTTAATCATTATTTTTGACTCACCAAGTCCAATTAGTGTTAGCCATATGCATATTGGCATGGTATCATTTACTGGAACACAGGGAACATACCAGTGACCTCACTCCTAAAGAAAAATGACTTTTCCTCACCCAGCAGTCATCAATTGCCAATACCTCCTTGGCTAGGGGTGGGGCCTTGGTAGCCCCTTCCCCTTCAATGGTCAATTTTTTTAAGTCTCTTGATTTTGTGCAGGTCTTATGTAGGTGACCATAGTTACTATGAGCTCATATGTGTAATAGCCATGTCATGTCCAGAAGACAGCATTTCACAGCACGTTTCTCCATCCTCTGATTCTTACATTCTTTCTGTTCCCTCTTCTGTGATGCTTCTTGAGGCGTGCGAGAGTGTTGAAATGGCTGACCTCTTGCAGTAACTTATTCTCAGCACTCCCAATAGTAAAGCATCTCTGCATTAACTATTACCCATTCAAACAAGAAGTTTCTCTGACCAAGGCTGGAGATAGCCCAAATCTACTGATGTAAACAAATATTTTGAAGGCAGTTTGTCAACAGAACCATTTAAAAAACAACATCGAAAAGCTCTCCCCTAAGCTCTTCGATTTCCCTAATCTTGAGTTTTGACCATGTTTATAGTACCAGGCATGAATTCCCTCCTGAGGTGCAGGGTTTAAATCCAATCATGAAAGCAGCTGGTTACCACATATACAGTCTTGCAACAGTGGGCACATCTTGCCTGATAGGCCAATATTGTACATGGCGTCCAGTACTGGATAAGACCACTGATGCCATTCTCCCCAGTAACCTGTATAGCACCTTCCAGCATTATGAACGCTGCCCAGCCTGGAGAGTTCCCTGTCCAATTCAAAGTGTTCCACTTCAAGATTGATTGTTTTATGGCCTGCAACCAATGAGTGTGGTTCTTCAACATTAGGCTCTTACCACATAGTTATGGCAGGTAACCAAGGGCAATGGCAAAATCCTGTATTGTTTTGGGAGCCTCTGAGGCCTGTCTAACCCATATGTGGTAGAAAGGTAACCATGCCTGGCACTGGGATTTTTATTTAATAACCCATTTAAGATGAGAACTCTGTTTCTTATGTCAATACTCTGATGACTCAAATAATTCATACCATTCTAAAAGAAAAAAAAAGCCAGTTTTTTTCCTGTTCTCCAAGTTATCCAGACTTAGTATGCTTAAGGTAGAATTTCTGTTTTCTGTTGTGTTATTGGCTGTTTAAGTCAGAATTTTATTTCATATCCCAGGCTGGCCTTCAACTCACTAGTGTGGAAATTATTGTGTATGTCACCACATCTGGCTCAAAGCAAAATTCCTTTTTTTAAAAAAATAGTATCTTGTGTCTGAGTACGTCTGCATACATGGGCACAAATGGAACTCAGATGACAATTTCCAAGAGTTGCTTCTCTCCTCCTACCATGTAGACTCCAGGGATCAAACTTGGGGCACCAGAACTTCATGGCAAGTGCCTTTATGCATCGAATCATCTTAGCAGCCCCAGGCAAAATTCTTGATTACTTTCAATCTGATTTTTCTCTGATGTATCCCAGTTCAGTGAACAGCAATGTCATCTCCCCAGCTGTCAAAACGACTCAATCATAATTGTGATTTTTTTCACCTCTCTCATCTCCAACATCCCAAATGTGTCCTGAATTTCTCAAGTTCTCAACAATCTTACCAACATGAATCCAAGGCATCTATCAAGCCTTCAGCACTGGTCACCCCACACTCCATTCTACAAGTCACACACAAGAAAACAGCCAACAATTTTCAAATTCAGGCATGATCTTTTCAGGCTAGAAATTCAAATTTTCTAGTAACATCTCATCCCTCAGGGTGGAGGTCAAATTCTTTAAGGTGCGTCACACACACAAGGTTATCTCCATTCCCCTCCAGACTCCCTGTCCTCTCTTGTGCAATCCTTGTTTCTTGCTGCCTGTCTCCTCCCTCTGCAGAATCTAGTCATAGTTAAAAGTGGAGATATTTTCAGCTCCTGTTCCCTATTCCATGGTTGGCCTCACAGCAATAATGGAGAGCCAGATTAGTATAGGAGAAAACAAAACAAAACAAAACAAACAAAAAAAAAAAACCGAGGCAAAAGTAATTTTAATCAAGTCCCTATGGCAGTCAGATATTCTTGTATAGGCAATGTAGGAAAAAAGAAGCACAAAGATGACATTGGTGGACTGGTTGTCAAGGAGAATGTGTGTGTGTGTGTGTGTTTTCACCAAGCTATGGGCTCCTCTGAATTTTAATATTATAGGGGGGTCATAACAAGAATTCTCTCTATTGTTGGTTTTACACAGATGCAAATGCAAAGTGATGCTCAGGAAGCTGGGAGATTGATGAATAGTTGGTTTGATGTTTTTGATCCATTCAGCACTTTGAGTTAAATGTGCATATTCTGTTCAGAATAGACAATAGGGAAGGGCGGTCCCCCTTTCCCTCTCTAACTTGCATAACATCAGGCCTCACTGCTTTAACTAATGAGTGTTTAGAAGTCAAAGCTCCAAGTGATTCCAGGGAGCCATTAATTCTCCTCTTGCAGAGCCACTGTGGAGTTTTTCATAGGCCACATTTCTTAGCCATTATCAGTTATTTCTGAGCAGATCTAAACCCTAGGTTTCTGTGTGTGTCACACACCACACATACCATAGGTTCTAAAGTTCCCTTGGAATTTTACTGGGGGCCAGGAAACAGATGC
Source organism: Cricetomys ansorgei (assembly GCA_026225945.1). Classification (NCBI taxonomy): domain Eukaryota; kingdom Metazoa; phylum Chordata; class Mammalia; order Rodentia; family Nesomyidae; genus Cricetomys; species Cricetomys ansorgei. The sequence goes on from JAMJFZ010003951.1 coordinate 669,501, forward strand.
AAAAAAAGGTGCCCATGCTGGTCACTGTGACAAAGGTATCAGAAATGTTAGTCCGGGGGAGGAGGGCGCTTAATTGACCCGGAACACAAATATATATTTAAACCAACATATAACCTGGTAGAAGGCAGGCAGAGGCAAGCTGCAAGATTCTCTTAAACTAATTGCACAGTCAGTGCTATCCTTTGTAATAATGATGTTTGTTCCATTATTGTTCCAGGTTGATTATTTGCTCAATAGCCTCATTGATCTTGCCTCAGTAGGCTTTCCAGTTTTTACACATTACATTCTCTTGGAAATTGAAAAGCACTGTGTGTCTGAAGATGCTCAGTCAACTTGAAAAGGCTCATTTTTGAAAAGGTTTTAACCTGCTTTCAGCTTAAAAGCAATTCAGTCTTTGGCCAAGCAAACATGAGGGCAGAGATGGATGCATCACTAAGATCTGCAGCTTTTGCCATCACTTGGAAGCTGTTAAGTCTGAAAGGCCATTCACAGAAAAATGTTGAAGGATATTCAAAACTCAGAGAGCGGTATTAATAACTGCAGAGAATACACATACCATTAAGACCATGGCATTTCATTATTGGATAGATTCTACATTATCCAATATCATAAATGTTTTGTGGGAAACCCGACTAGTTGATCACCACTGTAGGCATTGAACTCACAACTAGAAAGTTTATAATGTAAGGTAAAGGAAGAAAGCAGCTGAAAGAGCTAGGAAAGCAGCTCTCATTCAAACTGAAAACAAGCTAAGTAGGAATGGCAAGGTTTTTTGGTTTTCTTTTTGTCTTTTGTTCTGTTTTTGAAAAACCTGAGGTCTCATTTTACTCGTCAATAATATCCTGCTATTTAAAGGAAGGGACGGCAATTTAAATATCTCAAATTTATGACTGAGGGTTCCAGAAAGCCTAGTTCTATGAACCCATGGAAAAAAACTTCAGTAGCACAGTACAAAAATACCAATAATGTTTTATATGGCATTAATTGAGTCAATATACAGAAAAAAGCAGGCAGTTCTAACTACTAGATGTTCAAATTTATAGCATTCTTCACTTTCTATTATACAAAATCTTAACCATTTTAGTAGCTGCTAAGCAAAGCAACAGACTTATCCACATTACTTTTCAAATGGTTAGGTAATAGGTAAAAAGATGACAATGAAAAGGCCAATTTATATTGCAAATTTGTCATCTTCTGACAACATCCATGCTTCCCACAGTGACTCAGCAAGACACTGCTGTGAACTTCGACATCTTTGAATCCATTTTGTACAAAGAGACATGACATGATTCGGGCTTCCAAATGACTTTATCAATCATTCCCAGGACTCCAGGAATACTAATAAACAATGAGTTCATAAGACAAAAGGTTTGCCTATATTAACCTTCAACTCACCCTGACATCCACATGTAACACTTGCTTTTCACCACAGGAAGAAATCGTTAGGAGTTAAAAATAGGTCTATACAAAGGTTGAGAAACTTCTTTTCAAAAGTATTACCTTGGAACAATGAAAATAGCTAGAGTTTTAATTTTCTACAAGAAAAAGGGAGAGGCAGAAACCCTAGTCCTCCTCTCCATCTGCCCTAAAGATTTGAGTCACAGAGTTTATTTGTGTTGAAATTGGTTATCTACTGCTTGAAACCTAAGCAGAATGCATCAGCATTTTGAGACCACCTGGGACCAAGAGGAGCTGGGAAATTTCCAACTCCAGTGTAAGACTATTCATTGATATTTACATAATGAGAATAAATGTTTTTCCTAAGATAGCATTTCCCTTCAGTGTCTTCAGACCACCAGAAAGAGAGGGAGGCACAGAAATTCTATTACATTAATAGTCTTTGTTTTTATGGCTTTGGCATTTATTAACTAGTGGGAGCTGTTTATTGGGTCATAAACTTTACTAATGGGGATATTATCTCTAAATTATAAATCTCTTTCAGTATATGGCTTAGTTATAAAATGAATAATTATTTAAAGTGTCTGTATAGCTGCAATGTATCATGTTTATCGGCATGATTCCTATAATGGCCATTTTATTGTTAATTGTGAGCTTGAACCAGGAACCAGTAGGGCAGGAACACAGATCCATGAAATAGAATGAATAGTCGTCACCCCATGAACTCAGGAATGCTATCATCGGTTTACTTCCTGTTCTTCCACTTCTCAAGTGAATTACATTACAAGCCTGCACAAGGGCTAAATTATCTATACAGTTAAACTCTTGAGGGAAAGACAATTGAGTGAAGGGTTGAATAGGTAGGTGACAGATGTGTCAGCTTGAAAACTTCTAGGCAAATGTCATTTTCTAAAAGCTTGCTCTCTGAGAAGTAGAAAAATTTTATAATGACAAAATAGCTTGGCACTGTTTGTCTTTTTTAAAACTGGGACAAAAATCAAGCCATCAAAATTAGAGTTTTATGGGCTCATTGTTCTAGTATGTTACTTGTGAATACTAGTTTAATGCAAAGCTCTATGGGGTCAGTTCTAGTGTTGCATATGAAGTTGTCCTAGGTTTGTGGAGAGAAGTGGTTTACTGACTAGTTTTGATTTGAAAAATAGATGGAAGGGCCACTGTTGTCAAGTAAACTGAACCATGTAAATAGAAGCCAATTTATTTTGTGATGAAGGGATTCTGCAAATGTAGAATGAAAGAATAAGGAGATAGGATGGGACCTTAAAATGTTCTTGTCTCCTCCTCTTCTACTCAGGATGACCCCCAACAGTGTAGTCCCTTCTTGACAGACTCCCACTGCCTCTGAGACAGACAGATTTATGGTATCTAGCATCCAGCACTGAGGACTGGCAAGGCTTTCGGAAGACTTCTGGACACTGAAGCGCTGTGATGATAGGTTGTAATCAAATACACATTATATGACAAAAGTTCTGTTGTGTGTGTATGTGGGGAAGGAATCAAACCAGGGAAATGGAGAGGAAATCCATTGTAATTGTACACTACTTAAACCTTTGGGCTGGAAGTTGAGAAGCTGTAGTGTATATGTAAAATAAACCAAAACAAACCCTTGAAATCTTCTGCAATCACATCCCTAAATATTTTAGGCATAATACATTTTTGGTCATGCTCTAATTATATATACATGAATATATTCCTAAGCTAAGAAGTTGATTTTAGATATAAAAAAGGCACTAAAAATATAAACACAGCATATGTTTCAATTTCTCTCCTGAACATGCATGCAAACGCGCGTGTATGGTGTGTGGTATGTGTGTGTGTGTGTTGGAAGTTTTTCTCCATAACTTCACTACCTTCAGAAAATAAACACACTAACTCTAGAGAGGTTCAAGAATTATTTTGATAAGGTGAGTTGCTACAAAACTTAATTATGTAAGTAATAAATATGTATCAAAAAGATTTCAAAAATGCTTAACAAAATCGTAACTTATTGTTCTGATATAATTTGACTTTATATTGTCTTGTAGAGCTGTCAAAAGTCATTTTCTTTTCACACTGCAGTGAATCAAATAATATTAGATGGGAACTATCATAAGATCCTTTGGTATTCATAAATAATACAATAAAAATGGTCAACATTGTTTTAAATGGTATTTTTAATAGTGCTGTTATATCAGCGATATAACAGGCTGTTCTGAAGAACTACAATGACAAACGAAGATTAAATGTGGTTTATGGATTTCCATTTAATAAGAACCTTGTTTCCTTTTTAGTTTTTGATGAAATTATATCTATTAAAATAAATATGGCAAAATGAGAGCAGTAAATCAAAGAGTTGATCAGTTTTCATGGTCAGTTTTCCTCTAAGCCATATACATCCTTCAGAAAGTCTAAGTACCTAATGTATTTCACAGGAATAGGTGATGGCATTCCCAGCCAAATGTCTTCACATTTCTGGAAAGAAAACATAGATGGACACAATTGAAGCCACATTTTAAAGTTCCATTTTGAAAATTCAGTGCTACATGATTTTTAACTCTTTCAATAAACTTTTGGTGAACCACTTATTTTTAATAAGTTGTTTTGGGGCTGGAGAGATGGCTCTTGCAGAGGACCCATGTTTGTTTCCCAACACATACACATGGTAGCTCACAACTGCCCATAACTCTAGCTCCAGAGCACCCTTCATGGGTTCCTGAACACATATAGTATGCATTCTTATTATCCTAAGATACACACACACACACACACACACACACAGAGTATTAATTTCAAAGAAAAGAATAGATGTTTCTACATTCTACTTAGGTATCAGAAGAACTTTGAGAAAGAGCATATTCTTACTCTTTCTTAATTACTCCTTGCTTGTATTAGAATTACCATGTAACTGCCTACCCTTCCATGGAGGAGACAGAGGAAGAGAGGATGAATGAATAAAGGAGGAGAAGCAAGGCAAGGAAGAGAAGAGGAGGAAGAGAAAGAGGGAAGAGTAAAGGAGTGCTTTCCTGTCACTCTGGGAGGAACATAATCACACAAATGGCTATGGCTTGTGCATGGAGAGTAGGTGCGCTGGTTCCAGAAGGACAGAGATGGGGAAGACCAGGCCCATATTAAAACCATGAGCCAGGCCTAGCTGGCTTGCCTGCAGACCTACAGACAAGAAAAATCAACTTGTTTTGTGAAACACTGAAAATTCTGGGAGCTAGGCAGCATTAATGCAGTGGCAGGCCCTAGGTTCTCTCATGCAGTATTAAGAACTCAAGTTTTTATATTCAAGATGGCATTTCTACCAACTACTTACTGCTTCTTCAATAAACCATTAAGAGTAGTAGGATGCTCATAGTATGCTTAGGCATTAGTTATCTTATTTATACTCAAGTGTCACAAAATAATGCTTTGTGTCAATAATGTACTACATAAATGACAGTGGACCCGTGAAATTATGATGATAGCCAGAATTGGTACTATTATGCTTCTAATCTCAGTGCCTGGGAGGCTTAATCAGGTAGACTGTCAGAGCTACAGAGTGAGTTTTAGTCTAGTCTGAGCTATATATGGTAAAATATACACAAAAACAAAAAAATAACCCCCCAAAACTTTCTAAAAACCACATAATCCCCAAAGAACTCCAAGAAAATATGACAAACAAACAAACAACAACCTTGGAGGGTCACAATGGAGCTGATAAATTCTTACTACCTGGTGCTATTTAAGCTTCCACGATGCTGTGGCACAACACATTATTCATGTGTGTATAGTGACAGAAGCAAACCAACGTTTCTGCTAGTCAGATAAAGGTACAACACAATTATAATTCACTATTAAAAAATTTATTGGATGTGTGTGTGTGTGTGTGTGTGTGTGTGTGTGTGTGTGTGTGTGTGTGTAGGTAGGTCGGTCATAGAACGGCTTAGAAAAACCAGTTCTCTCCTCCCATCCTGTGGGTTCTGAAGCTTGTACTCTGGTCGACAGGCTTGGCAGCAAGAATTTTATGCACTGTGCCATCTTACTGGCTTTCTATTTACTGTAAATAGTACCTGATAATGGTAATGATAATGAATGGCCATGTTACTGGTTCATGTACTTAGTATACTCTTCAAAATTTGGGAGCATACTCCTGCTACTTCTGAAAGTTTGCTTTGCTGTAAAACAGTGCACCATGTAAAACAATCACCAGCAGCAGTCCCTTACATCTTTGTGTTTATATGCTCTGACTGCATAACTTTCTCTTACGTCTGATCTTGTGTTGCTTTATTCATTACAGCCGTAGATCAGGCTGTGCCATATGTATTCATATATAAATGTGCCCTATATTCTTATATGCACTGCACTGCAACAGTTCATTTCATGTAAAGCCTATTTCAGGTATTTATAGCAATGCAATCACCCAATGACATACCTCTCAGAACATCACTCATCATTAAGTGATGCTAAGTGTGTCTCTGTGTGTACACATACAAATACACACACAAACTTTTTGCCTAAGCTGTAATGTTCAATTAGTGTTAGTGCCAACCAGGGAGAGTTGAGGCTGTGTTATATTCAATGCTCTATTTCTTCTTTTCTCCTCCCCCTCCTCCTACTCTTCCTCTTCCTCCTCCTCCTCTTCCTCCTTCATTTCATCTTTTATTTTTTTATTTTTTTGGTACTGGGTTTCAAATGAGTCTTGAGCATGCTAGACAAGCACTAACTTATACCCATAGCTACATGAAAGGTTCTAACCCTTCATTAGCATTCTATTAATAGCCAGAGTCACAAAGCTTAAGTCTTCTGCACTAGTTCATACTTGAGGCTATAATGAGAGGGAGCCACTGCTCAGCCATGGCCAGAATAACAACAGTAATGTGATCAGAAATTGATTAGCTAACTTGCTAGATGGGAGAATGGGAGTGTTAAATATACAGAGCAATTCTATGATAACTACAACAATCCTGGGAAAGATGACTATGCCAGAACCAGGAGGGCTGCAAACCAGGGGCTATCTGAGAAAGATTCTGAGAAGAACACTTCAAAATCCAAGACTTTAAAATGGTGGGGGAAAGGAGGGCAATGTTAGAGCTGAACTACACCCCTGAAAGATATGCTGCAATCTTAACCTTCTACACCTCAGGAGGGGACTACAGATGTAAATAGGTATGCTGAAGAAGATGAAGCCATATTGGTAGAGGGTAAACCCCGAATCCAGTATGACTGGTGAATACAAGGATGGTCATGGGAAAACTGACCTGTTGGAGAGAATGCCATGTGATGACAAAGGCAAAAGATGGCGCTACACAGCTGTAAACCAAGAAACACCAAAGATGGATGGCATATTGCCCGGAGTCATGAGGACCCAAGGGAGGAGTCTGGCGAAGGCTACAGAGGGCCTGAAAGCCTTGCTGACACATTGATTTCATGCTATTACCCTCCATGATTACGGTATCACACACACTCTATTGTGTGGAGTCACCTAGTTTGTGGTACTTTTGGTACTTTGTTAGGTTGGTCTTAACAAGCTAATGTGGGCAAGAATGACTTTAAGAATTCTAAATTTAGAATTATTTAGTCTAAAAGCAATAGGAATGGATTGCCACACAGTTTAGGGGTTCAGGAGTCTATAATCAAATGGTCAGAAGTAATGACTCATGTAATCAGCAGACTGCTTCAGCTTCAAGAGATGTCGGTGCTCTCCCAGCCTCAGTCTTTGCGTGGTGTTCTCAGAGTGTCTCTGTGTCTTCACGTGGCCATCTTATAGGGACACCAATCATTGGGTTTGAGATCTGCCCTAATCTACTATTGCCTCATTTTAACTAATGCAAAGACCCTATTTCCAACTCAGATCATATTCTGGAAATCAGGAGAGACATCATTTTGGGGGTTAATAATAGTCAACTCTATGTAATGTCAATAAGTAAAATAAGGAAAGCAGGATAGAAGGGAGTTTCAGTTATTTTAAGTGAAGGAACAAGGATCAGAGGGAGAAACTTAGTACAAAATTGAAGTTTATTTCATGTGCTCATGGGACATCAAGAGAGTCGGTGCTCAGCCATCAATGGGACATCTATATCACACCCTCTCCTCTTATGGCTCAGAGGTCATTGAAGAAGAGGTGGTAGAAGGACTATAAGAATCAGAGGCAATGAATGACTACCATGGAAACCATATTTTTTTTTCAGACACAGCAGGGCAGCTGTACATGTGAATGCACAGTAGTTGTTACAGTGTGCACAAGACCCGCACAAGCTCAAGCCAGACAAAATCCCAGCATGTAGAAGAGAGGTAGGCATAAAGTCTTACCCGTAGCTGAGGAGCAATTGGCTACTGATAGCTATTGGCAGTAAGAGAGTCAGTTTTCCTTAGGGGTGTGGCCCCTGGTGGTGGGTTACTCCCGTGGAAGGCCACACATCCAAGAGTATATAGGCAATACAAATTGGACTTCATGGTTTAAGAAGAGAACAAGGACACACAGTTGGGAGGATAGGGAAGTGGGTTAGATCTAGGAGGCATTGGGGGAAGGGATAAATATGATTAAAATACATTGTACAAAATTCCCAAAGACCTAATAAAAAATACACAGCAAAAAGAGAGGTTCTGGTAAACCCTGGAAATACAGTTCCATGTAGCACAGAGTTAGAGTTCAAAACTGTGCAAAAATTCCAAAGCCACTGGAATGTGTGGTTGATCTGTCACACTACAGCAATGAGTAACACTAATATAGAATCAGAAGAACACCAAGTACTCACATATTTAACTAGGGCACAGAACCTGAATCTAAGAGCTGAGTTATGACTGAACTAGTCGCAGACTTTTCCAGGGTTGTGTCTTATATATACCTAGTATTATTGCAGTACCAAGAAATGTATTAGATATTTACTATACAATAGTAACTACTAAGCGTTTTACATGCATTACATTATTTGCCACAGAAAATCCCTAAGAGATCAGTGTTACTGCAATACCTGTTTACAGAGAAGAAAATGGAGGCATAGGATTACATAACTCCTCTGCAACCAAACCACAAGTCAACATGGGGAAGATCCTGAACTGTCTCCCCAGCAAATGAAGCCCCAGACCTATGCTTATGTACTCTGGAGCCCTCCAAAACCATGAAATGGAGTGGGCTTATTCAGAAGCAGCTGGTTCTACATCTGGTTCTACCATTTTCACTAAGAAAAGTTAAGCAAAAAACAGTGCAGTTCTTAAAAAAAATCTTTTATTTTAATTAAGTACAAGGGGGGGGAGTGGTATGTACTTGTGAGTGAGTACAGGTGGCCAGAGGCCATCGGGTCTCCTCGAGTCATAGTTATTAGGCAGGTATTACCTATGTCAACTGACTGATGTGGGTGCTGGGAACCAACTCAGGTCCTCTCTAAGAGCAATACATGCGTTTACTTATGAGCCATCTCTCCAGCCCCTAATAATGTGGCTCTTGAAGTGATACTCCTCCCTCAAAACGCCACCTGTGAGGTAGAGCCCAAACCAACTGGCAATATGAAGGAAGTGACACTTCAGAGGAAGGATGGTAACACTGATTCGAAAGGGGCTTCTGTAGTGTCCATACCACATGAACTTTAGTGACATGCCCTTCCTCACCCTAGAAGTTAGGGAATCACTCTGGATATTGTAAACACTGTATTTTCATCAATGAAAGCTAAGCTCAATAAGTCAACTAAAATATTCAAGACATCCTCAAAATCATCATGAAATTGAAATCAGTGTCTATTCTCAGGTGGCATCTTAGAATTTAATCTCTGCACAGAGGAATGGTAAAAACATGTATGTTCAAAATAACTCTCCCTCTCATGGAATTTTTTTAAATGCAAATTTAATACAAAAAAAAATCCCACAGCATTCCACTCATGTAATTGTGGTGGGCTTACTATAGGAACCCTCGTGAAACAGGTCAGTAGTAATCATCCTCCCTCATCTCATTAGGCACAAAAGTGACTGCTATTTATGTTGTTCTTAGCATGGGATTATGACTTAAATGCTACCAATAAAAGAGAAAATGAGAAAAGTTCATACTAGAATAATAATTCAAGAAATTAGATATGAGAATCAAATTTATTAGCCACAGGCTGACAGACAAAACAGAACTCAAGTAAATAGCCAGATTTCAAATGAAGGGTAATTTGAGGCAAAAAGATAACAGCAGTCCATTTCTTTAAATCGTGACCACTTTGAACCCTAAGGCTCCTGCAGAGCTTTTTGGGCTTCTCGCGTCATGCTGTGCTCTTTGTTTCAATTCAACAGCATTTCCCACCGCCATTTCTTTAACTCCTTTGTTACAATCCCTAGATTCCTAGTTGGAATGATTTCTGATAAATGCCACAGAAACACATGCAGTGCCCAATGGAGCAGGATCCATTCACTGCCACCCACCAGTTTTAGAGAGGTTTTCTCTGGTATAATATGAAAATGGACTAAGGAATCAAATTTGGGATGAAAAAACAGTTGGACACAGGACTGTTTTCAAAAAACACCCAAGGAATGGGATTGGGGGGCTCAGCGAAGCAGAAGGACGGGCACCTTCTTTATATTTGTGCCTATACTTAGGCATATGGCTGCTCTTTTTTTATTTTTAAAGAAACAGGTTTAAGAATATCTAAGAAATTCTCATACAAGCACTGACCTATTGTTCTTTCTTATAAGTCTGCAAGCATTCCAAAGGTTACAGAAGTTTTATGAAAATCTGGGCATCAAGTTAAAATACTGACTTTTTATTCACCCTAAATTAGTAAATACAAACTACAGATTGTACACTGTTTACAAGCAGTACAAATGTTGTTTGTTTCTTGCAGAGGATAGAAGTCTAGCCTTACAAATGTTAGGCAAGTGCTTTACCGTGCAGCCACACTCCCAGCCCAGGCAAGTGAAATAAACACGGGAATAACTCTATGCACATGGTAATCCTAAAAGAGGGCATATCCACTGCCAATGATGCTTCCCATTCCAGATGAGGGCATGTCTGCTTGTGTCTTCATAAGACAGGTTCCTGACAGTACATATTTGGAATCTAAAGTATATGTCATAGGCTCTGCCGGTGCCTCTTCCTAGCCTCTTACACTTTCCAATCTGGATCATGCCAGCCTGACTTCCAACTACTAGCATCTCTATTCCTTTGCCCCAAGCTTCCTGTTGGCCCCTGAAGCTTACTTTGGCTGCCCCTGTGCCAAGCGAGTGCCAGGGAATTACTATCATTATTATTTCCCTTCCCCTATGTTCAAGATCAGCTCTCACACAATGACCATATAAAGGAGACTGACAGACTAATACTATAGCTTCCTTGCAGTTTGGGCAAAATAATTTCTGAGGTAATTCTGAGATAATTCTGAGATAGTTCTGAGATAGTTCTGAGATAATTCTGAGGTCTGTTAGATCCTAGTACTTCCCAGTAACATTCAGCAAAAGCCATCTCCATGTGTAACTGGTTTAGTAGTAAACCCTTTCCAGCAACTCCCTCTTTGTTACTCCTAATCTCTTCATTTTCTGCCCCCAACTACCTAACATCCAAATCCTTGTCTCCACCCCTGCTTCTAAAGGCAAAAAGCCGTTTTACATTTATCAAAGTTAAGAACATGTCTATGAGCATCACCAACACATCTTGGAACAAAGCAAGCTCCAGGCAAACTCTGGGTAAATCCAGCCTCCAAGGTGATTCACAAATAAAACAAGAGACAATGCTCAAATCTCATAATGAAACTTAATGTCATCTGGAGCACTAACTAGTATGTGCCAAATAGCATTTTGTGCTAGAAGAAAGAGCTATGAAACATAGAGTGAAACTAGCTGATGCAAAAGTCACAGATCTAAAATGGCTGGAAATCACTGTCTCCAAGAAAGCCCTATAACGGATTCCAAGCTGGCTGTCACTAGCGCCACTTAGGATGTCAAAGAAGTTAGCAGTAAATTACTTAGTCGTCAACGGTGAAAACTGTAGCTGCTGATATGTATATATCACAGCACCCTGAAATGAGGAGTTAAGACGGCAATAGATGAAAACCCAGTGAGCAGCAGCTGCCCAGTGAGAATAGCAAAGCCATATGTGAGCTAATAGGCCCTGGATTTATTTGCTTTGACAGTTTTAAAAGGAAATTTAATTGGATGATGTCTTCTAGCTTAAAAGTTTTCTACTGTAGTACTGGCCATCAGATGCATGAGGGGAAAAGATTGGGAGCCAATTAAATTCCATGCTTCACTGCAATAGGGTTATTTTTATTTTTCCCAAATGTAAGGCTCTAGATAGAGTCATGTTAGTGATTTTACCATGTCACTTCCCTCTACTCTCTTGGAAAAGCATCTTTTTTTTTTCCTTTTCAGAAAAAAAAAACATTTTTATGGACATATATAGAAAGTCTAGTACCACACATAGAATAGAAATTGTTTTTCCCTCTTCTTTTTCTTTCTTTCTTTCTTTCTGTCTCTCTCTGTTTCTCACCCCCCCTTTCCTTTAGATTTTCTGCCTTCTAATAAGTATTACACAGTCTTAGAAAAAATCACATTAGATACGAACCCATAAAAGCAATTACATTTCAGAAAATCAAATGGAAGTTTATTTCGAAAAGAGGATTTTCTAAATATTTCTTGAGCTAAACAACAGTATCTTGACAACAGGAGAACAAGTTCATATATGAAGTCAGATTCACTAATACTACTATCCATTTTTGTCTCCTTACAGCCAGTGTTTTACAACTGCTCCCTTTGGCTGAGCTGTCATTTGTGTCTGAGCTGAACATGGATGTAGCTTCCAAGCAGGGACTCTTTCCTTGAAAATATATTACAGGAAAAATGAAGGCTTTTAAAGAGACACTGGTTCTTTGTGAACGTTAGTGATGGGTTTGCGCATAATTCAAGTAGATGTCACTCAATGTTTTGTATCATAGCAGATCCCCAAAAATGTTATTTTCTACTAGGCTTTTGTTTTGTGTTAAACAATCAGCATGTTTTTGCTAGCTATTTTTTAACATAATAAGAGCAGATATTAACCCTATATTTCAACTGTTAAATTTTGCCACAAGTATTAGAAATAACTTTGAAAAAGTTGTCAAAAAGAGGAAGAAAAATATGGTGGTGTAACACCTTTGATCTCAGCACTCAGGGGCAGAAGCTGGCTGTGAGTTTGAGATAACCTAATCTGAATAGTGAGTTCTAGGATAGTGAAACCCTGTCTGGAAAAAATAAACAGTTAGCACTCCTCCCTGGCAAAATATTCCTTACTTTTAGGAATGCCTGAGTCTTCCTTATCTACAAGATGGGAATGATAGTTTGGGGGACAATACAATGTCACAGAAGATGCCAAAAGGGGATACTTAACAAGTGGGGTATTCAAGGACATATAGCAAGGTATACTCAACCTTTTACTGCCTACTGTGGGGTGGTGATATTTCTATGGGTAATGAAATAAGTTTAATGACTCAGTAACAACATCCAAACAGGAGAAAAAATAGATGTGGGAGAGGGAAGAGAAAAGAAAAAGAAAAGAGAGGAAAAGGAAAAAAATAAAACAGGAAAAGATGCAGCACCATATATAGTTAAAATACCATGAAACTTTTGTTCCATTATAATGTGCATGCTGAGTTGCTGTAGAAAAAAATGTCTTTCTTTCTTACTGTGGATTATAGCACAAAGGTGATTACAATTTATTCAAGCTCATTAGTCTTCAGGAAATTAAAAATCAAAGTAGTAAGACACCACATTTCAGAGGCAAAACAATGTAGAAACAATTTGAATGTCTATAAACAGAGAAAAAATGCTTTAATAAATTGTTAGACATCTACACTATACCTATTAATGATTGTGTTAGGTCTATACATACTGAATTGGAGGAATTCTCCATAATTAAGTAGAAAAAGCATTGCAGATAAATAAATGCATGTGATATGACCACATTTCATTTCATGAAATACAGTTGATTTGGTGGTAGGCTGAAGGAAGAAGGGGAAAAAAGAGATATAGAAAGCAAGAAAAACAAGAAAAGTTGTTGTCAACCAGTAAAAGCAAGAGTATGCACATCTAGAGTTCCTTGGTGTCTTAGTCAGGATTTTTGTTGCTGTGAATGGACACCATGACCATGGCAACTCTTATAAGGAAAACACTTAATTGAGCCTGGCTTATGGTTTAGATGTTTAGTTCATTACCCATTACCATCATGGTGGGAAGCATGGCAGCATGCAGGCAGGCATGGTGCTGGAGAAGTAACTGAGAATTCTGCATCTGGATCCACAGGTGGCATGAAGAGAGAGTGACACTGGATCTGGCTTGAGCTTCTGAGACCTCAAAGCCCAACTTGGAGTGACACATTCCCTTGGACTGCCAGATCTACTCCAACAAGGCCACACCTCCTAATAGTGCCATTTCCTATGAGCCCTATGTGAGCCATTTTCATTCAAACCAACACTTGGAGAAATATACTTGCACAGCTGGAGTAAATGGCAAATAATTTAATAAAGTGACTACCTCACCCCTCTGTATATGAAGTAGATGGGTTACAGGATACTCTACCCATAATATAGAAATCTATGCATTCCCAAGTCCCTTACATAGAGTGACACTGTATTTACATAGAATCTACACATACCCTTCCACACACTTTTAAGATTTAAAAAGAGAAATTTCTTTAATTTTTCTGTGCATGAATGTTTTGCCTGCATGTATGTATGTATGTGTACCACATGTAGGCTTGGTCCCCAGAGAAGTCAGCAGAGAACTGGAGGTACAGATGGTTATCAATTACCAGCTGGGTATTGAGAACCAAACTTGGGTCCACTGCAAGAGATGCAAGTGCTCTTAACTGCGAGCCATCTCTCTAGCCTGCTCCCATATGCTTTAAATCACCTCTAGATGCCTTATACCTATTCAAATGTAAACGTTATGAAAGATGGTTGCACTACATTTAGGAAAGAATGACAAGGGAAAAATTATCTACAAATGTTCAGGGTAGACACATTTTTTTTGATTATTCTTCCGGGTGTGATTAGTTGAGGCCACCTATATAAAAATCTGCAAATATGGGGAATAAACTATATTTACAGTGTTGTAGGATGGATTTAGGGGGAGGAAAACAAATAATCTTCCAGTTCTCAGGGACTGCTAATAGCAAAGTACAACCCCCAGGGTCTGAAAAAGCATGTCAGGGCAGTTACTGGAACCTGGAATGGGCAGTTATATGGACCTCTGAGGAGGTGCTGTGCACCTAGAGGAGGTGCCATGCACCTAGAGAATGTGACAAGAAGAGAGATGACTTCTCCCATCTCTCAGCTTCTGCTTCCCTGCCAGTGCATCCCCCTGGCTATGCAACTGAAGACTCTTAAGCGCTAGGGGACCAACTGATACAGCCTAAAAAGGTCAGGCCTGGGCAAGACCAAGCAGGATCAGAACAGCGGAAGCTGTCTTAATGAGACAAACGCATGATAGTCAAAACAAAACGGGAGTATATTTTATGGAAAGGTAGAATATTGACCACATGTCATATTGTTCGAGGGCACATTGTTACCAAGGCAGATGACAGTACTGTTTCCTTCTGTCATGGTATCTTAGACTTTGGTTAACTGATTATAGTATATCTAAGGATACTTATGTTAAAAAGACAATTTTCTTTTTGTGGAAGGTGGTGAGTAGAAAGACCTAGAGAACAAACTCAGGACCTTGTGATTTATAAACACATACTCTGCCACTGAGCTATACCCTCAGCCAATATATTTCACATTTTTCTTCACAGTAGAATAGATCTGAATTAAAATTATGGCTCTACCATATATTTGATGCTTCTTCCTCACTTCTTAAAAAGTAATGAAGGTATCTACATTCTTGAATTTCTAGATGGAATAGACAAGCTAAGAGCTTTTGAGATCTCAGACTAGTAGTTGGTATACAATAATGGAACACCAAGAACTTCCTAGTGGGCCTACCTCACAATGGACATCAATGAACTTCCTAGTTGGCCTGCCTGTCTCCACCCCTAGCTCCATAAAAGGGGCACACCTGATCATGCTGTTTGTTCCCTTTCTTATTATTTGTCAATGGTGCATCTTAAAACAATTTTTAAATGTGGTTAGAGATGTGGATTAGTGCTTGCCTAGCATGACTGAGGACTTGAATTCAGTCTTCAGCCCTGGGTTTGATCCCAGGTACTGCAAAAAGTAACAAATAATTGAAAAAAAAATGAATGAGCTAGGTGTGTATAGTGATGTATGACTATAATCCCAGCACTTGGGAAGTGGAAACAGGAACATCAGGGGTTCAAGGCCATTCTCAGCTACATATTGAGTGTGGGTTGCATGGCAGCCTGTTTTTACAAAAAAAAAAAAAAAATTTAATGTTTGCCTTGGAAATGCTTCCAGAACAGTACTTAAACCTCACCCACCCTTGCAAGCATCTCAAACCTCATCCTTCTCCACAGGTCATCACTCCAGCTATAGCAATTCCCTGAGTGCTGTGCTGCCCCATGTCCAGAGCACTGTGTCAGGAATGCCTTTGTCATACCACCGTACCATGCTTTTGTCCAACGTACTAACTCTCACTATTAATCTCTGAAATGTCAAATGCAAACTCCCCAAGACTATTATTCTTCATCCTGATTTAGAAGTAGGTACTTTCATTCCACAGTATCCTACGCAGGTTGTATCAAGGTAAACCCCAAACCACAAGTGCACTGATTCCACTACAGGAGTAAGCTCCTTCAAGGGGAACAGTGATAACATTGTTGCTGGATGCCAGCACAAAACAGAGAATGTGCTCAGAGTGGATTCTTCATTTATCTGAAGGTTATGTTTATGAGTGAATAAGGTTTGGAACTTAATTCACCTGAAATCACTCAGATAAGTAAGTGCAAGAGCCAGATTTCAACTCTACCTCTGTTTGACTACAATGGCAAATATTGTCCCTCGACCAACTGGAAGTTCTATGGTTTTTCCTGACAGTCCAGAGAAGTTGTATGGTGAAGAGGTCTACTGCCAGAGTCACGAGGCAAACTCAGGTCAGAGAGATAAAATAAGCTGGTCATCAGAGTAAGACAGATGTTTCCTTTATGGGATTACCAACCATATGAAATTTGCTTCACTAAGGGACTTTCCCAAGAAAATAAATTTCTGGAGCATGTTAGATTACAAACCACCACCCACTCACTCACGCCTCAAAGACAATCGAGGCGATCTTAGACTGATCAATCTTCCTGATTCTGTGACCTTTAATACAATTCCTCATGCTGTGGTGATTCCCCCAACCATAAAATTATTTTCATTGCTACTTCATAACTATAATTTTGCCATTGTTATGAATCGTAATCTAAATATCTGATATGCAGATGGTCTTAGGTGACCCCTGTGAAAGGGTCATCTGATCCCCAAAGGGGTCATGATCCACAGGTTAAAACTGCTACATTCTCCAAGTCTTGCTGATAGTTCCATAATGCTAATATACTGAGGGTTTCTGACACAGACACCATCTGAAATTTGCTGTTATAGTTTATGAGGATAGTACCAGAATTCCCTGATAAGGGTGTTTATATCTATTTATAACTGTAACTATTATCCTGTTTTCTATATAATTGGCTGCAAATGAGGATACAAACTATTCAACTGCAAAAGAGAAGTCTTGTTCTTCTAGAGCAGATGTTTGCTCAGCATGGAAAGTGAATTAGCCTTTAATAGAAATACCCAGACTATGCTCTTTCCAAAAGCAATGATGTTGCTACATTCCATTGGAAAATAATTTAAAGATACAGGATGTTAAAAATATAAGGGAGTCAGCCATAGCTGATTTCTAAAATAGGCACAAAACTTACCTCTTTCAGGTATGGTGGAGATTGCAATTCAGGTGTTGGATTCATTCTCCAGTTCAGGAGAGAGAAAAAATACTCATAATTTATTTGTTGATCTTTGTCTTCAAACCTGAAAGCATATAATTTGACTCAATATGCAGAATTTATGACTACAATGTAAGCTTAAGTTTTACCTTAAAACATATTATCATGCATGCTTCAGTAGCTGATGTTCTTATTATTTCTTATTAGTTGATTATCTATTTCTGATAGACCCAGAATATAAATTCTTTGAAAGCAGGGATCTCACCTATGTAATTTTCCAGTGGAAGTGGTTGGTAGAGGTTCAATAAACATTAGATGTAGTTCCCAAACAAATTTACTTAATTGGTAGCTACAACCACCACTACATTTTGTTAAGAATATTTGAGGCTTTTTTTATTTTGGTGTTTGATACATATCAGTAAAATAAAATACTCTGGGAGTTCTTAAATTACATACCATTTAAAGCTTTAAGACAAGCCTGGATTAATTTTGTCTACTAGCATTTTCTTAAGAGAGATAAAAGTCATCTTTGTCATTTATTATGTATCCATAAAAGGATATAAAATAGCATTTAATGTCTTAAAAATATTTTAATTTTGTTTTTATCATTATTTGTGTATGTGTGTGTGTGTGTGTGTGCATGTGTGTGCATGCATGTAAGTGTAGTGTCCATGGAGTCCAGAAGGGGACATCAGATGCCCCAAAGCTGAAGTTGCAGGCGTACTACATGAAGCACATTTTTAATCACTTAGCTATCCTTCTAGCTCCATATGTAGAATTCTGATTCCTCTTTAAGTTTATATTTATATAAAACGAAATAGAAAAATGGTAACAACATACTTATATAATAAGAAAACCATCTCTAAAAAGCCAAATGGTGATTTTGCCTTATTATGACTAAACTATAATCATCTGAATTGATTTAAATTTACAGTCAGAAAAGCCTATTTTCACTTGGAACAAAAGATAACAAATGATTATCCTGCACCATAAAAGTTAGCTCAAAATCAATGAATCTTAAAGTAGTGATATTGATTTAAATTCATCCTCCACTTTACATAATAGAATTTTGATCAGTAAGATATGATAATTTCAGCATAATTGTTGTAATGACCCAAATTATGCCTAATTACTTCTCAATGTAATATCTCAAGCCATTTTTTCCTGAACCTGGTGGCCACATCCTGCCAAATTTTAAGGCAAATTATTTACTGATCTGATTGTACTAAAATTTAAGGAAATGAAAAAGGTATCGAAAAGGTAGCATTCTGAGCACACTGCTCCAAGATTCTACCCTTAAAATAACATATGCACAATTGGTCAAAAGATGTTTCTCTTTTCAAAGTGTTAAGAAAACAATATCTCATATTTACAAAATCATAAAAATTCATATCACCCAAAATGTTACAAGCTAAAGTAATATAGATTCATCCATCTAAACATAGTAGAGTAAACAGATTGACCAAACCACAGGAAAAGAAGTTCTGTAATTCTTTTGTGTACATTTTCTTTGGCTGAAAATTCTGGGATACAACTTTAACATGCTGCCCCCTACCACTGTTTATATTTTTGAGTTTTGGCTCATCATTTCAACTCTTTTAAAGGACATCCTCTGTTTATAAGCATATTTATAGTCGGAATGTAGGACCATTATGTCTTTTATTTGTGTATGTTTCTGGGGAACAACTAAAACTCAAGTAAAGATGTTTGGTGAGAAGCATTCCATTAGCAGAGAGCCTTGAAGAAAACATTTCTTCATATTCTGAGTGAGACAGGGACCATACAGAATCTTTAACTTTTATTCTGAGGAAATCTAGGGGCTATTGTACTATAATCTACAGAAAAATTACTCACAGGACCTGCAACATTATGCAATGATGAGGTCCCTTCCAAATTTACACAGTGAAACTTAAGCACCAAGGTGATGATATCAGGAGGTGAGATGGGTATAGATCATAGGGCAAAGCCTTCCTGAAATCAGTACACCGGGGCACATCAAGGTAGCCCATGTCTGTAATTTCAGCACTCAGAAGATAATAAAGGTGAAAGAGTTGGGAGTTTGAGGAGCAGCTTGGGCTACATTGTAACGCCGTGTCACAAACTACCAGAAATAAATACATCAATAAATGAATGAATAAATAAATAAATAGGTTAGAACGGAAGAGACTGCCGAGAACTTTCTTGCTCTTTCTGCCATGTGTAGACACAACATGAAGGGGCCATTCAAAAATCAGGTGATTCAGACATTCAATGTGTTGATACTTTGTTCTTTTTCTTTTTTTTAATTTCTCACCCACCAGAAGTGTAAAAAGTAGTTTTATTCTATGGCATATTCTTGTAGCAGCCTAACATGACTGAAATCGACCCTAACATATTTTGAAAGCTTATAACAATGTAACTGATATGAGTAGAATACAGGGGACTCCACAGATGTAGCAGGGGTAGTTAGTGATCTCTCTCAAGTAGTTAAGATAGGAATAATGTTTAGACAAAGGCAGTATCAGTGAGGAATTGTGAATTCTGAATGCACTTTGAATGGAGGCTTCCTGAAAGAATACACATGCTTCCTGAAAGACTATACACACACACACACACACACACACTCACACACACACACACACACACACACAACAGTGATGGGGGAGGTAGGTCTGAAGATGAGTTGGAGGCTTCCGATTGAGTAACTGGCTAGACAGGGTGGCAGGAGGGAAGTAAGACCCAGAGTTTAGTTTTATATATGCTAGAAAATACTTTTTAAAACTTTATTTATGTGCATGTACACATGTGTCTGTCTGTGTGCGTGTATGAAACATGCATGTGTGCTCAAGGAAGCCAGAAGAGAGCATCATATTCTCTGGAACTGGAGCTACAAGAAGTTGTGTGCTCTCCAACATGCATGTCAGGAAACAAACTCATGTCCTCTGGAAGAGCACCAAGTACTTTTTAACTGCTGAGCCATCACTCCAGCTAGATAAACTTTTTTTTTTAATGAGAAGTGAGAAATAGAGGCAATTGAGTCTGAAGTCCAAGAATGAGGTCCCTTTGAAGATTTAAGATATGGGAATCATTTGCTAGATAGACGATGTTTTAAAAGCATAAGATGGGGAAACAGGATGAAATCACCAATGAAACAATTGTTTCTGTTTGTTCTTACAGAGCAGAATGTAGTTGTCAGGAAATTCCCGCAATACGAATCCTAGACAGTTCTAAATTCTGGGATTCTTTGGGAACCAATCAATACACTTATCAAATAGAGCTAAGATCACATTCAAACACACTCCTCTCACACACACACAATCTACTGAGCAGTCCTGTGAGTTAAAACTACCTCCACCTATTAGAGATCTACCTCACCTCTCCACCTCTTTTGTTACCCCATAATCTCAAACCACTTTTACCACTCACCAGGATTAGGATTAGAGCAGCAGTTTCCTACCTTGAGTTTATATACACTCTTATGTTGCAGTAGTCTATCCTCCATTATAGAACTCATTCTAAAACATCAAGCTATTCAAATATTTTTTTGCTTAGAATTCTCCAATGGCTTCATATTGCATTCAGAATACAAGTTAACATCCTATGCAAGGTATACAAGAACCAACTTAATTTGGCTCCTGATGACATCTCTGGTCATAAACATCACCTGAAAACTCTCTCCCTGTCTTTTAGATCTGCTGGCCTTCTTCTGCATTCCCTGATCATGCCAATATTTCTCCCAGAAATGCAAGGCATTTGTACCTCCTGCCCCTTTTGTCTGTGCGAACTCAGTTAGTTCATGTAACTGCTTCTTTAGGAATGTCTTCCTGAAGCACATCTTAGCTGAAGCCCTATGCCTGAATTTGTATTTGCCCTGGATTTGCATTGGAACTCAGGAAATTTTCTAGAAGTTACTATGGGAAGACCCATTAGATTTTGTTATAACTAACTTTGATATTTGCTCATGTTTCCTAGTTATCTCCCAACTGTACCTCTCTTACCTGCCCACCTCATGATATGTAATAGATCTAATTATTTACCTATTTAGAAGGATAGTTGTAAGAGATATTTTTCAAACAATAAGAAGGGCAAAAAATGTTAGCAAGTAAAAGTATACACAGATAAGTATGAAGAATGTAAAGAAATGAAAAGCCTCATCTTTCCCAAGTCACAGAGACAGACTTAAAGACAGATTTCGTTATTGTGGCAAAATATGCCAAGGTTTCCTTTCTAGTTCTTTCTCAGAAGACCTCTGTGTCTATGGGAATATCCCAAAGGGTTCATGAGGAAAGAACCAATCACCTGTCAATTTAAAGAGATAAGACTGGTTGAAGTTTCTGGGAAATTATTTTGTTCTTGGGAAGTAGTCAGAATAACAGTGAAAAAGATGGATCAACACATATTTTTCTTTCCATTTTACACTAAGTTTCACCTCTCACCTATAAAGAAATAAAAAAAAAAAAAAACAGGAACACAAATGAAATATATATAATGACCATGACAGCTGGGAGGGAGACAACAATGGAAAGGGGGATTTCAAAATGTGCTGCAAGATGAAAAGCAGATCATGGATTAAAAACAGACTTGGCAGAAGAGAGGAATGGAAGCCGAGCACACACGAAGGGAAGCCCAGATACGCAGTGACTCACAGATGGCCCAAGAGATTCAGGGAATAAATACTCTATGTATCAATCAAGCAGGAATAAAGCGTGGTGCTGAAACCAAGGATTGGTTGAAGGCACAAGTTGTTAAACCTCTAAGTATCTTTCCCTATGCTGTGTCTCCAGAGAAATTAAGTAAGCCGAAGAAGTACCAGTCCTAGGGAGGTGGAGCATTGTGGAGGCAGAGAACATTACATCCTGAATTAAGGATGATCAGTTCCCTTCCTATCCCTTTCCTACTTCCAGAACATCAATGACCATGTTTCAACTCTCCTCCCCTCGCCCAATGTATCCTTCCTCTTATTGTTGAAGAAAAAGACATGATTGATCTCTTAATACTGGAATGGTTCTGGAGAAATCTCCAGTCTCCAGTTTATGAGTATTCCCTTTTCAAGAGGAAGCTACAGGAACTAATTTGTGCAGTGAAGTTCATTGTCAATAAGACATTCCCTAAGCATCCAATAGTAAGGACAAAAATCCAAAGGGCAACAAGGGAAAAGAGAGGAACCAGAGAAATAAAAACTGTTCAGGAAGCAGACAGCAAGATGTGAAATGAGCAAATATATTACCTTTCTGAAAAGAAAACAAAAAACTACAAGAAAGGAACATGTGACCTAAAAACATGTTCTTGGAATTAAAAATATGACAGTAATAAGATAACTCCATAGCAAGTATAGAATATAAAATGAAAGAAATCTCTTAATAAAATAATAATTTAAAAAACCCATCACAATTAAAATGGGAAACTAAGGAGACAAATTATCCAAACTTGATAGACTTAAAATCTTCAAAGCAGGAATGGAGGAAATTATTAGTAGAAAAATTATCAGCAACAAAGGGAATATCTCCAAGTTAGAAGACCTCAAAAGATAGTAAGCATACTGAACATACACATACTAAGCCCAATCATAAACTTCCAGAATACCAGGGGTAAAAATCCTTAGTGCATACAGAAATAAAAATAGTAATGGAATCACAAATTCTCATTCATCATCAAAATAGGTACTATTGACAAATTTGATAAATTAAAATACAATGGTGTGTGCATGCTACTCTGTTAATTGCAGAGGCACTTAGAAAAGTTAAACATGGCTGCTAATACAGCCAGAAAGCACTGTTGTTTAAAATAATAATAAGCTCCACTAATGGCTGTATTACTTTGACTCTGAGCATGTATTAATTTTATGGAAATAAAAACTTAAAGAGCATTAAGAACAGGCAAAGATACCCTAAAGCATACTTATCTCAGTACTATATTGAGGAGTAACAGTCTTGGAAAGAAAGGAACACTCCTAATTGGGATCCTGTTCACTTGGAATTAGTTTCTCAGTGTTCTTCCGTGCTCCTAAATTCTATACATAGTTTCTTCCTTGGACCACTGATGTGGTGAGATTTTCATGCCATCATTTGTTATTATAGTATATACTTCCATTCAATATTTATCATGCTTGTTATATAAAAATGTAAGAGAAGATCCAGAGACGAGGCCCCTCTCAGCATTAAAACAAGGACAGGTTGGAGGAGAAGACAGAAACAACAATTCGGTGACAGAGAAAGGTCTGACTATCAGGGGACTGAGACCAAGCAGGTCAGGCAGAACCAAAGTTGCCCCGAAGGTTATTGATTCTGTCACTCATCATGGAGGCCTCTTTGCTTGATGACTAACAGAACCACTTGCCAAGTCTCAGACATCCTTTCAAAGTATTTTTGGAAAAGCCTGTGAACCTTATAGAAAATAAGATCTCATTTTAGTCACACCAGGCCTTCGATCCACAATATGGTCCAGATTCTCTACCTGAGTTTTCTACTTCACTCCTCACCAAGGGACATTTGGACTTTTGCTAAAACTCTGATCTACAGTCAAAGGATGGAGATTTGCCACTCAGGAAGAAACTCATTTGAAAAGGCTTTGAAGCCAATTCCAAAGAAGAACTTTCTATGGCAACATTGTTGGAATCAGTGCACAGCCTTCCAGGGTGACTGCCCTAAAGGGCAAGGCTAATTCTGGCTTTTAAGTGTTTCTATGCTTGTTAAAAAGTCAGCCTCCTTACTTTCAAGTGCCAGCTCACAGTGCTAAAGTGTTTTCCTAAAGCCTCTATAAATTCTTCTTTCCCTTTGATGCTCGGCAATCCACCATTTCCTTCCCTAAACAAACTAAGAGACATGTTTGTGGAGGAAGGGGGAGGGACGGGCAATCTCTCTGGTTCCTCTCTAAATAATAATGGTCCCCAAACATACCTCCTGAGGCCTTTCTAGGTGGGAGTTCTTAGAAGTGATTCTAATGGGATGTTGGACTGATGTTCATGCTCCCCTTCCCAAGAATGATGAATAGCTCAAAAACTGCAGAAGCCAGCCACCCCCTCGCCACAGGGAATAATGCTGTGCTGCTTTATTTCCAGCCTCCACGGAGGTGGAAGGCTTTAGTGGAGGCTGCATTTCCGTTGAAGAGAAACCTACCCCCCTCCTCTGTTGCACTGGCTACCTTGCTGCTTAGGAAATGGTTCTTGGAAATGGAAGGGAGAGAAAGACCCATTTTGACTCTTAGTTGCACTTGGTTTGTGTTCCTTATCACAGAATCCAGGAAGTATACTCTGAAACACCTGGTGGGAGACTGTGCTACCAGATGCACAAGGAAAGAGAAGCTCTGGGCCACTGTAGTGAGTGCAGCTGACAAGGGGGCTTCACTCAGGCAGGCAGGAAGTAACTGGCTAGCTCTAAGTAGCCAGTTCTCTAAATTGAAAGTGTGATTCCAGCACAGAGGTTGCCTGGTAAGGTGGGTAATGGCTGCCAAATATGGATTGTACGTATTGTATGTATTGTATGTATTGTATGTACAGATTGTATGTATTGTCAAGTCTCTGTCATTTGACTCTATGCGATATGGGATTCTTTCGCATCTTTTTTGACCTCAAATCACCCTGTATTTGAACCTGGGTGGGTGTGCATGCGTAACACAGTAAGGATAAAGGAAAGGAGTGAAGAGGATGGAGGGAAGGGAGCATTAGGAGAGACAGAAAAAGAAAAGAAGTGCCATCTATGAAACCCTCATGAGCACACCAAAACACTGTGAAACGATAGTTCAATGCTTGTCTTTCAGCCTCACTGCTAGGTATTGCTGAATAAAATTACATGAGACCGAGCCCCGCCTCTAAGAGGGGGCAGGGCTGGGCAAAGCATAATGAGATGATTTTAAAGCCCTGTTAACTTTTTCCATTTTAACTGATCTTTCTGGATGAGGCACCAGCTCTCTTGGGAGGCCTGTTCTAAGGCATTCCAGGGGACCCAAAGTCAACCATAAAAGACTAGCTTGAGGCAGAGCTGCTAGGAGAAGACCGAATTTGAATTCCTCATCTAACTTCAGAAGGTCAAAATTACAGAGGACCACCTTTTACTCTCTAGTTCTACAAGGAGCACATGATGGAATGACCTCAGATTTCTCTCTGTCTTTTGAGGCTTAAGAAGCAAAATTTCTTACTCAAAAGTATTAAAGGACAGTCACATCTAAATATAGATTCATAAGGGTTGGTAAAGATCACATAGCCAGAAAGCAGCTGAGTTGGGTTTTAGAGTCAAGTATGAAGGGTTTCAGACACATACAATGTACCAGCATAGAACAGGTCTCCAAAGGCTTCAAAGATGCAGGTGCCAGTCCTATCTCTAAGTGCTTGGACAGCAAAGCAAAGGTATAGGCTATCATATTGAGTTGCAACTCTGCTTGAAATTCACCTTGGCACTGAGCACCTTTTTTTCACCGACTCTCCTCATATCTCAAAGCTTGCACTTATGAAATGGTGAATAATGGCCATCAATTAAAATACACCTTTTAGCATGCCCTTCACAAAGTATTCTTGGGTTCTTAACACTATGTCAATACAGTGTCACCACTATTATTAATGGGTACTAGACACATAGAGTCTAATACTCCATGCATTAGTGAAATGAACTTGGGAGTTGACTAGGAAGAGTTCATACCAGCTCTTACAACACAAACTGCTGGAGTCTGAAGCAACTATAGATGAGAAAACTGTGAAGTCCACATTTCTGCTTTTGTTGTACTAATGAGGAAAAGACCTAGCTGGGTTCTAAGAACAAAGGGAGTGAAACAGAAGAGCAATCTTACCACAAAACCCAGGGGTAGGAAAAATGCCTGGGTGGCTTCATAGGTAAATGGGAGCACCCTATCCTGTAGCCATGGTGCTGCGCGCACGCGTGTGCTCAGCAGCTACCCAGCTTCATTCTAAGGCAGGTAAATCCCCACCTAGGGCACAGTGTGCATCAAACAAAAACAACAAGCTCCATGCCTGCCTCCCAGGGGAGACTGCAGACGTCAAAGGGGTCTCTGGTTTTAGTGTGCCATGAGGATAGCTATGCAGACAGAGACTTTCGTCAAGGCTCTCTGTAAAGCCTTGTGCAGTCTGTGGGGAACAATAAGAATGCAGAATCTAAATGTAAGCTGCAGGCTGATGGGCCCATTAGGAATTAGGGCAGTCTTTGAAAGGGATCTGAGGAGATGACGCAAAACACCAAGCATGTGACCCAAATCATGGCAGGGCACATTGGATGGAGAAGGGAATGGGAATGAGCCATTTTCTAATCTGATTAGTCTGAAGTTTCCCCTGAGCATGGGGAAGGGTCACTGCACAATTAGAGGCAGAGTTAAACTGAACATGGGCTGCTCACAGCACAGAGGGATGACCTCCTCAAAGCTAAGCCAAGCTTGGAGGCAGTCACACAGAGATTGAGACAGATTCCAAAACAAGTTGCAGAATCGTCTTTCTAAATTTAATGGCAAATCATAAAGGCAAAGACAAAATAGTCTGCTGAGAGAACAGCAGAGTGATATGTTGGTGGCCTTAGCATTGGGGAGAACTCTGGGTCCTCTAGGGCCAGGCTCCCACACCACTGGACTTTACAGCAGAACTCATCTCAAGCCCATCAAGAGATAATCTAATAAAGATCTGCAGCTTCCTGACTAGAAGACAGCTTAATGTATGAAAGGCATCCAGATCCAACTGTCACAATACAGGGCTCCCTCCATCAAAGACACAGGCTCCTTCCAGTTCAGTTTTGAGGTTCACCATATGAACTGTGACCTCGGGCTCAGCTTTGCTCCTTGTCCCCAGCCAGGAGTTGGTACCATGTGCTGTGTTCTGTGTACTTTCTGTATGTTATCTCGGTGACTCCTCGGAACTCAGAAGACGGGAATACTAGGAAGTAAATTGCTTATCCATTTTTAGAGGGAAGGGATCCGAGGTTCAGACAAGTCAGAACTCTTATATAAGACTGCACAGCTATAAACGTATTTACGGAACATACAACGTGGGATGCCCAAACTGGCAAGATTAAGCAGCTTCTTGCTTGTTCACAGGTGGTAAATCAAACACAGAGGGAGATGGTGTCAGCATGTGAATGGACCAAGGGTCAAATCACAACTCTTTATTACTGCATAAGGGACAAAAGGAAAAACATAGAATTTTAAGAATTCCTAGGAGAAAAGCACTGCAATCATCAACTACAAGAGGTAGTTGGTACAAGAGAACTTTGTGTATGTGCTAATGCCTGAAGGAAGCCTTGAAGAAGTAGATTTCAGATAGGAAACAAACTGGAAGCTATTTCCAATGAAAGAAATCGCGAGAGAAAACCAAAAAGTTGCACATACAGGGGATGTATGTGCAAAATGTCATATGACCCATTTCTCTGGATTATGGGGAAGAAAGTAGAGGCCTTGGGAACATGATGACAATAGAAAAATCTGGATTTCTAGGCTTGCCTACTTTATTTCTGCTTTTTACACCAGGATGACCTCCTTCACCTCCACTTTGCTAGTAGCAAATAAAAGCAAATAGACCTAAGAAAGTGAACAACCACAAAAGAAAAGAAAAAATAAACGGAGATGATTCTCTAGAGTAGTGGTTCTCAACTTTCCTAAGGTGTGACCCTTTAGTATAGCTCCTCATGCTGTGGTGACCCCGTGATCATAAAATTATTTCATTGCTACTTCATAAATATAATCTTGCTGTTATAAGTGGTAATGTAAATATCTGATATGCAAGATGGTCTTAGGTGACCTATGTGAAAGAGTTGTTAACTTCCAATGGAGTCTCGACCCACTGGTTGAGAACCACTGCTCTAGAGAATTCCTCACTGAACACACACATCTGGATTGGCTTCCTCTAGGTTCTTTTCCTGACACCTTAGATTCTAGTTCCTCAGAATGGGCATCATTTTTTATCTCTATTATACTTTCACAGGTTGTCTCAGATGAAGACTATCCAGTACCGCCCTGTTTGAGAACAATCCTTCAACAAAAATTTCTGAGCCAAGGGCAGAAGAAATTGATCTTTCTGTACACAACAAAGAAACAGCACAGGTATTAGAAGAGTAACACAAAGACATATTTGCTCTTAGAAGGTACTTAGCTGCTATATATAAACGCAGCTCTGGAACTCCAGAGATTGGTAGACGATCCTATGGAAACCTTGCCCTGGTCAGGAAGAAATGTGGGTCAGAACAAGAGTGGTGACAGTGATAATGGAGAGGGATATGTAGGGGCAGGCAGGGGGAGGAGGCAGAATTATCAAGGCATCCTAACATGCTGGTTAGTTGTAGACAATAATTCAAAACTATTAGAAACAAGGCTTGAAAATCGAAAGGGTCAATGGTCAAGTTACAGATCTTCAACTAGAATATTGTGACCTTGGACAAAATACCATCTCTCGCTCTCTCTAAACCTCCACGTTTCATATACAAATAGGAGAGGTAATAGTTCTGTCCACTCCAAGTTATTAAGTTGTTCTCAAAACTTACATGAAATCATGCATCTAAAGCAATGATTGTATCTGGCACAAAGAAAACAAATGTCATAATGATTAAGATATGGAAGTCAGAGTGTGAGGGGAGCTCAACCTAACGGCAGAGGAAGCAGAATTGACCAAAATATACGTCACAGTATGGATGGTTTCTTTCATGGCACCATTATCTCTGTTTTATGCCTGGCTCTAGAGAAAGAGACAAGAAAGTGCTCATAACCCTAGGATTTCTCACTGCATATCTTTAGCCACCAGGGACTACTGCTTTGAAAAGCCTGATCTACATTTCACAGCAATATCACAACCAATAAAGTGCTACAATTCGTTTTGTTTCAGGCACCCAAGCGTATGTACACATTAATGTCCAAAGAATGAAATAATAATTCTTAACAGACATTATAAGAATGAGAATCATGACTAGGTTTTCCTTTCATAATAATGGGTTATCAATGATATGATCCCAAGACTCGAGGGTAAATCAAAGCTAATTAAAGATAGCCGCCCAAATAAAACCACGAAGGTCAGCTTCTCTCAGTGGGGAAGGGGAAGGGGAATCTCTCACTTACCTGGACAGTAAGGTATCTAGAAAGTCATCACTCACAGGTAACCTGGCGGACTTGCACATTCTTTTGATATCTTTGGAGGGTAATACACCTTTTCTGTATTCAAAGAAAGTAAATGGGTTTTATGTAATATTTGTCCTTTTATCAACATCGTATGCTATAGGGAGGAAAATATAAATGAGATACATCCTAAAATGGAAGTATGAAAACTGGCATTGGAATTGACCATAAAGAAAAAGAGTCATCTTACTGCATTTCTCCAATGCTTTCCACTTCAGAGGTAACCCAGACTGTCCTTAGAAAAGCCTTTCGAGATTCAGATTCCAATTTTGGTTGGTGATAGTGTAGCATATTAAAGCTGTAGCCATGAGTGTTGCTCTAAGTAACTGATCTGCATTCTTGACCACTAGTTAGAAATGGCTTTGATATTTGAAAACATCTCCTAATTTGACAGGCATTTAGAGCCTCCAACACAAGTATAATATGACTTGAGGGTATTTCTCTGGACTTTTCCTTGGACCCAAACCTAACTAGGGCCTTCACTATTATTTTCTCAGAATCAAGTCATGTTCTCTGCAAGAGGCCCAAAGGTCACTTTACACCAAAAAACTTCTCCAGTGCTTTTAAGTCAACCAGTTCTTTCATATACGCACAAAATTGTAACTCAAAAGGAAAAAAAGTGGGCCCTTTCTTTACAATGAAGATGGTGAGATCTACAATCAAGATATCTTTGCATTGAAGATGGTGAGCTCTACAACCAAAACACATTAAAATCACTATATAAAGCTGTGTATAAAAGATGATCTGGAGCTGGAGAGATGGCTTGGTGGTTAGAAGTGCTTGTAGCTCTTCCAGAGGTTCCCAGCACCCATACCAGGTGACTCACAACCACCTGCAACTCCAGCTCCAGGGAATCCACTACTCTCTTCTGGCCTCCATAGGCACTGCAATTATATGCATATGCACACAAAGAAACAACATACAAAGTCACATGAGTAAAAAACCCAGTTTTAAATGAAAAGGTTTTTCAAAACGACCGAATGAAACTGAACACACATGAGCAGTGCATTAGGAACAGATCAAACAGAGCTTCATTATTTTTAAGAATAGTTCCCCCAAAATACGTAGAAAGTTTATTTGCAAGGTCTCTGCCCTTTGTATTATAAAAGCCATAGTTTATAAATCCTAGCTAATACCAAAATAACATAAAAATGACACATCCTCATTAAACCCTATAACATCTTCATTTGCTCTATTTTAGTCAAAAGTACCTAGAAACAAATGTAAATGTGAGAGGGTAGCCTTTTTTTTTTTTTTAACAGATAGAGGATCTCTTCTATTCCTTCCCTGTCTCCTATGATTTGAGGTAGTTTTGCTAAAAATGTTCAGTATGATGAGACATGTCATTTTTGTTTTTGCCTATTTGCAAAAAATACATAAATTTCTTTACTGCTCAGGTTCACCTAAACTTAAATGATTTATTAGGATCAATAAAACAAAGCTTACTTTTCTCGGTCTTCATACACGCAGGTATAGACGAATGCATCAAAATTCTCAAACATATTTTTTTTGAACTTTTCATGAGCCTGTGCAACTAAGTAAGCTACGTCTGGATCCATGATCTCAGGCGCACGGTAGTGACGTGCAATGGTTATGAGCTCCTGGTCTATGAGCTTCCCCGAAGTTATGCTCATCAGGATCTCTCTGCAAATAAAATGCAACAAACTCACACAATGATACAGAAATAGTTTCTCTATTAAATGGGTTCAAATTCTCTTTTACAAAACTTTCACTGTGGCTCAAGGGACAATGACTACTGATGAATATTTTGATTCTTTCCTTCCTTTTCCAGCATTAAAGATTGAATCCAGGCCTCTCATATGGGAGACAAACCCTTTACCATCAAGCTATAATCCTAGTCCTCTTTGTTATTGTTATCATTATTTTTATTTTGAGAAGGGGTCTTTAGGAGCAGCAAGAAGACACCAATGCTAGAATGGAAAATAATAAGCATTATACATTATAAATAATTATTTTTCCCACTTTGAGACTTATTTGCAATGAGGACATTAGTTGTTAAGTCCTTGTAAGGTTAAAACACCTGTCACTGAGTAAATGACTTGGTTCAATGCCTATTCATCTTCCTTACAAGAAACAGTAACTGACTTGGGTTTCTGTTTTCCCAGAGTACAGGATTTGTAAGTCATTAAACTAGAAGGATATTTAATAGACAAGAAAAGCAGTTGTTCATATTTCTGTTGCCAAAAGTAAAGAATAATATACCTTGCAAAGAGAAAAAATTTAAAAGTGTCATTTAAAAGTGCAGCTGTCTGAGTGTTTAGAAGACAAAAGGCATTGAGATTATTAGGCAGTGCTAAAAAACCAAACAACAAAAAATTAATGATGATGAGAATGCAAAGCCCAACATACCGTCTGTACTGTTTTCAAGATACCATTTATATGGAAGTTATAAATTTTGCAGCCAACATTAGGAATAACTACATCAAAATCAATAAAATGAAAAATGTCATGGTGGTTACACGACTAAACTTCCACAGGAAAATTGACTTACTGGAAATAACTCAGTTCTCAAGAGTCCCATCTAAACACAGGAAAATGAGATTTTATTTGTTCTACTATAGTTGGATCTTTAATAGACTTATAGTTCTTTTGGATATTTCTGGTCATTATCACTATCATTTAGGGATCTCAGAAATCTATGTAGGGTGGTGCACTTCAAAGACTTGGGAGACTAAGGCAGGAGAACTGCTAGGAATTCAAGGCCAACCTGGGCTACACAGAGAGACCCTATATCAAGCAAGTGTGCACACACACATGGGGGGGGGCAGATTGGGAGAATATTAATGAGAATATAAGAATGAAATGAATGAATTAATGAATGAATGAATAAATGCCATGTTATCCTAATCAGGAATTTCCACAATATTGAAATAATAGAAATATTATTTCCACAATTATTATTGTTATCATCATCATCATCATCATCATCATCATCATAATTTTACAGATGGGAATATGTTAGGTAATCTGCTCAATTTTTCAAAAGCTATAATGTGAATCTAAGCCTCCGGCCTCAAAGCCTATGCTTCTGTGTATTATTCTACCCACTCTTCTGCTAGGACAGAAGACAGACAGACTGGTTGGAAGAGAGACTCAGAAAAAGCTTCCTTGAAGAACATGAGATTTGAACTGGACTTCAGATGTCTGTAAAGCTAAGGACCAAAGCCAGTGCCTTGTATCAGCTAGGCAAGAACTCTATCAATGATTCCCAGCCTTGAGCTGAATATATATGGACCTCTTTTCTCTTTGCAGTCCATGCTATGGTTTGAATGTGCCCCCGCCCAATTCATGTGTTAGAAACTTAAATCTCCAAATTCATGCTACTAGTATTTGGAGAGAAAATTAGGGTTAGATGAGCTCATGAGGATGGGCGACTGAGAAGGTGTTAGTGGCTTCAAAAAAGGAGGAATAGTGCCCTAAGCTAGCATGCTTCCTCTGCCATGCTATGTGGTATCAGTAAAACTCAAGATATAGGTGAATATATAACACCATGGAGAAAAATATTCATGGGACACACACATGCCAAAACATCTAGGGCATTGTCTCTGATCACTCCATTTTTATAAAAGATATTTTTGTATTTTCTAAGTTTCTGCAATAAGGAAATATCCCTCTCACTATCTGAAATAGAAAGTATTTGAAAGTAGAATATAGTCATAAGAGGAACAAGTGGTGCACTCCCACAATAGAAAAAAAAGCAGGGGGGGGAGGAAGGAAGAAACAGACAGACCATGCACAGCAGCAGTTAACTAGAAATTTTCCATATACGCCTTTAACTAAACTTATTATAGCACCTTCAGATCATAAAAGTTTATTTTCCTTTTCATTGCATAAACTGAAATTAGCCTAGCTTCACTGCAGCTCAAATTTATATCTGTTGGGTTCCCTGTATGCTTGTTTTAAATAGCTCAGTATCCCACAGCATTCCAAGGCTTTATGTGAGCGCTTCACAACCAAGGCGCCCTGCAGTAGAAACAGAGGCCCCTCCTATAGCCCAGCAGTACTGCCTGGGTGGCTACTGCAAAGTGAGAGAGGTGGTGAGTCTGCATCCCAGGATCTATACCTAGATACCTATGCCTCACCACTCAGGCATCTAAATGGTGGCTGCTGCTATTTTGCCCTGCATTTCTCATATTCTTCAGGACTCAAACCATCTTGCCATACGTCAAGAGACTTCACAAGAAAAATTAAGGAATCTTTACCAAAGTATTATACTCTTTTTTTTTTGTTACTGTGGTACAGTATAAACAGCAAGAAATGGATCGTTCCTGACACTTAGGATCTGAACAATGCTGTACAACTGCAACTTTAATCTAGTTCAAAAATGTAGATCGCCCCAAAGAACAGCATACCCATTAAGCAGCCACCATCTTTTCCTTCCTCCCACCAGCCTTCTCCCCTACATGGTAGTCCCTCATCTGCTTTTTAATCTTTGCAGATTTGCCAATTTTTGACATTTCATATTAATGGGATTATATGTAGTCTTATGTTATTGGGATCTCTCACATAATACAATGTTTTCAAGGTCTACACATTAGCATGTCTAAGTACCTGGTCCCATTTAATGGTAAAATATTATCTCATTATGTGAATATACTATGTTTTCCTTATCTTTGTATTCATGGATATCTGGGTTGTTCCCACCTTTTGCTACTGTAATCAGTGATGCCATGAATATTTACGTATCAGGTTTTGCATGAATACCTGTCTTGCTTTGTTTGACCGAAGATTTTGCTACATAACTCAGGCTAACCTTGAATTCACTTTGTAGTTCAGGCTTGTCTCTAACTCATAGTAATCCTCCTCCCAAATGTTCAGATTTCAGATATATGCCTCCATACTGATCTGTGTACCTGGTTTCAGCTTAGAGTGAATACATGTACTCAGGAATGCAATGTCTGGACTGCATAGTAATCAAAGTTTAACCTATTAAGGAACTGCCTATGTATTTTCTGTACACTTTGGATTTTCAAGCCATAAAAACATATGTCAAGTTTCCATCATAGCCAGTCCTCACCTAAAATTTCAGAGAACCTGAAATGAGACCTGATACCAACATCTCACCTCATCCCACCCTGTTCAGCCATTGAGGAGAAGCAAAAATGTACATTAAAGACTATCTACTGGGTTGCTCAGCAGTTGAGAGCATATACTGCTCTTGTGGAAGAATCAAGTGTAGTCCCTAGCACCCAATTGGGGCCTATAACTCCAACTCCAGGTGATCCGATGCCCTCTTCTGGCCTCCATGGGCACTGCACTTGTGTGCATAAACCCACACTTAAGCCCACATAATTACAAATAAAAAAACAAAAATAAAATCTAAAAACACCTAATACGTATACTGCTCTTTATCTCAATGATTAATATTAACTATCTTAAATATTCCAAAGTCAAGTTACCTTTGTCTTTATCAACACTGTTCTACATTCCTACCACTAACATTTCTACAGTTTGATAATGTGTTAAAAGCAGAATTATTTAGTTAATACTAGAAAGGATACTGACATGATTCTGGTTTTATAACTAACGTCATAAGACTGAAAAAGAAAAGGAATAACAAGCTGTTCTGGAGTAGTAAAGTAACTAGCAGAATTCTGAAACCTGAAATGCTAAACAGCTTAACAAAGCTTTAATTTCATTAGAGCCATCTAGTCAGGTAATAGTGAGTCAAAACTTCATTTTAAAACTTTGGATCTCTGGATATTTTCTTGCATATCAAGTCATTAAAGTCTAAGCAATGTGTTTCAAATAAACTTTTAAAAAATGAGTTTCAGCATAAACAAGGTCTCAAGAGTCTAAGCCTCAGGCCCCAAGGCTTACAAAAAAATCTGGTTGAGCCTAAATTAAACCAAGCAGCAGTTTGAATGACTATTAGTTAGCACCCTTTCTCATTTCCTTCAATCTGATATTCATCAAATGAAATGTGTTCTGTTTCCTCTAATCAGAAGTGATACATGCCTGCTCACATCCCTCACTCCCTCAGGCTTTCTCTCATACTTGAGAGCCAAAGAAATCTCCACTTTATTGTCACTTACATCTCTGCATGGCATACTGTTGGACTAAGACATTGCCAGCCAGTGCAGGGTGGCAGAGGGAGCTTGTAGAATATATGTCAAGGGAAAGTGAGATGGAAAAAATACACCAAAATGGGGCTAATACAAATACATGACTAGAGATATTGCTAACACCTAACTGGAGTGCAAAGCCATTTACAGAGCTCTTTAACCTCATTAGAGAGCTAGGCCATTACATATGGCCATCTGGCTAGGCAGTGCCATCTTCACAGAGTACATTTATGAATGTAAACTGTAAGTGGTTTCCACAAGAGCTATGCAGCCTGGTGACCTAGCCAGAGAGGCCAAAGAACTCCAGAGGAGAGGCAAAGGGAAGAGGGACACTTAGGACTATAAAAAAGTCATTCTTTGCCTGCCAAAGCCAGGAATCTGTTTTGAACTTGGAAATGGAATGGTTTATTGGGGGTGGTGTGAGAACAAACTGTAAAATTATTGAGACCTGAATTAAAAATTCAGTTCTAACAATTCACTAGTAAGTGGTAAATGAATTCTCTCCTCTGAGCACCAGATTCCATCAATGATGGAAATGCTCTGGGCAAAAGCATTTGTGTCAGAGAAGTTTGTTTTGTTTCAAGATCCTCTCAAATCATTAATACGCTCATGCCACTATCCTGTTAAACCTTCGTAGGGCTCATCATCTCTCTCAAAGTAAGAAGCCAAAAGTTTCATGATAGCCTCAAAGGCCAGGGTGATCTGGTCCTTCCATTCTGCTGCTTCTTAACACTCATCCTCAGTGACTCCCTAATTCCCTCTCCCTGTACTTGCCGCATTACTATGGTTCTTGTTCTGCCTCAAAGAAGCCAGGCATGGGCCTCTGAAGTTGCCAATCCTTCTAGCCAGGATACTCTTCTCCCAGAAAATTCCAACAGCTTAGACCTTGGGTGTCTTCTGATCTGCTCAGATGTCATGTTCTCTGTAAGGCCTTTCCTGATCAACTCTGTTAAAAGTTTGACTACTCTAGAACTGTAACTCCTTCCACTGGTGCCATCCATCACATTTTTAGCCCATGCATCATTTTCTTTGTGACTTTGAGTACCATCTAGAATGTATGGTATATAAGGGTCAGGGATACTTGTCTATTCAGTGTGATAAGCCTTGCATAATAAATTGTTTGTTAAAGACACAAAAACCTAGGATTAAGTTAGCAACCCAGGAAAAGCAGTTAGCACAGTGACTAGAACTCCAAATGATAACTGAGAGCAATTTTTAGTATCCACATCTTATAGTGCAGATTGTTTCAAACTGTATTAAATGGAACAAGTGGCTTCTCCTAAGGAGGTTTATTTTGGAGGACAGAGAACTATTTTAATGACTTTGAAATCTCAGAACTTGTCTTTAGAATGGCTAGGGAAATTGGTCTGCTTATTTAAGGAATCATATTCAGAGAATAAGTATAAAGGGATAAACTAACAAGCTCCAGGTGGGTCTTCCTTTACCTATCAGCTACATCTCAAAAACACCACCAATAAGAATTTTTTGGAAATCAAATTAGATGCTCTCTTGTATTTCTTGTTACACATAAAGACAGGCTATCTTCATTTTGGTCATCTGTAATTGTCAGTGGCACCAAACATCCTAGCTGTAAATTTCCCCAATTTCTGTCAAGATCTTAACAACAAGCACAATGAACCTTGAAATACATC
Source organism: Cricetomys ansorgei (assembly GCA_026225945.1). Lineage (NCBI taxonomy): Eukaryota > Metazoa > Chordata > Mammalia > Rodentia > Nesomyidae > Cricetomys > Cricetomys ansorgei. The sequence goes on from JAMJFZ010003951.1 coordinate 706,502, forward strand.
CTTTTGAAACTAAAGAATCTTATGACAATATAATTACTTGCCAATTTCATCTGCTTTGTAACTCTGATTTTTGGATATATTTTCTAAAAGAGAGGTGCATCTGTATTGAAAATCATTGACCCCAATTTCTTATTCCAAATAACTGTAAGCAGCTTATTTTCTCTTTATTTCCAGTCTCATCTTATTTCACATCAAATCTTATGGCTTTCCCTGTTGTGACATGCAGTGGAATGTACATGATAATTTTAATTTATTTAGTTTGAAATTCACTATGTCTTGGAACACTCAGCTCGAGGGCTGTTTGAATGTAGCCAAACAAAAAGATATTTTCACACAGTTAAGATCAATTGCTGTATATTATGAACAGCCAATTCTTCACAGAGTCATAATTTTAGACAGTCTTTAAAACATTCAGGTATAATTCCACCATTTTGGACAATGCATTTAAATGAACTGACATGACAGTGAGTTTTGTTGTTATTGTTTCTTAAATTGTGTGAGCATTTATTTTTTGGTAAAGCAAATGGAAATATGGGGGATGGTGATTAACTTGAAATGTGGGTAGAAATCAGGAAATAGGAATTTCATTTTCTCACAAAGGTCTTCATTTTCTGCTGCATTACTTTGCACTGAGACTATCCTGTGTTCCAGGAACATTTGTCTCCAGGCAAACACCATTTAATCTCATTGCATAGTGCAGGCTTGCCTCCATACCCCAGTATTCCTGTTTAGACCTCCCAAAGCACTAAGGTCCCACCCTGCTTGTCTTGTCAATGGTTTTTATTTGATTGCTAGCAGTTTTATAAGTGGCGCTCTACAACAATCAATGCAAGTTATATGGAGGATGACCCCACATAAGCCCTGTAGTACTGGCTGATTACATATAGGCTGAATACAAACAACAGGAGGGTTTGTGCCTTCAATGTGGGTATAAAAAACTCAGCAATTCAACTCACTACTATCAAACAACTGCAAATAATATAATCAGCATCTTCATATTCCAATGACTTTATGTAGTATAGAATGATATATTAGCAATTGTGAAGAATTTGAATAATATACAAAAACATGATTTAAAAAGAAAAATAGGGGCAGGGGCTATAGGTCAGCAGAGGAGCAAATGTTTGGTCTACCTGATCCTTACCATGGGAAGAACAGAGTGAAGAAAAGATGGAGACAGGGAGATGGGAGGGAAGGAGGAAAGGAGGGAAGAAGAACCTATACACTCCTGCCACTTAAATACAACCAAATAAACATGGTGCACTGCTTTGAGATCTGGAAGGAAGGCCCTTCATGGAGCACTACACGGACAGAAAGAAGAGGGTGACAGAGAAGAGCTGAGACACACCAACTAGGGCTGCGTGGGTTTGGCCTAGAAAAGTCAGGGGAAGGGGAAGGGGAAGAAAAGGAAAAGAAAAAATATACATGCTAACTCCCAAAGAATCATTCCTAATACATGTTCGAAGACCCATAAATTGGAATATCCCACACCTTAAAGTACTCCAAAATTCAAAATTTTAAAAATATCCTTTAAACCAAAATTAGGTGTGGGATTTTTCCAGTTATGGGTCTTCAACATGCCTGGCCTACCCATGATGTCTGGCTTCCTTCCATCCTTCTATGCCATGCCCCATTTGTGCTATGACCCTGGGGGGAGTTCTTTTCTGGGGAGAAGGAAGAAACATTAGTGGGTGGTGATTAGGGTAGATCTGGGGGAGATAGGAAGGGATGGAGGAGGAGGGGGGCCAGGATGTATTCTATAAATTGTATGAGAGAAGAAAAATTAAAATAAAAAAATGTCCTTTCAGTACTCAAAAAGCTATGGATTTTGGAACATTTTGATTTGGGGTTTAGGGATTAGAGATGGTCAACTGGTAAACTCTACACAAATATTCCCTGGTGTAAATAACTTCAAGATTTGAAATGCTTTCTGGTCCCAAATGCTTGAGGGTCAATAAGGACTCAAGGAATTCAATGGGGAGAGATTATTGTGGCTGACGGAAGGCAGGTAGAATGTATCATGATAGTCCCAGTTGAAAGCAGGGAGTTGACATTTAGGATTTTTTTCTCCCTGTCACCTTGTATTGTTTCAGTTTTCATGAATTGGCTCTTGTTATTTCCCATTACTGCTTATCTTTTGTAAAAGACTATAATGCTTAATGGTTTACTCATAAAATCCAAAACTCTATTTGAATTCTACCGTGTATTAACTTGAAATTGTCTTAAACTATCACAAATCATTATTTACCTAATTATCAGACATAAAGGTGAAAAATAACTTTACTCCCAGATGACATGTGAGAACTTCAGCTGTTTCCCTGTCTTGGTAATTTTATTTGTGGCATAAACCTTATCATCTACTTTTAAACTGTTTCAATGACATCACTCACCTCTCTGAAATGCTTTAGCTTTCTCTTTCCATGTATCAGCATACATGTATCTATGAAACCTAACTGAATGGTCAATGTTGCTCCATTAATCTAAGAGGTCTTCTCCCCTTGAATTCTTTAATTTTTTTTCTTCATGCTCTCTACTAACTTATTAAGGTAATTTGTTACTTTGAACAATTGTCTAAGAAGTTGTTCTTAGTTTTCTGGAAGTTTTGAAAGCATCTCTTATGACCCATGTACAGAAAAGCAACTGTCCCCATTTTGTTTGCCCTCAGAGCACTGAAGATTTGATCCAGCACATCCTTGAGTCACCTGCGACCACAACTTTCTGGTTTCTAGGTCAATAGTTCTGCTGCTAGAGTGTTGGTTTTGTGCCCCTCTTGGTTTGATGTTTGCAGGAGTCTTTCCTAGTCCTTTTAAAGCCCCTACCAAAGTATATTTTGCTTGGACAGTAAATTCTCCTGATTTCCAGATACAACTCTCTCCCTGCCTCAGTTTAGAAAAGGAATTCTTAAGAACTAGAGGTATGGTTTTATGGTATAGCATCTACTTAGCATGTGCCAAGTCCTTGATTCTATCCCTAACACTACCCCTCAAAAACAGGAGAAAAAAAGGAGAGGATGAAGGTTGATTTGTTACTACTTCATTTCCATTGGTTGTCTCTGTCTTTACTTCCATCTCTGCTTTCTTCATTGTTTCAATGTGTGTAGGGTACGTTTTGGAAGCTAATTCCCTGGTCTACTATCATGTTTCTCTATTGTCCAATCTCTCATTAGCACCTCCTGTTTAGTTTTTAATTAAAAAAATATGTACTTTGTAGGGTTTAAATAAATCTTTTCCAAATTTTGGTTTGTTTTCTTCTCAAAATGGTCTGTTCTTGCTGAGACTATTTTTTTTATTGTGAACACAAACATACACCAAATTTTTATCCAACAGATCACTTTCAGAGTCTGCATGAGAATCCAGGTTTCATTTTTTGTAGTATGTGCAACATTACAAAGAGGTCTATAGAACAGTGTGGGTGCTCGTGGTTCACAAAATCCCATAGGCTCTATCACAGATGGTCTCTCTCTCTTTCTCTCTCTCTCTCTCTCTCTCTCTCTCTTTGTGTGTGTGTGTGTGTGTGTGTGTGTGTGTGTGTGTGTGTGTGTGTGTCTATATGTGAATACATAGAGTAGTTAAGAAGAGGGAGTATTCAGTCCTAGCCTAAATAAGTGTGCCAAGTCATTAGAAAAGCAATCACATATACTTATGGAATGGAGGAAGAAAGAAAGATATGCTTTTAACTTGGATACCATGAAGCCACATTTGGTTTGGAAGTTCAGAAAGGAAAGAAAGTGGCTGACTTTCCTCTGATTCCTGAGTATTTAGATTAAAGGCATACACCACTGTGCCCAGCCACAATATTTTTTAATTCAAAAATAAAGAAAAATAAGAGCATGAGTGAATTAAAATAAAACAAAATGGGGATTCTGGTTGAAGTTGTACACCTACTGTGGTGGCTCACCAAGGAAGACAGGGAGGCATTCTCGTAAGTACAAACCCTTCTAGATCTCAGCAGAGGGAACCACCATCCTAGCTAGTGCCATACTGGACAGTGGGACCCCTAGTGTCTTATCTCAGGTGTTTTTATTAATCCAGAACTCCTCAGGTGTTCTACTGATAGCATGTGCAGATCATTAGCAATCAAACATCCCCCACAGAAATCCAACACCTGCAGACAGTACAAAATGCCAAGACCTAGGGAGCCCCTCACCCAACAGTGCAAAAACAATTTTATATGTAACTAAAAATAAACTTCTACAAGTTCATTTTCTGTATAAACCAATAAAAAATTGCTTTATCCCTACAACACAATTTAACACTATACCAGCCAAACAATTTACAAGGGGAACAATCACAAGGGCTGCTAATGCAAGGACCAAGTGAAACCAAACATCTATCAAGCTTTTTACAATGTCTTTGGACAGCAGAAAAACATTATCAATGTCCAATTATCTGGGATTCACTCACAATCTTCTGGCCTCCTCCAAAGGGTTTGGGTCACTTCTCTGGCTCTGCCCTCTACAGCACATGCAGTTTGTCCTCCAGATTCTGGCTGACTCCATTCCACTCTGCTGCAGTTCTTGGTAGTTGTTGGTATTGGCATCTCAAAACACTGAGGTCTTCTACTGCAACTAGGCTCCACCTTCACCAATAGCCTCTCCTCAGCACTCTTAATGGTGCCAAGCCTCAATTTCTTTATATGACTCCTTGAGTCTTGGCCTTCAACTGCTACTGAGTCTGCACTTTTACCAATAGTCTCTCCTGGCCTCTCACTGTGACAAGCCTCAGTTGCTCTCCAAAATCCCTTTCAGGCCTTCAAAACCAGCACCATCTGGGTGACTCTTACAGTAGTACCAAGTTTAGCTACCAGCACGAGATACAACCTCAGCCAGTTGCGGAATAGTTTCTGTGTGCTGGCCCTAAGGAAACACTTTCCAGATTTTAAGGTAGTGTCTGGTTTCAGGAAAAACAACTGGTCTCCTTGTCTGCAGGAGGGTTCCCTCATGGGGTGGAGTTCTCATCATCATAGCAGATGTATCTTGTCAGGACCACCTCACCTCACCAGTATCTGGACAGGTTTTCATAAAACAAAAGAAAATAAAACAAAACAGGCTCTGCGAAATCTGGAGTTTCTTGCTTTTCTTCTTTGTTTCCACATTTGATGCAGCTATTTTGATGATGTCGTGAGCTTCTTTACTTTCTGCCAACCAGGTTGGCTGCCATTTGTAGCAGTATACTGCTGTGGCTGCTCATCAAGAGAGACACAGGGGCATTCTCATACATGCAAACTGTTTCACACCTCAGCAGATGGAACCACCATCATGACAAGTGCCATACTGGACAGTGAAATCCTGAGTGTCCCAGCTCAGATGTTCTTATTGATACAGAACTCCTCAGGTGTTCTACTTATAGCACATGCAGATCATAAGCAATCGAACATCCCCCACATAAATCCAACACCTACAGACAATACAGTGCCAAGACCTAGGCAGACCCTCACCCAACAGTGCATAAGCAATTATTTTATACATAACTAAAATAACTGGTTGTCAGTCATTGCTTAACTTCTCTCCCACTTCAGGGTCTAAGCATATTCCCAGGAGTAAGCAGCACAGCTTTGGCAAGTACTACCCCCCATAGAACTACCCAGGCCACAGAACAGTTACTCAGAGTTTCCAATTTGCATCAAGTTTATTTGTTGCCACAGTGCTAGCTATAATCACTGCTGCTTGATCCCAAACCTACTGCAGAGGCAAACTGAACCTGCAGACCAGCAGTGGGAGTGTATGCCTAGTGGTATGTGTGTATGTGGGGGGACAGTGGGAGTCTATGCCTACTGGTATGTGTGTGTATGTGGGGGGGCAGTGGGAGTGTATGCCTGGTGGTATGTGTGTGTATGTGGGGGGGGGCAGTGGGATTATGTGCCTGGTGGTATGTGTGTGTATGTGAGGGGGCAGTGGGAGTGTATGCCTGGTGGTATGTGTGTGTATGTGAGGGGGCAGTGGGAGTGTATGCCTGGTGGTATGTGTGTGTATGTGGGGGGGAGGCAGTGGGAGTGTGTGCCTGGTGGTATGTGTGTGTTTGGGGGGACAGTGGGAGTATGTGCCTAGTGGTATGTGTGTGTATATCGGGGGGGCAGTGGGAATGTGTGCCTAGTGGTATGTGTGTGTATGTGGGGGGGCAGTGGGAGTGTGTGCCTGGTGGTATGTGTGTGTTTGGGGGGACAGTGGGAGTGTGTGCCCGGTGGTATGTGTGTGTATGTGAGGGGGCAGTGGGAGTGTATTCCTGGTGGTATGTGTGTGTATGTGGGGGGGCACAGTGGGAATGTGTGCCTAGTGGTATGTGTGTTTATGTCGGGGGGCAGTGGGAGTGTGTGCCTGGTGGTAAGTGAGTGTTTGGGGGGAAAGTGGGAGTATGTGCCTGGTGGTACGTGTGTGTATGTGGGGGGGTGCAGTGGGATTGTGTGCCTAGTGGTATGTGTGTGTATGTGGGGGGGCAGTGGGAGTGTATGCCTGGTGGTATGTGTGTGTATTTGGGAGGGGCAGTGGGAATGTGTGCCTGGTGGTATGTGTGAGTATGTGGGGGGGGGAGTGGGAGTGTGTGCCTGGTGGTATGTGTGTGTTTGGGGGGACAGTGGGAGTGTGTGCCTGGTGGTATATGTGTGTATGTGAGGGGGCAGTGGGAGTGTTATGCCTGGTGGTATGTGTGTGTATGTGGGAGGCAGTGGGAATATGTGCCTGGTGGTATGTGTGTTTATGTAGGGGGGGGCAGAGGGAGTGTGTGCCTGGTGGTATCTGAGTGTTTGGGGGGACAGTGGGAGTATGTGCCTGGTGGTACGTGTGTGTATGTGGGGGGGGCAGTGGGAGTGTATGCCTGGTGGTATGTGTGTGTATGTGGGGGGGTGAAGTGGGAATGTGTGCCTAGTGGTATGTGTGTGTATGTGGGGGGGCAGTGGGAGTGTATGCCTGGTGGTATGTGTGTGTATGTGGGGGGGACAGTGGGAGTGTGTGCCTGGTGGTATGTGTGTGTATGTGAGGGGGGCAGTGGGAGTGTGTGCCTGGTGGTATGTGTGTGTATGTGGGGGGGGCAGTGGGAGTGTGTGCCTGGTGGTATGTGTGTGTATGTGGGGGGGCAGTGGGAGTGTATGCCTGGTGGTATGTGTGTGTATGTCGGAGGCAGTGGGAGTATGTGCCTGGTGGAATGTGTGTGTATGTGGGGGGGGGCAGTGGGAGTGTATGCCTGGTGGTATGTGTGTGTATGTGGGGGGGGCAGTGGGAGTGTGTGCCTGGTGGTATGTGTATGTGGGGGGGCAGTGGGAGTGTGTGCCTGGTGGTATGTGTGTGTATGTGGGAGGCAGTGGGAGTATGTGCCTGGTGGAATGTGTGTGTATGTGGGGGGGGGGGCAGTGGGAGTGTATGCCTGGTGGTATGTGTGTGTATGGGGGGGGGGACAGTGGGAGTGTGTGCCTGGTGATATGTGTGTGTTTGGGGGGACAGTGGGAGTATGTGCCTAGTGGTATGTGTGTGTATATCAGGGGGGCAGTGGGAATGTGTGCCTGTGGTATGTGTGTGTTTGGGGGGGACAGTGGGAGTGTGTGCCCGGTGGTATGTGAGTGTATGTGAGGGGGCAGTGGGAGTGTATTCCTGGTGGTATGTGTGTGTATGTGGGGGGCACAGTGGGAATGTGTGCCTAGTGGTATGTGTGTTTTATGTCGGGGGGGCAGTGGGAGTGTGTGCCTGGTGGTATGTGTGTGTTTGGGGGGACAGTGGGAGTGTGTGCCCGGTGGTATGTGTGTGTATGTGAGGGGGCAGTGGGAGTGTATTCCTGGTGGTATGTGTGTGTATGTGGGGGGCACAGTGGGAATGTGTGCCTAGTGGTATGTGTGTTTATGTCGGGGGGGCAGTGGGAGTGTGTGCCTGGTGGTAAGTGTGTGTATGTGGGGGGAGCAGTGGGAGTGTGTGCCTGGTGGTATGTGTGTGTATGTCGGGGGCCAGTGGGAGTGTATGCCTGGTGGTATGTTTGTGTTTGGGGGTACAGTGGGAGTGTGTGCCCGGTGGTACGTGTGTGTATGTGGAAGGTTGCAGTGGGAATGTGTGCCTAGTGGTATGTGTGTGTATGTGGGGGGGCAGTGGGAGTGTAATGCCTGGTGGTATGTGTGTGTATTTGGGAGGGGCAGTGGGAATGTGTGCCTGGTGGTATGTGTGTGTGTGTGTGGGGGGGAGTGGGAGTGTGTGCCTGATGGTATGTGTGTGTTTGGGGGGACAGTGGGAGTGTGTGCCTGGTGGTATATGTGTGTATGTGAGGGGGCAGTGGGAGTGTATGCCTGGTGGTATGTGTGTGTATGTGGGAGGCAGTGGGAATATGTGCCTGGTGGTATGTGTGTTTATGTCGGCGGGGGGAGTGGGAGTGTGTGTCTGGTGGTATCTGAGTGTTTGGGGGGACAGTGGGAGTATGTGCCTGGTGATACGTGTGTGTATGTGGGGGGGGGCAGTGGGAGTGTATGCCTGGTGGTATGTGTGTGTATGTGGGGGGGGCAATGGGAATGTGTGCTAGTGGTATGTGTGTGTATGTGGGGGGGCAGTGGGAGTGTATGCCTGGTGGTATGTGTGTGTATGTGGGGGGGGCAGTGGGAGTGTGTGCCTGGTGGTATGTGTGTGTATGTGAGGGGGGCAGTGGGAGTTTGTGCCTGGTGGTATGTGTGTGTATGTGGGGGGGGGGCAGTGGGAGTGTGTGCCTGGTGGTATGTGTGTGTATGTGGGAGGGGCAGTGGGAGTGTATGCCTGGTGGTATGTGTGTGTATGTGGGAGGCAGTGGGAGTATGTGCCTGGTGGAATGTGTGTGTATGTGAGGGGGCAGTGGGAGTGTATGCCTGGTGGTATGTGTGTGTATGTGGGGGGGCAGTGGGAGTGTGTGCCTGGTGGTATGTGTGTGTATGTGGGGGGGTGCAGTGGGAATGTGTGCCTAGTGGTATGTGTGTGTATGTAGGGGGGCAGTGGTAGTGTATGCCTGGTGGTATGTGTGCGTATGTGGGGGGGGCAGTAGGAGTGTGTGCCTGGTGGTATGTGTGTGTATGTGAGGGGGGCAGTGGGAGTGTATGCCCGGTGGTATGTGTGTGTATGTGGGGGGGCAGTGGGAATGTGTGCCTAGTGGTATGTGTGTGTATGTGGGGGGGCAGTGGGAGTGTATGCCTGGTGGTTTGTGTGTGTATTTGGGAGGGGCAGTGGGAATGTGTGCCTGGTGGTATGTGTGTGTATGTGGGGGGGGAGTGGGAGTGTGTGCCTGGTGGTATGTTTGTGTTTGGGGGGACAGTGGGAGTGTGTGCCTGGTGGTATATGTGTGTATGTGGGGGGGAGGCAGTGGGAGTGTATGCCTGGTGGTATGTGTGTGTTTGGGGGGACAGTGGGAGTATGTGCCTAGTGGTATGTGTGTGTATATCGGGGGGGGCAGTGGGAATGTGTGCCTAGTGGTATGTGTGTGTATGTGGGGGGGGCAGTGGGAGTGTGTGCCTGGTGGTATGTGTGTGTTTGGGGGGACAGTGGGAGTGTGTGCCCGGTGGTATGTGTGTGTATGTGAGGGGGCAGTGGGAGTGTATTCCTGGTGGTATGTGTGTGTATGTGGGGGGGCACAGTGGGAATGTGTGCCTAGTGGTATGTGTGTTTATGTCGGGGGGCAGTGGGAGTGTGTGCCTGGTGGTAAGTGAGTGTTTGGGGGGAAAGTGGGAGTATGTGCCTGGTGGTACGTGTGTGTATGTGGGGGGGTGCAGTGGGATTGTGTGCCTAGTGGTATGTGTGTGTATGTGGGGGGGCAGTGGGAGTGTATGCCTGGTGGTATGTGTGTGTATTTGGGAGGGGCAGTGGGAATGTGTGCCTGGTGGTATGTGTGAGTATGTGGGGGGGGGAGTGGGAGTGTGTGCCTGGTGGTATGTGTGTGTTTGGGGGGACAGTGGGAGTGTGTGCCTGGTGGTATATGTGTGTATGTGAGGGGGCAGTGGGAGTGTATGCCTGGTGGTATGTGTGTGTATGTGGGAGGCAGTGGGAATATGTGCCTGGTGGTATGTGTGTTTATGTAGGGGGGGGCAGAGGGAGTGTGTGCCTGGTGGTATCTGAGTGTTTGGGGGGACAGTGGGAGTATGTGCCTGGTGGTACGTGTGTGTATGTGGGGGGGGCAGTGGGAGTGTATGCCTGGTGGTATGTGTGTGTATGTGGGGGGGTGAAGTGGGAATGTGTGCCTAGTGGTATGTGTGTGTATGTGGGGGGGCAGTGGGAGTGTATGCCTGGTGGTATGTGTGTGTATGTGGGGGGGACAGTGGGAGTGTGTGCCTGGTGGTATGTGTGTGTATGTGAGGGGGGCAGTGGGAGTGTGTGCCTGGTGGTATGTGTGTGTATGTGGGGGGGGCAGTGGGAGTGTGTGCCTGGTGGTATGTGTGTGTATGTGGGGGGGCAGTGGGAGTGTATGCCTGGTGGTATGTGTGTGTATGTCGGAGGCAGTGGGAGTATGTGCCTGGTGGAATGTGTGTGTATGTGGGGGGGGCAGTGGGAGTGTATGCCTGGTGGTATGTGTGTGTATGTGGGGGGGGCAGTGGGAGTGTGTGCCTGGTGGTATGTGTATGTGGGGGGGCAGTGGGAGTGTGTGCCTGGTGGTATGTGTGTGTATGTGGGAGGCAGTGGGAGTATGTGCCTGGTGGAATGTGTGTGTATGTGGGGGGGGGGCAGTGGGAGTGTATGCCTGGTGGTATGTGTGTGTATGGGGGGGGGGACAGTGGGAGTGTGTGCCTGGTGATATGTGTGTGTTTGGGGGGACAGTGGGAGTATGTGCCTAGTGGTATGTGTGTGTATATCAGGGGGGCAGTGGGAATGTGTGCCTGGTGGTATGTGTGTGTTTGGGGGGACAGTGGGAGTGTGTGCCCGGTGGTATGTGAGTGTATGTGAGGGGGCAGTGGGAGTGTATTCCTGGTGGTATGTGTGTGTATGTGGGGGGCACAGTGGGAATGTGTGCCTAGTGGTATGTGTGTTTATGTCGGGGGGGCAGTGGGAGTGTGTGCCTGGTGGTATGTGTGTGTTTGGGGGGACAGTGGGAGTGTGTGCCCGGTGGTATGTGTGTGTATGTGAGGGGGCAGTGGGAGTGTATTCCTGGTGGTATGTGTGTGTATGTGGGGGGCACAGTGGGAATGTGTGCCTAGTGGTATGTGTGTTTATGTCGGGGGGGCAGTGGGAGTGTGTGCCTGGTGGTAAGTGTGTGTATGTGGGGGGAGCAGTGGGAGTGTGTGCCTGGTGGTATGTGTGTGTATGTCGGGGGCCAGTGGGAGTGTATGCCTGGTGGTATGTTTGTGTTTGGGGGTACAGTGGGAGTGTGTGCCCGGTGGTACGTGTGTGTATGTGGAAGGTTGCAGTGGGAATGTGTGCCTAGTGGTATGTGTGTGTATGTGGGGGGCAGTGGGAGTGTATGCCTGGTGGTATGTGTGTGTATTTGGGAGGGGCAGTGGGAATGTGTGCCTGGTGGTATGTGTGTGTGTGTGTGGGGGGGAGTGGGAGTGTGTGCCTGATGGTATGTGTGTGTTTGGGGGGACAGTGGGAGTGTGTGCCTGGTGGTATATGTGTGTATGTGAGGGGGCAGTGGGAGTGTATGCCTGGTGGTATGTGTGTGTATGTGGGAGGCAGTGGGAATATGTGCCTGGTGGTATGTGTGTTTATGTCGGCGGGGGGAGTGGGAGTGTGTGTCTGGTGGTATCTGAGTGTTTGGGGGGACAGTGGGAGTATGTGCCTGGTGATACGTGTGTGTATGTGGGGGGGGGCAGTGGGAGTGTATGCCTGGTGGTATGTGTGTGTATGTGGGGGGGGCAATGGGAATGTGTGCCTAGTGGTATGTGTGTGTATGTGGGGGGGCAGTGGGAGTGTATGCCTGGTGGTATGTGTGTGTATGTGGGGGGGGCAGTGGGAGTGTGTGCCTGGTGGTATGTGTGTGTATGTGAGGGGGGCAGTGGGAGTTTGTGCCTGGTGGTATGTGTGTGTATGTGGGGGGGGGCAGTGGGAGTGTGTGCCTGGTGGTATGTGTGTGTATGTGGGAGGGGCAGTGGGAGTGTATGCCTGGTGGTATGTGTGTGTATGTGGGAGGCAGTGGGAGTATGTGCCTGGTGGAATGTGTGTGTATGTGAGGGGGCAGTGGGAGTGTATGCCTGGTGGTATGTGTGTGTATGTGGGGGGGGCAGTGGGAGTGTGTGCCTGGTGGTATGTGTGTGTATGTGGGGGGGTGCAGTGGGAATGTGTGCCTAGTGGTATGTGTGTGTATGTAGGGGGGCAGTGGTAGTGTATGCCTGGTGGTATGTGTGCGTATGTGGGGGGGGCAGTAGGAGTGTGTGCCTGGTGGTATGTGTGTGTATGTGAGGGGGGCAGTGGGAGTGTATGCCCGGTGGTATGTGTGTGTATGTGGGGGGGCAGTGGGAATGTGTGCCTAGTGGTATGTGTGTGTATGTGGGGGGGCAGTGGGAGTGTATGCCTGGTGGTTTGTGTGTGTATTTGGGAGGGGCAGTGGGAATGTGTGCCTGGTGGTATGTGTGTGTATGTGGGGGGGGAGTGGGAGTGTGTGCCTGGTGGTATGTTTGTGTTTGGGGGGACAGTGGGAGTGTGTGCCTGGTGGTATATGTGTGTATGTGAGGGGGCAGTGGGAGTGTATGCCTGGTGGTATGTGTGTGTATGTGGGAGGCAGTGGGAATATGTGCCTGGTGGTATGTGTGTTTATGTCGGGGGGGGGCAGTGGGAGTGTGTGCCTGGTGGTATGTGAGTGTTTGGGGGGACAGTGGGAGTATGTGCCTGGTGGTACGTGTGTGTATGTGGGGGGGGCAGTGTGAGTGTATGCCTGGTGGTATGTGTGTGTATGTGGGGCCTGCATTGGGAATGTCTGCCTAGTGGTATGTGTGTGTATGTGGGGGGGCAGTGGGAGTGTATGCCTGGTGGTTTGTGTGTGTATGTGGGGGGGGCAATGGGAGTGTGTGCCTGGTGGTATGTGTGTGTATGTGAGGGGGCAGTGGGAGTGTGTGCCTGGTGGTATGTGTGTGTATGTGGGGGGGGGCAGTGGGAGTGTGTGCCTGGTGGTATGTGTGTGTATGTGGGGGGGGCAGTGGGAGTGTATGCCTGGTGGTATGTGTGTGTATGTGGGAGGCAGTGGGAGTATGTGCCTGGTGGAATGTGTGTGTATGTGGGGGGGCAGTGGAGTGTATGCCTGGTGGCATGTGTGTGTATGTGGGGGGGGGGGGCAGTGGGAGTGTGTGCCTGGTGGTATGTGTATGTGGGGGGGGGCAGTGGGAGTGTGTGCCTGGTGGTATGTGTGTGTATGTGGGAGGCAGTGGGAGTATGTGCCTGGTGGAATGTGTGTGTATGTGGGGGGGGGCAGTGGGAGTGTATGCCTGGTGGTATGTGTGTGTATGTGGGGGGGCAGTGGGAGTGTGTGCCCGGTGGTATGTGTGTGTATGTGGGGGGGGGCAGTGGGAGTGTGTGCCTGGTGGTATGTGTGTGTATGTTGGAGGCAGTGGGAGTATGTGCCTGGTGGAATGTGTGTGTATGTGGGGGGGCAGTGGGAGTATGTGCCTGGTGGAATGTGTGTGTATGTGGGGTGGGCAGTGGGAGTGTATGCCTGGTGGTATGTGTGTGTATGTGGGGGGGGGCAGTGGGAGTGTATGCCTGGTGGTATGTGTGTGTATGTGGGGGGGGGGAGTGGGAGTGTGTGCCTGGTGGTATGTGTGTGTATGTGGGAGGCAGTGGGAGTATGTGCCTGGTGGAATGTGTGTGTATGTTGGGGGGCAGTGGGAGTGTATGCCTGGTGGTATGTGTGTGTTTGGGGGGGGCAGTGGGAGTATGTGCCTGGTGGTATGTGTGTATGGGGGGAAGTCAACCTTGCATATAATCAGTTCCAATTTTTTGTGATATATTTCATCACTCCACTCAATACTTCATTCTCCTTGTATTTTCATCCTTGCCTTTGTGCTGTCCCAAACTCCAAAGGGACTCAATTTTGTTCCCTTGCCTTGGCAATGGAGTTGGTCAGGGGACACCTTTTGGCCAATATAATGTAGAACTCAAAGTATGCCTGAGTCTTAAGAAGGCATCCAGGTTTCTCATTCTCTGATGGCTCTTTTAGCATCATGATAAGAATCCATGTCAATTAACCTGCTGCTCCTTGGGGGAAAATAACAGTTGAGGGGTTCAGCAGGACCTGGCTACAGTCATCTTTAGTGTAACTACCATGACTGCCTCTGAGCAACCCTAGTCTGTTTTCTCTGCATAGTTTCCCAGCACACTATAAATAGACACAATCATTAGAGTGGTATGAGGAGCTTTACGACCCAGACTGCAGCACCACAAATATGCCTGACATCCATGACATGAGCTTGAGATAAACAGGTACATTCTGGTTTGGATGAATTTGCTTTTGTCCTGGCCATTATATAAGCCTCTTCCTACTAACTCATAATGCAGGAGTCTACCTGTCATGCTGCTGCCCAAGACATCTTCTTATATACAAGTCTTCCAATAAATTGCACTCAAGAAATCCTGAATATGTCTTCCTCTTTCTTTAGTCTCACGGCAATCTGCAGTTGGTTCTCATACATTGGGATCATATAGAACAGAGTGGCATTAGCTGGGTCCAGCTCAAACCACCTGACATGCAGCCAAACCCACAGACCTGTGTGCTGAGAGAATGCATATCTGGTACAACGTTGATGTTTTGAGACCATTTGTTACACATTGGAATTTCGGCTATGAATGATGGATCCAATCTACCATGTCCCATACTCTGCATTCTTCTCCCAGGTGAAGTTGGGCCTCGGGAAGTTGGGAAGCTGGGTTAGGATGCATGATGCTGCTAGCAGAAATGCTTTAAATGAACACCATTATGGTAAGAAGCCATAAGTAATAAGATGAGAAATAGCCAATTGGAGCTCGTCTTTAAATACATAGCAGGCAAACTACTACAATGACCACTCATCTACCAGTGACCTCTCTGTGAGTACTCTAAGGAGAATGTCTTACTTGGATTCTGAATTAGGATTCTTTCTCTTCAGCTACAGACTTACTGTTGCTTTAGAAACCTTGGGCATCATGTCAATAATCTCAGCCTCCTATTCCACACTACTTCCTAAGAAGCTCAGAGCCAAAGCTATGGCTCATTGGGAGTTAATAACAGTGATTTTAGAGCCAAGATATAGTCTGGGCATCAATCCATTTCTGGATCCATTGTTGTTTCCTAGTTTTATTTTTTTTTCTTTAAAAAAATTATAAGAATCTATTTTGTTTCATTTCATTTTATGCATATGACTGTTTTGTCTGCTAAAAATGGAAGGGGCATATACTAAGGAAGTTTTAAAAATCTTAGCCACATTCTAAACAACAGCAGCTTTCCAGACAAGAAAAAAAAATTAAGGAAAATTATAACAAAAAAAAAAAGCAAAAGTCTTATACTCGCTACATCCAGAGTGTAATGTCCATGTGACCAGTGGAAAGGGGAAGTGAATGAAGCCAACACCATAGCTAGTTCCTGGCTGGGTGCTTAGCATACATTAGTTCATGTAACTTCTCATTTCACAGATGAAGAATCTGAGGCGCTACAAATAAGAACCTTAGCTAACATGATCAAAATCTTAGTGCATGATGGAATTGCTAAACTGCGTGGTATAAAACCTAGGCTTCTAACTGAATGTGATCCTAGGTAGCATCTTAACCTCTTTGTCTTCTCAGTTTTCTTACCTTCAAAATAAGTCATAAACATACCAATTGTGTTGGAGTGCTATGTGGAATTAATATACACAAATATGTATAAACATTTTCTACAGTATGTCTTACAGAATGAAGAGTTAGCTGTTTTTATGTGTTAGCTACTAGTTACATGATAGAATGAATTGGACTTTGACAAAGACCAAAATAAAGGTAGGTTTGGTAGTACACACCTGTAATCTCAGCACTTAGGAGGCTGAGACAGGAAGATAGTAAGTTCCTGACCAGCTTCAGCTGCAGGGTGAGAACTCATCTCAAAAATGAAAGAAAAGAACTATAGTAAATTAGAGAATTCTCTGTTAATAGGGTCATAACAAGGGCTAAGGAGATGGCTTACTCGAGACAGGGTAAGACAGAGAGAGATAAAGACACAATGTCCTACTGTGCTGTCCACATGGACACACACAGACATGCATACCAGCACATTGGCATGCATACACTACACACACACACACACACACACACACACACACACACACACACACACTACACAAATAGAATTACAATTATTAAGTGAGTGAAAACAATTCAAACGGTACCAGCAGAGAGATCACCACTCTAAAATAGTGTGGAAAAATCCAGATCAAATTATTTGAAAAAATATATCAAAAAATTTGAAGCCCCCAAACTAGCAATCTAAGACCACAGATGAGATGAGGTCAAGACAACATAGTCAACTCTGAACCTCTTTCACTCACCATGGGGTCTGCTGTGCATAACTCATAAACACCCATGGTAAGCACCACACTGTGAGGCATACCTCCACACTCAATACTTATGCTTGTAACATTTACTTGCATATGAGGCCGCCAGGCAGATCCTGCCCTAAGGTGGTCCTCTTGCCCTAAATAGCCTCTTATTTTATGCCCTAAATTTTACATCATAATTCTCTCTCAGAGGAAATACAAATTAGCATTTGCTTACCCTTTCAATATTTTTTAAACACAAGTTCGATTCTAATTAAAGAGTGAAGCATGGGTGGCACTAACTTGTAGCCACATAGCTGCCCTGCTTTTTAATCACAGAAACTTCATTTAGAAAACAGACCATTAGCACATTGTAATTTTGGATAAAATCGCAGTTGCACTGTTAATGACTTACTCATTCCCACAAGAACATAATCATGGAAGAAAAAGAAATAAAATAAACACAATATAAATGTATATGTCCATGTACAACCTAGCAAAAGAGTTGATCCCTTTCCCACTCTTTAGAAACATAAGAAAAACTCTATCTGTTTTGGCACAACATTATATGGTTTATTTATTCTAAAGTGCCAAGAATTTTTTCCTACCATCCCATAAAACTCAAGTTGATAAGAATGAACAGTCTTTTTAAAAAGAAAGAAAAAATGCCTGAGAGTGATTAACATTTTTAAGTAGAGGTGCTCATTTTAATCAGGCCCATATGATCACTGCAAAATCTACTTCAGCATCCATGCTATTAATAATATGCCAGTCCCTAAGAATAATGTGTCTAGTCAGAATTTTTCCACATGTAATTTTAGAGTATTAGAGATTGTGTATGGTAAAAATTATAGAGTAGGCACCAACTCAAACTCCTAACTGAGCTTGAAAGAAAACAGAAATTACCCTAGATATTAAGACAAAGAGGGATCTGACAGCCAGAGAGGAAGATGCACAACTTAAACAGGTAGCAGCTAGGGCCAGATGGGGAACCAAATCTCCTGAATGTGTTTCACATTCACATTTATATGCCTGTGTTTCAGTGGTCACTCAGGCATGTGAGACAATTGGGCATAGAGAATACCAGTTCGTAACTCCCATTTATGGACTCTGTGCAGAAAGCTAGAACTGCAAATTAAAGTCAAAGAAGGTTTAGAAGGATTAGTAAATTCTACCCACTGGCCTAGGAATCTAACAACGAAGTATTTCTGGCTAAATCTGTGCAGGTAAAATACATACATACATATGAGTATATATAGCTTTTATATAATAAGTATATAAATATATTTATATGTACAAAAATACACATCTGCTAGAATTAAAAGCCATTACTTTGGCTCTTCAGAATTTGAAGTACTAATATATTTTTAATCACTACTGAGTAAAGCTCCATGGCAATAAATTAATAACAAAATTAAGGTGAAATCTAACCAGTGTATAAGCAGCTTAGGGAGAGGAAAGCAAAGCCACTTGTAGCAGTACGCTACAATCTTTTACCCTCAATTTAGGGAAAGAGAAAGGAAGGATAGAAAAAAATCTTCACCATTTTCATAAGTGGCCTTGATATGGAATGAGAGAAAGGTAGAAATCTTCACAGCCTCTTTTTAGGCCGTCCTAAGCTTGAAGAGGACTGGCTGACAATGAGTCAGACTAGCATCTCAGTTCAGGATCTATAAACTCAATCTCCTCACCTTTGTTCTTTTAGGAATTATCACACTAATGACAGCAACCCAAACCAACAATAACCAATGCCCACCTTGAATCTTGGGACTTCAGACTTTATATACCCTAAGCCAAAAGTTCCCATAAACCCCTGTGGCACACAATCCCCAAAACAAGCTACAGGTGCCAGAACAACTGCACTTAACCAAATTATAGCCACCTGCATCAAGCATTCCAAGTCCAACTCATAAACAACTATACTATAGCTGGGGTGGGCACGCAAACCTAATCCAAATGCCATTTTGTGTTTGCGTTTTTAAGAAATCAAAATAACAAAAACTTCTTCCAAGTGTTCCACTACAAGCTACTGTGAAAATTCTCTTTCTGGATACTAAAATTAGGTGAGTTTGAGGAAATAGAAGCTTTGCATAATCTCCAAGTAGCTGTCTTGAAGTATCCATTAGTCACAAAGAGAATTAATAAAAAGGATAATTTTACAAAGGAGAAATCTGGCAGACACTACCTCAATCAAGTGATCAAGTTCAACATCACCAGTAGTTGACACCAGAAACTCTTTGATACGACACACTGAAAATGAGAAAACTTCATTTTTTGTGGTATAATCTCAATCCAACCATGAGAAAACATCACTCTAAATTGAGAGACATTAGTGTCAAGGTACTATGTAGCAGTTTCCTCCAAATTTAAAACCTTCCATCTTAGAAGGAAGCTCATTAAGACACAGGATATTTACAAGCAGGTGAAACAACAGGATGTCCAAAATGGAGGCGAAGCAGTCTATTCTATAGGGACACTCCTTAAGCTCAGGAGGTAAACAACCAAAATGGCTTCAGGAAGTGCCTGACACTGACCACAGTCCTTCCCAGAGTGTATGTAAGCAGTAAGGACAGCTGAAAGACACTTAGAGAGCCTGAGCTTCAGGAAGAATCAGAGAACAGCTGAGTTGCCTGGAAGAGGCTCAAATTAATTGAACTGTATGCTCTTTCTGCAATGCACACCGGGTTTCCAACTTTCATGGGCTGTCACCCATGCTGTGGTGGGCTTTGGTGATACAGCTGTCTGTGAGTCATTTCTGCTCCTGTAAGTAACCCCTGACTCACATTCCTGTATGTTATCCAATAAAGCTTTGGACTTGAGTGGTATATCTGCACTTTGGTCTGTCATTGGTTCCCTATCCCGGGTGAGTGGACAGTTGTTCATATCTCCCCAGGAATAGTGTCATATAACATAATGTCATAAAAAACAAGGAAAGGCTGGAGTTGTTACAGCCTGCAGAATACTAACGATAAACAATGACTAAATACAGAGTGGGATTCTGGAAAGGATCTTGGAACAGAAAAAAAGAACTTTAGTAGTGAAAAAAAAAAAAAAGCGGTGATCTTCAAATAAGACTTTTGGTTTATAGTACTATCCCAAAGTTAATTTTCTTGTTTTGATAATTATGCCATGTATGATGTTAATATTAGGGGAAGCTTGGGAAAGGGTATATGGAAGTTCTCTACAGTATTTTGAAAACTTTTCTGTAAATCTACAATTAGTTCAAAATAAAAGGCTTTTAAAAACTACTCTTGTAGAGCCAATGCAAGCAACAAAGAACACCACAGTGGAAGAAGAAAGTAGTTTCAGATGAGCTCATAAAACATAAAAGGAAAGAAACTTCCATGAGTAAGAGTCAGCAGATGTAAGAGAAGAATGAGTATTCACTAAGTGGAGACCAATAGAAAAATCAGCAATGGTTCCTAACTATGGTTCTTAGGCTGCTGTGGAGGCTCACAGGAAGACACGAAGGCATATTCATAGGTGAAAAGCCTGCCAGACCTAGCAGAGGGGACCACCTGCCATGGCAAGCACCATCCTGGACAGTGGAACCCTGAGAGTTTCATATCAGGTGTTTTTATTGATACAGAACTCCTCAGGTGTTCTACTAGTAGCATATGGAGATCCTGAGCAGGCAAACACCACCCACATAAATCTAACACCTGCAGACAATACAAAACGTCAAGACCTAGGCAGACCCTTACCCAACAGTGCACAAGACAATCATTTTAAACATTACTAAAAATAAACTTCTGCAGCAACTAATATTATGTTTTAGAACTTATCCAAAATACAAGAGATAGAGAAGCCATAAGAAAAGCATCAGGCAGTAGAGAGATGACCGAGTTCTTGAGAATACACATTGCTTTTTCACAGGATCCTGTTTATAGTTCCAGGATATCTGATGTCATCTTCCGGCCTCCTTGGGCACTGCACCCATGTGGTACACAGGCACACATGCAGGCAAAACACTCACACACGTAAAATCAAAACAAATCTAAAAAAAGAGAAAAGCATAAAGTGTCATTGAAAAGAACAGACGCATACAGAGACTGATGATAACAGACAACAGATAGATGATAGAGTGAATGGCACTGAAGAACCTAGAAAGGAGTCACTGGAACAGTGAACTATATGAAAGATTTCAGGGAAAATGCCAATTACACAGAGCAGAAGGAAAAAAAAAACCACATGAATAAATGAACGATCAGAGAGAAATTAAGGCAATGACAAAAGACTGAGCTTGAGAAGCAAGACAGAAGACAAATGAGATAAACTAGCTATTTGCAGAGATATGTGACATGGATTAGAATAATTCTCAAACCCAAGAATTAAAGATAGTTCTAAGCCAGGCATGTGCCTTCATCCCCAGCACTCCAGAAGGAGAGGCAGGCAGAACTCTATGAGTTCAAGGCCAGCCTGCTTTACATAATGCGTTCCGGGACAGATAGGGCTGCACAGTAAGACTATGTTTCAAAATATAAAAAATAAATGTAAAATAGTCCCGAAATATATTCTGATTAAACTATAGAAAGCTAAAGACAGAAAAGGGCAACCAGAGAAAAGAGGGCAAAGGGCAGCAAAGGAGCATTTATGTGACCGCTCGTAGGCAAACCTCCATGGTACAGGGCAGAGGATGATAAAACAAATCTTCCAAAGCACAAAGGAAAGTGAGTGTAAATCTAGAATTACTAACTTAAAGTTAAAAAGAGAAAAAGAAATGCATTTCAGAAAATAAGGGCCCTTGATACATATGAAAAATCAGTATCATAAAAAACATGTTTTCCAACTAAGTACTATACAAAAGAAGAACTAAAAGTTAGAAAACTTCATACACATTTAAAAATTACAAAAATCCCTTTCATTAATTGGCCAAGGTACCAGAGAATATTTATGACAAACGTTTAGCATAGGAAAGCTAATGTAGTACTTAAACGGGAAATTAAAATCTTAAGTGATTTCATAGAAAACATTAAAAATCAGTAAAAACAAATACTCAAGTTGGGTGTGGTGGCACATGTCTATAATCTCAATACTTTGAAAGCTGAGGCAGGGGATCCACCAACAGTTTAAGGCCAGCCTAGTCTACACAGTGAATTCCAAGTCAGCTTCGACTAAGAGTGAGACCTTGTCTTTTAAAAAAAATCCCTAAAAAAAATAGATGTCCACTCTTCCAAAATGAATGAAGAAAAGGTAAAGAAGAAAAGGACATAGACACAACAACAACAATAATAAGGAATGAATGAAATAAAAAATAAAAACAAAGTTTTAAAACAAGATAAACAAGTTGAAATCTGGTTCTCCTTAAAAGCTAATAAACAACTGTGATAAAATTGATATTAAAGAAAAAATAAGAAGCACAAATCAACAGAAACAGAGCTTAAAAGATAACAACTATAAGATTAGAAGAAATGGAAGCTTCTGGAAGCTATATAATTTGCCAAATAATCTCAAGAAGAAATAGAAAGCCGAAATAAAATGTAACACACTTAGAAAGAGAATCATTAGGTAATCTACCCTTCGATAAAAGGAAGCACCATATGGTTCGACAGGCTACTTAGAACTGACAAATATCTACCTTTTACAAACTGCTCTAAGAAACCAAGAGTAGATGTTCTGACTGACTTTATCAACTCATTACAAAGCATTATCATCTGAAGTAGACAAAAAAAAAACTATACAAGGAAATAAAAGTACAGGCCTCTCTCTTTTTTGAACAAAGATGTGAAAATCCTACATAAAGTCAGCATGTACCAAAAATCCATACTAGGCAAGCACTCAATAATAAAATACTGTCCATGTACCTGTAAAGTCAGGACAATTTTCTTATGTGTTGCACTGAAGGCACTAGCCAATATAATAAGAGAGATAAAAAACAACATAAGGATTAGAAAGAAGCAAATCTGACTTTATACTTCATATGATGTCTCAAATTAAAATCTAAGACAACCTACAGAATCTACAAACTCAAAAAAGAAAATGAGGACCAATAAGATGAATATATTTTTTTAAAAAACAATAGCACTTAACCATACCAGTGACAACCAACTAGAAATTCCAACTTGAAAATAAATTTATAGAAGCAGTAAAACTAAAATATTATTTAATACATATACTATATTCATAAACAAGAAGTTTCTGTTTCATAGCAACCAAAAGTTTGTCCTCAAACTAATACACAAATTCAACCCAAGTCATCAAAATTCAATCAACCATTCTAAAAACATAGGAAAGGTGTTCATGAAATTGACAACCAAAGTGAAAAGTCTAGAAGAAAAAATGTCCTGAAGAAAAAAAACTCCTTTGCTACACATCATCATGACTCATTAAAATGGATAGTATCAATTGCCCTTGGTTTTTCCCCAGACGTGAAGGTAAGTCCCTATCACTGAAGACACCGTGCACTTCAGAAGTAGAGACTAGAGGCCCCTAAGCACTGGCCTGAATGACTCTTCCCTGCGTGCAAGCTTTCATGGTACCATAAGGTACCATGCAAGCTTTCTAAAGAAGGAAATAATCAACAGTCCTACCCAGCTAGGATGCCTATGAACCACAGCAATGAGCATCATGGCATGATAACCCTAATAGTGCAGTAGTGGCATGTATGCCTCCGTGGTAACCACCAGCTCTCTAACTGGACCTCAGGCCATTCAACTAGAGAAAAATTATGACTGGAAACTTACGTAGTAAATTAAAGACACAGATCTTAGAGGAAAACCTCCAGCTGCCACTTTACTAAACCAGCATAATACCTAACTACATCCAAAGAATTTGTCATTGTTGTCATTGTACCCACAGATAGATGAGTCCTCATCCCTCATCAAGGAATTTCTCTTTGCAACAGATGGAAACCATTTCAAGAAACCACAACCAATCAAAATGTCGAGTTGTGGAGCCTAGTCCCAAGGAAAACACCTACAATATAACTGCATCAAAGGCTCAGGCATCATTATGGAAGAGTGAGTTGGAAAGATTCTAAGAACCAGAGGAAGAGGGAGTTTGCTGTAGGACTGGGTCTCCTAGAAATGTCAAAAGCAACACCTATGAAGTCTCACTGACACGGCTGCCTAAGCATGACCTGAAGAAGGACAACAAAAATACACATGCTAATGTGGACTAGACTGTAAAGCCAATGAAGCCTCAACCCTACACAAAGAACTACAGGCAACTAAGGGATTCTGAGAGTAGGAAAAACAAATACTCTTCAGGGAAGGGCACACTAATAGTCCTCAAAACATATATATGGGAGTAATATTATAGAAACTGAGCAGGTTGTATTTATGTATTTAGGAACAGGAGCGTGTGTGTGTGTGTGTGTGTGTGTGTGTGTGTGTAACAATAAAAGAAAAACAGACTGGGATATGCATGGGATGGTTTGGACACAAGAAAGAGAAAGAGAGAAATGGTATTATAATCTCAAGAAAATCATCTTAAAAGATAGGCAACACCAGCTTAAGAATAGACAGTAGACATGTTTAAAAAAAGAGTAAGGAATCCTTTTATAAGGCCACATATGAGTTTAAAACTTTGCAATTTATATTTAAGCTTGTATTCAATGAAATCCAATCATTTGTGTACACTTTTATGATTGTGATGGAAAACACATCTCAACTCACAAATGCTCCATTTTATCTGTCTCAATTCAGGTCAAGGGTAAAGAGTACTTCCTACTATTCCTCAGGTAAGAGGGCCAAGATTTTTTTTTGATCCCCCTATCTTCATTCCCAAGAGTTGGTATTATAAGCATGCATCATTATGCCTGACTGTCTAAAAGATTTGTTTTTGTTAAAAAAAAATCACTAACAACAGCTATTTGCCACTATACCTGACAAGACAACTTCAATTCCTGGAACCCCCATGGTGGAAGGAGAAAAGCAACTTCTAAGTTCTCATTTGATCTCCACAAACATACTGTGACATACACATATGAGCATGTGTGGGCATGCACATATGCACATATGCACACACACACACACAAATAAAATGTAATTATTTTTTAAAAGAGTTGATACACTGAATAGTATAAAATGAATAAAAATATCATGCTGAATGGAATAAGCCACAAAAGAGTACATTTTGCATGTATCCTTTTATATGCAATTCTAGAATTCTCTCTAAAGAGAAAATATCAGAACAGTAGATGCTTCCTGAATGGGATATGTGGGCTGAGACTGACTAGGATGTAGAACTTTTTGAAGTAATGATAATATTCTATTTCCAAAACTCAGTAAATATACACTTAATTTTGTACATTTCATCAAACATAAATTATACATAAAAATGATACAAATAAATGATAAACATATAGCAATGTTTAAAGAAAAGTAACCAATATCTGGTTTTCTTTTAATTATACCAAAATTAAAATGAATTGAGATAAATGGACATAGTGACAACCCGCTTCCTAAGTTCTCCTATCTTTATACCCATAGATTAGTGAAGCTCTCATCCATCATCAGAGAAGTTTCTTTTTACAGTAAATAGGGGGGATTAAAACAATGACTCACAATTGGCCAACATGCAGCGAATAAAAGACTGCAGGATACTGGGGCCTAAATGAGACATCTATACCAAATCTTCTTCCCCCCAGGCTCAGGGATCATTGCACACAAGGGAACAGAAATATGAGCCAGAGGGAGTAGACATCTAGAGCAAAGTATTATTTGCCAGACATGACAGCACAGATGCACACATGAACTCATAATGGCCAGGACTGCATGCATAAGATATGCACAAGATCAAGACAGCCAAACTCCCAGTATGGATCAGGGAGGAGCTCATGAAGTCCCACTCTTATATGAAGAGCTATTGGCAATTGATGGCTCCTGGGTAAGGGACAGTGAGTTTTCTTCAGGGATGAAGGTCCTGAAAGGCTACCCATGCTAAACTAGATGGTCCCACACTCACGAATACACAGGCAGTACTAAATGGACTCAGTGGGTATGAGGGAGGGGGAACAGGGGGAAAGGGGTTTGGGGATAGAGAGGGGGAGGCAGTGCACATATAAAGTTGAGAGACTAAAGTGAAGGGATATGTCACAAACTGGAGGGAAGGCTTGTCGGTCGGTGCCTTTAATCAAAACACGTTATATATGTGTATGAATATTAAATACCATATTTTTAAAAATAAAATAATAGAAGTTAAAAATAAAATGAATTAAGATACATGGAGAAGGCCAGGTGTGGTGGCACTTGCCTTTAATCCCAGCATGTGGGAGGCAGAAGCTGGAGAACCTGAATTTGAGTCCAGCCTGGTCTACAGAGCAAGTTCCAGGATAGCCAGGACTACACAAAGAAACCCTGTCTAGAGAAAAGAAAAAAAAAGAAAAGAAAAGAAAGAGGAAAAGGAAAGGAAAAAAAGAAAAGATGTGAGAAATTTTTAAATGGAGAGATGTGTGAGAATCTTCATAAAATGTTAGGTAAAAATGATAATAGGTCAAATTTGGGGGTTTGTCTGATAAAAATTTGAAAACAAAGGGGAAAAAAGTATCCTATCTCAAAATGTAGTTTTAAACCTCTAGAATTGTGTAATCGTGCTTATATAAAATAACCTGTCTTGCTAGCATTTGTGTGTGTGTGTTGAACTAATATACTAGACATAAAAGACAGGTGTAAAAATAATTTCCGCGTTGTGACCTAGAACTCACTCAGTTTGAATTTTGATCCATATAAAAAGAAATGTGATTCCAAGAAAGCTCAAAGTGATGCTGATGCTGATATGGAGATTGTCTGTAAGAATAAAGAACTGATCATTTTAAAAGCAAAAAAGCCTCGTCTGCCATTTCATGTAAGAATTTAAAGTAAACACATTAACATTATCTGACTCTAATCAATAGTCAGAGGAGAATATGAACCAGAAAACGTTTACCTAGCTCTATGATTCTGAAACCCTTGACTTTTGCCCAGAACATTCTGTCAGCATCTACCATTAGTACTTTCTGGAAACTGTAAAAAAGACATAATCGCCTGTTGTTTTAATTCCCTGAAATAATGGAGTTGTTTACTACTGCAACCTTATTTAACCAACCCTGACATACTGATCATTTTAGGTGTACATGTCTGGCCTACTTCATTATTTTAATGGCTAAGGAATGCTGTACCTAGCTAGTCTGCAGTAAGAGTTCTGATTTTACCATTTGCTATTATAGTTTGCTGCAATTAAGTTCATGCATATCTACATGAATGAAAGCACTTGGGTATATACAATCCTGCAGCAATCCATTTGTCAAAAGCTTCCCAAATGAAAAAAAAAATCTAAAAGTCTAAGTACTAGGTAAAAGGTTCCAAACATCAGGGAGACACTGGCAATTACCCTGCAGAATGATGAACTAATTTACACTCCAAATGTTAGAACATTTGCTCCCTAGCATACCTCGCTGGAGTTAGCAAAATAAATTCTTTTAAATGGTGGAAATAATCTAGACATGGTGCTGTACTGAGGCAGGAATATCACTGGAGTCCAAGAGCCAAAGCCAGTCTGAGCCACATAGAAATAGTGTGACATAAAAACAAAAAACAAAAAAATCTTAAAATGATGCCAACATTGGTGGGATATCTCATTATTGTTTCATCAGTATTGGGCATCTTTGCATAGGTATTTGTTTCTTCTGTGAACTGCCTCCTCTTGTCTTTGAGCTGCTTTTGTCTCTTGTTCTTAGAGAAGTTTTTGTTTGTTGTTTCATAAGCCCCTGATATTAATCTCTTAGTTCTTATATAAGTTATAAATATTTTGTCTCAGTCTGCCTTCTGTCTTTAAAACATATGTAAATGAAAATTTCCTGCAGTTAATCTTTCCTATTTTGGTTTTCAGAAGTTGTCCCCTACTACAATATAAAAATGATGCTTTCTAATGAATTGTCACTAAAATCTCTCTACTTACCTATTCTTTTTCTCATGGATCTGAAATATTCTTTATATCCTATGTTAAAGACCATAAAGGTGAGTCTTTTATAGTCTTGGTACTCTATTTCACTGGTACTCAATTTATCCTTCTGCAAGAAGATTACGTTTTAAAATTCCTGTAAATTATGTAAACTCCTAGTAGCTATACTTTAATATTCTTATCAACTTTATTCTTTCAATGGGCCAATATCTTTACCCCAATCCTGAGAAATGAAATCAAACCTAACAATAAAGACTTATTTCATAAATCTGATGAGAACTGCTTTAAATTGACAGATTAACCTGAGCAGACTAGAATTTTTGCAACATTATCATAGAGATAGCATACAATTTAAAAAACTGTATTTCTTTTACTCTTATTTATTTTTTCACCCAGTGTATTCCTAAGGATTTTGTAACGTTTGTTGCTATAAAGAATAGCATCTTCCTGTGATCATTCTCTTTCTTATTATTGTTGATATAAAGTAAAGCTACCATTTTGTGTACTATATTTCTATATTTAGCTACTTAGATGACTATCATAAACAACATATTTTATATTAATTACTGAAAGTTTCTCAAATACTTAATAAGATTTGGTTTCAAATTTAAAAATTAGTCTGTGCTGGGTGTGGTGTACACACCTTTAATAGCAGAATTTAGAGGCAAAAGCAGGGAAATCTCCGAGTTGAAGGCGATCCTGGCCTACATAGCTAGGTCCAAGGCTTTTACATAGTAAAGCCTTATCTCAAAAGAATAGCCATTAAGTGTGCATGTGGCAAGAATATTTAAAATCTTCTCAGCGGTTTTCAAGTCCATAATACATTACAATTCATACACTTTACAATAGATGTCCAGAATTTATCTATCCAACTACAACTTTGGACAAAGGGTATTCTTTTATGTAATGTTTCTGCATTTAGGGAAAATCTCACATTATATTCCTGTCACAGGCAACATGCAAGTCAGAGCTCAGTTCTCCAGCCTTCTGAGTAGTTAGAAATGTGCAGGTGACCCATATTCTACCGATACGAAAAGCCTATGAGATATTTGCCTCAGAAGGGAATAACATGAGAAAGCAGCTCTGCGTAAGCCACATTTGGTGTCAGAGGGGGGTGATTCTTAGGATTAACAAAGAACTCAAGGTGGTGAAAAGTGTGGTAAAATCTAGTTCTTGGCAGCAATGCAAAGTGCAGCAATGACTTGTGGGTGGTGTCAGTAGTAACAGAGGTCATTTTCTCATCAGACAAGTTCTACAGCTTGGTACTTGGCACTGTTCCTAAAATTTAACCCCAAGCTTGTTTCTCTAGCCCTTCCAAAGATATTGTGAACCACCCAGGATCATTTTAATAACTTTTCTTTCTGTTTAACTGGCCAAATAGGAGTTTGCTTTATAAAACTAAGCCCTTCCCAAAACAAACTACGCCATCAGGAAACGACAAAATCAAATCAAAGATCTTCAACTTTTCGATTCCCAGGGCAACATTCTTTCTACCCTATCACACTTATATTTAATGCTTTCAAAAAACGTTTTAAATGTTATTTTCAAAAAAAGCACACCGAGGTCCCAATCTCCAAGATAGGCTAGAAATTAAGGACAAACCATCTGCACTTCAAAACACCCATGTTTACATGCACAGACTAGCGACACCCTTAAAAGGAATCAATTCATAATAAAAACCATTAGTTAAGTAGCTGGTCACAGTGGCACATGCCTATAAACTTGGCACTTGGGAGGATGAGACAGAAAGATTATGAAGCCCAGGCTACCCTGAACTCCACAGAAAGAGCATATCTCAAAAGGAAAAGGGGGGTTAGTTCAGGGGATAAGAGTACTTGCTATGCATGCCTGAGGACCTCAGTTCAAATTCCCAGTGTCTATGAAAAAAAGCAGGTATGTCTGCACATGCCTGTAGCTCCAGTGCTGTGGAAGGTGGAGACCAAAGGATTCTTGGGACTTGCTGTTTTCTAGCCTAGCTAAAGATTCAGTGAAAGATTCTCTTGAAAATAGATAGATAGATAGATAGATAGATAGATAGATAGATAGATAGATAGATAGATGGATAGATAGATGGATAGATAGAGATAGGAAGGAAGGAATGAAGGAAGGAAGGAAGGAAGGAAGGAAGGAAGGAAGGGAGGAAGGGAGGGAGGGAGGGAGGGAGGGAGGGAGGGAGGGAGGGAGGAAGGGAGGAAGGAAGGAAGGAAATGAGGAAAGTGATAAAAGAGGGCATTCAATGTCCTCTTCTGGACGTTGTACACACACGCACACAAATGCATGCATGCATGCACATGTACTCACATACCACACACATACATACACACCATTTAAACACACCACACACATACACATGCCCTAAAGCAATGAAACAAACCAAGACTAATATAATCAAACAAGTACAAATAAAGATAGGACAAAATCACATAAAAGGAAAGATAACTGTCTTAGAAAATTAGGATGAAATCATTGCCATGTTCAAAACACTACAAAGAGATTTACAATCTCTTTCCTTGAACTAAAAAAACTAAAAAAAGTAGACAATATTCCTAGCCTATGTCCACAAATGATGATGTTCATTATTTTCTATCCTCATGGACTTTTAAGACTTTTTAAGACTTCTATTGCAACTTCACTTAAGAATGATGCCATCATGAGTAAAATGACATTTTACTGAAATACTGAAATCATTACACAGTTTATAAATTACTGCCACTACTGTGACACCAGGTTGCAACAATGAGAATGAAGGTTTTCACTGTGTTGAGTGTCCACCATGCAATAGTTAGTGTGCTACAGTAAGAACTTTACAAACAGTAACAAATCTATCACTAATCACAATAGTTCTATGTAGTGGGTAATGTTACACATATTTCATTGATGAAAAATTATTCAATAATGTATCCAAGGCTACCAGGCTTGTAAAAGTGAGAGCTTAGGTTTGGATATGAGTTTGCCAACTCCAAAATCAGTGGTCTGATCTACTTATAGCAAACTACCCCCCTCAGGATAAATTTGCTTTGTAGGTGAGAACATTTACCCAAGGCTCTAAATCATAGAATTAATTTATTATATAATGTTCACAAAAGACCTACTGGCCCTTCAGTTAATAAGAGTCTAAGGAAGAGCTGTGTAATCATTTACTGCATTCATCGAAGCCTCAACGCCAGATTCTAAAGAGATCTGGGAAAGACACAGGAGGAACTGGCATGGATCCTGTACTTTGAGTGCTTTTGCCCAAATAGTAAGCAAACAGTAGTTTGCACAGTACCAAAAATGCATACAGCTACAAAGAGACAGGTGTCATCTGATTAGCACAAGCCTCAGGGAGGTGGCCAGGAGAGATGGACTGCATCTTCCCTGGTACAGAGTTCTTACTGCTGCTGCCACCTGTGCTTTGGAGTCTTGAGCTACTCTATAAAGGCTCACCCTGCCCCTGTTCCCAAGAACATGAAATCCTATCCCTGCCAAGCCTATACCTGGTTCTGCTTCCTGCTGATATCTGTCCTCCCTCTGACAAAGGCCCTCTGCACTTTCTCTGATAACGAGTAGCTCTTATAGGTGAATCTCTCAGAGAATAAAGAGTTATAGAGGAGCAGGTCCAGCAGAGATGCAGAATTGGTAATTCCCATAGAGCAAAAAAAAATGTCCACTGCTTGAAGAAAAAGAGGAGAACCATGGGGCTGGAGAGATGGCTCAGTCATTAAGAGCTCTGAAGGCTTATGCAAAGGACCTGAGTTTAATTCCCAGAACCCACATAGTAGCTCACAAATATCTGTAAGTACAGTTCCAGGGATTGGATACCTTTTTCTGACCTGGGACACCAAACACACATATAGTGCACATACATACATGTAGGCAAAATACTCACACATGGAAAATAAACTAAACCTAAAAAATTCTCAGGAAGGCCTCCAACTGAGTTTATAATCAACCATGGTGCAGGATATAGTTTATTAGCTCCTGAACACAAGGATTTTTGAGAAAAAGAAAGAGAGTTCATACAATACAACAGGTATGGGTCTTAAGGTCCCAGACACACAGCAGGTAGAAGGTAGACCTCTATGCCAAAGTATTGGGGCCACAGAAGTGAAGTCTAGAAGCTTCTATCATGTTCTATCATTTCTATGAATGAAGGTAACATTTGACAAGTTCATTGTGAGCCTACAACATAAGAGTTTCAGAATGTCAGAGTACAGAAAGCACCTAAGAGACCAAAGTATGAATGTAATAGGAGATATAAGGAGGTCATTTTTCTGGTGACGGCAAAGCCTCGATATCCCTGTCTACAGTAAACCAGAGACAGATGACCCTTCCATGATGCAAAGTGATCAGTTACTTATTTGTCTTCTGCAAGCTTTAGACTTAACATTGCTAGAGAAATTGAATCATTCATTAAACTATCCAGTAAACATTTAGTGTACTTGGCAGGACTGTGGAGGGAAAAATTAAACAAGTAACTAGAGAGGCCTCACCATGCAAAGTAAGTTTAAAATATTGTAGCACACCTATTAGCCAATAGTAACTGTTCAATAAATGGTGGCTTCTAGAAAATTATGGTAATAAGTTGAAAATGAAGAGGTAAGCAAAGAACAGACTGTGACCAAACTCACAGCATACATTGAATGGCTAGGATTTACCCCAGAAAAATAGGGAGTTGATACAGAATATAGAGAGAAATGACCTAATCAGATTTTAAGAGGATCACTTGGGAAAAACCTTGCAGGATGAGACTTTTAAATGATACATCACTTACCCGGCTCTTAAAAGTTCAAGGCAATCATAGAAAGCTTAACAACAATGGGATTACAGATAGAAAGTAGGGAGCCTTTCCAGAGGAGGAAAGAAATGCAACTCTCAAGATAGGCGGGAGACACAGGGGTTAGAGGAAGTAAAGACACAAGGCAGATCTTTTGTCTAATTCTAGAACACCTTTACCAGAATACAGTCTTCAAGTGTAATTTAATGGGAGAAGAAAATGAGGTCAAGAGGTTTTAGAGAAGACTGAGTGGTCAAGAGCACTTCCTGCTCTTGTAGTAGACCCGGGTTTCATTCCCAGCACCCATAGGTCAGCTTACAACTACCTGTTAAATACAGTTATAGGGACCCTATGCTATCTTCTGGCTCCACAAGCTCCTCCATGCATGTGGTAGATATAATCAATCTCAATCTCTCTCTCTCTCTCTCTCTCTCTCTCTCTCTCTCTCTCTCTCTTTCTCTCTCTCTCTCTCTAACACACACACACACACACACACACACACACACACACACACACACCAAACAAACAAACAAATAAATAAATCTTTAAAAAATGAAAATGAGGAAATGGGGTCAATTTAAGAAAGGTTCTCTGGGGTTGCCTAAGGGACATCCAACATGGAGAGAGTTCAAAGATACTCTGATTTCTGGACTCTACACTTCAGAAGAATAATGAGCTTGAGGAATTAATACAGAGATGCCAACTGAGACATCTCTCTGTCAGAGTCAAGGTAGTCTTGGCTAGATAAAAGGCAGTCAACTTAACTAACATTTATGAACTCCTTACTATTTGCTCAGCACTGGGACAAATGCTATGGGTAAAGTAGAAGACAAGAAAGCAAGGATCTCCACTCTCCATGAGGTTAACTTCAAGAGAGAGGATCTAGAATATATACACATACATGAACATGTAAAAGAAAAATGCTAGCTAATCAAAGCATGGAACAGAACATTAAATTAAGGCGTGGTGTGAAAATGACTGGCTTTGGAGTTCCTTTGTCTTTGCCAAGGCTAGGATGTGAGAAACAAAAGAATGCAGAGACCTACACTCGTAAAACAAGTATGGAAAGAAAGTCCCAAGCCTAGGAACTCAGTGTCAAACCTGAAGATGTAACATGGACCAGAACATCTTGACTCCAAGTCTACACTCTTAATTTGGAAACTCTTGAGGTTTGCACACAATTTTCTCCATGTTGGAAGTTTGATTCTTTTCCAAGTGCAGTGATATGAGAGTTGGTAAGAATCTTTTACAGATGAGGCCTAGGTCACTGAAGGAACTGCCCGAGGAAGACATTAATATGGGTTTTCATGGATTTCTCTTGAGCTCTTTTAAAGGGATATTACGTTGTAGCAATGGAAAGCTGACTAATACAAGGACTGAGCAGCCACCTCCAAACTAGAGCATCCAGGAATAATCCTAATGGCTCATCTCATTCAGTGACTGTGTCACTGAAGAAAACACACCCAAGTACACACACATCAGCACTCCTCAGAGTAAACAAGTCTCTAAGTAAAGCAATTACAAACTGTGCTATATGCTGTGAAGAAACATAAACAAAGGTCTAAGAATAACATTGAGTATTTACTTGGGTTTCTCAGACAGAAACAAATACTCTGGTAGTAAAAAGTCCTAGAATTTTCCCTGGAAAGGATAGCAGAAAGGAGCTTCCAGGCAGGGAGGACTGTGTGTATAGGCTTGGAAGCAGGGAAGAGCTTGATGTGTTTGAAAAACTGAGAGGCAACCTGTGGGGCCAAAGGACAGGGCTAGAGAAACAAGAAGTGTTGGCATGGGAATATAAACAGACCCATCACTCAAGGCCCTGTTGGCTATAGTCAAGCGAGCCACTGGAGGAGTTTGTCAGACCAACGGTAACCTGAGCTGGTTTTCATGCTATGGACTTTCTGTGATGGAGAAGTTGGTCTTTTGTTTGTTTGTTTGTTTTTTCTGTAAGCCCACAGTGTCTGGTGGCCATCCTTCCAATCATACAGTGTGGTGTGCCTTTATCACATCCAGAATTAGGGTGAGGCCTCCACTGCTGACCAATTTCTCTTCCTTGGAGATTCTTTCTAGCTAAAGTGCTTTGCAAAAAGGCCTAGTGAACTCACTAAAGTATTTCCAATTGTCCTTGTGAGTGCTGGGAGAAAGGATGCTTTTGTAAAAGGAAACAAAATAATAAAACAAAACCACTCCCTCATTTCTGATGGAAATTTCTCATTTTCTCCTCCAGTGTTTCCCATCAGTTCACAGTCTGAGGACTGCTTACTTTGTTTCCATTTCTATTCCAGAATACCACAAACACGAGTGTATGAGGATGCATAATAACAAAGAAGTATAAATTCTTATTGATCCCAGAAGTTTGGCAATTCTAAACAATGAACATATGTCCTCTGCCAGCTCCTTTAAAAAAAAAAAAAAACAAAAAACAAAACAAAAAAAAAAAACTTTGAAGACACAAAAGAGCTTTGTTGTAACAACAAATGAACTCCTGGAAAAGGTGGATCTCATAACAGTCTCCAGGCTACTAAGTAGCGATGCAATAGGCAACTGTAAATACAAATTTGGGAAGGCCTCAGCTCCACCTTTGCCTGGGCTCCTATCCTCATTTCCCAGGATACATCTTGACTGCATCAAGCCCAGTGTACTACATAGCTTTTCACCACTATTCTCTTCAGAAGCCAGAATTCTCAGCCTAAAGAGAAAGTCCCCTTTGTCCTCCATCCATGCTGCAATTTACATTCTCCTAAACGCTCCATTCACTGTGTTTTCAAGCAAAGAGGTTTCACAATTGTACTAGACCCTGAACTTGAATTTCCTCGTGTTTCTGCTATTTGGCAATTTGCCTAGGTAAGCTACTGGGAAGTCCCAGAATTCAAATTTACCTTTGAGAAAATATTGCTCATGACTTTATATGACACTTCTCACTACTATTGTATATAACAGGACGGGAACATTGAAGGAAATTGTCTTCTGTCTTTCAGAATGCAGATGCATGTGAACGCACAGAGGCAGTGAAGTAACCACATGACCTTTTCTCTGATAACCAAGAACCGGCTTTTGTCTCCATTCTCACCTATAAACTTCTCATCTATAACTGTGTAAAATTTACTAGGATATTATAGCCAAATCTTGAGTACACATAGTACAAAGGCAAAGAAATGCAAATTCAAAAAAATGTAGCTAATTGATTAGGATGCACTAGGAATGAAATGGTTCTTTCTATTCTTTGGGCAAACAGATTATTGTTAGCAGAATATGGCTTACCTGAATATATTATAAGGCACCACCTTCCGGTGATTACAGTCAGCAGCTGAAAATACCTGCATGATCTCTCTTGATTTTGATTTTTCTTTTTTCAGCTTTTCTATGGCAAGTTCCAAGTTGCTATATGGAAACTTGAAGGAGTAAAAACAAAATATACGCATGAGACTTCAGGAGGCCATCATCATCATCATCACCATCAGTACTGCCACCATTGCCACCACCACCACCATCATCATCCTTATTATTCTTTGACAATTTCATACACTGTGGTTTGATCACAGTTCCCCAGTTCTTCTCAGGTCCTCCCACCCTCCCCACTCACCCAACTGTGTGCTTTTTTTTTCTTGTCATTAACCCATCAAGACCAATTTGTGCTATCCAAGTATTTTGGAGGCACAGCCTTCCACCGAAGTGTGTTGACATACCAAAGACTACACTATTAAAGGAAAATGACTCTTCTCATAGCAGCTAACAATTGTCAATAGCTCTAGGGCTAGTGGTGGCATTTAATGCCCAACTCCCCCTTCCTTGATGGAATTTGGTCTGCCTTGGGCTTGTGCATGTTGTCACAACTATTATGACTTCATATGTGCAGCTGCTTTGTCATGCCCAGAAGACACTAGTTCCCCATCATCCACTGCCTCTGGCTCTTATAATATTTCTTCTGCCTCTGGCTCTCCCACAATAGTCCCTGAGCCTTGAGGAAGAAATGTGGTATATATGTTCCATTCAGGGATAAGCATTCTGCAGTTTCTTATTCTCTGTACCTTAGGAGGGTTATGGAGACCAACAAGACTACGTGGTGAACCCAAAATAAGCTGTACCTGTCTTTACCTTGAACTAATCTGCAGAAGAAACAACTAATCTTGTTATCTTTTGAGTGAAAGCATTAGGACAAGGACTTACATTAAGCCAGGTCCTAGATATCAAACAACTAAACTTAAGGGATAACAGGCAACAAAAGTTAATAAACAATCTTAGCCTTCTTATAACTCTCAGACATAGTCCCAATATCTTAGTAGACCCTGATGAAAAGAACAGAGATTTAGAATTGGCTAAATGTACACTTGCTTTCTCTAGATCATTAGGATAGAACCCCTCTTAAAACTGCTGGACACCAGATAAAGCACTGATCATAGCAAAGCTGGATGTCATAGTTCCACACAGGCACTATAACCCACATACATCTGTTGTCTGGGAAGCCCACTGTTTCTGTCTCCTACTTTGTGATTAGCTTTTTTACTTAGAAAGAACAGTTCTTATTCAATCTGGTAAAGCATAAGATTGTAAATAATTACAGCTAAGAGATCAAAAGTGAGAAGATGAAATTTTAGAATAAGAACAGGGATACTACTTTACTATAAAGCTCTCTATCTTCCACCATCAAATGATCAAGGTGGTTTGGCACCTACTGAGGCCCTCACCCCCTCTCCTTGTTTGCATTTCCTTTCATCTATGTCCACGATAGGATCTATTAGCTCTTTTGAAAAGACTATTCAGACTGGTATTAAAAAGTGTATTAATCTTTCTGTTCTTCTAATATCCTTGTTATTTTTTTTAATAATACAATTTTCACTTAAGATGCTGATACTAGATAATATCTTATTCCATTTGATCATACTGAAAGAAGAAAAGTCCTTTATACCTTAAAACTATACATTATTCTTTGACGGAATATATAACTGAATTGAATAGTACTCGTCTAGCTTGTTCAAGGCCCTAGGTTCAATCCCTAACATTGCAAAACAAACAAAGCAAGAAACATGTGCATGGTTTAATATATACAGATAATCCTCAATTTACAGTAGAATTATGTATTAATAAACCCACTGTGAGTTGAAATATCTTAAGCTGAAAATGTACCAACTACAACGAACTTAAAGAACATATCAATCTTAGAAATACAGCACACCGTAGAGTATAGGTTATTTCTCTTCATGATCACAGAGCTGATTGAGATCTGCATCTCACTGCTGATGCCCAATATCATGTAAGAAGATTGGACTGTATAGTACATACTTGCCTGAGGTGGAACATGATCAAAACTCAGAATTTTAAAAAGTTTCTATCAGAAAGCATATCACTTTTGCATGAAAGCAATTCTAAATTAAGAACTGTGTGTTTTCTGTTAAGGTACAGATTTTCTTGGAACCAGAACCATGGTTCATAACAGCTACAATAACTAAGCTTGTCCCTCACACTTACTACCACATCTAACCCCTGTAACAACTTTATCAAACAAGCACTGTTGTTAGTTTTATTTGAAGGACAAAGAGACTGAAGCTCAGAGATGATACAAATCTAAATCCTGTTACCTATTTGTGGTAGAGCCCAGTTTCCAACCCAGGCCTGGTGGTCTACAGAAATCTAACTGCTCAATCATTGCGTTTCTCACTTGAGTTCAGAGGTGTTATATAGTATAGGTTCATAGTTTTAGAATAACCTG
The DNA here is from genome assembly GCA_026225945.1 of Cricetomys ansorgei. Lineage (NCBI taxonomy): Eukaryota > Metazoa > Chordata > Mammalia > Rodentia > Nesomyidae > Cricetomys > Cricetomys ansorgei. The sequence continues at coordinate 744,232 of JAMJFZ010003951.1, forward strand.
CAGTTTTTTAAACTACAGAGAGGTAGTGTAGTGGCGATGAAAGATGCTGCACACAAAAGTGACATTGAGAAGTGCCTGTTAACCATCAGCCTTCAATTGTCACTTTTGCATGACTTTGAACTTCTCTGATGAGCAGGCTGTCCCCATCTGCCTAAGGCTTTCTCTGAACTGTACTAATGAGGTAAAATTCTTCCTACTTACACCTCTTTCTTTGCCTTCTCATTTCACAGGGATCCAATCTGACCTGCACAATACTCTGAAGGTAGCAGCCATTCCCTGTTTCTTCTTTTTTTATATATAATACTTTTAATTACTTGAGTTTCATATAATACATCTAGATAACACCCTCTTCCCATTCTTCTCTGTTATACTCTCCCACCACTGTGCCCTCAAAAAAAAAAGCAAATAAAAGAATATTAAGTCCAGATAGTGTGGCAGGAACATGGATTATGGGCATCACCACGGTTCCTGGAAGCAGCAGGCTGCTCTGATGGTGGACATTCACCTAGCCTATACTAGCCTGAGACCAAGCACAATGAAGTTCAACCTAAAGTTGGCTCTCACTGCCCAAACCCACAGGCACCTGGGCCTGACATCACCCAGGTACCCTGACACGAGCAGCCCTGTACGCACCAGGGCATCCCTCAGGTTTTAAGACATCCTGCAGGCACTCGGACATCCCAAAGGCACCAGGGCCTCCCACAAGAACCTGGACATTCTGCAGGCACCACAGTTTCTCCCTGTGTCTTTTTGATCCTTCTCTTTCAACCCACAGAGATCTTTCCCCTAATGTATCTATTGTGGGCCTAACTCTGCTTTGATACCTAGCAACTTAATATTGAGCATTTTTCTTTATATGTGGGATAAAGTGTGTTCTATGTGTGTATAAATAGTGCATAATTATTTAATAAACTTTAAAATAAAAAATTTCCAGATTTTTTTTTCAAAATTGTGAGCAATGATTTTTAAGTACACATAATTTATGTGCCAAACAAGTCTACATTAAAAAACTGAGATTTTTTATCCATGGTATTTTTATTTAACAATATAGCCAACATAGCACTTTTAGTAACAGTAACCATTTGCCATTGCGATATTTTAAATTAAACAAAGAAACTATGGCTGGGTATGGTGGTACATGCCTGTAATCTCAGCACTCACAAGAGAGAGGCAGGAGGACAGAGAGTACAAAGCCAGTCTGGGCTATTTGGCTAGAAAATCTCTCGAAAAAATTAAAATTAACTAAAAAAAATGCACAATAAAACACTTCTTTGAACTCACTGCGGCAAATTTCTCCTTAAACTCCAATTTAAATCTCAGGTGTCTGTTAAGGGGACCTGCAACTTCAGCAAGTACTCAGTTCACTTGGGGTTTTTGTCTGTTCTAGTCATAGCCTCCTTTTGATGCCCTGTGCCAATTAACTGAGATGGCACAGTGTGTGCCACCAGATTTTCTTCCTTTCCTATAGTTATTGCATTTCTTTCTAAAAACATTGTTGGCGTCAGCAGAAACCCCAGGAAACTTGATTCAGCCCTGGGCCTGCCTCCTGCCGGTGTCTGGAATCTGTGATGCTGGGCAGTGGAGAGCTAAGCTTGTAAACAGAGGGGACAAGCACTGGGCCTCTATGATCAGACCTGTGGCCAAGTCATACAGATCCATTATTCATGCCCACATGTGTGATGGTGCAACATAAACCAGTGGCGAGATGCAGAAGAAAAGGCCCCAGAGAGAGGAAAATGCGACATTGCAGAGGGTGGAGAGGCGATATTATACAAAGTGAATTCACCGTGTCTGTGTTAGTCTCCATGTAGTTTAAGGTATACTCATCTGCATTAAGCAGAATAAACAGGTAGCCATTAATATTCACTGTGGCTCCAATATAGAGCTCCTCGGGTTTGATGTATTCTGAAAATTCACTTTTAAAGACTTCTTGTCCAGGCTTTTTCACACGACTTCTTTTCAAGAACATCCCACCAGGATTCCCTAAAGAAACAGGAAAAAAGTTCATGAGCTGTTTTATTCTTAAAAGAACCACAACTTGCCTTTAGTTATTTTCTATTCCAACACAGACTGTACAAATTATCTGTAAAGTCATGTTGCACATTGTGGGAGGGAAGAATGGGGCACTGGGCAAAGAAATAGTATTTTTTTTAACCCTCGGGTAAGTCTTAAACACCACTGGAGAAAATGTAAACCAATGTAACTACTGTAGAAACCATAAGATAGTTTCTCAAAAATAAAAATAGAACCTTCACATGATCTAGCTATATAGCATGCCTGGGTATAGAGATAAAAGGTTGAAAGTTAGCGTACTCAAAGTCAGCTGTACACTAATGTGTATCACAATGGCCAAGATATGGAATCAGCCACAGGTGTTCATGAGTGAATGAACGGATTAAGAAAATGTAGCATACACACACACACACACACACACACACACACACACACACACACACACACCACTGGAGTTGTATTCAGCTATAAAGAATGAAATCATGTCATTTGCAGGAACTGGAGATCATCATGTGAAGCCAAATAAAACATGCTCAAAGTTTAATTTAGGAGGAAATTCTGAGAGACGTTGAACAGCATTAAGGGGAGGAAAAGAGAGAAATTATAAGAGGATAACAGAGAAAATGAGTATCACCAAAATATATGCATGCATGAAAATAAATACATTACTTGGTATGGTTTTAAATTACAAGGACTTTCTGGGTGAATCTGTTAAAGAAAAAAACTGATATGGTATTCCAAAGTCTTTCCTCTGTCTCCCTAATCCAAGAAAACATTTAGCAAGGACCTTCTGTATATGCCCTGCAGTGAACTGGGACTGTGGGATACCAGCAAGTTCCTCTTCTCTAAGGCATGAGTGAAACAACTACTTTGCTTATTTCCATGGATCTGCCTCACACTTAACCTGACATTCAGATTAAGGGCAAGATGCCACAGTTCTAAAGTGAGTATTTGATTATTTAAGTGTTAGAAAATAAGTATGGGGGTTCCCTTTGAGTTTTCCTCCTGACAGTGTAAGTCCACTAAGGTCTAAGACCTATCAGTTTCTCCCTTTCCTATGTCCTTCATAGGAGTTAGAACCTACTGTAGCTAGATGTGATGTTACACACTCGGGTGGCTGAAGCAGAAGGATAATGAGTTTTAGTCCCTGCCTAATCTATATAGTGAGACTATGGAGAAAGGGACAAGGGAAGAGAAGGTTGGCGGGGAGGAGGAGGGAGGAAGGGAGAGGAGAGGAGAGGAGAGGAGAGGAGAGG